>JBBGZY010000187.1:415000-1015000 GCA_037952925.1 Lithobates clamitans | reverse complement strand
AAGACCCAGAAATACAAAGACAAATAAATACCCGATTCAATATATATTTTCAAGAAAATTCTACTCCAGATATTACATCCATCACACTCTGGGAAGCACACAAGTGTGTCATTAGGGGGAAACTTATAACACTAGCAACATCTGCAAAAAAAAACACACCACAAACAGATCACATCACTTATCAAAACGATCAACAAACTTGAAGCGGCGCACAAACAGTCTACCTCACAGAACACACTACAGGACCTTTTATACGCCCGCTCCTCTCTGGTGGACGAATTAGGGAAACGTACCAGACGACGATACATTCTTGGACAGAAAGTGTTCTATGAGCACGGCAACAAAAGCGGAAGACTACTAGCCCGCATAATTCAAGCAGCTAAAACCACATCGACCATTCACCAGATCCGAGATAAACATGTGACACATTTCTCTCTAAGAATGAAGACATAACCAAATATTTCGAAAATTTCTACTCTAAACTTTACAACCTTCCTCGGCCCTTTACAGAATCACCTGACATGACTGACCGAACCTCCCAAATCAAAGACTTCTTAACCGAACACTGCCCCAAACCTATCACCACATAACAAGCGAAAGCATTAGAACTCCCACTCACTACTGGGGAACTTCATCTAGCAATCAAACAAACGAAAGTAGGTAACAGCCCCGGCCCAGATGGCCTTCCCCTAATTTACTACATAAGCTTTTCGGAGGCTCTCTCACACAAGATGGTGGCAGCATTTAATTCCCTATCGAATCCACTAACCCCCCTAAGTAACATGCTAGAAGCTCATGTGGCCATTATACCCAAAGAGGGAAAAGACCCCTTGGAGGTCTTTAATTACAGACCCATATTGTTGCTAAATGTAGATATCAAACTCTACGCAAAAATGTTGGCAAATAGGCTACTACACCTTATCCCTGGCCTCATCTCAGCTGACCAAGTAGGCTTCGTCCCCGGTAGAGAGGCCAGGGACAACACCATACGCACTCTAAACATCCAACACTGGCTCACCATGTCAAACACCAAGGGATTGCTCCTATCACTAGACACTGAGAAGGCGTTCGACAGGGTGGCCTGGGACTACATGCGAGAGGTACTAAAAGGCATTGGCTTGCCACTACGCATGTTTACACACATTAATGCTTTATACACTAACCCCTCAGCAAGGGTTAAAGCAAATGGCCTCCTGTTGAACGCCTTCCCTATCAGCAACGGTACTCGCCAGGGATGCCCATTATCCCCCCTGATATTTCTTCTGACATTAGAACCCCTCCTTAATAAAATTCATACAAATTCAGACATTCAAGGAATCTCTATCAACAACAAAGAATTTAAAGTAGCCACGTTCGCAGATGATATTTTACTGTCCCTGCAAGCACCTCGAACGTCTTTACCCAACCTGCTAAAAGACATCACACACTTTGGTACCCTATCGAATCTCAACATTAATTATTCCAAGTGCCAAGGGTAACGAGCCCCTGCTCGCTCGGTTCCACTCTCCCGACACTCCTCTGCTGCTATAGAATCAGATTGCAGATCGCACGTCTGATGGTTCAGTCATCCGATGCTCCGGGATTAGAACTACAGCTATGTGCCGTTCTAATCCAGTTGTGTAGCTCAGAACAAACACCAGGCAGGCTGTATGTAAGTTCAACCAGGAATCTCTTTTATTGAAAGGAATACAGGCTCTTTTATACAGAAAAAGAGGAGGTGTATACCTCCTGCTCATATTACTCTGAACATACACCTGTGACCAGAAACCTAATTAACATGGGCTAATTAACTAATCCCTTTAGACAGCCTAGATGACTCAGACATGACCTTTAGGCCAGACTGGCCGTCTTGTAGCTCAAAAAACCCAATCAACATTATCACAAATCAACACCGAACACTTGTTCACACAAGTTAATTAACATAAACAACAATGGGGATCTAATGACTCTTAGATCCCATAGTAGACTTATTTACAATACACATTCTAGCAGGCAACAGACAGACAGGTGGCTGGAATTGACATCAGCATCTCTTAACATTATTTGTCCCAGCATTATGAATCAGCCAGTATTTCTAATATGGCAAATCCAGGGTCCCCAGAGTCTGTGTGTCCTGAGGGACCAGGACCCAAATCCACAGTAATACCACCTCAAGGGTCCCCAGGCATACAGCTCACAAAGAGCACCATTCCCCCAAATGCCAGGGCCCACGATCGATCGGCAAGAGGGTAGCATTCAGTCCCCTCCAAAAGTCTCTCTCCCGGCTAGGTCTGTCACATTTCTCCCCTTTCGGCAGGAGATTAACACAGGAGGAGACCCCAGACGGGTTGACTCCGAAGTTAGTCAGTAGTTCCAGTCCTCTAATGCCTGTACCCACACAGTACCCCAAACAAATTGTTGCAAACAAAGCATTACTCACCCATCCAACCTCTGCCTCTCTCAGAGAACATATCTGCCGCTGGGGAGAGGCCTGGACTGGCCCTTCTCCCTGGAGTCCTTTCTGCCGCAGGAGAGAAGACAGGGTGTCTGGGCTCACTCCGTCATGCTGTTGGGGATCTGGGCCGACTGTCCAGCATCCCTGGGGTATACAGGTGGAGACTGAAGTCCCATCCACCTTCACAGAAAATCCATCCTCTGTTAGTTGAGGGCAGAGTCCAGCAGTACTTGGCCCTGTTGCCAGCCCTGCCTCCCTGGAACTCTGTAGTTGTTGCTGGTGCTGGGCACAGGTTGGTAGCACTATGCCGTGTTGCCAGCACTTCTGCTGGGGACTCCGCATCCTCCGCTCCAGCTAACCGTTGGGGCAGGAGGCTGGTTTCCTCCACTCCCAAACTGTGTAGCTGTCATTGGGAAGGTGAGCTGGCTGCTTCCTTTTCCATTCCCTCATCTGGATGTTGGGACGATATGTCTGTGGTACTGTCTCCCAGGTGCACGGATCTTTGTTGTGGAGGAAAGACCACTTCTTCCACCCTGGCCAACTGTTGGGGAGGGACGACAAACACCTCCTCTCCCTTCTCCCCCTGTATCCTGATCTGCTGCTGGGAAGTGACCACCTCCTTCTCACCCTGAGCCTCCGGAACCGCCGCAGGTGTAGGGCAGAGATCTTGGACCCTCTGTCCTGTTGCCAGCGCTTCAGCTGGGGAAGTTCCTTGTAACTTCACAGATACTTCTGTTGGTGCTGGGCAAAGCACAGTGAAGTTTGGCCCTAATAACAGCTCTTCTTCTGCTGAAGGCTCACCAGGTTGTTCTTCCTCAACAGAAAAGTCTATCAAATCCCCTGTCTCTGCAACTGGTGTCTGGGGATAAAGGTTCACCATCTCCTCTCTGTGGAACCCAGAAGATGCTATCAGTGCTGGGCAGAGCACAGTGAAGTTTGACCCTAATAACAGCTCTTCTTCTGCTGGAGGCTCACCGGGTTGTTCTTCCTCAGCGGAAAAGTCTATCAAATCCCCTGTCTCTGCAACTGGTGTCTGGGGATAAAGGTTCACCATCTCCTCTCCATGGAACCCAGAAGATGCTATCAGTGCTGGGCAGAGGTTAGCAGAGCTCTGCCCTGTTGTCAGCACTTCAGGTTTGGGGACGGCAATCTTCAGATTTTCCACTGTCGATTCTCTGGCATGCTGCTGGACAGGCACATTCCTCCATCCAAGATCATCCCATGCCCATGCAGAAACAGGATCATCAAGGTCAGTCAGCACTTGCTGCATCTGCCATAAGACCTCCACCTCCCTAGTTGTGGGGGCAGGTTGGCAAACCACACTGTTACTCTGCCACATTGTCAACTCTTCAGCCAGGATTTCAGAGTTGTCAACTGGTATTTCCTGATAGTCCCAGGCAAAGGGAGCCCCACCCTGCTACTGAGCAGAGTCTAGTAGGTGTCTGTAGGCCATCTCAAGCTCCCATTCCTGAACGGCCAGAAACTCCAAATCTTCCTGTGCCCAGTGCACTTCTGAGACATTCAGTCTTCGCTCTCTGTGCTCCATTATTTCCTCCAAACGTTACTCCCGATCACTGCCAAAGTCAGGGTCCCTGGACAGCCTCCAGTACGACAATCCCAGGCCATCGTAGTCAAAGCCTTCCATGAGGCTGTCATCCGCTGTCCACGGGCACACTTGGGCTACATACCACTGGAGGGCTCTGTAGCTCTCGTCCAACCGCATTTCTGCCTGGATCAGCCTGCTTAACTCTGCTGTCCTCTCCTGGTTCGGCTGTTCCCCCAATAACAGCATTCGCACTTCATACTGTGACCAGTACCTTACATGGATGGAGGGGAGAACTTTTCCCTGGTTTTGCTGCTCACGGGCTAGCACTTCCTTCCAGAGTTCACAGCGGATAGAATGAAACCATCCTAGCAGGACCTGCTCTGATACTGGTCCTCTGTGCTGTATCTGCATCTCTCGCAACCTCCTTCTGAATTCCTCTTCCATGGTGGCTGGTATCTGTACCTCTCCTCTCCTGCTATCTGGACCTTGGATCCAGGTGATGGTTTGGATGTGTTCACAGGAAGGAAGCACGATCCCACCATTCCCTCCATGGCTCTCAAGTAAGTCTTTCAGCGTGGCTCTCCTGCAGGCTGGTTTGGAGTGTCCCAGTAACTGGAGAGCAAATCCCACGGCTGCCAACCAATGTAACGAGCCCCTGCTAGCTCAGTTCCACTCTCCCGACACTCCTCTGTTGCTATAGATTTAGATTGCAGATTGCACGTCTGATGGTTCAGTCATCCGATACTCCGGGATTAGAACTACAGCTATGTGCCGTTCTAATCCAGTTGTGTAGCTCAGAACAAACACCAGGCAGGCTGTATGTAAGTTCAACCATGAATCTCTTTTATTGAAAGGAATACAGGCTCTTTTATACAGTAAAAGAGTAGGTGTATACCTCCTGCTCATATTACTCTGAACATACACCTGTGACCAGAAACCTAATTAACATGGGCTAATTAACTAATCCCTTTAGGCAGCCTAGATGACTCAGACGTGACCTTTAGGCCAGACTAGCTGTCTTGTAGCTCAGAAAACCCAATCAACATTATCACAAATCAACACCGAACTCTTGTTCACACAATAGCAGAGTTAATTAACACAAACAACAATGGGGATCTAATGACTCTTAGATCCCATAGTAGACTCTTTTACAATACACATTCTAGCAGGCAACAGACAGACAGGTGGCTGGAATTGACATCAGCATCTCTTAACAGTATTTGTCCCAGCATTATGAATCAGCCAGTATTTCTAATATGGCAAGTCCAGGGTCCCCAGAGTCTGTGTGTCCTGGGGGACCAGGACCCGAATCCACAGTAATACCACCTCAAGGGTCCCCAGGCATACAGCTCACAAAGAGCACCGTTCCCCCAAATGCCAGGGCCCACGATCGATTGGCAAGAGGCTAGCATTCTGTCCCCTCCAAAAGTCTCTCTCCCGGCTAGGTCTGTCACACCAAGCTCTAAGCATCTCCTAACCCCTACAAGATGCACTACAGTGCCAAGACTCCTTCCCTTTCCAATGGAAAAAAGAAGCTATCACCTACCTTGGCATTCAAATTACTAGACGAATGACAAACCTCTATGATTACAATTTCTTACGTACTCTTTCAAAGATCCAAACAGACCTGAAAACCTGGGCCAACCTCAATGTCTCGTGGTTTGGTCGTTCGGCCTTAATAAAAATGATTGTCCTCCCCGTCTCCTTTATCTTATACAGACGATCCCTATCCACTTGCCCCCCTCCTTTTTTCCAATATATAAAAAAGCCTGTACAGGCTTCATCTGGCATAACAACACCCCCGCATTAAATACTCACGATTGACAGGTACCAACACCAAAGTGGGAATAGCCTTACCAGACCTCCACAAATATTATCTAGCTTGACACTTGAGTAGAGTAACTAACTGGAAGACTCACAAACTGGGGAAGATTTGGGTTATGTTGGATGATTCCTTCTTACGCAACCCCCTACACATTCTTCCCTGGATCTCACCAAAACATTGGCCACATACTATCAAAACACACCCACTCATATATCCCTCACTACTAGCTTTTCACAAAGCAATTTCCTCCCACCACATATCCTCACAACAAGGACCATTGACCTCCCTGAGAGGAAATCCTGACTTCCCCCCGGGAATGTCAAATACATTTCTATTGCAAGAATGGCCACATGATCCTGACACACCATTTCTTTCATAAAGGTCAGTTCCGTTCCTACGAAAATCTGACATCAGGGTCTAGCATGAAATCTTTCCCCTTCTTGTCCTACAGACAGTTGTGACATTTCTTTACTTCCAAAGATCCCACTGATACGTGGACAAGGCAACTTACACAATTTGAAGCTCTCTACTCCCTTACCACACCACAAAGGCACGTAATGTCCCTTATATACTCTCTTCTCCAAGATGATACCCATCAATCACAGAAGGAACCCGCTCGACGATCTTGGGGCAGGGACATGCAAATAACTTTTACTGATACGTGGACAAGGCAACTTACACAATTTGAAGCTCTCTACTCCCTTACCACACCACAAAGGCACGTAATGTCCCTTATATACTCTCTTCTCCAAGAGGATACCCATCAATCACAGAAGGAACCCGCTCGACGATCTTGGGGCAGGGACATGCAAATAACTTTTACTGACGAGGAGTGGGAAACCATTAACACATACGCCCACAAGGGATCACTAAACGTAGCGATTCAGGAAAATGGCTACAAAATAGTCACAAAATGGTACAGAACCCCATCCCGCTTGCACAAAGTTACACCCACAATTTCAAACATATGTTGGAGATGCAAAAGGGAAGTGGGATCCATGATCCACATATGGTGGGAGTGCTCTGAACTTCAACCTTTTTGGGAAAAGATACACTCTACAATAGCTCAAGTAACCACTTACACCCTGGATTATAATCCGGCTCAATACCTCTTCCATCACACAACCCTGCCTAAACTAACCTATTACAAGTCACTAGCCATGCACATGGTCAATGCAGCCAGACTTTGCATCCCAATACATTGGCGTTCAACTAATATCCCTACCATTAGAGAATGGTTGAGCAGGGTTGCAAGGATTGAGGAGATGGAAGAATTAATCTACATATCACAAGATCACATTCAAAAATTTAATGCCACCTGGGCATGCTGGACACACTTTACTGAACAATTTCGATCTCACTTCCCTTAATGATACTCCACTACCCAACCTCATTTGAATTGACCCTCCTGAACCTGACACGGATATTGGAATCTCGACAGGAGGAGCGGCCTCCTCCCTCCCCACATTATCCTCTGCTTTCTTCTCCTCTTTACTCTCCCCTATTCTCCCCCCTTCTAACTAACCGCCCCCCTCCCTTCCCCCCCTAAGTCCCCCTCTCACCCATACTGTCTCCTCTCATATCTCCTTACCCCTGTTCCCCCTATACCATCCTTTCACCATCATACCGAAATGGCCAACAGATTTTGCATAATTCATTCGCCAACTGCAAAACTTTTCTCAACATTCAAGGAAAAGGTTCTCCTAAATATCTTGGAAAGACTTGTATTTGCTGACCCCTATAAACAGCAATCAATTATGATTATAACACCCCTACATACACAATTTCTCTTACAATATATCAATGTTGGTCTCCCATATAATATTCTTGTTACGCTATGATCTTTTTGTATGTTTGAAAACCTAACGACCCTTTCCACCATGACTTTTGTTGTTGCAACAGTTTCTGTCATACTATTATGTAACACTGTCATGGATGCTCCTTTCAGTATTACTGTTCAAAATACTGTATAAACGCTTCTGTTATTCTTTTCCATAAACTTCTTTGTAAAAAAACATGCATATGGGCAAATGTTTTAGATCCAGATATTTTTCACCTACCTACCAACTTTCAGGTACATTTGTAGCAACACAACGAATCTCACATTATGGTTACAAGCATAGGAAAATGTATGTATTATGTCTTGACATAATAGCATATAACATGGTAATATTTAGATTTGATGTTTTATACCATATAAACCATGTTATACTTTATAAACTGATTTAATTTTGCAGTGATTAGCATTAGAATGGGCTGAACGACCCCCTGTTCGGTTTGCGACAGAACTCTCAAACGTCGAGAAAGTTCGGAAACCGAATAACGAACCCCATTGAAGTCTATGGGACCTGAACTGAAAAAATCAAAAGTGCCCATTTTGAGGGCTTAGGTGCAAGTTACTGGACATACAAAGGGTATAGGGGTCCAGGTACTGCCCTGGGGGACATGTATCAATGTATATAAGCAGTGATTTACTGATGCTAAAACTGAAACAATAAAAATGAAAAATTCCTTTAAATATAGTGTCTGGGGGGTCCCCTTAGTCTGCCTGTAAAGTGGCGCATCTGTACTGTGTATAGAACCTGCTGCAGCAAAAATGACATTTATAAAGCCAGCAAATAACATTTTCCCTGCAAGCTTTTCTTATTTTATAAACAATGGCTTGGGGAGCCAGTCTGTATGATGAGGCCACAATTTAATGCACTCGGAACAAGATTAGAGATTTTTTGGTTAAATTCTGTTGTCTGTTTCGCAGACTTTGGACAGGAGTAACAGGTGCAAGTGGCTGACACTATGTTAAAATAACTCATCTGAATCCTCCATGCATGATGCTGGGGCTATGGCAGGAGCTGCGGTGCACTATGCACTAGTCTCTGCTTGGGTGACGAAGGTTGAGGAGGATGAGGATGGTTTAGTAAGCCAGTTCACCACCTCCTTTGCGTTCTGTGGCTGGATAGCACAGGCAACATCACAAAAAGGAGGAAATGGTGCCCTGCTTGAGGACAGACCACGTCCACTTTTGCCTGTGGACAGAGACGCTGCTGGCCCCCTCGCAGTGCCATGGGATAATCTGCCTCTTTTTGTTGGTCTACCAGACATGATGGGTGGGGGGCTTATTTTTTTTTCCAAAAAAATGTATTTTATTAACTACGCATCCGTGCTATGGCCAAATGACAGGCACAGCGTGGACCTGAATTCCCGGGAGGCCGTCATATGACGGCCTCCCCTGTGCACGCTCCCTGCATGCGCCCTGCAGGGTGCGCTCCGGGCACGCTGTGATCACCGAGTCACTGAGACTCGGCTGATCACCGATCCGAGTAAGGGGCTGGTCCCGGCCCCTTACCATGTGATCAGCTGTCAGCCAATGACAGCTGATCACATAATGTAAACAAAAGATCGGTAATCTTTTTTTTTTTTTACTCACGCTGACAGCGCGAGTAGAAAAAAAAGCCGATCACTGGCTCGGATGTCAGGGACATCGGTCCCCAAGTGGAAGAGGCACATCTGCCTCATCAGTGCCACCTAAAAATGCCACCTAACATTGCCCACAGTGCTACCTAACAGTGCCCACAGTTCCACCTAACAGTGCCCACAAGTGCCACCTATCAATGCCAACAAATGCCACCTATCAATGCCCACAAGTGCCACCTATCAATGCCCACCTGTAGTGCCAATCAGTGCCAACTGGCAGTGCTGCCCATCACTGCCACCCATCAGTGCCCATCACTGCCACCCATCAGTGCCCGTCACTGCCGCCTATCAGTGCCCATCACTGCCACTTCATCAGCGTACATCAATGAAGGAGAAAAATTACCCGTTTTAAATTTTTTATAACAAAATATAAAAAAATAAAAATTAAAAAAAAAAAAATTCAGTTTTTACATTCTTTAACAAAAAGTAAAAACCGCAGAGGTGATCAAATACCACCAAAAGAAAGCTCTATTTGTGGTGAAAAAATTATAAAAATTTCATTTGGGTACAGTGTTGTATGACCGCGCAATTGTCATTCAAAGTGCGTCAGCACTGAAAGCTGAAAATTGGTCTGGATAGGAGGGGGGTTTAAGTGCCCTGTAAGCAAGTGGTTAAAGAATAGAAAGTCTTTACAGTAATCTTAAACATTGATGAAATAATTATGAGATACACAGTAACAGAATGTCCCAGCTAATATTGACAATCACACTGGATGCTGGGGCTATGGCAGGAGCTGCGGTGCACTGTGCACTAGTCTCTGCTTGGGTGACGAAGGTTGAGGAGGATGAGGATGGTTTAGTAAGCCAGTTCACCACCTCCTTTGCGTTCTGTGGCTGGATAGCACAGGCAACATCACAAAAAGGAGGAAATGGTGCCCTGCTTGAGGACAGACCACGTCCACTTTTGCCTGTGGACAGAGACGCTGCTGGCCCCCTCGCAGTGCCATGGGATAATCTGCCTCTTCTTGTTGGTCTACCAGACATGATGGGTGGGGGGCTTATTTTTTTTTACAAAAAAATGTATTTTATTAACTACGCATCCGTGCTATGGCTAAATGACAGGCACAGCGTGGACCTGAATTCCCGGGAGGCCGTCATATGACGGCCTCCCCTGTGCACGCTCCCTGCATGCACCCTGCAGGGTGCGCTCCGGGCGCGCTGTGATCACCGAGTCACTGAGACTCGGCTGATCACCGATCCGAGTAAGGGGCTGGTCCCGGCCCCTTACCATGTGATCAGCTGTCAGCCAATGACAGCTGATCACATAATGTAAACAAAAGATCGGTAATCTTTTTTTTTTTTTACTCACGCTGACAGCGCGAGTAGAAAAAAAAGCCGATCACTGGCTCGGATGTCAGGGACATCGGTCCCCAAGTGGAAGAGGCACATCTGCCTCATCAGTGCCACCTAAAAATGCCACCTAACATTGCCCACAGTGCTACCTAACAGTGCCCACAGTTCCACCTAACAGTGCCCACAAGTGCCACCTATCAATGCCAACAAATGCCACCTATCAATGCCCACAAGTGCCACCTATCAATGCCCACCTGTAGTGCCAATCAGTGCCAACTGGCAGTGCTGCCCATCACTGCCACCCATCAGTGCCCATCACTGCCACCCATCAGTGCCCGTCACTGCCGCCTATCAGTGCCCATCACTGCCACTTCATCAGCGTACATCAATGAAGGAGAAAAATTACCCGTTTTAAATTTTTTATAACAAAATATAAAAAAATAAAAATTAAAAAAAAAAAAATTCAGTTTTTACATTCTTTAACAAAAAGTAAAAACCGCAGAGGTGATCAAATACCACCAAAAGAAAGCTCTATTTGTGGTGAAAAAATTATAAAAATTTCATTTGGGTACAGTGTTGTATGACCGCGCAATTGTCATTCAAAGTGCGTCAGCGCTGAAAGCTGAAAATTGGTCTGGATAGGAGGGGGGTTTAAGTGCCCTGTAAGCAAGTGGTTAAAGAATAGAAAGTCTTTACAGTAATCTTAAACATTGATGAAATAATTATGAGATACACAGTAACAGAATGTCCCAGCTAATATTGACAATCACACTGGATTTATTGTGGAAGGGGTTAATGACCCAATCTAAGCCTTTAATTTGGCCGTAATTGACCGTTAACAGACACTCTGAGGGAAGTCTGATATATCTGCAGTTGAAGTACCGAGATGCAGGTCTTGTAACAAAAGATTGGAGTAAGACGTATGTCGGATGTATTTCGTATATATATCATTGGATATATGTGGGCATGGTTAATGGGTGTTTAGAGTAGCTTTGTGTGTGTCTTAAGTTTGTCTTTTGGGTTGGGTGTTTAATGACTGTGTAAAGTGGGAAGACTGTGTGCCTACGTGGGTGTCTAGATGAGGAGCGTAGGTAATGCGGGGGAGAGTTAGGGAGGGAGGGGAACGTGGGAAGGGCTGGGGGAGAGGAGAAGGAGAAGTATAGGAAGAAGGAGAGGGTGAAGAGAGGGTAGGATGGGAGGTCTCTGACTTCCCCTGGCCAAAGACTGTCGGCTATTGTGGTTTGAAGGGGTGGGGGGCTTATTATCGAAACGTAATAGAGAAGGGGAAATGTGTACTTGGATGCACTTTAATCACTGGAAAGTGATGTTTGGTGCACTTTAACTTGAGTACTCACTACACAGACACACTCCACTGACACCGTAAAAAAAGTGCACTAACGCACCTCAATATACTGCTGTAAATTTGCACTAACACACCTCAATATACTGCAGAACACGAGCACTACTGCACCTCAATATACAGCAGTACATGTGCACTAACGCAATTCAATATACTGTAGTAAACGTGCACTAACGCACCTCAATATACTGCAGTAAATGTGCACTAACACATCTCAATATATACTAACGAACGTCAATATACTGCAGTAGATGCGCACTAATGCACCTCAATTTACTGCAGTAAACTTGCACTAACACACCTAAATATACTGCAGTTCACGTGCACTAACACACCTCAATATACTGCAGTACACATGCACTAACGCTCCTCAATATACAGCAGTACACATGCACTAATGCAGTTCAATATACTGCAGTAAATGTGCACTAATGCATGCCAATATACTGCAGTAAATGTGCACTAACGCATGTCAATATACTGCAGTAAGTGTGCACTAATGCAAGTCAATATACTGCAGTACACGTACACTAAAGCAGCTCAATATACTGCAGTAAACGTGCACTAATGCACGTCAATATACTGCAGCGAAACTGCACTAACACACTTCAATAAATTGCGGTAAAAGTGCACTAACGCACCTCAATATGCATCAGTGCACATGCACTAACGCAGTTCAGTATACTGCAGTAAACGTGTACTAATGCATGGCAATATACTGCAGTAAATGTGCACTAACACATCTCAATATATACTAACGAACGTCAATATACTGCAGTAGATGCGCACTAATGCACCTCAATTTACTGCAGTAAACTTGCACTAACACACCTAAATATACTGCAGTTCACGTGCACTAACACACCTCAATATACTGCAGTACACATGCACTAACGCTCCTCAATATACAGCAGTACACATGCACTAATGCAGTTCAATATACTGCAGTAAATGTGCACTAATGCATGCCAATATACTGCAGTAAATGTGCACTAACGCACGTCAATATACTGCAGTAAGTGTGCACTAATGCATGTCAATATACTGCAGTAAACGTGCACTAATGCACGTCAATATACTGCAGTAAAGGGACACTAACCCACGTCAATATACTGCAGTAAACGTGCACTAAGGCACTTAAATATAGTGCAGTAAACATGCACTAACGCACGTCAATATACTGAAGTAAACGTGCACTAAGGCACTTCAATATACTGCAGTGAAACTACACTAACGTACTTCAATAAATTGCTGTAAAAGTGCACTAATGCACCTTAATATACATCAGTACACATGCACTAACGCAGTTCAATATACTGCAGTAAATGTGCACTAACGCACCTCAATATACACCAACGCACGTAAATATACGGCAGTAAAGTTGCACTAACGCATGTCAATATACTGCAGTAAACGTGCACTAATGCACCTCAATTTACTTCAGTAAACGTGCACTAACATACCTCTATATACTGCAGTACACCTGCACTAATGCACCTCAATATATAGCAGTACACATGCACTAATGCAGTTCAATATACTGCAGTAAACATGCACTAACGCACATCAATATACTGCAGTAAACGTGCACTAAGGCACTTCAATATACTGCAGTGAAACTGCACTAACGCACTTCAATAAATTGTGGTAAAAGTGCACTAACGCACCTCAATATACATCAGTAAACATGCACTAATGCAGTTCAATATACTGCAGTAAACGTGCACCAATGCACCTCTATTTACTACAGTAAACGTGCACTAACACACCTCAATATACTGCAGTACACGTGCACTAATGCACCTCAATATATAGCAGTACACATGCACTAATGCAGTTCAATATACTGCAGTAAACATGCACTAATGCACGTCAATATACTGCTTTAAAAGTGCACTAACGCTTGTCAATATACTGCAGTAAATGTGCACTAATGCACGTCAATATACTGCAGTAAACATGCACTAAGGCACTTCAATATACTACAGTAAACGTGCACTAAGCCTCATCAATATACTGCAGTAAACATGCACTAACGTACGTCAATATACTGCAGTACACCTGCACTAACACACCTCAATATACTGCAGTACACGTGCACTAACACACCTTAATATACAGCAGTACACATGCACTAATGCAGTTTAATATACTGCAGTAAACATGCACTAATGCACATCAATATACTGCAGTAAACGTGCACTAATGCACGTCAATATACTGCAGTAAATGTGCACTAACACACATCAATATACTGCAGTAAACGTTCACTAATGCATGTCAATATACTGCAGCAAACGTGCACTAATGCACATCAATATACTACAGTAAACCTGCACTAACACACCTCAATATACCCTAACGCATGTCAATATACTACAGTAAAGGTGCACTAATGCATGTCAATATACTGTAGTAAACGTGCACTAACACACCTTAATATACAGCAGTACACATTCACTAATGCAGTTTAATATACTGCAGTAAACATGCACTAATGCACATCAATATACTGCAGTAAACGTGCACTAATGCACGTCAATATACTGCAGTAAATGTGCACTAACACACATCAATATACTGCAGTAAACGTTCACTAATGCACGTCAATATACGGCAGCAAACGTGCACTAATGCACATCAATATACTACAGTAAACCTGCACTAACACACCTCAATATACCCTAACACATGTCAATATACTACAGTAAAGGTGCACTAATGCATGTCAATATACTGTAGTAAACGTGCACTAACACAGCTAAATATACTGTAGTAAATGTGCACTAACACAGC
Source organism: Lithobates clamitans (assembly GCA_037952925.1). Classification (NCBI taxonomy): domain Eukaryota; kingdom Metazoa; phylum Chordata; class Amphibia; order Anura; family Ranidae; genus Lithobates; species Lithobates clamitans. The sequence goes on along the minus strand of JBBGZY010000187.1, from coordinate 1,000,276 downwards.
TAAATATACTGCAGTAAATGCGCACTAACGCATGCCAATATACTGCACTAAATGTGCACTAACTCACTTTAATATACTGCAGTAAACCTGCCTGAAACACTAAACTGACACTAAAGTAAAAATGAATGGTCACACTACACTCATGCTGCACTATCACTATATTCACACTAAACTAACACTAAAATAAAATAGAATGGTCACACTACACTCACACTACACTATCACTATATTCACACTAAACTGACACTCTACACTCACAATAGAATCACTGTTCTATCTATCTCCACTCCAATATCACACTGCAAATAGCTGCTGTGGGAAGGATCCTTTTATATAGGGGGTGGGTCTATGAGCAATGAGCCATGATTGAGCACAGTCATCATTACTTTCTCCAATCATGGCTCTGACAGTGTTCTGTGCCCTGATTGGGCAAATCCTTTATTGCTTCAGCCAATCAGGGCTTCAATGCACTGTGCGATGCGCAGTGCATTGTGGGGCACTTGGCGGACCGAACACGCAGTTGAATGCACCATCAATGTGGGTGTTCCTTGAATGGCAAACAACTAATGTTCGGCCCAAACTCATGCTTGGGCCGAACCCTTCACCCAACACTAATTACCATATGTGTTATGCCCCGTACACACGGTCGGACTTTGTTCGGACATTCCGACAACAAAATCCTAGGATTTTTTCCGTCGGATGTTGGCTCAAACTTGTCTTGCATACACACGGTCACACAAAGTTGTCGGAAAATCCGATCGTTCTAAACGCGGTGACGTAAAACACGTACGTCGGGACTATAAACGGGGCAGTGGCCAATAGCTTTCATCTCTTTATTTATTCTGAGCATGCGTGGCACTTTGTCCGTCGGATTTGTGTACACACGATCGGAATTTCCGACAACGGATTTTGTTGTCGGAAAATTTTATCTCCTGCTGTCCAACTTTGTGTGTCGGAAAATCCGATGGAAAATGTCCGATGGAGCCCACACACGGTCGGAATTTCCGACAACACGCTCCGATCGGACATTTTCCATCGGAAAATCCGACCGTGTGTACGGGGCATCAGACTGTTAAGTGTTTTTATATAGTTTGTTTTTTTACTGACAGAGTTACAGTTTTAATGAACGATCAAATGATACTTTCCATTCAGTTGTTTGCTTCTGTACATCATCATCTAAATATTGGTTGCTGATGTAGACACTGTACATTCATTCATTATGAAATGGAGAACAAAATCTCTAATTATAATAGTGTTCCAATAACATAAAAAATTGAGTTTTGCCAATTATTTTTGGATGTTTTAAGTCAGTTCAAAAATTAAGGATAATGGCAGAAATCTGCATTAAAAAAATGAACTTGGATCAAGGCAGTTATTCCTGCACTGGATGGAGTAAGGTTGAGTTAGAACCTTTGGTATAAGATTTTTATTGCTGACTATGGGGGATATTTACTAAAGGCAAATCCACTTTGCACTACAAGTGCACTACAAGTGCACTGCAAGTGCACTTGGAAGTGCACTCGATGTAGATCTGAGGGGGACATGCAAGGAAATGAAAAACGGTATTTTAGGTTGTACATGATTGGATGATAAATTCAGCAGAGCTTCCCCTCATTTCAGATTTTCACCTCAGATCTACAGGGACTGCACTTCCAAGTGCACTTGCAGTGCACTTGTAGTGCAAAATGGATTTGCCTTTAGTAAAGCAACCCCTATGTCACCATTGGGGAGATCCCCTTTTTAATATGTTGTCATTCTGACCATTTTTCAGGGGAAAAAGTGATGGGAAGTCAGGATTTAATGGCTACCACTTATTCAAAAGAACAGGGGATTTTTTTTCAATGGGGACATTGGTTCCAAGGACTACTGTCAAAGGTGAGAGTTCTCACTAATTTGTGGAGATTTCCCCATGCCACCCAAAGTTAAAAAATAGTTTTGTATGGAGCCCTACTTTTAAAAGTAGGGCAGACAGCTCCACAAGATCAAAGATGAAAATTTAAACCACCAAGAAGGCAGACTGTGCCCCTGAGTTTCAATGTTACAATCAAATGATATCTTTAGGTAATCTAAAGGAGAACTCTGATAAATAGTTTTGAGAGGAAGGTGAGAAAAAAAGGCTAATGTGATAATCAGGGCTTTTTTTTCTCAGAGAATAGGTGTAGGAACTCCCCCTTTTGGGAGTTATCCGTTGTCTTTGCCCCTACCTACGTCTGAGCACCAGTCCTTGGTTCCACCCCCTACCCACCTCCGAGCACTGGCCCTTTTAGAGAATACAGAACCAAGTAACAATTGTGGTACTAAGTAATTTGTATGGAATTTGTTATTGATAACAAGAAAAGCAGTAAAATAGACCCCCCACAGCCAACAGCAATAGACCCACCAGCAACAATAGATCCCCCCTGCAACAATGGACCACCTACAACAAAATACCACCCAGCAACAATAGACCCTCTAGCAGCCAGCTATAATAGACTTCTCCCTCAACAGTAGATCCCTCCCAGCAACAACTGACCCCCCAGCAACATAAAACCCATCCCAGCAACAATAGATCCTCCACCAGCAACAATAGACCTCCCCAGCAGCAATCAACCCTTCTGCAGAAATAGATCCCCTCCAGCAACAATAGATCCATAAGCAGCCAGCATCAATAGACACTGTAGCACAACCCAGCAGTTCTTGCCATTACATACATTCAGTGGTGGAGGTGCCGGAACTGCGTTCCCCCGCGTTCCCGCAAAAAAAAAGCCCTGGCGATAATACTCTTTTCTTCAGCAGAAAAGCCATTCCAAAGCCCTACAGGGTACACCTTGAGAGTCCACCTCATCTCTCTATACCTTGATTAGCAATACAATTGCTGGGAAAATAAAGATAAATGGCTTTTTTAAATAAGTATTATGGTCTTCTTTGGGGGGTGGAGGTTATAAGAAATATAAAAAAATATATATTATATAAATAATATAAGCTTTGTATAAGAAGAGATTAATAACAGTACATACATCCAATGTACAAACAGGTAATATCAGCAAAAGGAATTGATAGGAGTCCTGGTGGAATTGTGCACATATACCACAGTTTATACAGTTAATAATAGAGATACCTCCAGATGAATGTTGCAACAAAGTTCAGTTGCAGGACCCCCTGAGAATGCATATATATATATATATATATATATATATATATATATATATATATATATATATAAAAAACTGCAACCAGCCTGGAACAGAGCCTCTCACGGCAGGAACTGTGGTATGGCACCGAAACTGTGGCACTGCAACTTAGAGTTAGCCTATCTACTCTGCACTTTAGTCCCTCTCTAATAGTTTCCAATCTGACATGCAACTGGACCTCTTAAGCTGACCAAAGATGGTTCGAATCTTGCTCTGTTCAGCAGGGACTGGTTGTGATTCAATCAATCTGGACAGGCTGATTGTACCCAAGTTGATTCATCGATCAACTTGAGTACAACCAGCATGTCGGATTTCTAGCAATAATCATTGTGTTCCTTCCAGCAGGGATGGCTCCTCACACCCACCTGTCAGAAGAACACAATAGCTCTGTGGGAGGGATTCTCCATCAACGCTGATCCTTGATGGAGGATTCAAGCAATTTTCTTTCCTGCAATTGTATCATGTATGGCTGCTTAAGTCTATGATCCCGACATGGCCACTGGAAGTTTAACCTGGCTCTAACCTATACTGGTTATCAAGCCCTAATTTAAAACTAGCTATAGAATTCCAGACCAGAAGGGAAAGAGTTAACTAAAATAACAGGAGCTGCATATAACCTATATTGCAATAATCAGGTTCATCTACCAATATACTGGAAGGTGATCACTACACATTCAGTAGCACAGACCTAGCTATCTGGCACTGTGCATGTGGAATTGTAAAAAATAGGGTAGAGATACTTTGTATGTCAAAAGGATTTAAATATACACTCAGCAGCTGCAGTTAAACTATTAGGTCATAGGAATACTTCAATAGTCAATAGTAGTACTATTGACTATTACTTCAATAGTAATAGAATACTTCAATAGTCTCTTCTGGTATAGGATTTAGCAACATGGACAGGACATTTGCCTGAGACTTTCTCTTTCTTACCACTTCCTCCTTCTGGGGTTTCAAAGCCAACAATCAGGGACAAGAAGTGCATACATATTATATCTACAGGCAAATTCAGACAGTAGAGAGCAGCAGGTCCTCACATAAGAAAATTAATTACATTTGGCAAATGATGTGTAGTTCTGTTGAGCAGCATTTGTGATTTACAATAGTGCCAAACTGGACAGATTACAAAGTTCCCCTGTCACCTGACTACTGTTCAGGCAATGAATTATTGTAGAGATAGTATTGATCTATTGTTCTATGAGCAGCTATAATACACAGAAGATGCAACTTTGAAATAGGAAGAAGTGGTGTCATCTGACAAACATTCCTGAACAGAATTTGCCCTGTAAAATAGGTCACATATGCCTCTGTTTATTTAGCTGTTCCTTGAAGTAGATATAAACTAAATGAATAGCATTTAGTTTATGAAAGCACTATGCATCAATCATATACAGTTGCCATTTATTTTGGATAATAACTGTTTTCACCTTTTTCTCTAACCTTTGTGGTATCTCAGTGCTGCTGATCTCCTGCAACCTCTTTGCAGCAACCCTGTCTACATCAGCTCTAGTGATAGTTGCATTGCATTCCTTAGGGCTGGTTTTGTCAGAAAACAGTGATCTGTTAAAATAGCCCCCTGTAGTCTCAAAGCGAAGGCCACGTGACAAGGTGACAACACAGGAAAACAACTGGGTGGGAGGGAGGGAGGGAGGGACAGAGCATTATCATCCTAAAACAGAAAGCTTCAAGGCAGAAATACTTAAAAAAAGTTTCACATTTGAAAATATAAAAAAATATACTTTTTACACATTAAAGCTTAAGGGATTTTAGTGATTATGTTTACATTTACTTTAAGCTCTTCGTTATTGCAATGACATATCTAACTTTTTCTTGAATAAGAATATAATTATTAAAGTTATATATAACAAGATTTTAAATGTCTGGGGATCCAGAATGTCATATGTTAGAGAAAGCAATGCCAGCCCTGTGGACAAGATTCAAGCTTTTAACAACTACTGCCAACAGAAAGACCTGTCACCAATGGTGCTTGGCTGCTTTTCAAAACAGTGGTCTGTATGTTCTCACAGCTTAGATCCATTCAGAAGTGATGCTTAGTTCAGTGGCAGATGAAGCTGCAGGTGCTGTTAAAAACATTTTAAAAACACGCATCCCAGAGGGACCACATTACTTGGCCTTCTGCCTGGATTTGTTGAGCCCTGGTCAAGGTGGAGTTTTTCAAACAGCTTTGTCTGCACAAAGCTGGCTTATGTACTGTATATTCTCATTTACATTCTCACTTACATTTGAAATGGGAAAAAAAAATCATAACTTCACCTTTTTGTCAAGATAAAATAACATATAATAATAATATCAATATAAAACTATATACCAAATGCCAAAAAGCAACCAGGTTTGTTCCATTACGCCTGTACAGGTCTCGAAGCATGCACATCGATGGCGTCAGATGTTCAAACACAGCATATTATCATGGGAGTGTGTCTATATTTATCAACAGTTGTCTACAGATGACTATGAAATATTCTCATAGACACTACATTCCAACATCCGTATGTTAAAGCAGGATTCCGGCCGTAAAAAAAAAAATGTAAAAGTCAGCAGCTACAAACACTGTAGCTGCTGACTTTAAATAAGTACTTACATGTCCTGGGTGCCCGCGATGTCAGCCGCCTGAGGCCAACCCGTCCCTCGGCTCTCGGGTCCCGGCACCGCCATCCTAGGTAAGGGAAACAGGCAGTGGAGCCTTGCGGCTTCACTGCCAGTTTCCTACTACGCACGTGCGAGCAGTGCTCTGTGAATGGCCCCATGGTGTTCTGGGAACACACACAGTTCCCAGAAGACAATGGGGCCGCCTAGCAATAAGGGTTTAGGTAAGTTTAAATTTTTTTTTTTCAAATGTTTTTTTTAATTTTTTTTTAGGATTTTGGGTGAATTTTTTTTTTCAGGGTGGCCCTCCACTTTAACTAGGGATGGGCCTGATGTTCAAGCCAAACGAGTGTTCGCCAAATAGCGAACATTATGGGGCGGCAAATTAGAGTGCCGCGAAACGCCCCATAATGCACTGCGAGATCAAAGTGCATTGACGTCTGACGATTGGCCAAAGCATGCACCTGACCTGCATGCTTTGGCCAATCACAGCGTGCTCTGCTGCATGAGCCATAATCGGCCAAAGACAGGGTGCCTTTGACCAATCATGGCCAGGGGGCCACACCCCAGACTATATAAGGCTGCTTACACAGCGGCCGTATATAGTATGTTGGAGTGGACGGAGATAGAGAGAACTTGAGCTAGATTAGGCAGGTTAGTTAGTGGCGTGCAGGCAGCTTAGTATATATATATATATATATATATATATATATATATATATATATATATATATATATACAGTGCAGTCAGTGCAGAGTATATAATAGTGCATTGAAGTGGTTGAGGGGAACCCTATGACAGAATTAAGAAAAAAACGGCATGGGTCCCCCCCAGTCCATACCAGGCCCTTTGGGTTTGGCATAGATTTAACAGGGAACTCCACGCTAATTTAACAAAAAAAAATTGGTGTGGGCCCCCCAAAATCCATACCAGACCCAGCAGCCTGGCAGGCCAGGAAAGGAGGGGACGAGTGAGCGCCCCCTCCTCCTGAACCATACAAGGCCGCTTGCCCTCAACATGGGGAGGGTGCTTTGGGGTCCAAAAGTAAAAAAACACTAAAGACAGTTTTTAACAATGCCTTTATTAAAAAAGAAAAAAAGTGTCCCGCAATGTCCATCCGTCCATCCATCTTCACTAACGCTTAGAAAAAAAACCCTCTGCCTCGATGGGAGGCCTCCTGCTGACTGCTGTCTCTTTGCTGTGGCAGCTGTTATATAGGCAAGGGCGGGGCCAACCGGTAACATAACTAAGTGACCCCACCCCCTTCTGACATCATGTGCCGTCAGAGGGTGGCGGAGTCACCCAGTTACGTCAGCGGGGGGCCACGTCTTGCCTATATTACAGCTGTCACAGCGAAAAGACACCTCTCATGGAAGTGGAGGATTTTCAATTTTTCAGGTCCGTCGGGCAGTGTGATTGACGATGGATGTACATCGCGGGCCACTTTTTTTTTTCTTTTTTAATAAAGGAATTGTCAAAAACTGTCTTTTGTGGTTTTTACATTTTGACACTTTTTTTGGGTGAATGGGTAGGGTTACAGTGTACTCGATACCCATTCACATAGGATGGGATCTGGAGGCTCCCTTGTTAAGGGGGGCTTCCAGATTATGATAAGCCCCCTGCCCACAGACCCCCACAACCACTGGGCCAGGGTTGTGGGGACGAGGCCCTTGTCCCCATCAACATGAGGACAAGGTGCTTTGAGGGTCCCCCCTATCCTGTCCTACAGGCTGCATGCTCAGATAAGGGTCTGGCATGGATTTTGGGGGGACCCCATGCCAATTTTGTTTTCACATTTTGGGGTGGAGTTCCCCTTAAAATCCATAGCAGGTCTGAAGGGCCTGCTATGAATTTTGGGGGCACCATGCTGTTTTTTTTTTTCTGTTTTCTTTTGCCATGGAGTTCCCCTTAAAATTCATACCAGACCCGAAGGGCCTGGTATGGACTGGGGGGGCCCTATGTAGGGGGGACCCTACACCGATTTCTTCCTTGATTTTTATATATATTGCCGGGGTCCGGCAATACATTACAACCGTGAGCAAGTTTAAATTACATTTTTTTCTTTAGAAATGTAATTTTGCTTCGGCACTGTAAAACACATCACACAGATGCGCCACTTTACAGGCAGACTAAGGGGACCCCCCAGGCATGATATTTAAAGGAATATAATCATTATTAAAATCACTGCCCCTGAAAAAAACGTTAGCTTTAAAAACTTTTTTTGATACATGTCCCCTAGGTCAGTACCCGGGTCCCCATACACTTTTTAAGACAATAACTTGCATATAAGCCTTTAAAATGCGCACTTTTGATTGACTCATGTCCCTTAGACTTTATTAGAGTTCGCATATTCACACAAATTTTTTGCCTAATCGCATGTTCTTGTGCAAACCGAACCTGGGGGTGTTCGACCCATACCTAATGTTAACAGTCAAATATGTTTCACACACAACATAATAATCTTGCGATCACCATGTGGACCATCACCAACCATGAGAAGTGGACTCTTACCGGAACAGATAGACCCCACTACAGAGTCAAATCAGCCTATAACTCATATTAAGGGAATCAAACCCATGCTGCTTGGCTGTGGCTCTGCAATGTTGTTTCACACAAAGACATCGATACTTCTAGACTGTACAAGAATTTCCTGTGCCAGAAAGGGGTAAACTTAAAAAAAAAAAAAAAAAAAAAAAGGAAGTACACAGATGAAATACACATACATACATGGGAACTTAACAAACACAAAAAAACTGCGCTAGATAAAGAATAGAAAGGATTACAACTGAGTGTATGCACACATATTGTTACAAGTCCATCAAATGCGAATGAACAGATGTCAATTATCAGTCTATGCAGAGTTCACAGAAGGTATGTATCCTCTTCTTGAATCAAGGTGACAACACACTCAGAACCACCGCAGAAACAAGTGCAGGGGATAGGAAAGTCCTCCACCTATAAAACAGCTGCCTCTTACCAGCTCCCTTGATCTCTGGCAAGGAGATCAAATACGCTTTTCAGCTTATGACCCAGCTACAGTCTCTGGATACAATAGGTGGAACCTCAGATATACTCCCCGTGATTTCCTTGGATAGATCTCAACAGCATATCCATGGGCCAATCATGTATGAGAAAGAGAGGCTTCCATAGTGTAAAAACGTATAAAACTTTTAATGTTAAAAAAGTAATGCACTTACATACGTCCGGATTATTAAGGCATCAATAAGAAAACAAGCCGGCCAGCTCTTTAAGAAAAAACGCCCGTAGCATCCGGGACTGCGTGTTGGTATGTTGGTGGCGTCAGCACGCCGCTCTCCCTACGCCGTTTCGTCAAACCTGACGTCGTCCAGGGGCACGGCCGGCGTGCTGATCACCACCACTTATATCCTCGTTCAACAGAAGAAAGACTTCCTCGTTCTGTTGAACGAGGATATAAGTGGTGGTGATCAGCACGCCGCCCGTGCCCCTGGACGACGTCAGGTTTGACGAAACGGCGTAGGGAGAGCGGCGTGCTGACGCCACCAACATACCAACACGCAGTCCCGGATGCTACGGGCGTTTTTTCTTAAAGAGCTGGCCGGCTTGTTTTCTTATTGATGCCTTAATAATCCGGACGTATGTAAGTGCATTACTTTTTTAACAATAAAAGTTTTATACGTTTTTACACTATGGAAGCCTCTCTTTCTCATACATGATTGGCCCATGGATATGCTGTTGAGATCTATCCAAGGAAATCACGGAGAGTATATCTGAGGTTCCACCTATTGTATCCAGAGACTGTAGCTGAGTCATAAGCTGAAAAGCGTATTTGATCTCCTTGCCAGAGATCAAGGGAGCTGGTAAGAGGCAGCTGTTTTATAGGTGGAGGACTTTCCTATCCCCTGCACTTGTTTCTGCGGTGGTTCTGAGTGTGTTGTCACCTTGATTCAAGAAGAGGATACATACCTTCTGTGAACTCTGCATAGACTGATAATTGACATCTGTTCATTCGCATTTGATGGACTTGTAACAATATGTGTGCATACACTCAGTTGTAATCCTTTCTATTCTTTATCTAGCGCAGTTTTTTTGTGTTTGTTAATATCTTGTTTAATGTGGGTATCCCATATTTTTTAACTGCAGCTTAAATACGTGTATGGACAACAGATCATGTGCTGTATGTCCTTTAATTCTTACTGACAGCGCTGTATTTTTTACATATTTTGCTATACATGGGAACTGCCTTACATGCCAAAGGGTTAGTATTTCTGTCCATTTAGAGATTTGTACAGCTCTGCCACACATCATAGCCTGTTTTTTCTTTGCTGCTCTTCCTTACTTAGGTAACACAGGTCTGGTCCTTCGCCTAGCCTGCGGTTGGACAAAGAATGGGAAAGCAGCAGACTGATGAGTGCACCTCTATGGCACACTACTCCTATCAGCATGCTCCTTGTTGGAATAATAAGCACTGCAACTTAAAGTGATACCATACCCTCTTTTGGTTTATTTCAGAAGAGTAGGTCAACATATACTAATTATGTAGTCTTCTTCTGAAATGTTCTTTTTCTCCTGCAGCCAGGTGTTCCAAGGCCACTCCCCCCCAGTTCCCCATTTGCGTGTGTCTCCTTAGCTAGACATGTGGTAAAGCTGATTCATGAAATTTGACCTGGGCACATATATCTGCAGTGTTTTGTTATCTCTGTTCAAAGCACTATGTCCCATAGCTGTCTCCTCCTCCGTTCTTCTTTTATCAGCCTGATAACTCCTGACAAGTTCTCTGTCACATATGATAAATACGGCCTGAGTTTTGTGTTGGGGAGGATGCTATAAACAGTGTGTATACAGTGTTGCATGACCAAGTAATTGTCAGTCAAACTATCACAGCATTGAAAACTGAAAAATGGCCTGGAAAAGAAGGGGACGTAATATGCCAGTCCTGATGTAGTTAATTTGTGGTTTTTATATCTGCCTAAGTTTTAGCTTAAATATGCTTTCTCAATTATCTATTATGGTTGGAAGCACCAACCTATAAAAATGTTCAGCTGTTTTTTTGTTTTTTTTTTCACCCAAATCATTTTACTTAATCAAAAGGTTAGATGAATAATACAATACTTCATTAGACTTTATCACATTGTGGCTAAGCTCTAAAAAATAATCTTTCTGTCCCATAATAACTCTCATTCTGCCATTCGAAAGGCAGGATATATTACAAGGGTAATTTGCTCAGCCTTAAGTTTCTTTGTGTTTAAAAAAAATCTTAAAGGTAGCAGAGACATTTTAGCTTTTGATTATAACACACTTAAAATAGGTGATCCTATCTTACGGCCTGAGTTTTGTGTTGGGGAGGATGCTATAAATAGATTAGCAGAGCCCTGAACTATTCGATGAACAGAGCTGAAAGTCTCTAGCTATGAGGAGAGGAGGTGTGTGCCTTGCCTCCAATCAGCTGTCTTGGCTGTATGCCCAGGCTTCACTGCAGTGCTAACCAGGAAGAGAAAATCTCCTAACACGAAGAGCACTTTTTAAACAATATATAAAGATGAAGACAGCAGATATACATGTAAAACTTATGTAGGGAGATTTGTTTCATCCTTGTGTATCATCTGAGGCTGTTCACTTCACTGGGTATATGTGAGGGTTTATATCCACTTTAAGGAGACACCCATGCATGCACCCTCCCTAAGTTGAGCTGTATGCGTCCATAGAAACACACAGCGTCAGCAAGCCATGCCCATGCTCCCTTGTCCTAGCAGTTTGACTGATGGCAGCAAGAAATTATCACTCTGCAGTCCTCAGTGTCTCCTAAGGATCCAGGACATTTGGGGAACAGCTCTGATGGATCCTGGACCTGGCAGCTGTGACATGGACAGCAAATAAGTGTTTGAGGATAGGGCAGCATTAAAGTACTGGGACTTTTTTTACCTTAATACTGTGAATGCATTAAGGTAAAAAAGTGTAGCCTTTAGAACTACTTCAAATTCTTACACTACTTGCAAAAAAAAAAAAAAATACATTCCACGATTTAATAAATAATACAAATCCGAATTATTCACCTAAAGTGCCCTAATTAGGGCAAGTGGATGCTGTTTGTTGTTTTACATTAACTTTGGTGTGTGCAACCACGAATGATGGGAGGAAAGGGGGGTTAAAATACCACTAACAGACAATGATTGCGGGGTTTTTTGGACAGAGGGGTGTTAAAAAGCTCTTGATCAGCAATGTTGTGGGATTGTTTTGAGGGGGGGGGGGGGGCTGAAGTGCCACTATCCACCAATAATTGTGACTGTTTGGGGGGGGGGCTCTTTAAAGTGTTTTCATTTTATCTATGACAGCTAGCCTATAGTGAAAATCCACTAGTAATGAAAGACTTGCACTTGGCTTCAGTGTGTAACTTTTAAAAGCTAAATGCACCTTAATTTATTTTGAATCACCTCAATACCAGTATATATCTTTATCCCCAAAAATTGTGGCACAAAAATCAGATCACTTTGGGATGTCCATTTCCAAAATTGGGTCATTTTCGTGATGTTAATATTGTTCTGCCATTTTTATTTGATTTGTTTAAAACTAGAAAGTAAGGGAAAGTTTTTTTCACATGCTCAATCTTTATTCCTTTGTATAAGTAAAAAAAAAGTATTTATGAAATACCACCAAAAAAAGCTCCATCTGGCTCAAAAAATTATATAAAATTCTTTTGTATATAGTGTTGCATGACCAAGTAATTGTCAGTCAAACTATCACAGCATTGAAAACTGAAAAATGGCCTGGAAAAGAAGGGGATGTAATATGCCAGTCCTGATGTAGTTAATTTGTGTATTTTATATCTGCCTAAGTTTTAGCTTAAATATGCTTTCTCAATTGTCTATTATGGTTGGAAGCACCAACCTATAAAAATGTTCAGCTGTTTTTTGTTTTTTTTTTTCACCCAAATCATTTTACTTAATCAAAAGGTTAGATGAATAATACAATACTTCATTAGACTTTATCACATTGTGGCTAAGCTCTAAAAAATAATCTTTCTGTCCCATAATAACTCTCATTCTGCAATTTGAAAGGCAGGATATATTACAAGGGTAATTTGCTCAGCCTTAAGTTTCTTTGTATTTAAACAAAATCTTAAAGGTAGCAGAGACATTTTAGCTTTTGATTATAACACACTTAAAATAGGTGATCCTATCTTACGGCCTGAGTTTTGTGTTGGGGAGGATGCTATAAATAGATTATCAGAGCCCTGAACTATTCGATGAACAGAGCTGAAAGTCTCTACCTATGAGGAGGGGAGGTGTGTGCCTTGCCTCCAATCAGCTGTCTTGGCTGTATGCCCAGGCTTCACTGCAGTGCTAACCAGGAAGAGAAAATCTCCTAACATGAAGAGCACTTTTTAAACAATATATAAAGATGAAGACAGCAGATATACATGTAAAACTTATGTAGGGAGATTTGTTTAATCCTTGTGTATCATCTGAGGCTGTTCACTTCACTGGGTATATGTGAGGGTTTATATCCACTTTAAGGAGACACCCATGCATGCACCCTCCCTAAGTTGAGCTGTATGCGTCCATAGAAACACACAGCGTCAGCAAGCCATGCCCATGCTCCCTTGTCCTAACAGTTTGACTGATGGCAGCAAGAAATTATCACTCTGCAGTCCTCAGTGTCTCCTAAGGATCCAGGACATTTGGGGAACAGCTCTGATGGATCCTGGACCTGGCAGCTGTGACATGGACAGCAAATAAGTGTTTGAGGATAGGGCAGCATTAAAGTACTGGGACTTTTTTTACCTTAATACTGTGAATGCATTAAGGTAAAAAAGTGTAGCCTTTAGAACTACTTCAAATTCTTACACTACTTGCAAAAAAAAAAAAAAATACATTCCACGATTTAATAAATAATACAAATCCGAATTATTCACCTAAAGTGCCCTAATTAGGGCAAGTGGATGCTGTTTGTTGTTTTACATTAACTTTGGTGTGTGCAACCACGAATGATGGGAGGAAAGGGGGGTTAAAATACCACTAACAGACAATGATTGCGGGGTTTTTTGGACAGAGGGGTGTTAAAAAGCTCTTGATCAGCAATGTTGTGGGATTGTTTTGAGGGGGGGGGGGGCTGAAGTGCCACTATCCACCAATAATTGTGACTGTTTGGGGGGGGGGCTCTTTAAAGTGTTTTCATTTTATCTATGACAGCTAGCCTATAGTGAAAATCCACTAGTAATGAAAGACTTGCACTTGGCTTCAGTGTGTAACTTTTAAAAGCTAAATGCACCTTAATTTATTTTGAATCACCTCAATACCAGTATATATCTTTATCCCCAAAAATTGTGGCACAAAAATCAGATCACTTTGGGATGTCCATTTCCAAAATTGGGTCATTTTCGTGATGTTAATATTGTTCTGCCATTTTTATTTGATTTGTTTAAAACTAGAAAGTAAGGGAAAGTTTTTTTCACATGCTCAATCTTTATTCCTTTGTATAAGTAAAAAAAAAGTATTTATGAAATACCACCAAAAAAAGCTCCATCTGGCTCAAAAAATTATATAAAATTCTTTTGTATATAGTGTTGCATGACCAAGTAATTGTCAGTCAAACTATCACAGCATTGAAAACTGAAAAATGGCCTGGAAAAGAAGGGGATGTAATATGCCAGTCCTGATGTAGTTAATTTGTGTATTTTATATCTGCCTAAGTTTTAGCTTAAATATGCTTTCTCAATTGTCTATTATGGTTGGAAGCACCAACCTATAAAAATGTTCAGCTGTTTTTTGTTTTTTTTTTTCACCCAAATCATTTTACTTAATCAAAAGGTTAGATGAATAATACAATACTTCATTAGACTTTATCACATTGTGGCTAAGCTCTAAAAAATAATCTTTCTGTCCCATAATAACTCTCATTCTGCAATTTGAAAGGCAGGATATATTACAAGGGTAATTTGCTCAGCCTTAAGTTTCTTTGTATTTAAACAAAATCTTAAAGGTAGCAGAGACATTTTAGCTTTTGATTATAACACACTTAAAATAGGTGATCCTATCTTACGGCCTGAGTTTTGTGTTGGGGAGGATGCTATAAATAGATTATCAGAGCCCTGAACTATTCGATGAACAGAGCTGAAAGTCTCTACCTATGAGGAGGGGAGGTGTGTGCCTTGCCTCCAATCAGCTGTCTTGGCTGTATGCCCAGGCTTCACTGCAGTGCTAACCAGGAAGAGAAAATCTCCTAACATGAAGAGCACTTTTTAAACAATATATAAAGATGAAGACAGCAGATATACATGTAAAACTTATGTAGGGAGATTTGTTTAATCCTTGTGTATCATCTGAGGCTGTTCACTTCACTGGGTATATGTGAGGGTTTATATCCACTTTAAGGAGACACCCATGCATGCACCCTCCCTAAGTTGAGCTGTATGCGTCCATAGAAACACACAGCGTCAGCAAGCCATGCCCATGCTCCCTTGTCCTAACAGTTTGACTGATGGCAGCAAGAAATTATCACTCTGCAGTCCTCAGTGTCTCCTAAGGATCCAGGACATTTGGGGAACAGCTCTGATGGATCCTGGACCTGGCAGCTGTGACATGGACAGCAAATAAGTGTTTGAGGATAGGGCAGCATTAAAGTACTGGGACTTTTTTTTACCTTAATACTGTGAATGCATTAAGGTAAAAAAGTGTAGCCTTTAGAACTACTTCAAATTCTTACACTACTTGCAAAAAAAAAAAAAATACATTCCACGATTTAATAAATAATACAAATCCGAATTATTCACCTAAAGTGCCCTAATTAGGGCAAGTGGATGCTGTTTGTTGTTTTACATTAACTTTGGTGTGTGAAACCACGAATGATGGGAGGAAAGGGGGGTTAAAATACCACTAACAGACAATGATTGCGGGTTTTTTTGGACAGTGGGGTGTTAAAAGGCTCTTGATCAGCAATGTTGTGGGATTGTTTTGAGGGGGGGGGGGCTGAAGTGCCACTGTCCACCAATAATTGTGACTGTTTGGGGGGGGGCTCTTTAAAGTGTTTTCATTTTATCTATGACAGCTAGCCTATAGTGAAAATCCACTAGTAATGAAAGACTTGCACTTGGCTTCAGTGTGTAACTTTTAAAAGCTAAATGCACCTTAATTTATTTTGAATCACCTCAATACCAGTATATATCTTTATCCCCAAAAATTGTGGCACAAAAATCAGATCACTTTGGGATGTCCATTTCCAAAATGGGGTCATTTTCGTGATGTTAATATTGTTCTGCCATTTTTATTTGATTTGTTTAAAACTAGAAAGTAAGGGAAAGTTTTTTTCACATGTTCAATCTTTATTCCTTTGTATAAGTAAAAAAAAAGTATTTATGAAATACCACCAAAAAAAGCTCCATCTGGCTCAAAAAATTATATAAAATTCATTTGTATATAGTGTTGCATGACCAAGTAATTGTCAGTCAAACTATCACAGCATTGAAAACTGAAAAATGGCCTGGAAAAGAAGGGGATGTAATATGCCAGTCCTGATGTAGTTAATTTGTGTATTTTATATCTGCCTAAGTTTTAGCTTAAATATGCTTTCTCAATTATCTATTATGGTTGGAAGCACCAACCTATAAAAATGTTCAGCTGTTTTTTTTTTGTTTTTTTTCACCCAAATCATTTTACTTAATCAAAAGGTTAGATGAATAATACAATACTTCATTAGACTTTATCACATTGTGGCTAAGCTCTAAAAAATAATCTTTCTGTCCCATAATAACTCTCATTCTGCAATTCGAAAGGCAGGATATATTACAAGGGTAATTTGCTCAGCCTTAAGTTTCTTTGTATTTAAACAAAATCTTAAAGGTAGCAGAGACATTTTAGCTTTTGATTATAACACACTTAAAATAGGTGATCCTATCTTGTGTATGACTACTTAACGACACTGGCATAAGTGTGCACCCCTGCAAATGTCTTCTTGGTATCATCCAGCTGTAATGAATGAAAGAGCAGTGATATTTAGATGGATGAGATATGTGCCAGGAAGAGAAAACTACCAAACAAGGACCTAGAGCGATCCCCTGTCTTCACATGCTTGATTTCATTCCTTAATTAGAGTCATTAATCAAAAGGTATGAGATATGAGACTTTGGAAGGGCTTGGTGACACGACACCTTGCCACCTGTCAAAATTACAGCTTTCTGTTCATGCGCCATCCCTCAAATAGTTATTTTCTGCAAGCCTGGCTGCATCCCACAATTTATTATTTACTGTATAGTTCTATCTCTGTTCAATGTCAGAAAAAGAAAACCTCTGATAAGGAATGGTTTACTGAGGATGGTTAAGAATAATAAGAAGAAAATCTATGAATTCCTAAGTGAAAAAATCCAAGAAGACTTATTTTCATATTATGTTTTCATACATTTTTTTTATATTGTCATCTACTGCACCATTTTTTCCAGTTACTAGTTTCATGCTACCAGTGTAATACTACTCCCATCTGAGACTCACACAGTCATTTTCTCAAGAAAGGTAGAAACATGAAACATTAAGAAATGTCAGGATATATAAGTGGTAGTCATAACCATCATGGAGAACCAATTAGGAGGGGACTGACAATCAATAAAGGACTGTTCTAGCTTACAGTTACTCTGCCACTAAAACCAATTCCTAAAAAAAGCTGCACCTACAAAGAACGTGGTACTTTTCCTGCTGCCCGGACAGTCATTCACTTCTGCAGTGAAAATAAATCACCCCATGCAAAGTTTTAATTACCAACATTTCTTAGTATTGATCCTCCTCTGAGCGCCAAGGTTTCTCCCACCAATCCCCAGATCAGTAAAGGACTTGGTAGTGATGTAGGCACCAGCTGATTGAACAGAAGAGTGCAAGAAGTCCAAGAATTGCAGTTTCCGAAGCAGTCCGTAAATGGTAAAAATATGCACTCCCAATAAATACACAAGGAAAAGCCAATTTAACCCAATGGAAAATCCAGCCTGGTGTAAGCACCAGTGGGGGTTGAATTGTCTACAATCTTCTTTTGGCTGTTTAAGACACGGCCATGGTGATATTACCCTATAATGCCTTGGCTCCATCCTATAAGGTATCATTATTTTGCAGTCAGACTGCCCAATAATTCTACATTAGGGATAGTCTTTGAAGGGAGAACCTTTATTTGAAATAATTGAGGCAGATGGCCTGCATTTGGGAATTCTAGTAGGATACTGCTGTCCCTGAAAAATTAAAAGAGCCAATGTGTAATTTAATCTGTCAACATGCAATCCTGAAATATCAGCTTGGCCTTTAATTTACTGACCTTAAAGGCTAAGTTCACATTTGTTCACCTTTTTTTTGCTTTCTCTTCCTTGCCTCACAGGACACTCTGATGCCCCATACACACGGTCGGATTTTCAGACGGAAAATGTGTGATAGGACCTTGTTGTCGGAAATACCGTGTGTAGGTTCCATCACACATTTTTCATCGGATTTTCTGACACACAAAGTTTGAGAGCAGGCTATAAAATTTTCCGACAACAAAATCCATTGTCGGAATTTCCGATCGTGTGTACACAAATCCGACGCACAAAGTGCCACGCATGCTCAGAATAAATAAAGAGATGAAAGCTATTGGCTACTTCCCCGTTTATAGTCCCAACGTACGTGTTTTACGTCACCGCGTTCAGAACGATCGGATTTTCCGACAACTTTGTGTGACTGTGTGTATGCAAGACAAGTTTAAGCCAACATCCGTCGGAAAAAATCATAGGATTTTGTTGTTGGAATGTCCAATCAATGTCCGACCGTGTGTACGGGGCATTAGAGTGGCAGGAGCCATTGGCTCCTGCTGCTGTCAGTAAATTCCTGGGAGGAGAGAGCGGGGGGTCTGGCTGAGCCCCTCTGTGTATGTCTATGTATGCACACAGCCCAGCTTGGGAGCACGCCCGCACGAGTGTCTCCATAGCAAGCAGCTTGCTGGCGTGGCACTCAAAGAAGAGAAGGAGCGGACAGCGCTGGCAGAGGACTGCAGAAGAGGAGGCAAAGGACTGCCCTGTGCAATATGCTTACATTTTTTTATTTTAGGAAAAAAAGAGGAAGCCTGGGAATCCTCACCACGTAAGCAAATAGGTGGGTAATGGAGCAGGTCAATGCCCACATATGGACATGGTCATATTTAGGTTATGATATCACCACTATCTCTGTCCTCTCTTTTATAGATGACGACAGCTTGGGGAATACCGAAATTGGAAGAGAGACAGAACCAGAAAGAGAGATACAAGGAAAAATACAGAGATAACTAGAGAAAAAAAAAAACACAGAAAGAGAGAGAGAATTAGAGAGAAAAAGAGAAGAAATTAGAGAGCGCAAGAAAAATAACAGAGAGAGAGAGATACCGAGAGAGATAAAGATAGAGAGATAGAGAGAGAGAGAGAGAGAGAGAGAGAGAGAGAGAGAGAGAGGTGCATAGCAAGAGAGAGAAAGATATAGAGAAAGAGAGGTACAGAGGGAAAGAGAGATATATAGAGAAAGAGAGATACAGAGAGAGAGAGATAGAGAAATACAAAGACAGAGAAAGAGCGATAGATACAAAAAGAGAGAGAGATACAAAGATAGAGAGAGATACAGAGAAAGAGAGATAAAGAACTACAAAGACAGTGAAAGAGAGAAAGATACAAAGAGAGAGAGAGAGAGGCTAGAGTTGTACTTCCCTGTTTATCATTGGTAGACTATAACCCGGGGAACCCAATGCTAAAACAAATTCTCCTTTTTATTGGCCTTCTTGTGATAATATCTTGAATGCCTCACAGATCGTTTGAACCATTGCTCCTCGTTTTGTTGACTGGCTACCCATCACTGCTTGCTTAATGCATTCTGAAAAACTATGTTTTTCTAATGCCGCGTACACACGAGCGGACTTTCCGGCAGACTTGGTCCGGCAGACCGGGTCGGACAGGTCGGACAGGTCGGACAATTCGATCATGTGTGGGCTCCAGCGGACTTTTTCTTCCCAAAAGTCTGACGGACCTAGAAATAAAACATATTTCAAATCTTTCCGACGGACTCAAGTCCGGACGAAAAATCTGCTCGTCTGTATCTTAGTCCGACGGACTAAAACCGACGCTAGGGCAGCTATTGGCTACTGGCTATGAACTTCCTTATTTTAGTCTGGTCGTACATCATCACGTACGAATCCGTCGGACTTTGGTGTGATCCTGTGCGTCCAAGTCCTTTCGTTTGAAAGTCCGGCGGACCTACGCTGCAAAGTCCATCGGAAAGACTGTCGGACCTAGTCCGTCGAAAAGTTCGCTCGTGTGTACGTGGCATAAGAGAGAGTTACTGTGCTACTGTACTCAAAGCATCAAGACTATGTACTCTTGCTATTACCATGCTTGGAAATTGTACATAATTGTGGTTGATTATACAAGTAATATGTTTTGATACTTTTTCCCTTCAAAAACAAAGTAAAGAGAGCTGCAGAGAGGGTGAGAGAGATTTTGGAGATACAAAGAGAAAGAGATACAGAGAGAGAGAGATAGAGAGAGAGAGAGAGAGAGAGAGAGAGAGAGAGAGAGAGAGAGAGAGAGAGAGAGAGAGAGAGAGAGAAATAGAGAGAGACACAGAGAGTCAGAGAGAGATAGAGAAATACGGAAAGAGAAAGAGATAACAAAAAGAGGGATACATAGAGACACACAGACAGACCAAGAAATAAAGGTAATTATAAATTGTCTTCTGTGATATTTATAGACATATGCATATACTGGGACTTTGCAGCGTCTCTTATCTCTTGCAACTCACAATTTTTATTCTTTTTATTATGTGAAATTAGTGAGACAGAATGTGTGTGTCTCATAAGGCTTTCCCTCCCTCCTCTAGTCACAGCAGGGTAGATATCACCGGGGGAGGCAAAAGCTGAGCAGAGTGAAATGCTAGTTCACATGCCTGACCAGCCCCTTCTATACAGGCACACAGAGAATGCAATGTTTCATGGGACTTGTAGTTCCTTATAAGCTCAATGAACTACAGTACTCAGACGCCATTGCCAAAAGGAAGCAGGAAGCAGAAAATCTCTGAATGCATTTTTAAAATAACTCTGAAAATGAGTGATACCAGAACACAAGGCATGTTTTACATAAAACTGATTATGCACATTGAGATTGTTATCTATGTTAGGCATGATATATGGAGGAATTCCATTTTTAATGTTAAAGGTTACCTTAGATTTTATTATATTAGTGGGAGAAAATACAGCTTTCTTATATGGATAGTTCTTTTAAAGCACACGGTCCTTTCCCATCTTCTTATATACTGCAAAAAAACATAATATGCAGCCCATTCCGTGTCTTTAAGAGCTATATTGCCACTTGCATTTCATTTATATACAGTAGTTTTTTTTTCTACCCTATTATAAGAATAATGGAAGCAACCTAGTGCTAATGTTGACCATTTACTGCACTTGAAGAATCTAGTATGTTAAAAATATTAGAAGTGTTTCATTCCAGACAAAGCTAATGTACATCAGGAAAATCTGAATTTAGTTTTAATTAAATATACCTAAAGCCCTTATGTAAACATATAGTAGATTGCTGCCCTTGAACAAACATCTTTTTAGTTTACACTGAAAAAAATAAGAAAAAGAAAGTGTGTTTTTAACCAATAAGCAAAAAAAGAAAAAAAAACATGTATGAATATATTTTACATACATTAATATTGAAATGTTTATCAAATGGACTCAAAAAAGAATTGCTATTCCTTGCATTTAATCTGATAGAATTGTATAGATTTGTATAAGAGCAAGGTCATAGAGGAACAGATGGTGCTTGCTGCCATTAATAAATTAATGGGCCCCCACTTTCAAAATGTATATGTATTTATTTTCTTAATAAAACATTACAGAATTATGTACAGGTTCATGTGATCTATAGACTTTGTGAACAAAACAGCCATTGATCCTTTGGGGATTAACACCAAACTCTAGGATGGCCCCCTCAGGAGCCTTTCACCAGTTTTTTTTTAATGTACACACATATCTTTTTCCATGC
The DNA here is from genome assembly GCA_037952925.1 of Lithobates clamitans. Classification (NCBI taxonomy): domain Eukaryota; kingdom Metazoa; phylum Chordata; class Amphibia; order Anura; family Ranidae; genus Lithobates; species Lithobates clamitans. Next base: position 978,517 of record JBBGZY010000187.1, on the reverse strand, counting down.
ATCTGATAGTGTGATGTCACATGTCCTCCTCCTCATTTTCTTTCTCAAGCAGTGGGCAGGTCCTGAATCCTACAGAGAATGGCACCACAAGATGATGTGAGACTGTTCTCCACAGCATTTTTCTATGAGTCCAGGGTAGCCTGATGATGCATCCTCAGGGGGCAGATCATTAACACTTTGCACTCACATGAAGTAGGTTGAATGATTTGCCATTCAACAAGAAGGAGGAAAGTGCTGGATCATGGAAAGGTGTGTCTGTGAGGGACAGCAATGAAAACTGCTTTTTTTATTCTAACTTTTTCTGGCATTGCATTTTTTCTCTTTTATTAAAACCTGGAGCTGGGCCATAGAAAATTTTATAGACATTGCCTAAAATTGTGGCTTGATGTTGGCTTGTATCATCTGCAATCATTGTACATTTATTCCAGATCAGAATGCACCGAATCAGAATGATTGCAGGAAACTAGCACCTACTGAAAGAAGGGTTAGTAGCTGCAGATAATACACTTCTCTCAGCATATCCTTCTTATAAATAGAGCAGTTTAAATATGATAAAGGAAATAGCAATAGAGACACTAGTTTAAATATTCCCTGAAGATATTAATTTATTTAGTTATTTAGAAATATATTAAACATGATAAACCATTATCTTGGCCCAAGTGGAGCCATCTGTTCCACTATTTCCTATTCACCTCCTGGGAACTTTTATGCCAATAATTGCTCATATAAATTAAAGAGCCCCTGTAGCCAAATGTACGCTGTGGTGGGTCATGGTTAGGGGAGGAAGAGTTGATACAAAGCATTGTATAGCATCCTCAATATAGTAATTTATTGATAAATCCAAGGAGATCCCCTATATTTACACAATCTTCCCTGTAGATCAAGTGTTGCGCAAAGGAAATTCAAATGTCCAATCCAAAATCATAAACCCTCATTGCAAGCCCTTCATACTCAGCAAAATATAGTTCAATGGGTTTGTGTAAAGTGCACAGTTTAGTTTATAAAAGGTTTTTATTAAATTTTGATGTATGAAATTGTCACAATCAGGGGTCAGACTCGAAGACCAGTTGCTATAGCAGTAGCAGAACTACCACCAACCAGCAAAATAGATATACAGGCAGTCACCCTGGTGAATGATGAGGGTTCACTTGAGGTGCAGAGTCTAAGTACTAACTGGTGTTCACCAGAGCTCCTGATGGTGGATTTTTCTGCATGCTGATACCAGGTCATGGTCCTCAGGATCGCCACACCAGGAGGTGAGCAGCCAGGGTCCAGTAGCGGATAAGCAGGTATGGATCAAACAGAAGTGTAGTCAGTAAACAAGCCAAAGGTCGATAATGTGTAGTTGCAGGTTGGGATCAGGCAGAAGTGTAGTTGAGAAAAAAGCCAACGGTCGATAGCGAGTGGTAGCAAAATATGGACAGCAGCATGGAAGACAGGAGCGAGATATTGGCTGGAGAGAGCACAATAATCTAACAAACAGGAAGTGCAGAGACATGGCTTAAATCAGGAAGTTCATGGGAGGAGGAAAGAGTTCAGAGTTCAAGGCAAACAAGGTTCAAGACAGGATCATTCAAGGAATTGCCAGTGCGCTGTCCAGCATTCCAGGTATCTCAGCAAGAAGAGACATTGCCTGACACAGCAGAGATTCCAGGTTCAAATCCAGGCTCTGATAAAAATGATGTATAGTAGCACAGGTCATGGGTATAAATGGTTACCCGGCATAAGCACCAGAACAAAAAGGACAAGAGAGAAGAATAAATAGAAATAGAGGAATGGAAAGGAAGAGGAAAAGGACAAGCATGAAAGAGAAAAATGGGACATAACAATAAACTGAGAAAGGGGGGGACATGGGTATAGAGTGTTCCCTTGATACCTGACTGAACAGCAGCATCTGGGTAAATTGATGTGTCCAATCAGACTGACAGTAGGGAGTGGCCCAAATTAAAGTGACCATTATAGGTCGCCCATGGGTCCCAAACCTTAAGAAATTATATATGGGTGTCAGTGAGTATGGAAGTGAGCTTCCTTTGCATCATAGTCCCTGTGAGCTCCTGTTTGACTTCAGAAAAGGTCAAAGTGCATATGGCAAAACAGAACGTGGACTTCCTAAATGCACTTTGCAAGTTCTGGTTTCTATCTCCACTTTGCATCACTAGGTACTATCACAGTAGCTCAACATGTATCAGGAAGATGCAATAAAACACAAAAGAGAACAGTGTCATCTAAGTGCAGCATGGTTGAAACATTTTAATATAGGACAGACAATTTTACACTCACAAGATCGTAGAGATCTCAGCACATGTGGGGAGGTAAAAGAGGTTCATCCACTCCTGGAGGAAAGCAGTGGCTCGCAGATGGAGAGGCAGCTGATGTTCCCTGCTGCGCCGGTGGCTCCCAGTGCTTCCTGGTTCTCCGAATCGGCTTAGGGGTGGCTGGACATGTCACTTCCGGATGGTGAGGGAGTGGAGAGAAGCGCACGTTCGGAGCATGCATGCTCCTTCATCAGGCAAGAAATATTGCCTGATAAAGGAGCATGCATACTCCGAACATACGTTTCTCCCCACTCCCCACACTACGATCTTGTGAGTGTAAAATTGTTTGTCCTATATTAAAATGTTTCAACCATGCTGCACTTAGATGGCGCTGCTCTCTTTTGTGTTTTATTGTCTACAAAGCCCCTTCTAGCTTGCTATGAGCCGGCAGCCATCCAGAGTCAGCCTATTTGTGACCATCAACACACCTCGTGCTGCATTTAGCTCTGATGCATGGACTCCACACTATAGAGAGCAGATTAATTTCCCATTTCTCTCCTTTTGAGCTGACAGAGCGCACATGAGCATATGTATACAATATTCCAGGGAGATGCAATAGAATGGGCTACCAGAAATATATGCTTATCCTCAGCTGTAACAGTAGATTAAAAATCCTTGTGCACTTTGCCCCGCCCACCCTATGACTAAGCCTCTAATGGGCAAAGTAAAATGCATCAGGATGTGTGGTGTGGTGGAGACATGTAGGCTGAGGCCACTCTTTATCGTTTATTCACCTGAGCTGGTCAGGAGTAGCGGCAATCTTTTCCTCTTTACATTTAATGCAACTCCTTTTGTTGTAGAGTACAATATTTCTGTCATTTAACCCCATACTGCCTTCTACTGCTTGCAAGATAAAGTTACCTATATATGCGTGCAATTGTTCATTAAGTTATGATCTTACAAATGTAGGGATGCACAAATCTGCCAGGTTTGATTTGTGGGACATTTGTTGCATCCTTTATGAAGTTCACAAAACCTTAACTTAGCATCAAACCCCACTGGGAGAGGGGGTTTAAAGTCCATGGGAGTGTGATTCTTGGTTCCAAATGTTGGCCTTTTTCAAGTCTTTTTCAAGTCTAATAGGCAAGGTATTTTCATAAAAATGAGCTGGGCCATGGGGAACATGTATAAAAAAATACCTTATAGCAGGGAGAGAGTCTTCGGGGGCAACATTAAAAGTACATAAATCATTTAAATAACACGTTTGACGTGCCTAAAAGTAGAACTAAAGGCAAAGCTTATTTTCATTTTGTATAAAGTAAGGGAAAGGTTATAACCCCTGCTGGGGTTTTTTTTTTTGCCACCTGTGTGCCATTGCGGAAACTTCCCTTCACTTCCTGTCCCATAGTCAAATCAGGTAGTGAGTAGAAATCCCTCAAAATCCATGTTTGTCACCAGGATCATCAGAACTATTGTTGCCTTTGGAGGTTTTCCCTTCTTTTACTGTTCTGGGGACAAATTTGGGATTTTCTTTTACTTTCACTTTTGATGATAATGGTGCACAAATAGAGAGAGTGAATTTCCCTAACAGGGACACAGACAGCAAAACAAACAAACAAAAAAAACCTGAAAGCTGTTTTAATCCCTCTCCATTCTATCCAAAACAAAAAAAAAGTTTTGCCTTTAGTTATACTTTAACCTCTTGCTGACCAGCCGCCGCAGTTATACTGTGGCAAGCTGGCTCGGCTGTGCAAATTGCCGTAGGTGTACGTCGGTTCGTGCACGAGGTTCTGTGTGCATACGCATCGATTGGCCAGTGAGGGAGCCAATCAGTGGCCGCCAGCGACCGTTCTCCGCAGAGACAGAACGGGGATCTGCCAAAGTAAATAAGGCAGATCTCCGTTCTGACAGGGGATGGCACAGGATCTTGTCTTTCTGCTATGCAGAAAGACAGATCTGTGTGTTGTCCCAGGCAGCTCATCCCCCCACACAGTTAGAAACACACTGAGGGAACACTGTTAACCCTTTGATCGCCCTGATGTTAACCCCTTCTCCACCAGTGTCATTAGTACAATGTCAGTGCATATTTTTAGCACTGATCACTGTAATAAGGTCACTAGTTCCCAAAAAAGTGTCAAAAAAAAAATGTCTGCTAGGTGTCTGATCCGCAATGTCGCAGTCCCACTATAAATCACTGATCATTGCCATTACTAGCAAAAAATAATAAAAATGCCAAAAATCTATCTCCAATTTTTGTAGCTGCTATCACTTTTGCACAAACCAATCAATATACACTTATTGGGGTTTATTTACCAAAAATATGTAGCATAGCAGAATACATATTGGCCTAAATTGATGAAGAAATTTGATTTTTAATTTTTTTTAATTGGGTATGTTTTATAGTAGAAAATAAAAAATATTGTTTTTTTTCACAATTGACGGTCTTTTTTTGTTTATTAAAAAAAAAATAAAAACTACAGAGGTGATCAAATACCACCAAAAGAAAGCTCTTTTTGTGGGAAAAAAGGACATAAATTTTATTTGGGTACAGCATCCCACGACCGCGCAGTTGTCAGTTAAAGTAACGCAGTGCCGTAGCTCAAAAAATGGCCTGGACAGAAAGTGGGTAAATCCTTCCGGTCCTTAAGTGGTTAAAGCTTCGTGTGGTGTTATGGTATGATTTTTACAGACTGCCTCAGTGACTGCGTTCATTGGCAGTGCATATTTGGCTATGGAATACAATTTTTCTCTTTAACATTGCATGGGCAAAATACACATGCAGTACCACAATCTGATTTATTACAATGTGAAAAAGGCTTTTTAATTATTGAAAGTTTATTGAAATGTCAAAACTGTGCAGAAAAACCCACATTCCCTGTATCCCCAAATATTCCAAAAGTATTGTAAAAATAAACTTCAAGCATGTGTTTGGTAGAAATTGGCCATTGTCAGGACAGTACATGGGCATTTAAATAGGCAGCAAATAAAAAAATACAAGGCAGGCTTTAGCTTGCAATTAAAAATGAGTGCATTATCTGAAAGACAATAGCTACAAATAATTTCAGTGGCTTGACAGTATGTAAACAACTTGGTTAAGCTGCAATAAAAGAAGGAAAGAGGGGGTAGGTTATTGAGTCGTCTCAGGCTCCTAGCTATCCCCATCAGCTGCATGGTTACAGGTTTTCTCAGTCCCCTAGCTGCTCCCATTAGATGTGGGGTAACAAGTCTGGTAACACTCCTCCTAGCTGGATTGGTCCAAAGGCAGGAGGCGCTCCATCCTGTACAAAAGGATTGTACATATGCACAGTGATGGGGACCCGCACTTTCGTCTCACTCGATAGGAATGTGATCCCTTCCAGCATCTCGTCGCCCTCTTTCTCGCGCTTCCGTAGCATACATGTCTGCAGATATTTTTTCCAGAAAGTAACGTCATACATTCCAGTGGTAGGGAAACACTGCATGCAAAAAATGGTTTATCTCGGCATCTCAAAAAAGTCTTCAATCAAATGCTTCTCAATGAAGTGCAATCCGATCTCATTCCGTCTAGGCTCGGCCACGACCAGCCTCAAAGTGTTTGGTGCGCTCGGCGGCCCCACCATACCTACGCCCACCAATCCCACAGCCAACTCATTGATGGTAGGGAAAGGCGATCACTCTCGTACACTTCTAGTGGCGTCCCCCCAATAACAGTATGGGATGCACCCGAAGGAAACACCCCGAGGCCGAGAGGGACTGGCACCAGTCGTTACCTAATGACCAGACCAAGGCAGAAACTACACTTGATCTTAGCCAAAAGGCTGATAAGGAAGGACAGATGAGTCAGGTTAAAGTGTTACTAAACCCACAACAGTAAAATCTGTCTTTATATGCACCATAGCATGATTGTTATACTCACTGTGGAATTTAAGGGGTTAATCCTCTGCATTGTGTAAAAAGGCTGTTTTATCCTGTATGCATAGATCCTTCCCTACTGCACTGTCTATCTGGGGAAGGCCAGCTAACACAGGCAGAGTAGCCAACCTGCACATGCTCAGTTCTGTCTTTTATGCTGGAGAGAATAATTACTTGTTCTCAGAGCTTGCCAGGTCACATGATATTGGCATCACACATGTATACAGGCTGAAGTGGAAATATCCTCCTACCTGGACTCTCAGCACTTGAGAAACCGTGCAGTTTATCATGTAACTGTGGAATATATATCATCCAAAAAGGTATATAGTGGCAATATTTTAATGTAAAAGAAGATTTTTAAGCTGTGGGCACTGTGGGGGAGGAACTATTTTATATTACTGGGTTTTGTAAGACTTTGATCTTGAATTAAACAACACAGTTTGTAAAGAGTTTGGTAAGCCCACAATATACTGTATATTTAATTTTTTCTCACTGGATTTTAATTGTCATTATATAAGTGGACAGACTGGTCATGGCCTTTACTCTGGCTGGAGGGACGTTTAATAAACTGGCTTTGACAATATGGCTGTAACTTGGCATTGAATGTTTTCCTATTACAAAGTTTGATGGATAACAACTCCTGTATATTTGAATGGTATATGCCTTGCATCATGAGTCCTCCCCTGGTCTTGGATATATGATCTGCATATTGCTTCATTATTGATGTATTCCATCCATATTGCTGTAACAAGCTGACTTTTGCCTATTATTCAGCTTCAACTCTCCAAGGAGGTCTATCTGCTCACCAGTGTGAGATCATTTGGCCCAACATGCACATGGAATGATTCCTCATTGTGACGTCTGCTATTAAATGCCCTATTTGATTTTTCCTTTGGTTTCTACATTTTGGAGTGAACGCACATTTGATCACTCTTGCACATTTTGGATGTGCCTAACATGCAAGTCATTTATCCCACTTGGATCTGCTCTGTTCAAAAACCAAGTGTACCAGTTGAATGAGCTTATTTTAAATGAACGTCTGTTTGATTCATTGTTGATGTTTAGGTTATTTTCACCCTAGGACTTTTACTATAAGCAATATTTAGCTATGCTGTGTGCTAAGCATCTATTAGATCATTGTGGTTCCTTTGGGATTTACTTTGCTTAAATATATTTCAACATGATCATTATGATTTTTTCCTTCTCTTCTCTATTCTGATATTGACCAGACCACCTGTATGACAACATCTCACCCTTGTCCTGTCCCAATCTTGTTACTTCTGTCTACAATAGATCACTGTTCCCCACCCCCACCCCGCACTACTCACTACACACAGAATCAGGTCCCACCCCTACAACCCTGGCAAACAGATGACACCAGAAGTTTTCAAAAAACGTAGCAGCACTCTTGAGCGTCTGTGACATAAGACTAATGCCGCGTACACACGACCGGACTTTACGGCATACTTTGCCCGGCGCACTTTTCGACAGACTTTACGACGGACTTTCCAATGAACGGACTTGCCTACACACGATCAACCAAAGTCAGACAGATTCCTACGTGATGACGTACGACCGGACTAAAACAAGGAAGTTCATAGCCAGTAGCCAATAGCTGCCCTAGCGTCGGTTTTTGTCCGTTGGACTAGCATACAGACGAGCGGACTTTTCGACCGGACTTGAGTCCGTCGGATAGATTTGAAACATATTCCAAATCTAAGTCCGTCAAACTTTTGAGAAAACAAAGTCCGCTGGAGCCCACATACGATCGAATTGTCCGACGAAATCCGGTATGCCGGACCAGGTGTGCCGTAAAGTCCGATCGTGTGTACGCGGCATAAGTCTCAGAAAGACTTCAACCAATATAAATCTGCCTTCCAAAAATATAATTCCTGCCTCCACATTGCCAAGCAGACCTATTTTATCACTCCCATTAAATACTTCTCATCCAGTCCTTGTCAACCCTTTTCTACCTTTAACTTTCTACTTGGTGCTCCAATGCCTCCACCCACTAACTCACTCACTGCATAGGAGATCACCATTCACATAAAAAAAAAGATTGATACCATTTGTGATGAGATCTCTACTGTACACATACCTCCCCCTCTTAACACCCCATGTCCACAGGTACACACAACACTTCCCTCAATCAACCCTGCTTCTATAGACGAGGTTGCTAAACTTATCTCTAACTCCCACATAACCACATGTCCCCTGGACCCTGTTCCCTTTCAAATACTGCAGTCACCCTCTTGCTCTATTCTACACTTTCTAACTCACATCTTCAATCTCTCACCCTCTTCTGACATCTCCATTAACTCTCTAAAACATGCACTAGTCACCCCCATACTTAAAAAGCTTACCTTGGACGCCTCCAATCATAACAACTTATGCCCCATCCCCTTGCTACCCTTTTCCTCTAGACTCTTAGAACACCTGGTATCACGATCAGGGGTCAGGTTCGAAGACCAGTTGCTATAGCAGTGGAGGGACTACCACCGACCAGCAGAATAGGTACACAGGCAGTCACCCTGGTGAATGAAAAATATATATGTGATGGGGGGGCGCTAAGTCTATATAAACGGTGAGCTGAATAGCATCTAGATAATTTTGCTCAAACAAACTTGATGTGAACACATCAGGTTATCATACAAAAAGAATAAATATATGTATAAAACTAAATACCAAAAGTGCATATTACATGCACTTTTGGTATTTAGTTTTATACATATATTTATTCTTTTTGTATGGTACACTGATGTGTTCACATCAAGTTTGTTTGAGCAAAATTATCTAGATGCTATTCAGCTCACCATTTATATAGACTTAGCGCCCCCCATCACATATATATTTTTTTCACTCGCACTAGAATTCCTGTCTAGTTTGGGGGTTAGCAGCTTACATTTAACTTAGTCACACCTATATGCAATTTTTTTGGCGCGAGGTTTACACATATTTTTATCACCCTGGTGAATGATGCTGGCTCACCTGAGGTGCGGAGTCTAAATACTAACTGGTGTTCACCAGAGCTCCTGAGCTCCTGATGGTGGAGATGGATTTTTCTGTGTGTTAGTACCAAGTCGCGGTCCTCAGGATCGCCCCCACCAGGAGGTGAGCAAGCCAGAGTCCAGTAGCGTATAAGCAGGTAGGGATTAAACAGAAGCATAGTCGAGTAACAAGCCAAGGTCAGGGTCAATAATGAGTGGTAGCAAAATATAGACAGCAGCAGGGAAGAAAGGAGAGATATACTGGCTGGGGATAGCACTAAAATCTGGCAACCAGGAAGTGCACAGATATGACTTAAATCAGGAAGTTCATGGAAGGAGCAAAGAGTTCAGGGTTCAAGACAAACAAGGTTCAAGACAGTATCATTTAAGAAATTGTCCCAGGAATTGTCCAGCATTCCAGGTAGCTCAGCAAGAAAAGACATTGCCTGACACAGTAGAGGTTCTGGGTTAAAATCCAGGCCCTGAAACCTAGTGACTAAGTGACAGCTTCATTAAGAATAACCTTCTTGATACATTTTCACACTTAACACTCCACAGGAACTGCTCTCCTAAAACTCGCAAACAGTTTACTAATGGCTAAAACCAATAGACACTAATACTTCTGGACCTTTTGGCTGCCTTTGATACGGTTAAGCACCCCCTCCTTCTTAAAAAAATTTACTCATTTGGTCTCCATGACTGTACTCTTTATTGGTTCTCATCCTACCTATCCCACTTCACCTTCAGTGTTACTTATAATTCTACTTCCTCATCTACTCTTTCTTTCTTTGTCGGGCTCCCCCAAGGTTCTGTTCTTGGAACTCTCCTATTTTTGATATACACCTCCTCCCTGGGTAAGCTCATAGCCTCCCATGGCTTTCAATATAATTTCTACGCTGAGGACACCCAAGTCTAGCTCTCTACTCCTCAATTGACGCCATCAATCTCCTCATGCACTACTAATTTACTGACTGATATATCAGTCTGGATGTCACACCACTTCCTCAAACTCAATCTATCTAAACCTGAGCTCATAATATTTCCTCTTCCACGTGCCCTTTTTCCTGACTTCTCCATCAAGATCAATGGCACAGCCCTCAACCCAACCCTGCATGCCAGGGTACTAGATGTAATCCTGGTGTCAGGAAAGGTTCCATCCGCTGGTAATATCTATCATTTGGCATGCAGTACTGAGGTCCACCAGCAGGTATCTCCTGACAGTTTGGAACTGTCAGGAGAGCTTCCCCCTGCTGGTGTTATGTCATCTTTGGGCCACAGTGCTGGCATCCACCAGCGGATGGGTCCTGGCAGTGTGGAGCAGACAGCACCTCCTGTGATCAGGTGTCACCTGAGGCTAATTGCAGGTGTGCATATAAATACCCGGGAAGCATTCACATGCTTGCCCTGGTATCGTCCTTGCACCCTGACCTGTTGGCCTGCAACCTGTAACCTGTAACCTGAACCTGGACCTGAACCTGAACCTGTACCTGAGCCTGTACCGGATCCCATCCTGATCCTCTCCCTCCTGTGTTCCTGTTCTCTTGTAGCCTGATCCCATCCATCATCTCCCTCTCCTGTCCTGCCCTTGGTCATCTGCTGATCTGCTGTGTATGACCCTGGCCTGGCTAAAGTTTGTGATTTCAGAACTGCCCTTTGTTATCTGCTGATCTTCTGTGTATGACCCTGGCCTGGCTAACGTGTTTGATTTTGGTACTTCCCTTTGGCTGTATATATTATTGGTTGTCTGTGGGTTTCTGTTGGTTATTTGAGTACTATTTGTATTTGGGGTGTTTACTTGTTTACTACTTATCTTTAATAAACTTTATATTAATCACCTTATATGTGTTTTGGTTTCCTCTTTGCAGTCCACACAGTCTGATCAAACCTGTTCATGATACCTGGTGTCTAAACTCTCCTTTCGAGACCTCATCCAATCACTATCCAAAGCTTCTCGCCTCAACCTCTGCAAAATCTCTAAAATGCGCTCCTTCCTAATCACTGACACCACAAATCTTCTCATTCACTCTCTGGTCATCTCTCACCTTGACTACTGCAACTCCCACATTGGATTACCTTTACATAGGCTATTCCCCTTCAGTCTATCATGAACGCTGCTGCAAGACTCATTCATCTTATCAACCATTCAGTATCTACAACCCCTCTCTGCCATTCCCTTCATTGTCTGCCACTCACCCAATTAATCAAATTCAAAATACTAACAAAGCCATTCACATCTCAACCCCCTGCTACATCACTAAACTTGTCTCAAAATACTAACCAAATCTTTCTCTTCATTCCTCTCAAGACCTCCTGTGCTCTAGCTTCATTGTCACTTCCTCCCATGCTCGCCTCCAGGACTTTTTTCGAGCCTCTCCTATCCCATGGAATTCCCTAAAACAATCTATCCAGCTATCTCCTACTCTGTCCATGTTTAGGCGATCCCTGAAAACCCTTCTCTTCAGAGAAGCCTATCCCACCTCCACCTAACAAATTTATTTCTACTATCTCCATCAGCTCATCTCCCACAGTTATTGCCTTTTATATCATTTGACCCTCCCTTTTAGATTGTAAGCTCTAATGAGTAGGGCCTTCTGATTCTTCCTGTATTGAATTGTATTGTAACTGTACTGTCTGCCCCCATGTTTTACAGTGCTGCGCAAACTGTTGACACTATATAAATCTTGTATAATAATAATAATAATAATAATAATAATAATGTTTTCATATCTGTTTTCCTAGTGAGTCTATTTGGAGAGTTACTTATGAGTCTATTATTTTTGGCTACTGCTTTTCAATTTTGCACTCCTGGTATAACCTGGTATGTTGAATGATTCTAAAATTTACAATATTTTAATTTAATCTCAGGAGTTTTTTATTTATTTTTATTTCCTATAATTCTTTTTATTACAGTTGTTGAGGCTATGCCTATATTCATTGGCTCTTCCTAGGGTTTGTGGTCAATGTTTACAATTTTAATAATTTTTAATGCCCGTACACACGGTCAGATTTTCCGATGGAAAATGTCCGATCGGAGCGTGTTGTCGGAAATTCCGACCGTGTGTGGGCTCCATCGGACATTTTCCATCGATTTTTCCGACACACAAAGTTTGAGAGGAGGATATAAAATTTTCTGACAACAAAATCCGTTGTCGGAAATTCCGATCGTGTGTACACAAATCCGACGGACAAAGTGTCACGCATGCTCAGAATAAATAAAGAGATGAAAGCTATTGGCCACTGCCCCATTTATAGTCCCGACGTACGTGTTTTACGTCACCGCGTTTAGAACCATCGGATTTTCCGACAACTTTGTGTGACCGTGTGTATGCAAGACAAGTTTGAGCCAACATCCATCGGAAAAAATCCTAGGATTTTGTTGTGGGAATGTCCGAACAAAGTCCGACCGTGTGTACAGGGCATTACTGTGGGTTGGGGTTTTGGGGTACAATCATGTGAATAAAGAATTTTTTTGTAGATTTATAGATTTTTGTTTTTGTGTCTGTGAGTTTTTGTGGAACACTTAAAGCTCTATGTTTTTGTTCTCCCTATATAAAATGAGTGACAATTGTCACAAATATTGTTCATTGGCTGGTAATGTATATAAGCAACCTGGTAAGGTCCCAATGTAAGAAGGAGGCAGGTTTTATCTTGAAATAGAAATTAGAGTGTATTATTTGAGAGACAATAGCCACATATATTTTTTGAGTGCAGGAACACTGTAATAGTATACAAACTCTGAGACACAAAGTATGTATTTTTGGAGACACAATAGCCACAAATATTTTTTGAGTGCCAGAGCACTAGAATAGGCCACAAACTTCCAAGCTCAATGTAGTATTTACCCTAAAGCAAACATTAGAAATTTGGTAGCTAAGGTCCAGCTGCAGAAGCCTTTACAGTACTGGAGTACTGTGTGGCATCTTTTCAGAACTGCAGCACTGGAATAGGCAAAAACCTCAAGGTGCCTATTTAGCTGCCTTTTTTAACCAAGGTGCCTTGAGATTTCTTCAGGCGTGCCTTGGCAAAATGCCTAAATATTTATCAAAAATTGTATACAAACCAGTGGGTGTATCAAGCCTGCCTTTTAGTTACACAAAGCCACAGGTTTTCATTATGCACCATTACGCCTTTCTAGACACATGGGGGGTTATTTACTAAAGGCAAATCCACTTTGCACTATAAATGCAAACTACAAGTGCAAAGTGCACTTGGAATTGCACTGAAAGTGCACTTGGAAGTGCAGTTGCTGTAGATCCGAGGGGGACATGCAAGGAAAATAAAAAACAGCATTTTAGCTTGCACATAATTGGATAATAAAATCAGCAGAGCTTCCCTCATTTCAGATCTACTCCTCAGATTTACAGCAATTTACAGCGACTGCACTTCCAAGTGCACTTTCAGTACAAAGTTTGTACTTGTAGTGCAAAGTGGGTTTGCCTTTCTTAAATAACCCCCATGGCATCGTAACAACCAATGAAGTCATCAGTCAACAAGGAGGATGGCTGTTGCATCCACAGCATTCTTGTTTGACCCTCCTGTGCCCCTCTCCCTCAGCACTGACATTAGCTGACTGATGCAGATAAATTGAAGGAGAAGAGAAACATTGGAGTACTAGTCAGTACCAGTGTACAAAAGTGTATTTGCTTTGGAAGAATAAATAACCTCTAACAATGGGTGTCCTACATGTGGATGTTGCTGCGTTATGTAAAGCTATTAGAATATTTTTTTTTACATTTTAGAATGGGGTGCCTCGAGACTGTCCATAATTTTAAAGGGTGCCTTGACTGAAAAAAGGTTGAGCAACACAGATTTAGACTACAGCAAACATTTGAAAATTGGTAGTTGAGGTCCACCAAAGAAGCATTATTGATGGTATATTCACAGTGCTGGAACACCAGAATAGATCAGGAAAGGTGGTAGGAGCTGGTAATGGTGGCAGCTATCATTTTTTTTATTTTTCGGGGGCTGGTTGACACTGAAAATTTTAGTCTGCAGCATCCGCAGCAGGGGTTTTGTACTCACTGGTAATCCAGGACTGGTTCATTTTCATGAAAGTGAGCCAGTCCACACTGTTAGGGGACATATGAATTTGCCTCTCTGTAAGAAATACCCACTGGGGCAGCCACCACCACCTTTGCTTCTCCTTTAAGGGAATCAGAGGATTGGAGGCACATTGGCCATGAGAGAGGAACCTGCCATTATGAGGAAACGTGACCACAAAGCCCCTATGCAGCACGACCTCAAAGTGTCAGATTTTGGGCTCCACTTGGGGTTATAAAAGTAGATCTTCCATGTTCCCCTTGTATCAGGGGTTGTTGCTAAATAGTGCTCCCTCTATTCATACACTAAATTCTGGAGTCCCTTAGGAGACATTTGAGCATAAAAGAGCCCACTTGCCACACATTACCTGTAGCAGATTAGAGGAGAAGAGAGTATTTGGTGCTGCTAAGGACAATGCTGTCCTCAACAATCTCATCCTATTCAAATACAATTCCTGGACTATGAGAGAGGTGAAGCCTTCTCCATTTTCTCCTCCTATTCTGTGTACTCCTCATTTTCCTTCTGCTGTCGCTGCCTTACATGGATGGTAGCAATAGACAAGGAATCCTTCTGACCATGTGGCAGCAGCAAGTCCTCCTTTTCCTCCTGCTGTTGTACCGCCACTGCTTAGTCTATTAGGCCAAAGACTGTGTGCTCCAGGAGGAACACAAGAGGGATTGTATCACTACTCTTCACCTTGTCATGGGCTCACTATTCTGGTTGCCTCCTCAAAAGGTGCCAAGATGCTGCACACATCCTACATGATCAGCCACCGATGTGATTAAAAGAACCCCAGCACCCTAGGGCCTGTCCTCCTAATTTAATTGCACAGATACTCTTTGTTGGTACACTGCTCCCAACACTGGGGCAAATACAAATAGATTGTGCTCTTTAACAACTTCATACAATCCTGCAGCACTCTCAAAGTTTTTCTGATGTATACGACTCATGAACTTAACTAAAGATCTACGATTATTGCACAGTTTGCCTTAGGCTGTCCATAATAATAGGCCACTCTAAAATGTGCAGTTTTACTGTATTAGGGGGGTCGGGGGGAACAAGTCATTATCTGGTATGACAACCATTGGCTTCACACAGTGCAGCACATCTCCTTCGCATAGAGTAGATCAGGTTGTTGATTGTGTCCTGTGGAATGTTGGTCCTTTCCTCTTCAATGGCTGTGCGAAGTTGCTGGATATTGGCAGGAACTGGAACACACTGTCGATCCAGAGCATCCCAAACATGCTCAATGGGTGACAAGTCCAGTATGTACGCTGGTCATGCAAAAACTGGGATGTTTTCAGCTTCCAGGAACTGTGTACAGATCCTTGTAACATGGGGCTGTTGCATTATCATGCTGCAACATGAGGTGATGGTCGTGGACGAATGGCACAACAATGGGCCTCAGGATCTCATCATGGTATCTCTGTGAATTCAAAATGCCATCAATAAAATGAATTTTTTCTTCATCAATAAAATTCACCTGTGTTCGTTGTCCATAGCATACGCCTGCCCATACCATAACCCCACCGCCACCATGGGCCACTCGATCCACAACGTTAACATCAGCAAACCGCTCACCCACACAATGTCATACATGCTGTCTGCCATCTGCCCTGTACAGTGAAAACTGGGTTTCATCCATGAAGAGAACACCTCTCCAAAATGCCAGACACCATCGAATGTTAGCATTTGCTCACTCAAGTCGGTTACGACGAGGAACTGCAGTCAGGTCGAGACCCCGATGAGGATGACAAGCATGCAGATGAGCTTCCCTGAGACGGTTTCTGACAGTCTGGCAACAGCTCTGGTGGACATTCCTGCAGTCAGCATGTCAATTGCATGCTCCCTCAAAACTTGCGGGATCTGTGGCAGTAGTCTCCTCATTTAAATATTTAGGAGTGCAAGTGTCGGTTGATCCAAAAAAAAAAATACTTAGAGGATAACCTATTGCCCCTTTTTAAAAGACTAAAAATGACATGTAATACTTGGTGTAAACTCCCATTATCAGTAATTGGTAGAATAAATCTAATTAAAATGGTCTGGGGACTATTATACATCATGCACAACTCTCCGCAATGGATACCCCGCAGATAGTTCAACCGTATTGAAACATTGTTTAGATCCCTAATATGGAGGAAAAAAAACTGCTAGAATAGGTCTTTCCACTTTGCAGTATGGTAAAGATCGGGGAGGAGCTGCAGTCCCTAACCCTAAACTATATTTCCATGCTTCCCAACTACAACAATTAAGCAGTTTGGGGTTGTTGGGTGATTCTGACTCAGTCGAAAATATGCTGCGAACTGGAACACTAAATTCATCAGTACTGGCGAATTTGTAGGTGGGATTACCACATTTGCCACAAACAGCGCCCACTATCATTCTTCTGAAAAAACTATGGTCTACGGTCAAATCTAGTCTGAAAATTCAGGGTTTTTTAGCAGAAACTCCTCTATGGGATAATCCGAATTTAACAGAAGTATATAAGTTAGACGGCTTCCAACTCTGGAGGAACGCCGGAATCCTTAATATATCTCAATTATTTAACCAGAACATATTAAAATCTTTTATGGAGCTGCAGTCAGAATTCAATCTTCCTAGACATCAATTTTACCGGTATCTTCAGATACGACATGCTCTTCAGGCTCAGGGCCAGACACTTGATCTCTCACTTGCCACCCACCCCCTAATAAATGATATTTTCTTTGGGCAGGAAAAAAAGGACCTAATATCTCATATATACTCGAACTTGCTGTTAGCCTTACAAGATACTACAACTCTGCCAAGTAGACGGGGCTGGGTGGTGGACCTGGGGGAAGTGAGTGATGACATTTGGGACATATGCCTTCAGGTAGGGCCGGTTACTTCAGTTTCACAATCACATAGACCTTCACATTTATTCCTGCTACATAGGGCTTACCGCACACCAATACAATTACATCGTTGGGGTAGAAGAGACTCTTCCTTATGTCCTAAACGTTGTGGAGAGGAGGGGTCATTATTTCACCTGATGTGGCGTTGCCCCAAGCTGCATCGTTACTGGGGTGATGTGACCGAGGTCATTTCCTCAGTATTCCACATTAGGGTCCCTTTGGACCCCCTGATATGCATCTTGGGAGCAGTAGATGAAGAAATATACCCCCCCTATTAATATAGCAGTGACAAGATTGCTATATTTGGCTCGTAAGATGGTGGCCAGATTTTGGCTATCCTTAAATGTTCCAGCCAAAAAACAATGGATAGAGCAGGTAAATTATATCCTTGTCAGGGAACATTTAACATATCAGCATAGAAATGCATCTCGGAAATTTAATTTCATATGGCAGCCCTGGCTGGACTCCCCTGGACTGGCACCCCCACAATTAATTATGCATAGATTACTACAGGTTTAGAGAGCACTGATTAACAGGTGT
Organism: Lithobates clamitans; assembly: GCA_037952925.1. NCBI lineage: Eukaryota > Metazoa > Chordata > Amphibia > Anura > Ranidae > Lithobates > Lithobates clamitans. The sequence goes on along the minus strand of JBBGZY010000187.1, from coordinate 960,931 downwards.
GATAGTAGGTGTATTCATATTTGGCCTCAATGAAAATGTTCCTATTCGAGCAGACCAGGAGCAGGGTTTTTGGTTAGATGGCCAGTTGGTCGTCTGGTTGATGTGTTGGGTAGGAGAATTTCGATTCTCTCGCACAACACAGTTTTTCTCTATATTAATGCAAAAATCTATTTGATGCCACTGTTGTAATAATTTCCATTTGCACGATGCGCACTTAGACAAGATGACATTTTTGATTCTGATGTTATAATTTATACTGTGTCATTCTTAATGCTTTGTTGCATGATATGTATTCTGTCTCTGGTGGCTCAATAAACAAATTTTTTGATTTAAAAAAAAAGAAATTCTCATTATATCACTTATAAAATGTGCTTACGTAAATTTCTTAGACCTAGTTGTGTTAAAAAATAATGGGAGGCTATGTACAAAAATGTACTTTAAGACCTCATGCACACGGGGCATTAAAAATGTTGATTTTAGAGGCGTTTTGCTTTTTTTTCCTCCTGCCTCTAAATGCCCCTAATGTTAGCCTGTGTGTCGATGAACACATGCATTTACAGATGTTTAGAACAGGGGTATTTAGAGGCAGAAAAAAAAGGCCAGCACATTCAGGAGAGGAATGTTTTGCTGCAAGAAAACCTGATGTACCTAAATGTAGCACTAGGCATGTTTAGCATTTGAGTGTTCATTCCAATACCCAGGATAAATTTGTATTCTGGCCAATGGAATGAATGATCGCCCCAACACTTGAAGTGTCTAAATGCTTTTTCAAAATGTGGCTTTAGGCATGTTTTATTGTTGCTTTTTCCTCCACTGGAGCATAGGCATCCGGGGAGAAAAACATACATCCTGTGTGCATGGAGCTTAAGAGCAGGGGCCACAATAACTACATCCTCACCTTTAGTTGCCACTATCCCATATGGATTGGTAATTTACCTGAGGAACAATTAATGAGGATAAAAATGGGACCTCAATAGTGATTTTAAAGCACAGATTGAAATTTTGAAGAAGAGGTTTGAGGAAAAAGGCAAGAGATGTTAGAGAAGGTTAAAGAAAGGGTACAAGCTTTCACTAGGAAACAAATGTTAATTAAACTATAAGGAGAAGGAAAACACTCAGGGGTTAGTCTTTACTAGACGGTATAAAAACTAGAGAATAGTATCAAGTACTATTGGCCTATATTATTGAAGGATAGGGCATTGGCAAAATTGCTACCTAGGAAACCCAAATTTATTTACAGGGGTGCAAAGATGTGTGCTTATGAGGCTGCACTGATAAGCTGTACTGATGGGCACTTAGGTGACACTGATGGGCACTGATGAGGCGGCACTGATGAGGCTCTCAAAGGTTGGTGTAGTGCAAACGTTCACCACTCACAAAGTGTGATCCCCTCCAGGCAGTCCTAGGCAGCACCTCCCACCTGGAATAGATTGCACTTTATGAGCGGTGGGAGTGTGCACTGCACCAGCGCTTGAGAGATGTTTACATATTAGAATGGCCATGTGAGCGACATTATGTAGGTAGGATCTATTAGTAAGGATAGGTGAACATATCAATAATATCAAGAAGGGCTTTAAAAAGCACAGCCTCTCAAGAAATTTTAGGGACCACCATACCTGTGACCCCAGGGGCCTCATTTTGTATGGAATTGATAAAGAAGGCACCCCACTGTAGGGGTTCCAATCTAAAGAAAGTAATATTGTAAAATGAGACCAGGTGAATGTATGAATTAAATACTCTAACTCCTGGTGGTCCTAATATTGATTTTGCCATGAATTGTTTAATTTCCAATTTTTTTAAAGTTTCTCAAAAATTCCACCCCCTGCCACATATTTCAGGAAGAAAATTTACCACATCCTCTTTACTTATTTTTTACATATATTTTTATATTACATATTTTTCTCTAAATTTTTATTCATTTTGATAATTTTATTATTATCCCATGTTAGTAAGAGGCATTTAATATATGAATTTTGATAAAAGATTATCTCATTTAGAAAGTTGTTATAAATAAATATTAAGGTTTTTTACTATAAGAATAGTTTTAACATGTTGTAGTAGTTTGCACACAAAGTATACACACACCTCTTAAAGCCGAGTTCCACCTGGGGAAAAAAAAAAAATAAAAGTCAGCAGCTACAAATACTGTAGCTGCTGACTTTTAAAAAAGGACACTTACCTTAAGGAGGCCTGCAATTTCAGCAACCGAAGCCGACCCGTCCCTCGGCTCCAGGTGCAGGCGCCGGCATCCTTACTAAGGGAAACAGGAAGTGATGCTTTGTAGCTTCACAGCCTGTTTCCTACTGCACATGCGCGAGTCGCACTGCACGTTCTGAATTGTCCCTGCTGTCTTCTGGGAACTGTGTGTCTCCCAGAAGGCAGCGGGGAGAAGGAGGAGGGGGCCAGACATTACTTAGTTCGCCACACAGAGTCCGGAGATCTTTCCCGTGAAGTGGGAGCAGATACCTGTATTTGACAGGTATCCACTGCCCCCTGAAAGGTGCCAAATGTGGCACCAGGGGGGGAGGAGTTCGATCTGCAGAAGTTCCATTTCTGGGTGGAACTTCACTTTAAGTGGAAATTTACTAAAACTGTAACACTCAGAATTTTGTGCAGCTGCTCCTGGTAGCCAATCAGTCTCTAACATCAGCTTGTTCAATTAAGCTTTGACAATAAAACCTGAAAACTGATTTGTTTCTATGCAGTGCTGCACCATATTTTGCACACTCCAGGTTTAGTAACTCTCCCCCTTAGTGTTCTTGGTACGGAACAAATTGAGGAGTAGAACTATATGTCATGCTGCACTTGTACAAATCAATAGGATCAGGCTTGTAAAAGTTGAGGTGGACAAGAGTATTTAGGTAGATGTGCAGGCTGTACTGCTCCTGATTATGTAAATTGGCTGACCAATTGAGAGGAGCTTGTTGCCGTGTGTCACTTCCACTTATATCACTTTCGGTACTGAAGACCTTATGTGTTCCAAGGACAGGAAATAAGAGGAAATATTTTGGATGCTGTCTTGAACTGGAATACATGTAAGTGCATATATATTTTACATTAAGGCTTTAAATAAAAAATGGGATTACACTATTTTGGGTTATCCTTGTTTTTATTATATGGTGGTCTAAACTTGGAGGACAAGTGGAGCACAATGGAGAAAAAGAAACACTCTTAGGTCCTGTGTCTTGAAGGAGAAGGTGGACCTGCGTAACACAGTGGGCCCAGCCATTATATAACACAAGCGCTACCAGACCCTTTTATTAATTATAAGGGGTCCATATTTTCTGGAGTGTGAAACACAGGGGTGAAGTGTGAGCATCAAAGGGAGAAGGTGGATCACTAAGAAAAGGAATATAAAGGACTTTATTAAGATATTTTCTTCTTTCATGTTTTTGACTGTGTGTCTACAAGGGTAGAGGTGTAGAGTAGTACACACATAAGATCAACGTGTGTTTGACATTTCCAATGAAATAATTTTTTTTCACATTATGCTTTTCACAATTAAAGCGGAGTTCCACCCAAAAGTGGAACTTCCACTTTAAGCAACCCTCGCTCCCTTACATGCCACATTTAGCATGTAATTTTTTTTGGGGGGGGAGTGGGTACCTGGTTTTGACAGGTACGTCCTGTTGCACTTCCCCCTTCCATCTTTTTGCAGCCTAGGTTACTCCTCCACTCCCCCTAAGTGGCCCCTCCCGCTCTGCAATCTTCTGGGACACTTCACAGGTCCCAGAAGATTGTCTGGCCACTAGGAGAGCACATGCGCATGCACAGTGCACGCCCAGCTATGAAGCTGCAAGCTGTCACAGCCTGGCACCCGCAGTTGCAATGACGGCACCGCAGAGAGGAGGGGGAGAGGAGCGAGGTTTCTGGTGGCCGCATCGCTGGACCGTGGGACAGGTGAGTGTCTGTTTATTAAAAGTCAGCAGCTACACTTTTTGTAGCTGCTGACTTTTAATAAGCTGAAAACCGACTGGAACTCCGCGTTAAGGGAAGGTAAACAGCAATGCACAGTATATTTGTGTGTAGCACCCTCTACCTTAGGTAGGTAGGTGCTAGAGTAGTGGGTGGTTTTCTGTACTGTCAGTGCAGGTAAATTGAGGCAGGCCTATGCTGTAAGCTAGGGGGGCAGGGGAGTAGTTTAGTGTAGCAGCAGGTGACTGACATGTGCTTCAGCTCTTGGGCGCCTCCTCTGGTTTTCAGAAGGTTCTGGAAAAGAGGCAGGGCAGAGAGCTGGAGTGACATGGGGTGTGTGTGGGAGCCCTGACCAATCCCCAACTAGGATGGGCAGGGGGCAGGCCTGCTATATATACCCATGGTCAGCCTGCTGTGGGAGTTGTTGTCGGGTGGATGAACTGAATGATGGAGTGTTAGACTGTTGTGGTCTGAGGAAAGCCCTTTCTGGGGGGGGTGTACTGCAGGCCTGGAGCTTGGGAACTGGGAGGGAGCCTCTCTCTACAAGGTCATTAAGAGATGTCCTGGAACAGGAGCAGGAAGAGGACAGTTGGAAGTACTGCCAGGCAAGTCATTCAGGAGGGATCCATGCCAGGGTCGGTGAGTGAAAAGCATAGTGGAAAGCTCTGGAAAAGACATGCCAGGAGTTGGATGTTGAGCCAGAGGGCTGAGACTGTGGGGTTGTTGTGGAGTCAAGTCATTGCAGCTAGGAGGGCTGTCAGGATTTGCATTGGACGTGCTGGGATCAGTAGTCCACCAAGTGTCAATTAGCACATTTATTCTTCTTATCTAAAATGGTTGCTCCCACAAGGAAGACTGCAGACCCCTGCCTGTAATGGGCTATCAGTAAAAATTCAAAAAGTGTGGCGCTACAAACAATGTGTAGAAGTGATAAGTAGATAATGTAAAAAAATTATATTACATATTCAGTGACTTCAAAAGTAGGTATTCCGGTATAAAACAGAAGAAATCTACGTGAATGGATGTGACAGTGACAAATGATAACACTTAATTACATAAAATGAATTAGGTAGTGTAAAAAGTCACAAAATAATATTAAATGTAAAAAAATATAAAATATAAAGTCCAAATGAGTGAACAAACAACAGCAAAAAAATCTGTGATGGCAGTGCAACAATTGATGATAAACAGGTGTCTCCTGGGCATGCAGGGGGATTGTTCAGACCCGGCAACCTAGAAGATAGATGGGCCGTAGGGAGACCAAAGGTGCACAGAGGATTGAAATCGGTGCCAGAACCATCACCAGAAACCGAGGAGGCTTACCAGAAAGATTGGCCTGAAATGGCATATGCCATACAGGTCAAAAAGGCTTTATGACCGACCGGTCAAGGTATCATATCTTGTCAGATGACATCACACAGATGGGGGGAAGAAATCAGCACGGCTTCCTCGTCAATGGGTGCACCGTGGGCCAAGCGAGTAATTTGTATAACATGTGAGGGATAAAAACACTCACATAGCGTGATAACGTTTCAACTTGGATTTATTTAAAAATATTAAATCAAGATCAACTCACATTTTCAGTAGATAAAACAGGCATGTAATCTTGTAGCGGTAGTTAAGAGGGGTCCACCCGACATGTTTCAACTAAACAGTCATCATCTGGGGTGTGGACCCCCTCATCCCACCGCTCTATATATAACCAATTAATGACCCCCACTGGGAGTGTCCGAAACCGGAAGTGCTTCGAATGACCTTCATTTCCGGTTCAGGGGGTAATATTCTGCTATTTGTTCCTTAGGATCTGAAGGGAACTGTATTATGGCAATCCGTGATTTATTAAAAATCCCGATTTGCAATAAAAAGAAGGGAGAATAAAAAAAAAATGTGTATGAATACAGCTTGGCTTTGGTCCGGTTATTAAATCTGGAACCAAGCCTCGCTGTCATTTCGACATATCTAATAGGTGTGAGCCCAGCGACACCGCCGCGCTTCACACTCTATACCAAGCCTCACTGTCAAATCGCGCGATGACGTCACGCGCAGATCGGAGTAGCGGCGGCTGTGCGCTCCACGCTTGGCTACCCAAGCCTTGCTTTAGGAACGTCAACAGCCACCTCCGATCGTCAGGTCGCGCGATGACGTCACGCGTAGATAGGAAGAGCGGTGGCTGTGCGCTCCATGCTTGGTCAACCAAGCCTCGCTTTGGGAACACCAGCAACCACATCCGATCGGGTCATAGCTATACAGGAACTGGAGCCCGGCCTAAATGACAGGCCGGAAGGACCGTCGGAGTGTCATCACAGGGGGACATATATATTTAAAAAATATAAAAAATAACCCTCCAATTTCCACCTATAATAGATATTCCCCGCTACGGGATCACTACAATGAGAACGTCTGTCCGTTCCCCAGAGCTGGGTATGACCCATCCCCCTATAAACAACCCTACCTAGACTCACGTGCCACTCGGGGTTTTCGCGAGGACACTCTGAACAAAAAAAGAGGTCCGGAAACAAGAGAGGGACCAGAGGAGGGTTCAGAGACGAAAAACGAAAAAGAACTTAACGTGTCAGGGGGTATTTAACTTGAGCGACACTGTTCTTACACAGGAGGAGAAGAGTGTTTTGAACAAGGGACTCAAGTCCGCCCCCCCATACAAACTTAATAAATTCAATACGTTCATTGACATTCATAAATTTATTAGAAAAATTAATGTTCAAAGATATATCATCTCGAACCCTACCAGAAACATAGCTAGGGCAGCAACGTCCGGCACGGTACATTCTGGTTTATCTAACCCGTCCCTCTTCAATCCCCCAACACAACTCCCATCCACCATCAATCTGTTCAAAGAATTGGTGACTAGAGATTTAGCGAAGATTCCACCCAAGCGTAGATTTTACAATCCTTTACCTTCAGTGGGCTTGAAAACCCTTTGCGATAACAAGAACTTGGTCTTCCGCCCCGCCGACAAAGGCGGAGGCATCGTTCTATTAAACAAGACAGATTATTTTGATGAAATGTATCACATCTTAGGAGATCGTGAGACTTACATAGAACTACCCAACAATCCTACATATGAGTATAAGAGAGAACTAAAGAAAATAATAAATAAAGGATATGAGTCTCGTATTTTGAACAAAAAGGAGAGATCATTTTTAGTTCCCTTAGCCCCGCGCATTCCAGTTATGTATTATTTGCCCAAAGTCCATAAGGATCCCCTTCATCCTCCTGGTCGACCCATAATTAGTGGCATCGACTCTGTCACTTCTAAGATTGGGAAGTACATAGATTTCTTTCTCCAGCCATCTGTACTTAAAATGCCGTCCTATTTAAAGGACACAAAGGACGTGATTAGATTATTATCTAATGTTTCTTACTCTGGTGACCTTATTATGGCCACAGCTGATGTGGCGTCTCTTTACACCTGCATTCCGCACCACCAAGGCGTTAACGCGGTACAGTGTTTTCTTAATAGGGACGCCACCCTTGCTTCCCCCCCAGATTAATTTCATCATGGAGTTAATTGAGTTTGCTACGCAACACAATTATTTCTGGTTTAACGGTAATTACTATCGCCAACATAAGGGGGTAGCAATGGGAGCTAAGTTTGCTCCCAGCATGGCCAACTTGTTCATGGCCAAGTGGGAGGAGGATGTCGTCTATGCCATGGCAAACCCACACCTTTTGATGTGGGCCCGGTACATAGACGACATCCTCCTCTTGTGGACGGGGAGCCATGACGATTTGGTCAACTTCATGGCTTCTTTGAATATTAATGATAGGGGTATTGCCCTGACTTTTGAAGCCAGTACCACCTCGGTCCATTTTTTAGATCTGGTCATTGACAGAAAGGAAGGTGGCTTTTCATTTAGCACTTACTTTAAATCCACCGACAGAAATGGCTATATACCAAATGATAGCTGTCACCACAGTTCCTGGATAAAGTCAGTCCCTCGGAGCCAATTCTTGCGGTTACGTAGGAATTGCACTGACCGTGACACCTTTAAGGTTCAGGCCGGGATGCTGAGGGATCGATTTGTGGAAAAGGGCTACAGTTTGCCCGACTTGGACAAAGAGATTGAGAATGCCTGTAAGGTGGATCGCCAGTCATTATTACAGGACAAATCTAAACAACCTAATGACGAATTCAAATGGTCATTTTTGACATCATTTTCTATGCAATACAAGCACATCAAAAGGATCTTTGAACGGCATTGGGATGTCCTTAAAACGGATAAAATATTAGGACCACTGCTACCTGAGACCCCTAAGGTGGTCTTTAGGGGTGTTCCATCCCTCAGGAGCAAGCTGGCTCCTAACGTTATAGATCCACCAAAAAAAACATCCTTTTTTCACAATTGGACAGGGTTTCATCCCTGTAAAAAATGTTTGGTTTGCCAGTATAACACCTGTGGCAGAAGGACAAGTCATGACTTCTCCTCTACTGTAACTGGCCGCACATATGCAATTAAACAATTTAGCACATGTGCAACTACCGGGATCGTATACCTGATAACTTGCCCTTGTGGCAAACAATATGTGGGCCGCACCATTAGATCCTTCACTGTACGTGTCTCGGAACACATTAATCTAATTAAGGCAGGCAGCACAAAACATACTGTCCCTAGGCATTATAGGGAATGTCACGATAGGAACCCTGCGGGTACTCAGTTCCTTATCATAGACAAATATACGGCTCCTTGGCGGGGGGGGTCGACGCTTAGGGGTGTCTCCCGCCTAGAGACATATTGGATATATGAGTTGGGGTCCCATTTCCCACAAGGTATTAACGTTGAATAGGACATCAACTCTTTTATCAATCAGGCCTAAATAGATAATTTTTGATTCCTCATTTCTTTTGATCTCTCTCCTTCCCATACCCCATATAAGCATTTTTAGTGTGTTTCATTTTATTTTCAGTCTAGTACTAATGAGATTTGTATTATTATGCACTGTACAATATACCATATTTGTGTTTGGGTCCATGTACTCTATATGTGCTTTATAAGTTGTGTCATGGACTGTACTGATGTCCCCTATTGGCAGTGTCCGGTAGTTCTTATATTTAGATTTCCACACATACACGGGGATAAGTTTGTTCCCGTTTTCTACACAATTTTAATATGTTTTTATAATTATCGATTTTTCTATGTTCAATGTAATTTACATATTTTTTAAGTTCTCCTAAGTAAATTTCACATACTCTGCTCGTCCAAGCCCCTATATATATTTTTTATATTTTTTAAATATATATGTCCCCCTATGATGACACTCCGACGGTCCTTCCGGCCTGTCATTTAGGTCGGGCTCCAGTTCCTGTATAGCTATGACCCGATCGGATGTGGTTGCTGGCGTTCCCAAAGCGAGGCTTGGTTGACCAAGCATGGAGCGCACAGCCGCCGCTCTTCCTATCTACGCGTGATGTCATCGCGCGACCTGACGATCGGAGGTGGCTGTTGACGTTCCTAAAGCGAGGCTTGGTTAGCCAAGCGTGGAGCGCACAGCCGCCGCTACTCCGATCTGCGCGTGACATCATCGGGCGATCTGACAGTGAGGCTTGGTATAGAGTGTGAAGCGCGGCGGTGTCGCTGCGCTCACACCTATTAGATATGTCGAAATGACAGCGAGGCTTGGTTCCGGATTTAATAACCGGACCAAAGCCAAGCTGTATTCATACACATTTTTTTAAATTCTCCCTTCTTTTTATTGCAAATCGGGATTTTTAATAAACCACGGATTGCCATAATACAGTTCCCTTCAGATCCTAAGGAACGAATAGCAGAATATTACCCCCTGAACCGGAAATGAAGGTCATTCGAAGCACTTCCGGTTTCGGACACTCCCAGTGGGGGTCATTAATTGGTTTTATATAGAGCGGTGGGATGAGGGGGTCCACACCCCAGATGATGACTGTTTAGTTGAAACATGTCGGGTGGACCCCTCTTAACTACCGCTACAAGATTACATGCCTGTTTTATCTTCTGAAAATGTGAGTTGATCTTGATTTAATATTTTTAAATAAATCCAAGTTGAAACGTTATCACGCTATGTGAGTGTTTTTATCCCTCACATGTTATACAAATTACTCGCTTGGCCCACGGTGCACCCATTGACGAGGAAGCCGTGCTGATTTCTTCCCCCCATCTGTGTGATGTCATCTGACAAGATATGATACCTTGACCGGTCGGTCATAAAGCCTTTTTGATCTGTATGGCATATGCCATTTCAGGCCAATCTTTCTGGTAAGCCTCCTCGGTTTCTGGTGATGGTTCTGGCACCGAATTCAATCCTCTGTGCACATTTGGTCTCCCTACGGCCCATCTATCTACTAGGTTGCCGGGTCTGAACAATCCCCCTGCATGCCCAGGAGACACCTGTTTATCATCAATTGTTGCACTGCCATCACAGATTTTTTTGCTGTTGTTTGTTCACTCATTTGGACTTTATATTTTATATTTTTTTACATTTAATATTATTTTGTGACTTTTTACACTACCTAATTCATTTTATGTAATTAAGTGTTATCATTTGTCACTGTCACATCCATTCACGTAGATTTCTTCTGTTTTATACCGGAATACCTACTTTTGAAGTCACTGAATATGTAATATAATTTTTTTACATTATCTACTTATCACTTCTACACATTGTTTGTAGCGCCACACTTTGAATTTTTATTGTTTACTTTATCCTGAGTCTACGGGTGTGTTGGCTGCTGTTTATATTTTCTAGCGCAGTGCTGTACTTGACCTTTACATACCTGTAATGGGCTATCAGGAAAACATTAGGACTTATTCAGAGTGAGGCCTAGCCATGTGCTAATGGTGACAAGAATCTAGATTTGGACAGCGAAGTGAAGCAAGTGATCTCAAGTAGTGTGCTGGGGGAAATGTGCAGAGGAAAAGACTGTCAGATTTGGATTCAAACTACATTTATTTCCATTACTAAATATTCATTATGTGGGTATCCCATGTCCCTTTTCCCCATCCAAGTATAATCCCCTAATAAAAACAACAAAAACATGCAAAGGATTGTTCATTGTCTGGGAAAGTGTGCCAAAATGGATGTCTGATCAGCAGGGTGAAATGTGTGGATGCTAGAACACGTAGTGACCCCACGAGGGCACCGCTACATGTGGACCCTGTATTATTTTATATGTTGAACACTGAGGAGTAGATTTCTTCACTGGCACATTTGTTTGGGGTTTCTTTTCTGTTTTAGCAATCTATGTGATATAGGGACTTTGTTAAAATATCACAAAATATTGTTTATAGATAGAGGTTTATACATGTATACTTCATTATTATTATTTATGCATAAAAGAGGGCATTTATTGTCTTACCTCACTGAGGGAGTCATATACAATAGAAAAACTTTGAGAGCGCTGCATAATTGTATTGCTTTTTTTTTATAAATATCTGTGACATATTGCATGATCTAGCAGCTCTGGGCATTAAAAATAACCGTAAGTGCAGGAAAATAATATTTTGTTTGAATAGGGGAAAGCTCTGCTGACTTACATCATCCAATCACGTGCAAGCAAACGTGTAGTTTTTTTTTTTTTTCCTTGCATGTAAATGCATATGCCTTGCAAAGTGAAGCTTCACCTCATTTACTAAGCTCTGGAGCAACTGTGCTTGCAAAGTGCACAGTCTATTTGACTTTAGTAAATCAACCCTATTGAGTTTTAGCATATGGGGATGTCACAGATCAGGCAGCTGGTGGATGACTGTGCTACATTTATGCCAGGCAAACATGGCAGAGTATGACCACCTAAAGTGGACACAAACTCTTCTGGCCTGAAGAAGGACCTCCTGGAGATCAGGGTAATTAACTAGGAAAGATACGTGTGTGAACTTGCCCTGCTGAAGAGTGGCCAGCAGGCTAATGCCTTTGTAACACTTGATTTTCTCTAGCCTAAGATGGTGCGGGGTCAGCACCTCTTGGTTTTGACATGTAAAGATCTGGCACAGCATGGCTCTTTTCCCCCAGGCATACCAACTGAAAAACAACGTGGCAGCATTTAGCCTGGGATGTTGCATATGTTCTGAGGTGCCTTGGGGAAACTGATGGTTCAGAGGACTTAGAACCTGGCAAGAAAAATGGGGTACAGGTAACTGCCCTGTCACCAGTGTACAAGATGCACAGCTGCCAAAAAAAATTGCCCCAGCATGCCATGAAGGATATGTAGTCTCCGTGTATATGCTTGCTGGACCAGGTGTCCATACTTATGTATACCCTGCTGCTGACAGCGTGGTTCAGCAACACAGACACATTACATTGCACATGATAGTGAAGGGCAGGGATGGCCTTCTAAGAAAATAATGGTAGCTGTGTACCCACCACTGTGGTAAGCACAGACTATTAACCCATTGAAGGGGATGGCTCCATGAGCTGGACTGGGGGCAGCCGAAAAGCCAGCAGTTTTGCCAAGATAGTATTAAAGGGGTTGTAAAGGTAAAAGTTTTTTCACCTTAATGCATTCCATGCATTAAGGTGAAAAAACATCCGACAATACCGCCCCCCCAGCCCCTCCATTTTACTTACCTAACCCCTCGAAAGTCCCGCGCACGCCCCAGACATCCTCTTCGCCACTCAGGCTGGCTGTTGTTTGGCTAGACTGGATGGATTAAAAGCAGCGCAGCCATTGGTTTGCGCTGCTGTCAATCACATCCAATGACGTGGCGTGCCGGGGGGCAAGGCCGAGTGATACAGAGAGCGGCTATGGCCACTGGCTGTATCACGGGAGTGCACCCGCAAGCACTCAACACCATGCGAGGGAGCTCGCATGAAGGTGTTGAGTCCTTGCAGGGGGGAGCCAAGACAGCCGCCGAGGGACCCCAGAAGACCAGGTTCAGGGCCACTCTGTGCAAAATGAGCTGCACAGTGGAGGAAAGTATAACATGTTTGTTATTTAAAAAAAAAAATATATATATATATATCTTTAGTGATCCTTTAAGATGCCAGGATATGGGCATGATTTGGAAATGGTTTTTCTTCATTCTAGCAGCTGCAGAAAAGACACATGCCTTGAGAGATATGGAGATGGTTCAAGGCTTTGTGGCCTCACAATTATCCACTACTCAATGTAGTGTATTAACCCAGCAGGAGAATCTTGTATGTAGGAGATGTGGAATTAACCCAGCAGGAGATGTGGAAAGCACTGAGGAATGAGGAAGAGAAGTGTGGGACTTTTGCTGCTGACTTGTCTCATTAAGGTGCTGAGCCATATGTTTCCTTATGCACGTGGTACCAAAATGGCTGGTACTTTTACCACAGCTGATACACTGCAGGCCAAGGCTGTAGACTACATTTGACCCAAATATATCTACCGCCTCATCATTCACCCTCTCCTCATTGCTGGATCCCACTTGCCAATTAGCTACAGCTGCTGGAATATCACTGCCTCTTGCTGCTGCCTTCCTAGTGTTTCCTCCCTCTATGGTCCTGGCACATCTTCATCATCTTTGGAATGTGAAATGGGAAATACTTGCAAATAAACAATATCATCCACCTGCATCAAATAACTGATCGTGTGACTACATTCTCCATGTGCCATGTATAGAATGGCTACTCTCAGATAGAAAAGACAGATATGCAGACATACAATAAAACATACAATATAAAATATGGTGCTTTGGTGCACAGTTTATCAATAGAATTTCAGGCAAGTTTTTAGCATTGTTAATGTAATTGCTTTTACTGGATGTTTGTTAACGTTGGAAGTTATGCTAAGTTTAGCCTTTGACCACATTAGAAAATCCATCTATTAGGAATGTGCTGGCCTAATTTTCATTTTGTATGTGTTACAATCACCCTTCAACAAAGGTCATCGACTAACAGGTTTACAAGATAAAACTAATTTTAGATTGAATCATATATCTCGAGAGGCCCCACTGATGACAAATCCCTGTTTCAAACTACCATTATTATTTAATCTACTGTAGTATTATCTAGTACAAAAAGGCCTATAATAATCTATGTATGTGTGATGTAATGTACATCTATTTAAACCTTGGGATGGACTGCATAATATGGACTGCATAATGTTAGGTTCATTACTGTCTTCAAATTGAATATATCATAGTTTGTAGGTGTAAAATTAGTATATAATACATTAAAAAGTATATTATTTTGAGAAAGGAGAAACAGTTACTCTTTTACTCAAATTGTTTTTGTCTTTATTCCTTTATGAAGCGTTTTATTAAACTAAACAAGAAGGGTTAACAAAAAATGTAGTTTGCTCAAAGTGACCATTTAATTTTTTTTTCATAAAATGGATAAATGATAACACTTACTTGGCATCTACAAGCAGTGCCAGTTTTGTGCTATTTTTCTTTTCTGTTTTGAATGGAAAGTATTGGGGCTGATTAACTAAAACTGGAGAGTGTAAAATCTGGTGCAGCTGTGCATGGTAGCCAATTAGGGTTGCCAGATGTCCAGGATTCACCAGGACAGTTCGGGTTTGGAATCATGTGTCCGGGATTCAGACAGGCTGAAACCCAGACACATTATTTAGACTGGACTATGGCTTTGCAGCAGGGTAGCTAGCTGCAGTTGTCTAAGCTTAGAGTGTCTTTTACACTCTTTCACACTGCCCAAAGCCAACACTAACAAACCCCTCCAAACACACACATAGAAGGAAGAGGAGAGAAGGCTTGATATGCATCTCTTCCCCCTACCCCTCAGTGTCTGCCCACACTCTAATCCCCAGCACTGTGCCTCATAAAAGGAAAGTTGGGGCCGGAAATTTGAAGTCCAGCAGCCTCAGATACATCTGGATGAGAGGTGCTGACTGGCCAAGGGATGAGTGAGCTCACCATCCATTCCTGTCTGTGACTGAAGTCTCCACCTTCTCTCTCCTGCCTCTGAGTAAGTACACTAAGGTAAATCAGGGTTCTCAGAGCACCCCTTACATCAGCGTTCCCCTTTACACCAGAGGCCACAGTGTTTCCCCTTACATCAGAGTCTTCTCGGTACATCAGAGTTCTCAGTGTTCCCCCATAAATCATGGTTCCCAGAGCATCCCTTATGTTAGAGGCCCCAGAGTCCTCCCTTACATCAGAGTCTGCAGAGTCTCCCCTTACAGTGAAAGGGAACTCTGCGAGTTCAGATGTAAAAAGGGAACTCTGTGGATTCAGATGTAAAAGGGGAACTCTGTGGACTCTGATGTAAAGGGGGACTCTTGTTATTAACTTCATATGATTAGAAATGTTATTTAATAGAAAAATATATGTATAGTTTATACTATTAAAATAAATTGCTGTGCGTCGCTAAAGTGTTTGGGTTTGACTTGAAGAAAAGGTGGCAACCATATAGCCAATCGGCTTCTAACTTCAGCTTGTTCAGTTAAGCTTTGACAAAAAAAAAACTAGAAGCTGGGTGGTTTTTATGCAGAGCTGCACCAGAGTTTGCACTCTCCAGCCTTAGTATATTTCCTGTGAGCATATGCTTTAAGTTATGGCAATGTTCAACTTAAAGAAATTATTAATGTGGTATAAAGGCATAAAGGCATAAAGTTTTTTACCTTAATTCATTCTCTGTCAGCTCCCCCAGCTCCCAATTGAACACTCACATGGCTCCTTTTTCAATCCAGCAGCTCTGCTCACCCCCCACTCCTCTCACAAGACACAGAGGCAGCAGCCACAGGCTCCTGCTGCTGTCAATCAAATCATGTTAGGAGGGAGCAGGCAGAGCCATTTTGTCTAAGGACAGTTGTCACAGTTGTCCTTAGACAGTTGTCTAAGGACAGGTATGTGCCCACACGAGTGCCCCCATAGCACACAGCTTGCTATGGGCGCACTCCAAGAAAAGGAGGAACAAGAGCAATGGCAGGGGACCCCAGAAGAGGAAGAAAGGGGCCTTTTTGTGCAATACCAATATGATTATTATTTTTAGAGAACAAAATATTCCCTTACAACCGCTTTAAAGTCTATCTCCAGAGAAAGTAAAAATCCTCCTTTGCAGTAGGGCTGACTCCACACTGCAAGAGTTAAATGCTTGTTTAGGTATAAGGGACCAGGAAAAACAGTCTTACTTACCCAAACTTCTAATTCCTTGTTTGACTATTTCTAAGCATCTTTACATCCCATGCAAGACTATGGGCCTTGCATTGTACTTGATGATACTACAGGGCCTGCAACCAGCAGAACATGGGGGGGGGGGGAGGCTGCAGGGATCAGTCATTACAGCCTGAAGGGAGCCTGCAGGAGCAGAGGGTAAGGTAAATAAAAGTACTTTGTCACATCCCCTATACCTAATTGAGCCTTTAACCCTTGTGTTGTGGGGGCATCTCTACTGAAAGAGAGGACTTTTACTTTAAATTCAGCTTTAAGTAACTGCTACTGTATAATTTTTTGTTTCTGAATTGAAATTTTATATTTTAGAGACCTGTACATTAATCTCTACAGCCAGGGTAGATTAGCTACTGATGTGGGAGTAATTTACTAAGAGGTACTTGATTACACCTGCAACAGCTCAAAAACCTTTTGCAGTGACTAAATATCTGGTGCTCTCACTGGTAAAGCTCCGACACTTCTGCCCCATCAAATGATGGGGGCCCTCACTGGCCAATAGGAATTTGCAGGAGGCAGGAAAGGTCAGGTAGGCTTTGCCTGTCAGCACAGCCTGGTTTTTGGCCATTACAAGAAATAAACAAAAGAGGGTGCACCGGCCTAGTGAATTATCCCGCAACGTTTATAAGGTATTAGTATGTAGGATCTATGATGATGGTGGCTGTGATGAATATGTAATGTTCCCAATGAATATTGGATTGTATATATGTGCTGTATATGGACTACTGTTGATCTTCGGACTGTATGTACTCAATTTAAAATAAAAACTGTTTTTTTTGGATAAAAAAAAAAGAATCTGCATTAGCACTTGAACAAGGCGACCATGTGTACGCGGCATTAGTGTACATGATAGTCTGGAACCAGGTCATCTGTATCCAAAATAATGATATGATTTGATAATACTGATATTACCCCTCAGATTCAACTCCAAGCAGTAAGAAAGTGGATTTTCTCAATTTAAAACAGCTTAACCACTTCAATACAGAGCACTTTCACCCCCTTCCTGCCCAGGCCAATTTTCTGCTTTCAGTGCTGGCACACTTTAAATGACAATTGCGCAGTCATGCAACGCTGTACCCAAATTAATTTTTAATCATTTTCTTCACACAAATAGATCTTTTTTGGTGGTATTTAATCTCTTTTTTTACAAAAAAAAAGAAAAATGCAGTATATTTTGAAAAAAAAAAAGTTTTTTTTTTTTTTAGTTTCTCTCAGTAAATTTTGTAAATAAGTACGTTTTCTCCTTCACTGATGTGTGCTGATGAGGCTGCTGTGGTGGGCGCTGATAGGGTGCACCGATGGGCACTGATGAGGTGGCACTTATGGGCACAAATGAGGCGTAACTTATGGGCACCAATTAGGTGGCACTGATGAGGAGGCGCTAATATGCCGCACTTATGGGCACTAATAGGTGGCACTTATATGCGGCACTGTTGAGCACTGATAGGTGGCACTGATGGGTGGCACTGATTGGCACTGATAGGTGGCACTGATGGGTGGCACTGATTGGCACTGATAGGGGGCACTGGTGGGCACTGCTAGGCAGCACAGATAGGTGGCACTGATGGGCAGCACTGATGGGCACTGCTGGGCGACACTGATGGGAGGCACTGATGGGCATTGATGGGCAGCACTGAGGAGAAGGCACTGATATGCACTGAAAGGCAGCACTGATGGGCACTGATTGGTGTCACAAATGGGTACTGATTGGTGGCACTAATGGGCACTGCTGGGGCTTTACTGTATTCAGGGCACTGATGATCAGTGCTCTGATTGCCTGTTCTGATGTCCCCTGCGAGGTGGTGCCGCTGATCGGCTCTCCTCACCACACTAGGGGGCAATCAAGGGGTTAAATGGGTTACCTAGGGAGGTGTTTCAAACTGTGGGGTGAGTAGACTGAATGGGAGTAGAGAGAGATCGCTGTTCCTAATCACTAGGAACAGACAATCACTCTGTACTACCCTGACAGATAGGGGATCTGTTTGTTCACATTGACAGACCCCCGTTCTGGCCCTCTGTGGAACGATTGTGGGTGACCAGCGGACATGCACATCAGCTCCCCGGGCCTTGCAGTGGGCTTGCGCACACGTCTCCAGCGGCGCACGCATGCCTGCTATAGCTGTTAAAGGGGCGGCTAGGGCGATTCGCGGGATCGAGCCGACCTGCCGCCGTGTAATGATGGCGGCTGGTCGGCAAGTGATTAACACAGGCAGAAAATCAATCAGAAAGTAAAAAATATAATGCTGGACTTTGTTTTTGAAAAGCCCAGTATGGTGTGAAAACAAGAATACAACCTGTAGTAAATATTCATTTGTTAAATATGCTATACAGTTAAACATATAAGACATTAGTTTATACACTGTATAACCAGTCTAACAAAAATGGTAAAAGTGACCAAAAACCATTATGATCCCTTACAAATAAACATCAAAATCTACAACTGATGGTAAACAAATATATTGCGCCCAAACTTGGAGTCCCACCACTGCTCCTCTGGAATAAATGAATAGTCCCTGATAATGCTGCCACTTTGAATATATAAATGTAAATAGTATTTTAACCTCTATCTCAAATGGACAGTGTGAAAAAATAGTGGCGCTAAACTCACAATTATAGTGAAAAATATATATAAACCAATGTGATAAACAAACAATAATATGCACAGAATATATCAAAAATATATATAATATTATCACCCTGTGACGAAACTATATGTATGATTTTAGAACATAAAGTCCATAAAATAATCCAATAAAACGGTTCAGTGTAGTATCTTCTTAATCATCCATTACACCATGTGCAAGTGATTCCGCTCCCTTTAGAAAACACACTCACCAACTCAAGTTGCCTCACACTCTCGTGTTCGGCTATAATGCTTTTAAACTACACAGAAAGGGTTAAAGTGAACTCCGATATCCAGCCGTGAAAAAAACAGGATCTCTCCACGTGTAAACAATAAGAAGTGCTCCAATAGTGTAATACCATAAAACCAGTTTAATAAAACAATACAGAATCTTCAGCCATTGTACTTACATCAATATCTTCAAAGTAAGCAAAAAAAAATCACAGCAATTCTTCCATTGAGTGCCCAGAGTGGTATATACTGTAGGGGCCGAGGTATGCGGACTCTATCTCACCTTCACCAGCTCTTCGGATTCAGATCTCCACCCCCTAGTATAGCGTGCCGCGTCAGACGTTAACAATGGTTGCCATATAGCCACGCCTCGACATGTTTCATCATACAGACTTAATCATGGGATTGGCTATACGGCAAAGATGTTTTTTGCTTACTTTGAAGATATTGATGATATTGATGTGAGTGCAACGGTTGAAGATTCTGTATTGTTTTATTAAACTGGTTTTATGGTATTACACTATTGGAACACTTCTTATTGTTTACATGTGGGGAGATCCTGTTTTTTTTACGGCTGGATATCGGAGTTCATTTTAACCCTTTCTGTGTGGTTTAAAATTGTTATAGCCAAACACGAGAGTGTAAGGCAACTTGAGTTGGTGAGTGTGTTTTCTAAAGGGAGCGGAATCACTTGCACATGGTGTGGTGAATGATTAAGAAGATACTACACTGAAACGTTTTTATTGGATTATTTTATGGATTTTTTGTTCTAAAATCATACATATATTTTCACTTGTCACAGGGTGATAATATTATATATCTTTATATATATTGTGTGCACATTAACCGGTTCCCGACCGGTGCACGCCGATGTACATCGGAAGAATGGCACGGCTGGGCAAATGGGCGTACCCGTACATCCCTTTAAATTTGCTGCCGTGACATTGTGTGCGTGCCGCCCGGGAGCTCCGTGATTTGGGTTGCGGGTCCCGCGGACTCAATCGCCGTGGGGATACCCACGATCACCTCACAGAGAGGACGAACGGGGAGATGCTAATGTAAACAAGCATCTCCCCGTTCTGCCTAGTGACAGTGTCACTGATCTCTGCTCCCTGTGATCAGGGAGTAGAGATCAGTGACGTGTCACACGTAGCCACACACCCCCACAGTTAGACACACTCCCCAGGACATGCTTAACCCCTCCCTAGCCCCCTAGTGGTTAACCCCTTCACTGCCAGTGTCATTTACACAGGAATCCGTGCATTTGTATAGCACTGATTGCTGTATAAATGACAATGGTCCCAAAAATGTGTCAAAAATGTCCGATGTGTTCGCCATAATGTTGCAGTCATGATAAAAATTGCTGATCGCCGCCATTACTAGTAAAAAAAAAATTAATAATAAAAATGCCATAAAACTATCCCCTATTTTGTAGATGCTATAACTTTTGCTCAAACCAATCAATAAACGCTTATTGCAATTTTTTTTAACCAAAAATATGTAGAAGAATACGTATTGGCCTAAACTGAGGAAAAAAAAATGTTTTTTTTTAAATATTTTTTGGGGATATTTATTATAGCAAAAAGTAAAAAACAATGCGTTTTTTCAAAATTGTCGCATTTTTTTGTTTATAGCGCAAAAAATAAAAACCGCAGAGGCGATCAAATACCACCAAAAGAAAGTTCTACTTGTGGGGAAAAAAAGACGTCAATTTTGTTTGGGAGCCACGTCGCATGACCGCGCAATTGTCAGTTAAAGCGACGCAGTGCCGAATCGCAAAAAGTGCTCTGGTCAGGAAGGGGGCAAATTCTCCCGGGGCTGAAGTGGTTAATGTTTGTTTATCACGTTGGTTTATATATATTTTTCACTATAATTGTGAGTTTAGCGCCACTATTTTTTCACACTGTCCATTTGAGATAAAGGTTAAAATACTATAAACATCAAAATCTAGCTAAATAAAACAATGTGATATTGTGCTGTATCAATCAAAATAATCTATTTGGCACTGTGAGTAAGTTAAGAACTTTATTCATTATACAGAATAACAATGTTAACACTGTCTTTAAATAAAAATACTCCATAAACACTTCTATCCAGCACCGGCATATTTCAACAATATTAGGCAGAAAAGAAATTCACATTTTTACCAAAATGTTCTACCATTTTAGATGGTGCGGTTTTGCTAAACGATGTAATAAATCATTTTGTACGAGTCTACCTCAAACAAAAGAGTTGTAATATCACAATCCTTCTAATTGAATGGGTTTTTGTAGACAGTTTTTATTACAAAAGTCACAATGCTAAAGAAGATATATTGGATGACTGTCAAGATTCATTCAATAATTACACATCAACTTAACAATATGCTAAAACTGTAAAGAATCTGAATCTACCAATTACAAAACAAAGAATTGAAGTAGAAGAATATAATAATTACAAAAAAAATGTGCAAGACAGTGTAAGGTATTATTAGCAGCGGCATTAGTTCTGCAATCATTTATGTATCTCACACAGTTTGGATTTAAAGCTGAACTCCAGGCAGATATAATATATAAGACCAATTAATGCAGATCTGTAACTATTATTACATCATTAACTGTATTTTTTTCAAATGCAAGGAGTGTGAGAACCTGAATTTGACTTGGTAGTAGGAAAGAACCAAAACTTCCTGGGCAGCTTCAGTAAACATTACGAAAGATCATTTGCAGAATCCGAACCCTATTATAGTCAATAGGAGTTGAATGTTAAAAAAACTTTGCTAGGCTAATAGACAAGGGATTGTCAAACAATTGGCATGGATAGTTGGGCACTGCCCTCGGGAACATGCGCCAAAGCAAAAAGAAAAAAAGGAAAAAGTTCTGTTGGTTAAGGATATGCAATTTTAATAATGTTTAAGTGAAACATTAAATGCAAAATTCTTTTAAATTCAATGCTTGGGGGATGCCCTAAACCTGCCAGTAAAGTGGCACATCTGTTCTATGTATGCAACATACTTTGAAAATTCTTATACAAAAAAAAAAATGCTGTTTAAAATTTCAGCACATGAAAACTTCCAGTCGCTTTCCTCTGTTTGTATACAACGTGACCGGGGATTCTGTGCGAACACAAAAAGGAAAGAAAAAAACAAGCAATGTCAGTTGTACGTGATGAATCGGGAACAGGCCTCAGAAATAGTAATGCAATTATAATAGTTTAAAAATAACAATAATATAAGGGTCACCAATGGGTTTCGGGGCTCCACCTCTTTTTCAAGCCAAAAGGATGTGGGGAGGCAGCAAAGAAAGCAATGCTAAACTGGATCCCATACCAACACTCCAAGCTTCTTCTCATGTAGTGTGTCAAGGTTCCATATACATTATACACTCCTCTCCGAGCTGCTCGGGTTCCTGACAAATTGCTCTGAACCTATAAGCATTTGCACCTGTGGGTTAGTGTTCAAGCAACGTGTCTCCACCTTGTAGCCAGACCTCCCTGTTTCCTGTAGCATTTGTATACTTGTATTCTGTGTGTTTGTTCTGTCTTATCGCTGTTCTCAGTGTTTTCCCCCGGCAGCGCTCATGTATTCCCTTAAGTTTCTTTCCGTGCAGCCCTTCCTTTTCTGTTGCTGTGGGTGCATTGTTTCTTGTCGTTTTGCCTCCTGCTCCTCATTCCTGCTTGCTGTGTCCATCTCTCTCCGTGCTCTCCCAGCTTCCCCCGCTCTCTTATGCTTCATGCTTCTTCCCTGCATCCTCCCCCTTGTGTCTCTTCTTAGCTTGCTTCAATAGTCTTCCTTAGAACTTTGCATCCTGTGTGTGTTCCAGGTCCTTCCACTGTGCTATTTGCTGGCACTGTGCCTGCATGGGTGTGTTAGAGAACCTCAACCTGGGGCTGCCTCACAGCGCAACACCCACACCTCCAGTGGCTCTGGTGAAGGCCAGGCGGCTCCTCAGATCCTGCGATTCTGACACAACTTTGCGTGCGGTCACACTGCACCTGCAATTGCTAGGACCAGTACCCTGGCACACCCGTTTAGTCATTCCTACTGCTTTGCTAGACCTGGAGTTTTCAGTCCCAGGTGTCCCAATCCCCAGAATGTGACATTTGCTGGAACCATGACAGACAAATCCCCATCACCTGCGGACTTCAACAAGAGACTTCTCCGAAGGCTCACTGCTCAAAAATCCAGTAAAGTTCAAGTTATTCATCATCTTTAGACTCTAACCACTCATTTGGATCAACTCCAAGCTTTACTTTCTGCATCTGCAGGCTTACCTCAGTCAGCCCCTGTGCGGCAAACTGATCCAGTAGCGGTGTCCACGCTTCATCTTCTGGCTCCGCCACAATTCTCTGGAGACCTGGGTTTGGTAACCAATGTAATATTCACTTTGAGTTCCAGCAGCAGAATTTTCCTTTTGATTGGGCCAAAGTCGCATATGTGATTTCCTTCTTTTTGGAGAGGCTTTGGTGTGGGCCTCTCCGCTGTGGTAAAAGGTTGATCCAGTAACCAATGACATCACAGCAAAAAATTGTTTGATGAGCCAGGCCATGCATCCTCTGCTGCAGGTACACGTCTTCACCTCCAGCAAGGCACCTTCACTGTTGGACAGTAGGCCATTCAGTTCTGCACCCTAGCAGCTGAACTCTCCTGGAACAATGAAGCCCTTACGGCGGCATTCTGGCAAGGTTTGGCGGAATGTATTAAAGACAAATTGGCTGGTCCGGAAATTCCTGCCATTCTGAATAACCTTATTTCTTTGGCCTTCCAGATCGACACCAGTTTCTAGGAGTGCTTCCAGGAAAGGGCACAGCAGCGCAAATTCTTGGCTCCTCATCTGGCTCCAACTTTCCAGCACCCCTTAGTTCTTTGGAACCAGGTCACAGCCCCTGGTACGCCCAGCTGAGATTGCAGAGACCATTTGCGTGTGTAGAGTACAAGTAGTAGACAAAAGGAAATCAAGGAGACAAGCCAAGGTTAGGCGGGTAGCGAACAAGCACAGACAGTAAATGAAGCTGGGTCGGTACACTGGTAGTCAGACACAGTATAAACAAGTGACAAGCAAATAGGAGCTCAGAGCACTGTCAAGTTGCTCAGGCAATGTGGGTTACACTGAGCATGTCTTATTTAGGCAAGCAAACTACTGTGTTTGCCCGAAAATAAGCCTAGGTCTAATATTATTTTGGCAACCAAAAACACACTAGGGCTTATTTTGGGGTAGGTCTTATCATGCCCCCCCTGCCTGTCAGAAATCCCCTGTGGAACTGTGTAAAAGTGCTTGTAAATTCCTAAAATCCACAGCACCACATATTGCAAAATGTGTATGTCTGCAATCCAATTGTGCCACATACCTTCTTCTAGTGCTGGGCGCATCTGTAACCTGCCGGGGCTCTCTTCCCCTCTTTGAGCACTGCAGTGGGAGGGGGGCCCGACATCAGCTGAGCACCGCTCGGCACTTCCATGGCCCACCAGAGGCCTCTTCCCAGCTCTAAGGAATTTAGAGGGAGGGGGGCCCGAGATCCCCCGCTGACAGCTTGCAATAGAGCAGAAGAGCAGAGCAGCTTGACATCAGCTGAGTGCTGCCCTGCGCTTCCATGGCCCGCCAGAGACCTCTTCCCAGCTCTAAGGAATGCAGAGGGAGGGGGTCCGAGATCCCCCACTGACATCTTGCAGAAGAGCAGAAGAGCAGAGCAGCGTGAGATCAGCTGAGAGCAACGGGAGGCCAGCGCTATACCGAAGGTTTTTGGCACAACTAGATCACATAAACAAGCACACACAGTCTACACTATATAACACTGTAATAGAGTGGACTCTAGTATTTCACCAGCACTTTAAACTACGGCTTATTTTTGGGGTAGGGCTTATATTGCAGCCCTTCCCAAAAATTGTGTAGGTCTTATTTTCGGGGTAGGTCTTATTTTCAGGGAAACACGGTAGGAGGCGGGCCAGGAAGTTATAGAAGGGAAGGAAATAAAAGCCCACAAAATAGCAGAGAAAGCCCATAGGTGAGCACAGCCAAATCACACATGTGAAAGGAATCAGGGAAGAGAAGCACTGCAGCAAGGAGGTAAGAATACACAAACAGGAAACTTCAGGCTTGTGACACATCTACTGTGGACAAAAGGGACATTTCCTAAAACAGTGGCCACAGCGCCCAGGAAACTTCCAAGGCTAGTGTACCTAGATGTGAGTATGTTAGACCATAATTTTCATCCCTCAAGTCTACGTCCAACTATTACTGTGCGGTTGCACTTTCCCACTTCCTCTGTCAGGATGGAAGCATTCGTTGACTCTTGTTCAGCAAACAATTTCATCTCTGTGTCCCTGGTAAAGAAATGAGCTTGGGCAACAGAACCTCTTTCTCAGATCCTTCAAGTTTCAGCCAATAATGGTACCATTCTGGCCTCTGGTTCTATTCGTTCCTGCACGACTCCTATAAAGATGTCGGTAGGAGTGCTTCACCATGAGTTTATTTACATTTTGGTGTTACCGCTGGCCTCCTCCAAGTTAGTCCTGGGTGTTCCTTGGCTTCAATGGCATTCCTCAGTGCTTGACTGGTCTGGTTCTTAGTTGTTATCCTGGGGCCTCATCTTTCACACCAGATGTCTAGCCAAGGTGGCTCCAGTCAAATCCCTTCTAGTGGCATCCACTGAGGTTTTTTCCCTGATACCAATGCACTACTTTCTGAATCTGTTTTCCAAATGCAAGGTGGACCAACTTCCTCACCACAGATCTTTTGACTGTGCCATAGACCTAGTCCCAGGCTCCAGCATCCCTAGAGCATCCCTCATTCTCCCTTAGACCAAGTCAATGTCACAGAGAATCTCCAAAAAGGATTTATCCAGAAATCCTCTTCTACCACCAGAGTGGGGTTCCTCTTTATGGGGAAGAAAGATGGTTATCGTTGCCCTTGTATTGATTACCGGGGATAAAATACCATTACAGTTAAAAACCATTATGCACTGCCACTTATTATTAAGTTTTTGATCAACTTTGTGAGGCACATGTTTTCATGAAACTCGATTTAAGTGAAGCATGTAATCTAACTCGTATCAAAGAAGGAAATGAGTATAAGACTGCATTCAACACCAGGGATTACAAATGTCTAATGATGCCATTTGATAGGCATGTGCAATTCGTTTCGTTCCGAAATAGTTTTTTAACGAATTTCGACGAATTCGTTAATTCGGGAATATCCGAATTAACAAAAACCCGTTTAACAAATTTTTTCAGAATATTCGTAAATTAGATAAAATTGGACATTTGTAAATTCGGGCATTCGTACATTCGTACATTCGCAATTTACGAATGTACATTTGTACATTAGTAAATTAGTGAATTCGTAAATTTGTAAATTCGAAAATTCGGAAATCTGAAATAATAATTAACTAATAATAACTTAACTATTAGTAATTACTAGCAATTAATTTTTCTTACTTAGATGGACACTGTTTATTTGAGAATTTATGGACTTTTTTCTTGATGGGACCAGGTTTTAGTTTTTCTTTTTTCACTTTTTCCTTTTTTTCACTTTGGTATTTACTCACCAATTTTTAATGTATTTTTATACTCATATATGTATGATTTAATCAGCGCTGCATCTTTTGTTGGATATTGCATTAGTGATGCCAGTCAGTGCTGGCTATCAGTGCTGCCCATCAATGCCCATCACTGATGCCCATTAATGCTCATCACTGCTGCTCATCAATGCTACCCATCAATGCCCATCAGTGCCGCCCATCAGTGCTGCCTATCCGTGCCGCATATCTGTGCCCACCAGTGCCACCTATCCGTGCCCACCAGTGCCGCCTATCTGTGCCCAGTGCCCACCAGTGCCACCCATAAGTGCCGCCTAATAGTGCTCCTCAGTGCCACATATCGGTGCCCATATTCGTGCCTCCTCATCAATGCCACCTAATCAGTGCCCATAAGTGCCGCCTCATCAGTGCCCATCAGTGAAGGAGAAAAATTACCTATTTACAAAATTTACTGACAGAAACCTAGAAAAACTTTTTAGGAAAAAAAAAAAACCCAGGAGTGATTAAATACTGTACCACCAACAGAAAGCTCTATTTGTGTAAAGAAAATTATAAAAATTTCACATGGTTACAGTGTAGGCCAAGTGCAAGCACATGTATGTAACTTCAATTGTACCACATGTGTTAGGTAATGTCAGAGAGAGAGAGCAATAAATCTATGACCATAATTCCAGGTTAACTCCAAACGGATGACCTGTAAAGGTTTTTAAAATGTTACCTATGGATAATTTAGGGTACCATAGTTTTTTTTTTACGCAACCCTGTATTTTATAATGTACCAAAAATTGGTTATAAGATTGTGTTTATTTGCCAATAAATATTTTGGTGGATTTTTATAAATAACTATGCAAATATTGTGCGGGGGCCTAATGTTATTTCTAGCAAAAAAAATGATTTTGATGTGTGCAAAAAATTAAAAATTGCCCTGGTAGACAAGTGGTTAATTCCATCACTTCCTCTCTTGTGAGAGGAAAGGCTCTCAAATTTAAGCAATTTGCAGTGTTTACATTTGTGATAGCTGTAATAGGCCATCACAGCAATCATAAGGCACAGAGGCACTCTTATTGGCTCTGTACATGGTGCCCGTGATCTGAGTTGTCAGATGACTGCTCAGATCATGGCCATTCATGGACACATTGGGGTTGATTTACTAAAGGCAAATAGACTGTGCACTTTTGAAAGTTAATTTACTAAAGGCAAATAGACTGTGCACTTTTGAAAGTGCAGTTGCGCTCTGCAAGGGCAGTTGCTCCAGAGCTTAGTAAATAATGGGGGGCTCTGCTGACTTCCATCATCCAATCACGTGCAAGGAAAATTACAAAAACAGCATTTTTGCTTACACGTGATTGGTTGTTGGAAGTCATCAGAGCTCTCCATTATTTACTAAGCTCTGGAGCAACTGCACTTTCAAAAGTGCACAGTCTATTTGCCTTTAGTAAATTAACTTTCAAAAGTGCACAGTCTATTTGCCTTTAGTAAATCAACCCCAATGTGTCCATGAATGGCCATGATCTGAGCAGTCATCTGACAACTCAGATCACGGGCACCATGTACAGAATCAACCCCATTGGCTGCTCATTTGTGTTTTCTGCAGCACTGTTTATAAACAGAATTCCAGAAACACGCCTACAGCTCTCCACGTTTTTTTTACAATATGGTAAAACAGAGGTGGTTAAAGTGAGCATGATCTGGCCTCAACAGTTCCTAAGGTAGCAAAAGTGCTGAAACTTAGAGAATGTGGCATGTGACAGCTAAATGGTGGGAGAGGAAGGTGTTTATGAAAGACTGAGGTCCTGTGCACTGGCTGGACCTAGTACTTTAAGGGGTTGCACAAGGGGATCAATATTAAAAGTAAAACAGGTACATGGTGTATGCTATTCAGAACTGATATGACCTTAGGCACATTCAGGCCAGGTCAGGTTCACTTTGTAACAGCTCAGGTGACTTCTGGGCAGGTCACAGGCAGCTATCAACCATATTACCCGACACTGGAGGGACAGATCTAACAATGGGTAGAGAAGGCTAGGGTAGCATGTAGAGTAGGCTAGAAGCAGGAAGATGAAGACCAAAGACCCTGAGTGGAGGTACCCAGAGGGTGAAAAGAAAGCACTGGTTGGAAAAAACGGAATAGTCAGCCAAGAGAAAGTGCTGGTGGCTGAGATGCAAAGATCACAGAGGGATCATGTCATTATAATGCACACTGGCTTTAAGTTACACTATTACACTATTGAACAAATCCTAGGAGAGGTGTTGCTAGCACACCATATCACCTGTATCAACGAGGAATATGGCCTGAAACACTACAGATGCTTTACTTGCTTTGCTATGATTGAACAATTAAAAAAAAAGTATTTTTATATTTTTGTAGAATTCTATTAGAGTATTCTGTTGTGAATTGTATCTACCATTTGCATAGTAGGCACTATACTGTTTGTAAACATAATTACAATGGTAAATTCATAGTAAAAAAAATCTGCTATTTTATGTTTTGACTGCACCTCTAAATGGGTATAAATGTTTTATGAAATGTGCTATTTGAAAAATCACTAAACTGTTAAACTAGTGTTTTATTTTCAGTAAAAATAGATATACTTCTTCAGCCTGTTAGATACTGTATATCCCACAAGCTTAAAAAAAATTTTGAGATGTTAATAGAAGTGCATGTAATTAGGCTGAAAACATGTCAAAACACACGTATATTTGAGTGTTCATTTATGGCATTGTCTTACTTTATGTACTCCTTGTCTGCACTATTAAATTGTGTGAGATCTCTTGGCACTTCAAAAGTTAAACCCACATACAGTTCTAACCTCGAGCACAAAGGCAAAATGTTCCTTTGCCTTAAGTGTTATAGTCAATAGCAGAACTAATTGAAAGCCAATAAATTTAGTACAGTGCACCATGCAGGCTCTATCTTTCTTGCCTATACATCAATAGGTCATTCTCAGTTAATTAAGCGAAGACATAATCAGCTTAATTTATGTAGCTCAGGGCAGTTAATGATATCTTTGTACAGTACCTAATGTTTGGCTTGCCCATATACTGTAGCTTGTCACATATGTCAAGCTTACTCGGCAAACGTTCAGCTTTAGATTTTCAGCTCCTAAGCAGGGATTTCAGGTCACACTCCTTGGTCCAAAGCTGGTAAATGGTTTGCTCATGAGCCTGAAACTGGAAGACAGCCCAGTGAAATTAAAGGACTAGCCAAATCGCATGCTCTAAACCAATTAAGTACATCACACTCTCTTTGTAGAAAGGGCAGATAGACACCATTGCTAATTAGGCTGGCTTCCAGGCGAAAAACTAGAGCTTAAAGAATTTAGCATGAAACATTTCAACTGGAGAGCATAAGTTCAGTCCTGGAGTGTGCGTTTCCATTTTCGTATTTTTAGCAACAAGTACGCATTTGATTTAGTAGCTGGTAAGCTTAGTGTCGTAAGAAAACCGGTTTCCAGTTTGTTTATGTTGTTCCTCTGGCAAAAACCAGGACATCTTCTGCTTGCTCTGTTTCTCAAGTTTGCTCTTCTGAGGCTGCAAGAGAGACCACAATGTCAACCAATTGGACCCTGCTTAAAAATCTTAAAAGATTAGTCTGCAAAGCAGCAGATGAACAGGACCCCATTTCTGAAGTTTGATGCTCAAACGACTCTTTCATTAAAAGATGCTCTTTGCTATTGATTTCGGCTTAAGTAATGAGAAAGCTTATCCAAAAATCTTTAGCATTTGGGCTCAAGTTAAGAAAATCAATACCGCTATTTCCCATTTGAACTGCATATGTGAGTTTTATGTACAAAAGGCAAGACAAAGCCCAAATCGGATAAATCAATAGCATTGTCAATAGAACATGAAGCTGACAAATGGTGTTTTAAAGCAATTAAAGTGAGTTGTAAATAGAGGAAAGCTAATCATTTACAGTGCTGCTAAGGACAGAGTGTTTAATATGTATAAATATTACACAAAGGAAATGTTAGGAACAAAAAAAAATAGATCAAGTGTCTGCCTTTTTAACACATTTACTTTTCCTGTCTCTCATGGCACTAAGCTGAATGAACCTTTCAGTAATGTACTGCCATGTGGATATTTTCTGTGCTAGCAAGTGCAGACCAGCACAATTATACAAAGAACGATGGCCTAACCTAAGGTTAATTTCTATATAAATGTTGGCAGATGAAAGCTTTAAATAGAAAACAAAATACATACATGTTAGTATCTTATTATATTGTTGATCTATTATTTTAAGTTTATTTGTACATTACAATAAAAGGGGATAACACTTTAAAAGGGGATTCTTCCAGGAAGCTCCTACATATAGCAACATGGATGGTGAGAGGTCCACATCTCCTGCACACCCCTCTACTTTTACCAGAACCTAAATCATAGTTTTACAGCTGGGTACACACGGGCCGAAAAACATCTGAAAACGCTCAGTTCAGCAGGAACCAGCTGATTTTTGGCCCATGTATACTACCATCTGTTCTATAGAAGCCAGTCTTACGACTGGCTTCTGCTGAACGAGCGTGCAGAAAAATCAGCATCCAATCCACTCTGGCAGCCAATTGCTGCGAGCGCTGATCAGTGTGTTCTGGGGGGGCTGCCCCCCTGTCAGAATACAATAGCACAGTGGGAGGTTGGCGCGCCAATATCGCTTGTGTTAGTACAGGGAACTGTTTTTTTTTATGTTCAGCCCTCTGAGTATGATGAAAAAAGCTTATAGTGTGTTTCCAGTCTAAAGTTGAACTCCAGGCAGATACAAAAATACAATGTAATCAGGTCATGCCATCAACCTCCTAGAATGCCCTGTACAGCACCACGCAGACTGGGATTGGGAGGGGCAGTTGTATAAGCCAATAAGGGCTTTGTTGCTTACAGGAAATGTTATTTTCAAAGAGGAGAGGGATGGACTTCTCCCCTTCTCACTATAATGCTAGTTCTTACTTGTCTAGTCACGGGGCTGAGTATGTAGCATTCAGGAAAGTCCAGGACATTGCTGAACTTTCTGGCAGTACTAATACACAAATGCAATTTTTTTCTGTATGTGTATTTCAACTCTATATTTGTCTGCTTGCTTAGAGTTCAGTTTTAACTTGCAGTGCCATTTTGGGTTAAACTGTTTTTTTGTCATGTCCATTTCATTTTCTCCAGAGGCTGTTGTTTGACAATAAGTGGACACTTATTTTAGGTGTTACATTAAGAAAGTGGTGCCAAAAAAGCAAACATTTTTAACATTCCATTTTTTTCTTGCAATATTTGTAAGTATGTTAGCAAAATATTGATATAATGATTATTAGTGCTAAGCAATGAAGAAAGTTGGAAGTGTAATATTTTAAATATACCTTTTAGGACAGATTGAGACATTGGTGGCATGTTGCTATACACAAATTAATAGGCATGTCGCACTCTGTTTATTTTGAATACACTGCCGTCACACCACAATGGACCTTTTAACTGACCTGAAACTTTTTCTTGTTTCAGTGCATGTTCACATATGTAACTCAGTTGTGTTATGTTAGAATTCCACATATGTTTACCTGCACAATGGTGTGACTCCAGCCTTGGGCACTATATTTCAACAATTTGCAAAGTATTAGACCAAACACTGTGGACATGTTGGTCTTTGCAGACAGGAGACCTATCAGGGTCTGGATCTGAACCCTGAACAGTCTTGCCTTGTCTCTTGTTTTTGGGGAACCTTGAACTCTTTGCTTCTTCCATGAACTTCCTGATGAAAGCCCTGTCTCTGCACTGCCTGTTTGCCAGATTATTGTGCTGTCCCAGGTGATATCTTGCTTCTTTGCATATCATTGCCCTTATCTTCACTACTTCTTGTTACTGACCTTTCACTTGTTCCTCAACTATGCTTCTGCGTGATCCCAGCCTGCAACTATTGATTATTGACCTTTAGCTTGTTCCTTGACTCTGCTTCCCAACCTACAACCCCTTGTTACTAAACTTTAGCTTCTTTCCAGACTACTTTCAGACTACGCTTCTGTTTGATTCTTACCTGCTATGTCTGCTACTGGATTCAGGCTTACTCACTTCCTGGTGGGGGTGACCCTGAGGGTTGCAACCTAATACTAACATGCAACAAAACCCATCTCCACCATCAGGAACTCTGGTGAATACCGGTTAGTGCTTAGACCCTGCTCCTTGAGTGAGCCTGTGTCATTCACCAGTGCCAGATTTATAATTGGGCAAAAGGGTAAATCACCCCAGGCACCTGTGCCTGAGAGGGCCCCCCTACCAAAATGGGCCCCAGACTTCCTTTATAAAAAATGTAATAATTATAAAATTAGTGTTATTATGAAAAAATTAACAGTATGTGAGTGTCCGGATACAGAGTAGTTAAGCTTGACTTCAGAGGCAAAAAAGGGATGATAGCATCTGGTAAATGTTTTACATTTCAAATTCTTATATTATTTTACTATTCAAGATGTTTGTTTTACCATAACTGTGTCATGGAATTTATTGCCTTGTTTATGAGAGACAAGTGGGTGAACCAAGGGAAAAGTTTGAAAAATGTTGAAAAGTGCTAGGCAACAGCCCTAACCCCATCATGCTGGAGTGAAGTTAATAACCAGGATTGATTTATCACAGTGAGAAACATGAGTTCACTCCCCCACTTGACTCTGGTTGGGTCAAAGGTGAATTTGACAATCTCCGGTCTTAAAAAGGGTAAAACTTTGTTAGTAAGCTTTACCCAAAATTATGCAATTGGTTAAATGTGGGGCAGGCTTGGCGTTTATCATTCGTTTCAGTTCACTTTTTTTGTCTTATAATACTTTAACTGGCAATTGCTCAGTCATGCTGCACTGTGCGCAAATGTAATTAATATCATTTTTTCCACACAAATAGAGCTTTCTTTTGGTGGTATTTAATCACCACTTTTAGGCCAAAATGTAATCTGCTACATTTCTTTGATATAATTAACCCAAATCAGTGTATATTATTTAGTCTGTGTAAAAGTTAGAAAGTCTACAATCTATGGTAAATACTGTACTGTACATTTATACATTGATCAATCCTGATGTACTGATGGTCTATCTCATTTCTTGAGGGCCTAAAATGGAGGGACAGTATAAATACCCTACCCTTACCCTTTTTTGGAAAGTAGACAGTCCAAGGTATTAACCCCCCTGGTGGTTTTCCCGAGTGTGGCTCGGGGTTAAAATTCAGTCCCATTAGCGGTAACCCCGAGCCACACTCGGGATCGCATTGCAGGATCCTGGGGCGGCGTTAATTACCTTGTCCCCGGGATCCTGCGATGTCCCCCGCAGTGTCCGTGGACTCCGTCCTCTGCCCGAAGCCTCTACGTGCCAGGCTCCGTTCCCTGCGAGCGGCGCGATGCATGGGGGCGGAGCCTGGCGGCAAATTCAAAAAACTGTAAAAAGCATAACACATACAGTACTGTAATCTTACAGATTACAGTACTGTATGAAATTATTTCACATCCCTTTTGTCCCCAGTGCTTTGTCCTATGCCCTGCATGCAGTTCTATATTATATATACTGTTCTTTCTGGCTGGAAACTGGAGATTGTCCATAGCAACCAAAAAGTGTCCCTTTACGTCAAAAATGGTTTTAGACCAGCTAGAAAACAACAATAGTAAATTAGAACACTTGCAGAATTGAGCGATAGTGAATCGTGGGGAAATTAATTTTATTATTATTTTATTTTTATTTTTTTAATTATTTATTTTTATTTATTATATTATAATTTATGTTTTTGTGTTTCAAACTTTATCATACCCGGGATATCTACTAGACTCTTGTTTGGACAGATTTAAGTGTGTTATTGTTAAGCATTACAGACCTACAATATAAAACGCCAAATTTCCATGCAAAATAATTGTACCACTTTCAGCACCTAAAATCCGAAATAATCATACCGCCAGGGAGGTTAAGTAAGAAGCCTGGCAAGTTTTTTGAAGTTGCAATATTTTGTCTTTTTTTTTTGAAAATTAAGATTTAAATCAAATTAATTTTTATTCCACATTTTTTTACATACTGTCACCAGTACAGTACAGTATCGTCATATGAGTGGAGTGGTGGTGGTCAGGGATTTTTTAAAATAATTAACATAATAATAATAATAATTAACATTTTTAATAATTGTTTTCTTTTTTTTTTTACTTTTTTTTTTTTACATCCTGTCATCAGAGTAGTTCAGTGTTACCATAGTGATGTTGTACTACACTGAAGGTGAGGGGGTGATCAGTGGTATTTGATTTTTTACACTATTATTGCTTGTAACTGTGATGATGTTATAAGCAATCATTTTAGCTATCGTGAATGGCTTTCATTCATGACAGCTCGAGTTCTATTGTGATCTGTGATTGGCTACAGCTAATCATATGGTACAGGGTGCTGTGTTTGGCCCAGGTATGTGATGGCTGTGGGCCAATTAAAGCATCACAATAGTAAGCATAACAGTCATGAATGGAAGCCATTCATGACAGTTTTGTTGACATTGTAATAATCTGATTGCTATGACCAATCATAGCCGTCACATAATACCCCGTCTGCTCACGTCGGCTAGGTACTGATCACCGTGAGCCACTGTGTCCACCGGTCACGGGTTTGGGGAATGCCAGTGCACATGCGTTTAGCAACATACCAGTATGTTGCTGAGCCTGCAGCTGCTGCCAGCTCACAGTATAAGTACTGTGAGCATTGGCAAGTGGTTAATTTTCATGTTGAGGGACCCCCCAACTTGAAGTGCCCTGGGAACCCCAAGGGCTAAGTCCGGCACTGTCATCCGCCAGGGTGAGCTGCTTGTAAACTTATCCTGCTGGTTGGTGGCAACCTATCTACTATTATAGCTACCTATAGCTACTGGTCTCTGAGCTGTACCCCTGACCGTATCAAGAACCAGAAGTGAATGCTGGAGCTTGTCTCATAACTACAAATACACCACTCTATATTAGCTTGTAGTGGATCTTTGCTTCTGTCATCCCCTATGCAGGCAAATAGACTACTGCCTGGATCATTACCTGTCTGGTGGTCACGGCAGAGATGTTGTACTGTTTTTCAGAGGCTGACTACCATCACTTCCCACTTTGCACACATATTGGTGTAACCATTGCCTTTATCTTATTAAAGTTTATCCAATGTAATGCACTATTTGTTGTTCACTTATTTTCCTATACATCATGTTTAAAGCACTAGGGGATCCGCACCTGATGTCTTTTGTTTCTTTGTTTTATACAGCCATTTTTTCTTACCATTTTGACATTGGTACTGCCACACTGAGACATTGAATTCTTTCCATCAGCAAGTGCAAATGTTACCTGTTAACTTAATTTCACTTTTATGGAACTAGGGGATGTGAATGGACAATTTTTGATTTTGAAGGTGCTATCCTTGATCCTACCTGCTTCATCTCTCATGTTGATTTACTAAGGCAAATATATTGTGCACTGCAAGTGCACTTGCTCCAGAGTTTAGTAAATGAGGTAAAACTTCACTTTGCAAAGAATACTCATACACATGCAAGTAAAATAAAAAAATGTTCGGAAGATAGAACCCAGCAGATCTCCCCTCATTTCAGAGCCTCCTCTTATATCTGAAGCAAATGCACTTAAAATGTACTTGCAGAGCACAGTATATTTGCCTTTAGTAAATCAATCTCATTGGCAGTAACTTTATTCCTCACTAAAGATGAGTTTGAGCATCGATCTGTTGTCTATGGGCAGGATGGCTGTACTGAAGTTGATCCATCCACTGATTTAAGTACAACCAGTCTTTCTTGTTTTTTCACATGATCATGCTCTCTAGTTTAGCAATGGCACAATCTGTGATCATTGTGTGTACAGGACACAGCAGATTACCAGTCATTGTATCAGTCTGCTATGAGTGGCCCTGCTACCATGTGATCACTGTGACCAATCATGACAATAACAGTTACAGTAGTAAACAACACTGTCATAGATGATGCCTTGCTTACTACTATGTGACCTCTGTGATTGGTCCCGGTGATCACATGGTTCCAGGGCCAATCACAGCAGTCCTGTACCATTTGATAGCTGTAAATAAAAATCAATCCTAATCAGCGCAATCCCTGAATATAACTAATTAATCAACATAGGTAAGTTGCATCCAAAAAGTGCTTTCAGATCACTCACTGAAATCTTATACCAAATATAAGTGCAGCACAACAAACCTATCAGATATAAAATGCAAGTGTAATATAGTGAAATATAAGTACCAGTGTGAATATTATCCTCTACACCAAATGTCAATATCATTGAAAAAAATCTAAATGCACTACAACACACCAAAACTAAAGTGCAAGTGCAAAACAATACATGTCATAAATACATATACTATTGAAAGGAATATGATCTGTGCTGAGTGTCAATATATTTCAAAATTGATCCACAGATCTTCCACCTCTGAGCAAACGATCCAAACAAAGTTAAGAAAGTGCATGTGCAATCCCCCACCAGTACTCTCTGGCCGCTCAACTCACGCAATGACTCCTGTTTTACTAGTGAGTCATAACAAGCTATTCCCTTTCAGGAATATAGTCAGATCTGCTTGGAATTTTATCCTTCCATTTTCTTTAAATCGACTCCCTGCATCTTAAAGCGGTTGCAAACCGCTGAAAAAACAAAAAACAAAAACGGCAAGATAAAGGCATAATGTGATAGTATGCGTCACATACTAGAACATTACGAAATACTCAACTTAGAACAAAGCCCTCTCAGCAGTGCCCGGTTACCACTGAGTGGGCAGACTCAGGCGCTGTGAATGGCTGCAACTGCAATGACGTCACTTCCGCGCATGTGCGGGGAGCTCTCGGTTCTGGCAAGAAGCTCTAAAGTTCCGGCACAATCCGCCAGACGTTAAGAGTGCATGTGCCACTGACATCAGCGACTGCATGCAGGGTGAATATCTCCTAAACTGTGCACTATACTTCAGAGGAAAAGCTCCTCTATGCATCTAGGCTGTAAAAAAGCCTCATACATGTGGTATCCATACTCGGGAGGTGTAGTAGAATGTGTTTTGGGGTGTATTTCTAAGAATGCCTATGCTGTGTGCTAGAAATAACTAGTTAGAATAGCAACTTTGTGAAAAAAAATGATTTAATGTCTGCATT
This sequence comes from Lithobates clamitans, assembly GCA_037952925.1. Classification (NCBI taxonomy): domain Eukaryota; kingdom Metazoa; phylum Chordata; class Amphibia; order Anura; family Ranidae; genus Lithobates; species Lithobates clamitans. The sequence continues at coordinate 923,473 of JBBGZY010000187.1, read as the reverse complement.
GTTAAAAAAATTGTGACAATAAATTGAAACTTCAAAAAACTCACTATGCCTCTTACTAAATACTAGAGGTGGGCCGAACAACCCCTGTTCGGTTCACACCAGAACTCCTGAACAGAGAAAAGGTTCTGACCCAAACGGTGAACCCTATAAAAAAAAGTTGTGCCCCCCAGTCCATACCAGGCCCTTCGGGTCTTGTATAGATTTTAAGGGGAACCCCGCACCAAAATAAAAAAAATGGCAAGCGCCCCCCATCTCCTAAACCATACCAGGCCACATGCCCTCAACATGGGGGGTGAGTGCTGTTTAAAGATTGCCCTGTATTTGGCTCCATCCATCTTCCTATCAACTCTAACCAGCTTCCTTGTCCCTGCTGAAGAAAAGCATCCCCACAACATGATGCTGCCATCACCATGTTTCACAGTGGGGATGGTGTGTTCAGGGTGATGTGCAGTGTTAGTTTTCTGCCACATAGTGTTTTGCTTTTTGGCCAAAAAAAGTTTTGGTCCCATCTGCAAATGGGACTTCTTATGTTTTTTTATATCAACAATACAAATGTGTTATCCACTGCTTCCTAAAATGTACTGCTGGGCTAATAATGGGTGGCTGCATCCAACCTAAGTGTGTTCCCACAAAGTGAAGTAAATAAAAAGTGCAAATGTTGCTGCACCTATATGGGGATATGGGATATGATTTCAATTTACAAATACCATACTGATGAACCCCACAATAGGGATAAAACTTTTCCGTGGAAGGGAGTTTCATAAAACATGTGGCCACTCATTAAGATTATAAGAAAATAAGTTTCACCTTAGACTGCTTAGAGGGTTCTTTACTGTAAGAGAGGCAAGGATGTGGAATTCCCTTCCACAGGCGGGAGTTTTAGCGGGAGCATCGATAGTTTCAAAAAACGAGTAGATAAACACCTGAACGACCACAACATACAGGGTTATACAATGTAATACTGACATACATAATCACACACATAGGTTGGACTTGATAGACTTGTATCTTTTTTCAACCTCACTTACTATATGCTGTATGTATTAAATCATAACTTGCATAAAGTATAATTAAAGTGTTTTTGCATGTATAACTTCCTACAAACAAAATTTTCAGTGCAAAATGAAGAACATATAATCCTTCGAAAAAGTCCTTAACCTTTTAAAACCAAAAAGTGCAGTTAATTTAGTGGTTCTCAACAATGTGATCCAGATGACAGGTCCTAGTGCTTGCATTCATTAAGTGACTCCACAGCAATAGGATCCAAATAAAAAGTGCTGGTGCTTCAGTGATTCCCAACCACCTTCCAAACTATACGCTCACCTTGACTTATGTGCTGTATGTATTAAACCAAAGCCATACTCTTTCCATTTTTGGATGATGGATTGAACCTAACCCTGCTTTAAACTTCTCCAAAACTTTATCCCTGACCTGTCTGGTGTGTTCCTTAGCCTTCATGATGCTGTTTGTTCACTAAGGTTCTCTAACAAACTTCTGAGGGCTTTGCAGAACAGCTGTATTTATACTGAAATTAAATTATACACAGGTTGATTCTATTTACTAATTAGGTGACTTCTGAAAGCAATTGGTTCCACTAGATTTTAGTTAGGGGTTTTAGAATAAAGGGGGCCGAAAACAAATGCACGCCACACTTTTCAGATATTTATTTGTAAAAAATGTGGGAAACCATTTATCATTCTCCTTCCACTTATCAATTATGTGCCACTTTGTGTGGGCCTCTTATAAAATCCGAAAAAATACATTTACGTTTTTGGTTGTAACATGACAAAATGTGGAAAATGTTAAGGGGTAGGAATACTTTTTCAAGGCACTGCATATTTGTTTTTTTAAGAATCAAACTTACCCAGGTGGATGCAGCATCTGTTCGATGCTGCATCTGTCCCCCGGCACCTCTAACAATGAGAATCGAGCAATCAAAGACCACTGATCAATCGGTTCTCACAGCTTCCTGTGCAAAGAGCTGTCAGTCAGTAGCTCTGTGCTCTGCCCCCCCCCCCCCCGGCGCTCACTGGAGCGCTGGGCTGTGGAGCTGAGAGAGGCTGAGCCAGGTGCCAGTTTAGGCATGTGGGCAGATCCCAATTTTATTGTTGCGATCTTGCCTGAGCCTGGACCGTCTCTGTGACGTCAGCCGACAGCAAGCTTCAGCCTGCTGTCTGCTGAAAACGGGACACAGGAGTGCGGAAAAAACTGAAGTACAGCCACATGAGCTTTGGCTGTACTTCTCCTTTAAATACCAGCAAAAGAAATCTCTATCTGTCTCAAAGTAATTGCCATTCCAAGTGTGACAGCGCTGAAATCTGAAATTTGGCCTGGACAGGAAGGGGGTGAAAGTGTCCATTATTGAGGTGGTTAGGTTGGGCATACATGAAGCTAAGTTCAGTTGATTCATGATGAAATTTGAGCCATGGGTGGCCCTGTTGGTACCCTCCCCCAACATCCTTCCATTAAAAAAATGAAAGAGGCAGACAGAAAATTGCCAACAAAACAGCACCTTCAACTGGTTTGCTGTTTCTATAAATAACCCATAGTTCTCTGGGATCTTTTTGTCATATGTTAAAAGTTTATTTGTAAAGCAACGGTTGCATATAGCTATTACACAACATTATAAAAATGTAAAAACTGTAAAGCAACTAAAATAAAATGACCTCAGAACCATTATAGGTGATAGGTTGGTGGTTTAAAAAGAGTACGCTCTGAACAATTTGCTAATCTTTAGTCCTCATGGTTTTCTAATATAAGTATTAATGAATATAAAGTCAATTGCATAATTGTTGGAAATTCATTACACATTATTGTTTTCATCATCTATACCATGATGACCTCTTCCTAATTACCGAAGGCTCCACTCCTGGCAAGGGTAACACATTCCCTGCAATTTGATATGACCTGTTAATTATCGAATTCCCAATAGCAATAATTTTCATATAACAACACAAAGCTGAGTTTGAGGCAATTAACGGTATCAGTCAATATTGAATAATACATTCCATGTGAATATATAATAAACATGATAAATGTTTATTCAGATATAATGCAATAACAGGGTGTAAGTAAAGAGAAAATGAATATGCAATTGCTCATTTGAGATTATTTAATTAAGCAATAATGACAGCTGCAATAAAATGATCATTGCAGTGAAATTATGCTCAGTTGCTTGACTAAATCCTACATTAAAGAAACAGCCAGCTTTTCATCTGAAGCCTTGTGCTGTTCCTTCTGGTTGAAGTGTGTGTCCAGCAGAAACGTTTTCCTAGTGTTGCATAGAGTGGGGAGAGGTTTGGGTCTCTGTCCAATTTTTAATGCCATCTGGAGTTCCACTAGATAGATTCATGCAGGAGGCAGGAAGAGGTAGACAAGGCTTGGCACTGTCAGATCACAGAGTGGGATAAAGGGCCAATGAAATTGACCATGTACCATGTGAACACTGTGACCATCGATCACACCCGTTATTAAAAGCTGCATGTTGCAGCCAGTTTTCTGTTTCCTCTCATAACGATCGGCTGTGAGAGGAAACAGAGGGTTTCCACAGTGCTCAGCACTTTAGGGAACACTCTTTGATTGTTAGTTTTTTACACACTGTCACTAGAGCAGCCAGATTGTGCCCCTGATTACTAGCCACCCCAACATTGAAGAAAGGGATTCTGGACAGCCGCACGCCGATAAAAGCCTTTATTGTAATGAATAGTCAGTGTTCATGTGACAACAGAAGCAGGACAAACACTGACGCATTTCACAACATCATTGTTGCTTAGTCTAAGTCTAATGTTGTGAAACGCGTAAGCTGTTTGCCCTGCTTCTGTTGTCACATGAACGTTGACTATTCATTACAATAAAGGCTTTTATCGGCGTGCGGCTTTCCAGAATCTCTTTCTTCAAATCCCTTTCCTTCATTGCTGCACTGGTAATGGGTACCCACTCCCACTTCTGGGTTTGGCCCACCCTCCTTCCCCCACAAACTTCTGGGACACTTCACAGGTCCCAAAAGACTGTGGCCCATTCACAGTGCGCAGTGCGCAGTACGCTTCGCACATGTGCAGTCAGAAACCATCTGTGAAGACGCTACTTATTTACTAAGTTTAATAGCAGAAACTAAGGTAAACTGTTTTTCTTTTTAAAAATGTTTGGTCTTTTTTCCTTCATATTGTGAATGTTTTAAAAATCCAAAAGAAAGCTCTATCTGTCTCAAAAAAGTGACATAAAGTTTTGGACAGTCTTGCATAACTGAGTACTTAGCAGTCAAAGTATCACAAAGCTGAAAACTGAAAAGGGCCTGAACAGGAAGTAGGTTTACCAACGATGTGTTCTGTAAGCTGGTTGAATCCATGCAAGTATATCATCTGCAAAAACAGCACAAAAAAAAAACACAATTACTCCCATATTCTATGTTGACATTAAAAATGAAAGGGTAACTATACTTTCATGGAAAAAAAATATCACAAATAAAAATAATAATAATAAAGCATATACAATTGTGGCACAAGCCATATTGTCATATAACATTAAAATTACTTTTCCTTTTAATCTTCAGTGCTGTCATTTTCTGTAACATGCAATGCAATATGACAACATGGAAGAGTACTGTACACAAATGGTATACGGAATGCCCCCCAGAAACTGCAAGTGCAGCAGCTGATCAATAGTGAAAAACCACGCCCATTCACATTCACTTTACTCATGGACACAGACAAACAATCTATTTATTCAGAATAACAAAAGGTAGAAATCTGCAACAAAGTTTGTTAAAATCCCTGTAATGTACATCACCCAGAGGGGCATGTTTTTTTTCTCAGAAAAAGTGCACTTGCCGACATGCTCACGCCTATATACATCAGTAGAATGGCACCCCTGTGCAAATCGCCATACCCGTAGATGGCTCCTTTAAGAGCCTTAGCAGGCACAGCGGGGGACCGATGCACGTGGCCAGCATGTGTGATCACCGCTGGCCACCTGCGATCATGGGCACGAGAGTTAGAACAGGGATTTGTGTGCGTAAACACAAATCCCTGTTCTGACATGGGAGGAGAGACAGATCGTCGGTTTATACTAAGTAGGAACAGCGATATGTCTCCTCCTCTAGTCAGTCCTATCCCCTCACAGTTAGAAACACACCTAGGGAACACATTTAACCCCTTACACTTACACAGTAATCAGTGCATTTTTATAGCTGTATAAATGCCAATGGTCCCTAAAAAGTGTCAAAAGTGTCTGATCTGTCTCCCGCAATGTCGAAGTCCCGCTAAAAATCGCTGATCGTCGCCATTACTAGTACAAAAAATAAAAATGCCACAAAAATGCCATAAATCTATTCCCTATTTTGTAGACGCTATAACTTTTGCGCAAACCAATCAATATATGCTTATTTGGAATTGTTCACCAAAAATATGTAGAAGAATATACATCAGCCTAAACTGATGACGAAATTCATTTTTAAACAAAAATTTGGGGGATATTTATTATAGCAAAAAATAAAAAATATTGTTTTTTTCAAAATTGTCTCTCTTTTTTTGTTTATAGTGCAAAAAATAAAAACCGCAGAGGTGATCAAATAACACCAAAAGAAAGCTCTATTTGTGGGAAAAAAGGGACGTCAATTTTATTTGGGTACAACGTTGCACGACTGCGCAATTATCAGTTGAGGCAACGCAGTGCCGTATCACAAAAAAATGGCCTGGTCAGGAAGGGGGTAAATCGTTGAAGTGGTTAAAAGAAATAGCTCTATCCTTTCTTGTAACTCTTTTTAACTATAGGGGGTTATGAATAGACACTCCTGATTTTTAAGGTTTCAAGATATGGTTGACTTACAGATCCAATTTGAGGTTTTAATTGATTTTTGATACATGATGTCCATTGTAATTCTCAGGACATTACCCCTTAAGCCTCGTACACACAATCTGATTTTCCGATGGGAATTGTGTGATGGCAGGCTGTTGGCAGAAAATCCGACCGTTTTTTCGCTCCATCGGACAATTGTCGAATTTTCCACGGACAAATGTTGGATGGCAGGCCTTAAAATTTTCTGCAGACAAATGTCTGTTGTCGGATTTTCTGAGTGTGTGTACACAAGTCCGTCAGACAAAAGTCCAAAGTACAAACACGCGTGCTCGGAAGCAAGGACGAGCCAGAAGCGGTCAGTCTTGTAAACTAGTGTTCGTAATGGAGAATTAACATTCGTGATGCGCTAAATTATGAAATCTCTAAATGCAGTGCACATTCTCTTCTTCTTTAAAGGGATAATAATGAAGTTCCTTTGCTGGTGATACTGATGGAGTTACTGCAAACAAATTTTCAATGGCTTTTTTTTTCTAGTGATATCAAGAATAATATTATTATGCTTGTTACTTTTTTTTCTTGGTGCAAGTTACCACAACACCATTATCCAGTAGTTTTTAAGATCAAAGATACAACTATGTTGGTGTCCCTTGTTAATTTTACATTGTATTTTTTTAAATGTAACTGCCTACTCCCAAACTGTAATTTGAAGTAAAACACATAGCCAAGTATTATTCTCCACAAATTTTTTTATTGTGCATTAACAAAAGAAAACAAATAAAATTAGACATGCTATCTGCCAATAGAACTTAACCAAACAATGCATTCTATGCATCCAAAAATATAGAAAATATACCAAATCAAATCATTATTCAACCAAAAAAATAAAATAAAAGCCTCATGCATGTGTCCTGCTTCTTAATATAGGGGGTCAACAATGCCAAGAGTTGGTGAAAGCTCCCGCTGCAAAGGCATATGACATAATTGGTCACGATTAATAAAGCAACCAATTTTTGGTCTAAGAACTCCTCCTCCTCCCATTCTTGGACTGGACTTGGGTCAAAGCAATAACTCCAAGGCCAATAATAAATAACACGTTATGTCCTCTGATTCCGCAACATGGCTGGTTGACGAACGGCCATTCAGAAACGAAATGAAAAGCACGAAATGAAAAGCACAAAATGAAAAGCGCGAATCAACACTCACCAAACTTCTACTAACACAAAATTAGTAGAAGGAGCCCAAAGGGTGGCACTAAAGAGCTAAAAAAACACGTAGTACGTCACTACGTTCATGTTTGTTGCCCGACAATTGTGTGCCGTTTGTATGCAAGACAAGTTTGGGGCCAACGGCCTTCGGACAAAAGTCAGAGGTTTTGTCTGCGGAAAATCCGATCATGTGTACGAGGCTTTACTTCTATATTCACTGCAATGGGAAGAAAAGCTTCTCATTTTTGCCTTAAAGCAGAGTTCCACCTAAAAATGGAACTGCTTTAAGTGACGGTGACCCCCTAACATGCCACATTTGGCATGTCATTTTTTGGGGGGGAGACGGATACCCTCTTTTTAGAGGCAAAATCTGCTCCCACTTCCTCCCGGGGTTCTGCGGCACCGGGAGGAAGTTCACCTCTCCCCCCTCCCTTCCTGCAATCTTCAGGGACACGTCACAGGTCCTAGAAGTTTGCCCGGCCAGTCACAGCGCACAGCTCGGCTTGCGCATGCGCAGTGTGTACCTGGCTGTAAAGCCATAGCCGGGCGCTCACAGTAGTGATGCGCAGTGGAGAGGAGGGGGAGAACAGCGGGGCTTCGTACGCTGGTCCGTAGGACAGGTGAGTGTGCGATTATTAAAAGTTAGCAGCTACACTTTTTTGTAGCTGCTGACTTTTAATTATTTTTTTTCAGCGGAACTCTGCTTTATTGACCTGATATCATTTATTTTTAGACATCATTTTGTGAGCTCAAAAGAAGCCTTCCTGTGCAGAATATGTCGGGAGGCTGCTTGGAAATCTGGGTACCAATGGCTATGAGAGTGGATTCAGTAAGAAGATGGGTGAAAAATGAGTTGATGCTATTGTTAAACATACAAGTGTTTGCTTGTATGTTTCTCTCTGTTTATACAATTCAATATTCTAAGCAGTGGTGCAAATAGCCTGATGTTTCTGTGGTTAAAAAATGTACACTGTGTCTCCTTGTTTTCATCTAATTATACATTTATTGGCTCACATTAAAATACTACAATTCCTGTGTGCCTTGTTTTTTTTTCCACAAACACAGTTCATGCTCGTGACCCTGTGTATTAAAAATACATGGCTATATCTAAAGCACACTATGTGAACAAAGACTTGCTTCCAGGGCTGGTCCAGCATTTTCTTTGAATCGGCAGGTCTGAAGGACTATGCATAGTGAGTTTATTAACCGTGGGGGTTCCAGAACACAAGTGATATTTGTGTTGCTGCCAACCTGGTCCCTACTGAGTACTGCAGTGCTTTCAGTCATCCCAGACTCCCATTGTTAGGCCCTTCAGTAGCATCTCTAAATATATAATTCTCTTGGATGCTGCTATCCTGTGAACAACTATTCAGAAGCAAACACTGTAAAGGTATATAGTATGCAAACATACTTCTAATGTGCCACAGTATTCAACTCTAGTAAATGTAATACATTCTCACAAACTGAAAAAGGGGAACTTTGGTTTGAGAGCATCAGTAGTTAAATGGGAACTCTCTCCAGAACTATTTACATCTAAAATAGTCATTTAAAATAAGTCATTTAGAAATTACAACCCTTAATCACTTCAGCCCTGGAAGGTTTTACCCCCTTAATGACCAGGCCATTTTTTGCGATACGGACCTGCGTTACTTTAACTGACAATGGCGCGGTCGTGCGACGATGTACCCAAATTAAATTGATGTGGGGTTTTTTTTCACAAATAGAACTTTCTTTTGGTGGTATTTGATTGCCTCTGCCGTTTGGAAAAAAAAAATGGAAAAGAAAACAATATTTTTTACTTTCTGCTATAATACATACCCAATAAAAAAAAATGTAAGAAAAGGACTTCCTTCGTCTATTTAGGTCAATATGTATTTTGCTACATATCTTTGGTTAAAAAAATCCCAATAAGTGTATATTGACTGGTTTGCGCAAAAATTATCGCATCTACAAACTATGGGATATTTTTATGGCATTTTTATATTATTTCTGTTTTTTACTAGTAATGGTGGCGATCAGTGATTTTTAGCAGGATTGCGACATTGCGGCGGACAAATCGGACACCTGACTGACACTTTTGACACTTTTTTGGGGACCAGTGACATTATTACAGTGATCAGTGCTAAGAATATATGCACTATTACTGTACTAATGACACTGTCAGGGAAGGGGTTAACACCAGGGGTGATCAAAGGATTAAGTGTAGGAGGTGCTTGCTTACTATGTGGAGGATGGACTCACTGTATGAACAGAGAGATCCGTGTTCCTGATTAGCAGGAACCCAAGATCTCTCTGTTCATACCTAACATAATGGCGATCTGCCTTGTTTACATCGGCAGAAAACCAGCTTGGCTCTCTGGGGAGCGATCGCGGATGGCCGGCTCACCTTGTGGCCAATCAGTGCATGTGCGCATCCCTGCTGGCTATTGCATGGAATGATGTACAGGTACGTCGTTTCACACAATAGAGCCAAACTGCTGTAGTATATGTACTGTGGCCAGTCGGCAAGTGGTTAACTTGAAAATTGTCATCTATAGAGCATGTTGAGTCCAGTTCACGTGTTCATTTACATCAAATAGGATTCCATGCAGTTTATTGTGTCCTGTATGTTAGTGCTTGGTACTTTAAAAATGAACCTGTGTCAATAGGACCTTTTCTCTCCAAAGTGAAGTGCTGTAATCCTTTTTGGGAATATCCTCTATGTATGTTGTATTTTTGGGTGCATTGACCTGCAGTTTCTTATTAAAATCATTTGAGACATTCAAAACTGCATTGCAACACATGACAGCACTGATCATACTGCATGTGTTTTCAGTTATAAGGGGTGTGAAAAATACTGTAAAGTGGAACTATGGTCAAACTGTAAAATTGCATATGTGATATTGGCTGCCCATACCAGTTAGACAGGGCTATCTGTTTCTCCTGGAAAATTTTGTCATTATCTGTTGATCCTGCCATTGAGTAGGCATTTTCTTTGAAAGGATGTCAATATAAATTGCTTTGTGCAGTGAAAAACGTACTTTGTCTCCTTGGCTGCTGCTGTAGCTGCTTATCTGTTGGCAGTTGTCTAGCTCTGCCCACAGACATTTTTAAATATACCATATTTAACATGCCAGCTTGCATTGAAATGCTTGTTTATTACTCTGAAAGAAAAAATAAATTGAGGATTTAAATGGATTTCAAATATATAGAGCCCCTATAAAATTGCAACTCAACTATAAAATTGCAGCTTAACATTGAACATTTATTTAAAGGCATAAGCATGTGAAGAAAACTGGATATAGTTTTCAGATAGGTCACAATGCATTATATCATAGTATGCTTTTTTGACAATTTCTGTACAATTTATACCATAGTGTAGAAAAAGGCAACATGGTCAGCAATTTACATTGCTGATTGTGCTTTTCAGGACAATTTTATGGACTTTTACTAAATACAGGCTCTCCTCACTTAACGAACAGGTTCCGTTCCAATGACCAGGTCATTAAACAAATTGGTCATTGAATGAGGAGTCACATGTAATCAATATTTTAAGCATTCTTAACTACTGTACTGTACTGTACTGCAGGAACGTGCAGTGAGGTCAGTGGCTGGTGAGGCACTGGCTAGTATCAGAGTCAGATACACACAGGTTACATACGCCGCGATCGTTAGAGCGAGAACAATAATTCTAGCACTAGACCTCCTCTGTAACTCTAAACATGTAACCTGTAAAAAAATGTAATGTGTCGCCTATGGAGATTTTTAAGTACTGAAGTTTGACGCCATTCCACTAGTGTGCGCAATTTTAAAGCATGACATGTTAGGTATCTATTTACTCTGCGTAACATCATCTTTCATAGTAAACAAAAAATATTTTTATTATTCATTCATTATTTCTTTAAAAAAAATGCATTTGAAATATTGCTGCGCAAATACTGTGTAACATAAAAAGTTGCATTGACCCCCATTTTATTCCCTAGGGTGTCTGCTAAAACAATATATATAATATTTGGGGGTTCTGAGTAATTTTCTAGCAAAAAAAATATGATTTTTACATATACTGTAGGAGAGAAGTGTCATAATTGGCCTGGGTTACAAGGGGTTAATTACCATACGTACGTAATATACAAATAATTATTATATATTATTTTTAAGGTAATTTACTATATTTTGAAAAACTGTACTCAAGCAGGTGGCTTAATGGACATATTACTGAAGTTTGAAGTTATAACTTCAAAGCAGTAATTTCACAGTAAATAGATAAATAATAAATTATTATCTTATAACATATAGCATAATAATATATGATTTAGCTTGTACCTTTTCAGCAGCAGCAGATTCTCATTCTCCCTCTTAACTGTGTGAGAAAAACATGGGATTGTGGGTAAATCTTATACCAATAAACCCATGTATTTTCCTTGTAGTTAAGAGGTCTGGGCTGGAAGGGGGCATGTGTCTTTTAGACCCATGCCCCTTTCTATGACACTGCAGTTAGAGGCGTGCCTCCACTGCTGCATTTTTATTAGACAGCTTGAGCCAATGGTACTTTACCATTGGTCCAAGACTCCAAGCTGTCCATTGAGCTAAGTGCCTCTGACAAGAATTGAGGAGAGGCACTGTGAGCTCATCCTCTCAGTCTGCTGCAAACAGAGTGTGCCAGCCTGTATTTAAACTGGCTGCTCTGTATGTAGCTTCTGACAGTCTGTGCAAGGAGCCTCGTATCTCCAGGACCATAAATGATAGGAGCCACAAATTTTGACCAGTGGTTGGGTAGGACTTCAGCCTCTGTGACCCCAGGTCGCCGAGCTACAACCCTCAAAGTCATGTCCATGGCAGGTGACGCTCTGACTCACCTGCCTCCCCTGAGTGCAATCCCTGCTGTACTGTATTGTGAAAAAAAAGATCTAAACACAAAACTCCAGCTCTATAATGTTGTTTAATTTGCATAAGTACAGAACACAAATGAAAATTCTGTACTGTACTGTACAATACAATGATGTACAGCGCATCATTCGGGTGGGGAGAGCTGGTCATAAGTCTGAGCGGTCCTTAAACAAGTAAATCGTCAAACGAGGAGTATCTGTATGTAGACTTTGAAAATTAATCTACTGCGACTTCCATTGTCCACTCCCCCATTACTGTTTTGGAGCTATGCCTCTAACAGTAGCATACATGTGGAAGAAATCATAATTTTAAGAGTACATAGCCATTCCTTCCTAATATATTATAGAGTTCATTGGTAGGAGCAAGCACAGTGCATGGCTTCCGCAGATTCCTAATTTTAGTAAACCAGAAAATTTACATAGCTATTTAAGGATACAGATCCTGGGACTGAATTGATAAAGTTGACCTTCCTTTTATCAATGTATTATTAATTACATCATTAATGTACAGAAAAATTATGAAAATTAATGAATTCATGTCTTAATATTGTATTATCCATGAGGTCTTCTTTCTTTATTTTCTCACTGTAGCAACAGACCTTTTTTTAAAATAAAGGAATTGTCAAAAACGATAGAATGTTCCCCATACCCATTCACATGGGGGCGGGATCTGGGGGCCCCCTTTGTTAAAGGGGGCTTTCAAGATTTCCATAAGCCCCCCACCCGCAGACCCCCACAGCCACGGGGCAAGGGTTGTGGGGATGAGGCCCTTGTCTCCATCAACATGGGGACAAGGTGCTTTAGGGGGGAACCCAAAGCACGCTCCCCATGTTGAGGGCAAGCAGCCTGGTATGGTTCAGGAGGGGGGCGGCTGCTCGCTTGTCCCCCCCTTTCCTGGCCTGCCACAGCAGCTTGCTCGGATAAGGGTCTTGTATGGATTTTGGGGGGGGCACACCATTTTTTTTTTTTGGTGTGGAGTTCCCCTTAAAATCCATACCAGACCCAAAGGGCCTGATATGGATTTTGGGGGGGACCCCACGCTGTTTTTTTTTTTTACATTTTGGCGTGGAGTTTCCCTTAAAATCCATACCAAACCTGAAAGGCCTGGTATGGACTGGGGGGCCCACGCTGATTTTTTCATTGATTTTATCTATAATCCCGGGATCTGGCAATACATCACTGCAGCGAGAAATTTAAATTGACATTTTTTTCCTTTAGAAATGTTACTTTGCTGCGGCACAGTAAAACACATGAGAAAGATGCGCCACTTTACAGGCAGACTAAGGGAACCCCACCCCAACCAGGCACAATATTTAAAGGAATATTTCATTTTTATTGTTTCACTTTAAGTATTATTAAAATCACTGCTCCTGAAAAAAACTGCAGTTTTAAAAAACTTTTTTTTTTGCATTGATACATGTCCCCTGGGGCAGGACCCAGGTCCACAAACACTTTTTATGGCAATAACTTGCATATAAGCCTTTAAAATTAACACTTTTGATTTTTCACGTTCATTTTCCATAGACTTTAACCATGTTCGCACAAATTTTTTGTCTGTTCGCATGGTCTGGTGCGAACAAAAAGGGGGGGGGGGGTGTTTGGCTCATTCCTACTGGCAATAGTTTAAAGGCCATGCAGTGTATTGTGTTTTTTTTCTCCAGGGTGAATCTGCACATAAATTCACTAGGACTGTATCGGCAAATCTCATCTCTGGTGAAGTTTTCAAAGAGATTTTTCAGCAATTTACAGGTCAGATGATAAGTAAGAAAGCCTGCCCCTACCCTACAGGTAAGTTTAACATAACTCTCCCACATGTCTGCACCCGATAAAGAATCAAATGCCCTTCAGCACCATACTAGTGGTCTGGAAAGACCTCAGGGTTGCCCACCTCTGCCTTATGAACTCTGTAATGTATGAATTAGTAAAACAATACACTAGCTAAATATTCATACAAAAACAGTAAAAAAATAATAACAGTAAAAGCTTCTTTGGAGCACAGTTTTAGGATATTCATTAGCGATGTGCACCAGGGAGAATTAATAACTCAGAAGTGCAAACACTAATGTGTTTATGTATCATTTTTTGCGAATTCTAAATGATTTTCTTCCTCTGGTGCCCATCTTTTGAGGTTCCTCATTTTTTTAATTAGACATTTAGATCACCTCTCCTCACCGCATGATTAACATTTAGTCAGTTATGCATATTTACACACTTTGAAAGATGATTCTTCAGACTAACAAATTAAACAGGACTGTGCTCATAAGTATGATGAATGAAAGTCCGTAATGAGTGCTAGCTTCTGCAAAACATAAAAAAAGTCTGATGGGTTTTAATTGGGAGATGAAACAAGTAGAAACTCTAATTATAGATAACTCAGTTTCTAGATAAAAAATACAATAAAAAAGCTTGTATATATACTCATGTGTTTGTAATAGTATTACTATTGTGTATTTATTGAGGGTTTCAAGCTGGTACTATGGGCAAATAGCTGTTTATAGTGCTTTTTGAACTGTGTAGCTTTGATTTTTACTAAACCATGATTGCTTAGTGAGTTAATTGTGTAGTTTTCCTTTGTCTTATACTTGTTACACTAAATATGTTGATGTGGCTTATAAAATGCTAGTACAAGTGCAAGTGTTAACTGTCTCTCTGTATTGTTTCCTTAATTCTTCCTTTTTTGTGAACAGCTTCACTTTTATTGATTATGAGAGTTATGATTTTTTGCAACACTGTTCTTTTTGCTAAAGTACATGACTGTCTAGATTATGCCAGAGGCGGTGCAAGTTTACTTTATTTAAATTTTCCTACAGCAAAAAAGGCTAGTCATTCTTGGCAAGGAATTCTGGTTATCTGGTTTAGGACATCAGCTAATTTCCATAATAGCAGAGTTACTAGTTCTGAGACAACATTGTTAAGAGTTTATATTAAAAGATTGGCAAAAGTATAGCCATGGCAGTCCATGCAGGGCTGGGGGGCAGATGGGACCCAGTTGAACCACACCTCCCTTTATTTGTTCTTGCGCAGAACTGTGCCCTGAACACCACAGTACACATTTGAAGGCCAGCCCACTGTTAAAAATATAATTTATTAAGACTGTGTTTTGAGGATTACATTGTGTGTCCCTTCCAGCGGGGTTGGGGGGGGGTGATCTGTCCATTTCATCTGGTGTTGGATAATTTACTTTAGGTCTCACACTCTGTTCTGCTGATGTGGTCAGAGGAAGGGACCCTACAGTATTATAGTCAATAAGTGGCATGTATTCAGTTTCACCCGATATCATACATTGGGACTACTATTAGGAGAAAGATATTCTGCTGGTGTAGATTTTTTTACTGACAGCTTGAGGTCTTTATTGACTTTTATGGTGAACAGGCCTGGCAGCAGGAGCATCATAGATGTCCAGGATACAACAGGAACAGGTATTTTGAGTTCAGGAAATCAGAACACGGAATAGGGCAGATATCATGGATTAAGGCAAACTGACACTGGAAAAGTGGCTTTAAACTATGCAGGGACACACTATGTTACCAGCTGTAGCTTTCTCTAAGGACCAGGCTAATAAAAGTGTCTGGTCTTCACATAAGCTTCCGATGGTGTAGATAGTGTAGATGCATTTGGCATCAGGACAAATACTGACCTGCTGGTAAGAATTGACAGTACAGACAATATCAGGTGGAGCAACAATCATGAAACAAAGTTTTAAGCCATGTTCAGGCCAGAACAGGAGTAAACAGTTGGAGTTAAATAACCAGGCATAGTCAAAACCAGGAGCATTGCTTTATAGGTAGCAGGTATAGAAATGCATACAGCATCAGAAGCCAAATTAGGAATCAGGAGAAGGGTGCAACCCAAACACAGAAACAAGCAGTAGGTGGCAGGTCGAGTCAGTACATACCGCACACGAACAGTCCTAGTAGATGCACTAGCTATTGAGGGAAGAGCATATAACGCATATATATAGGGAAGGCAAAGATACAGACCTATGACAGATAGAAGTAATCAGAGGACAGGAAAGAGCAGAGAGAGATAAGAATGACCTTAAAAGCCCAGAGACTGTTTTTAGCAAGCCTTGTGTGAATGGTGACATAGAGAGTCATGACACAGCCCAGCAGCTACTTGTCATTCACTAGAGTATACAGATCAATGGCAGGTGTTGTTAAAGCTGTCAGTGCACTGGAAATTGTTGGTAGGGGTAGCAAGCTGTGTGGGGCTTAGCTTTTTGTAGTTATGCCCCTGGCTGTCAAGTTTTTATTTATATTGGTGTTCTTCTCAAACCCCTACAGACAGATGCAAACAGCAGTAGCACCACAGAGGTACATGATTATGTCTGTGCTCTATGAAAAAGAGTTGTGTGTGTGTCTAATCAGTTGTGTATGTTGTGTGTTTTATTCCGTTTTTGGCTATGATTTTTGTTGTTGTTGTATATAACAAACTGAACATTCACATTCAATATTAACAGACTATTTCAAAGAAATGTTTAGCTACTGCTTGGAAAAAAAGTACATTGCATTACAGCAATACTGCACAATGATTATGAAAATCAATAACCCCTTTATTGTCAGAACATAATATGATGGCATGTTTGTGTTTATAAAGATATAAAACAAAATTAATAATTCATATTTTAGAATGTTTATTTGAAATGAAAAACATTTTAACCCTCAGATAACCTGCATGTAATTTTTATTAGCAGAAGATAATTTACATAAACCAAATACTTTGTGAATTATTAAGTATGATAATATCTACATGACCAGTCCTGTCATCATTCGTGCCTTGTGGCGACATTGAGATTATAGCAAGTTGATTTATGCACTAAATTTAATGTATAGTATGACAACATCCAGATATGCATGCCTTATAATGTATAATTTAGATGTGAATGCAGAATATTTCCCCTACTGTTCTCTAGAATGTTCAATTTCTTAGGCATCCAGAAATCTCAATTGAGACGCTGGTTGTTGGCTGATACGGACGTCTCCTTGAATTAATGAATATTTTCATAAAAATGCTCTGCCTATGAATGTTTTAGAAAACCTTGTCATAACATTCAGCGAGCGTGCACATGACAGCAAGCATGTGTTACTGCATTTTTAACTTAAATATTTCATGATTGCCTCTATCAAACCTAGATGAATTGCCCAAAGGGTTTGATTTTTCATACAGCATGTGTAATTCAGAAGACGTTTATTAGCACAAAGTCTCTCCTTGCATCAACACAATGTTTTCATTTATATAATGTACCTCTCTTGTACATAATACACCAGTTTTTCATATGGATAATGCAATTGATCATGCTAGTTTTAAATTTTATATGTGGACACGCAGGTGCAGTCACCAAATGGCACATTTGACAGAACAGGTGTAGCTACAATTTACAGCAAAATTTTAATGGAGCACCCAACTTGTCCACCCATTAGTGACTTTTTGCTGCAATTTATGGAATTTTATTTTGCTCCCCAGTGGTCTCCTTTAACACCCTACTCCTAATCTGAGACTTCAAAAATATTGGTGGCCAATACATGACACTCCTAATAATAGTTGTAGAGATTGGTGGCCAGTCTCTCTCTTTAAAACGAATGACAGTAACATCATGCACATGCCTGCCAAAGCTCTTTGAATGGCAAAAAATGTCACACATGCTAAGTACTGTGCATGGCTCCCACTGCTGTCTGTGTCATCCACTGATGCTGCTCATTGCATCTCTATGGTGGTTGGCCCAAACAAGTTGGCTTGGGTATGTGAATTAAGGTGCAACAAGTGGACCTCGCTTTTCAAAGCCAGA
This sequence comes from Lithobates clamitans, assembly GCA_037952925.1. Taxonomy (NCBI): domain Eukaryota; kingdom Metazoa; phylum Chordata; class Amphibia; order Anura; family Ranidae; genus Lithobates; species Lithobates clamitans. The sequence continues at coordinate 905,825 of JBBGZY010000187.1, read as the reverse complement.
TTTATTGGAGAGGAGGGTGGAGACTGTAGGAGTATTTTTACTAACCCTATGCAAGCCCACTCCCACATGATCTGCAATGGGCTATACTGTAGGTGTGCGCTTTCTTGACTGAGTGTGTCCACAGTTCCATTATTGAACACCTGCAAAACACCTGTCCAATCTCACAGGTATTTTGCTTTCCAGGCATGTCCCTGAACGTATACAGCCCTGCATGCTAGTATCTCTGTCATGGATACTAATTGCAGGCATCCAGCAGCAGAGATGGCCAGATCTGCATAGCTGCACTTAGACCAGACTATATATGATTTAAGCAAGTTTATTAACAGTGAAACAAAACACATCCAAACACCAGAAAACAGCAAACATGAAAATATACGTGAACCATAAACCAAGTGACAAAATACCTAACTATAATACAATACATACAACATTAGGAACACAGACCCCAGGGTAAAACTGGAGGTTTAAGGAACAGTCAGGAAGGGGATACCAAGGCTGGGATCAGGAACAAGGGGAGCAGGTACAAGGCAGAAGGGTACAGGATAATGGTACAAGGCAAGAGCAGGCTTAGGCTGGAATCAGGATCAGGATCAGTAGCAAGCAGTATCTGGCTAGCAGGGCAAAACACTGAAGCACCAGGGAATAGTAGAGGAGGAACTAAATACCATCCCAGCAGCCAGCATCAGATGGAGACTGACTACAGAAATGTGCTGGGAGACCCCTTCTGGTGGTTATTGGAACTATAACCTTCCACTCTCGAAACCACAGTGCCCCCAGCAGGTGATCCAGCTCCTGACAATCACTCATTACAGCATCCTGCTGGCTCATATTTCAGCCTGTCATAGATTTTGACAGGCTGCTGGCAGTGGGGCTAAATGCTGCACCTGTGCCTCCCAGGCGAATTAAAGTACTAGGATTAGGCATAGATGGGCAAAACATCCAGTGTGCATGAGGCCGTAAAGGCTCACTGATGTACTTACAATTTTTTTAACTGGTTATATGGTCATGTTTGTTGTGTGCAGACTCCATTAAAAAAAAAACACATTATCAATAGTCTTTGTTTTTTGTACTGTATTTGCATCTGCATGTAATAAAATGTTAAAAGGCTATAGTCACATTGTACTTGTAGCACCATTTATTCCTCTAGAATAGGGGTCCCCAAACTATGGCTCTCCAGTTGTTCAGGAACTACAATTCCCATCATGCCTAGTCATGTTTGTGAATGTCAGAGTTTTACAGTGCCTCATGGGACGTGTAATTCCGCAGCAGCTGGAGGGCCGTAGTCTTGAGATCCCTGCTCTAGAAGTTGTGTGGCATTGTGGCTATAGCAGCAAGCAGAATTTTTTATAATAAAAATAATGTTCATGCTAAACTTAACATACCACAATGAATGTCTAGTTGGCTGCCACATATTCTTTGCACATTATCACTGTTCTAAGCAAGTCCAACTAAGATTCAGGAGTGCATGTAACCTTAACTACTTCAGCTCCGGAAGATTTTACTACCTCATGTTCAGGCCATTTTTTGCTATCCGGCACTGTGTTAATTTAACTGGCGATTGTGCAGTCATGCAACGATATACCCAAACAAAATTTGTATAATTTTTTTTTTATACAAATGGAGCTTTCTTTTGGTGGTATTTGATCACCACGGGGTTTTTTATTTTTTGCGATTTAAATGAAAAAAGATCACAAATTTTGAAAAAAAAAACATATTTTTTATTTTCTGCTATAAAACATATACAATAAAACACTTAAAAAAATCAAATTTCTTCATAAATTTTGACCAAAATGTATTCTGCTACATGTTTGTGATAAAAAAAAAAAAAAAAATCCCAATATGTGTATATTCACTGGTTGGCATGAAAGTTATAGCGTCTAAAAAACTATAGTATATATACGGGAATTTTTTTTATACTACTAATGGTGGCGATCAACGACTAATAAAGGGGCTGCAATATTTTGTGGCGGACAATCTGACACTAACTGATGCTGGGGGAACTGACTAGCTGCCACTGACAACACCAGTGCCATTATTACAGTGATTAGTGCTAAAAATATACACTGTACTAATGACACTGGCTGGGAAGGGGTTAACATCTAGGGAGATCAAGGGGTCTAACTGTGTCTAACTATGTGTAACATGTGTAAAGTGTGCTGTTTTTTACTAATGATTTCTCAATTTCTTATCCCTGGTTTGCAGGGATGAAAAATTGACAGATCCCTCCCAGTGTACAGAGCTCTGTTTTGAATGTGGTCATTAATGTACACAGCTGATCAGTGCGTCCTGGCTGGGACTTGCTGACAGGCACCTGCTGTGTACAATCACAGTGGGAGCTGGCCTGGGGGGGGGGGGGGGGTTCTCATGTGCGTGCCCTAAACCTGGAAGTAGCGACTTACCAGTACATAGCTTTGCCTACAGTAGCCGCCCGTCTGAAGTACAATGCGGGCAGGCAGTCAATATGTGGTTGGAAACAACAAGTCATGGGAGATACACTTGAAGGCTGTTGATCATCTTCACACAATAAGTTGTGTGAATATTCACTTCAATTATGGGATCATGCCAATTCCTGTTTACTGATCTCAGCAACACATGATTGGAATATTAAAGTCAATATTTGCACAATTTACAGTAGGAGAAGATTTTCAGATTCTTTAGTAAAATCAACTCAAGTGCCTGTCGTTGCAGAATATCTTCAAAAATGCTAATTGCCTGCTAATGGCAGTTGTCAAATTTAAATGTTGTCTCCCTTTGCTCCCCATTGCTCTGCATCCAATAACATGCAATGTAAATACCTTTTTAATTATAGCATAGTGCTAGATTAGGTGACACTATGATATCCTGGAACTCATCCCTAGTAAATAGAAAGTAGCAGCACCAACATTGGCTTCTTCAGGGGTTTTCTAAGTACAACCAATTCTCTTACAGTTCCAAAGAGACATCAAGGAGGTCACCAAGTAAGACCACAAGTCATCAAATCCAGCTGGAAGGCAGGGGTGACCATCATGAATTTGTGCTGTGAACGAGAGTAGTTATTATATGACAGCACTATGATTGCATGATTGCAGCGAGTTGTTGGCGCCCCTGCACTATACTGTGTATTTATCAGAGTCTTCATGGCCCCCATGTATCCCCTGTGATCGCACAGAACCTCCCCTCCAAATGTGTGGACTTGCTTGGTGACCTTCTTGATGTCTCTTTGGAATGAGAATTGAGGGTTCTTAGAAAATCCCTGAGGAAGCCAATGTTGGTGAAACATGTTGGGCTATAATACCAAATACTGATCACCTTCTATACATGGACACCAGTCATTCTATGTGATTTGTATCATACGCTGATTTTTTATTGAACCCAATATATGTTGTTATTTCAATGAATAAACTTTCTATTTTTATATAAAATGTACTTTCTTCAATCTGAGAGAATAAAAAAACCCCAAAAAGGTAAATGGGACTTTGAAGGCAACAGAGTAGTTACAGAAAAGGATAATGTATTAAATACAAAAAGCAAGAAAAAATATACAAAATCACAAAAAACATATGGACATAAAAATAGAAAATTGTAATAATAGAACCCCTAAAATCAAGGATATGATGTGGTCATGGTGTTTGTGCTGTCTTCCACACCACCCTATGCGTTTCGGAACTTATATGAGGGCCGTGTGGAAGACTACACAAACACCATGACCGCTTCATATCCTTGTTTTTAGTGGTTCTATTATTACAATTTTCTATTTTTATGTCCATATGTTTATTGTGATTTTGTATATTTTCTCTTGCTTTTTGTATTTAATAAATTATCCTTTTCTGTAACTACTCTGTAGCCTTCAAAGTCCCATTTACCTTTTTGGGGGTTTTTTATTCTCTGTACCTAGGGATGGTGGCAACTTGTACGATCTACTTGGATGGTTTCCTTCTTTAAATCTTCAATCTGAGGCACCGTTATAATCCCAATCTTCCTGTTGCTGCTACCTTTTTAATCATGTTTCTATGCAGCCAAGGGACCACAAAGCTTCAGCGCCTCTGTGTAATGTGGAGAACCGCCAACAGGGCTAAGTTATTGTGACATCACACACTGGCATCCTTTTCACCCGTTAGTGTCAAGGGTGAGAGAGTTCCCTCCCACTAGCCATTGCAGTCACAGAGAGAGAGAGGATGAGAGACTTTACAGTGACATAATTGCATAGAAAGTTTATAAAAAAGGTATTTACATTGCAATTTATTAGAAAATTTATCCAGAGCTATGAGCAGTATTGGGGCAAAGTGTAAATGTTTATTTATAGCTTCGAGTCTCCTTCCACTTTAAGGTGGTCAGCAGTGTCATCCTACGCATTTCCCTTATGACAGGTCTCCTTTGAACTCCAATTTATGTTTGACATTGTATCTTATAGCCTTTAACTTCAATTCAGATATACACCGCTGGAGAAAGTGGAACATTATGGAATAAGAAAGGATTAAATAAACAGAATCCATTAAGCTGGCTTATTTTATTTGACTTCAGGCCAGTCACCAAACCCACACATATCATTTAGGAATTTCACCAGGAATAAAGTATGTGACAGCAGCCACATTTATGCGGAATTACCCAGCTTGTAACTCAGTATAATGGTGATAGTATTTTATTAGGATGATTCTTGATACATTTGAGTGGTGGAGGAGTTGTTATAAATAGGGCTTCCTTGTCAATGCATTGCTTGTTATGTGTAACACATATCTGCACAGAACTGTGTGAGCAAAATATTATATTTTGATGCTTCGACTGAAGGTTGTCCATTGGTAGGTCATCCTCACTTGACCTTTTTTTTTTCTGAAAACGTAGTTCTCCATGGTAACCAGGGTCTTGCAGCTCTCCATACAGTAAATCACTTCAGCCCTCTTCATGTAATTCTTTTATTGGCTGCGCAATTGAAATGTCATGCTTTGCGAACAGAGAGGCTAGTAATTTCTTATGGGTGATTAAACCACCTTAGTAATCCATGAGCATTCACAGTGGTCTTCCAACATGATTCTTCTATCTTTTTTAGGGGGAAATAAAATAGAAAGAAATATGATATTTCTTTCATTTACAATGAAAGGTAGATAATCAGTTTTAAAGAGTACGCTGAAGATTGGTTGGTATGAGGTTCAATCTGGGTTTTCATGGATTTGCACAAGCGTTTGTTATTACTTTTAATAAACAGGAAATGAAATAAAACAGACAGGTCTATACACTTTTACATTTCATGTAAGTGTGTATATACCGTATGTAACATGGGGAAAAAACAATATACACCTCCTGTGCATGAATATGATACATCATTTTTAAAGTAGTCAAACGGCTTAATACAAAGCTGACATTTTTTTTTTAACCTGCTAATGTATTTTTAAATCTGTTCAGTGGGGCTTGAACTTTTTTTTTTTCCATAATTTTTATTTTATTGTACAAGCAAAAAGTTATCATACAGAATGTGTTAAACAACACTTTTATTGGAAGAATGGAAAATACAGTATGTGTGGTTCACCTGATAATAATAATTATAATAAGTTGTTGTCATGGTTATGCAATAGAGTTCCTTTGTCAGCTCACCTGTCTCCATGTATTCCTCTCTAGAGACCAGCTGCCTCTCACTTGACTGCTTTTATAACCTCTCCTCTAAGCATGGCCCCACCCCAGGCCCTATCAGGAAACCCTATATTAACCTGTGCACTGCAAGCCAGCAGTGCTGATCAACCATTGCGTGTTAGCCTCCGTGTGTACTTGCTGTGTTTCCTATGGCTGATTCCTGTTACCGACTTTGGCCTGTTCCTAACTATTCCTGTCTGCTCGTGACCCTGACCTTTGGCGTGTCCCCGACCATCCCTGTTTGCCTGTGACCCTGAACCTTGGCGTGTTCTCTGTTGTCCTTGTCTGCTTGTGGCCCCGACCTTGGCTTGTCCCTTACTTCCTTGTTGTTCCAGCCTGCTGCCTCTTTCCTCTCCATCCTCCTGTAGCCTACCGTGAGCGTGAGCTGGGAGACCCTGGGGGCCGCGACCTGGAGCCAGTTGCAGCCCAATCCATCCTCACCACTAGAGGCTCTGGTGAACACCAACTGGCTCTTAGACTCCGCACCCTGGGGAATCTATGCTCTAACTCACTGTGGGATCCGTGTTGGTGCTCCAGGGGACCTGCCTTCCTGAACCACCCCGAGTTCCATCTGCAGCAGTCAGCCTTAGGGTCCACTATCATAGCAGAGCACTCCTGACCCCCACGGGGTGCATCTGTCACCTGGATACTGGTGACCTGACAATTGTACTCTAAACCAATGGGCGGCCTGTCCATTAGGGGCGCCCGGGCACCGCCTCCCCTACCCTTGCCACCCCCTATATGCATAATGCATAGATTCACGCATAGCATGAATCTATCTACTGCCATCGCGGTTGCCCCCTATTCATGTGTCCGGCCCCTTTCAGGTCACCGGGCATATGAATTACAGTGGCCAGGGTTTTTTTTTTTTAAGCACTGACTAGAGCCATAGGCTCTAATAGGCTTCAAAATAGGGTGGACTTGGGATGCAGAGCATTGTGTCTGGAGCCCACCCAGGTGTGTTGCAACAGGAAATGAAAATTCCCTGTTGCAACACTGATCCTCCTCCCGGCCAATTGGGAAGCAGGTATGAAACCTGTTTCCTGATTGGCCAAAACATCTGGCAATCATATTGGACGCCTAGCGCCGGGAGGAGGAGACACCGCGGAAGCTGCTCCAGGAGAGGACACTGGAGCAGCTTTCCCCTGAGCCCGTCACCCTCCCACCGCCCACATCCAAGGTAAGGACAGTGGGTGGTGGTGGGGGAGTGTGGTAATGCCGCGGGGGGGGTAGTGCTGCTCCATCAGCGGCCCGGGGGGGCCTGTGTGCCGCCCCCACCCAAAAAAAAAACACCAACCGCCACTGCTCTTAATGTAATAGTAATTGTTAAGTATGTAATTGTTGACATACATTTCAGATACTTAGAGATTTTTTCCCTTACTGTATAGAGCATCTTTTCTTCTAAACAGTGTATCTAAGCACAATCATAGGTGCATTGCATTTACTTTACATATTTGTTATTAAAGCGGTTGTAAAGCCTAAACATTTTTTACCTTAATGCATTCCTTGCATTAAGGTAACTTGATTTGTTGTAGCCGTATTAGTGCAATTGTGACAGAGAAAATTGAGTACTGTCCGTGATACTTTATCACGGACAGTACTCAATTTTCTCTTGCATTAAGGTAAAAAATGTTTAGGTGTCAGCATCCCGTCTCACCTCCCGTTATACTTATCTGAGCCCTCATTCGATCCTGCGCCATGCACGTTTGCAGCTCTTCTCTCCCCTCACTTTGGGGTCTTGCTGGCTTTGCTGGGGCACCGGGAGTCATCGGCTCCCAGTGCTGTTAAGGAAGCAGTGGGTGGGGCCAAGTCTGTATCAATGGATGCATGGGAGCACTGGGGGCACTGGACAGAGGGGAGGGGACCCGAGAAGAGGAAGGTTGGCGGCCGCTCTGTGCAATTCTATTGCATAGAGCAGGTAAGTATAGACATTTTTTTTTATTTTATGTACCTTTACAATCAGTTTATGCATGGTCAAAATTTAAAATAATACATTAATTTCCACAATGTATTTCCATTTCTACCCTACGCCTATTATTATTTTGTAAAAAAAAAAAAACTACATTTACTTCCTTGAATTCTGTGACCCGTATTCATCATGCCCTGTGAGCAGTGTCACACATATCACAGAGCCTGCCTTCTAAACTACAACGGTGCTGAGAGGAGGAGTTTCGGGAGGCAGAATAATTACAGGAATCACTTCTTGCAGGGATCAAGGTACCATGGGCAATGTAATCCTTAGCAATTGAAAGTAAACAACAGAGGAGAAGCTACAAAACATGCAGGGAATCTAAGAAGTTGTGGAAAGAGATGATTAGTAAACAGGCAACACACACAACATGAAAGGTATTATTTAAGTAAGCTGATATTGGATTGTTAAAAATAACTATTAACATTAACTACAAAAAACAAAAAAAATATTATAATGAGAATCACAACCTAGTATTTATATGGTATGTACACATAAATGACTAAAAACTTTTTATTGTATTCTTAAAAATGAAAGTGACATACATTTAGGGTATACATCAAAATAATCCCTCATAATAAAAAGGCATTGAATATCAGCATTTCATGTGTATGTATGAACATGAAACATTTCACCAGCATCTAGTGATATAATTATTATTCAAAACAGGTCTACATGTTTCATAGCCGAAGGATGCTTCCCTTGGACCAGATGTTTTATTCTGTTGTCGGCTGGTAAATTCTATATATAGCTTTTATATGCCTAGCAAGTGACATAGAATAAAACCATATATTCAAAACTTGCTCCTTCGATGGTCAAAGGTAAGCATCACACTGCACGTGTCTGAATAAATCCTTTAGGCAAATATACACCTGATATGTTAGTAATCTGGTGTATGTTAGTCCATTTCCTATCTTTTAATAAAATGGAGTCTCAAACACAACCAGGGAGGAAGAAAGGCCTATTATTAACTATTGTTTGCATTGTTGTTACAATGCTGATATTATAAAATGGAAGTGTATCCTGTGGCCATAGAACTTAAGGTTTTAGGTTTCTTCACAAACTCTCCAACGTAAGTGCCTTATTGCATAAATCTGTTTTTTCACAACTCATACTGTAATATCTTGTGCCAAAGTGCAGTTCTCAACTTATCTCACCTCTCTTGATATTAGCCATAAAGGTTAAATCTTCCCTTAAGTGATTTGACAGCCATGATTTACCTAGCTACATAGTAACTCCAGCAGGATATTCCTTCTGGGGTCTCACTCTTATGCCGCGTACACACGAGAGGATTTCTCGTCGGAAAAAGATATGACGGCTGAAAAATTACGACCGTCAAGAACGCGGTGCATACAACACTACGACGAGCCGAGAAAATGAAGTTCAATGCTTCTGAGCATGCGTCAAATTGTTTCCGAGCATGCGTAGGGATTTTGCGTGTCGGAATTGCCACAGACAATCGCATTTTCGGATAGCAACTTTTCCCGACCGAAAAATTGAGAGCATGCTCTCAAACTTTTGCTGGCTGGAATTCCACCAGCAAAAGACTGATGGAGCATACACACGGTCGCATTTTCCGACGAAAAACTCTTATTGGTCTTTTGTGGACTGTAATTCCGATCGTGTGTACGCAGCATTACACTGTATTCCCTCTTCTGTAAAATCAATCAAAAGTTTAAAAAGCAAGAAATCAATTTTCATATATAAATTGCAGCCACATTTTGAAGAAATCCATTTTCATATATAAATTGCAGCCACATTTTGGTACAGTTTACTGTCATGTTACTTTTTGCTGTACAGCCCCCCTCTCATTCTCTAGAGAGTTTCTGATAATTTAGTGCAGCTAGTGCAAGTGTAGCACTACCCCCGTGAGAGCTGCTTACTGAATATGTAACCCGCTGGTGGCCCCAACCCTGCAAGTCCTCCAACACCTCTGACACCCTGGGTTCAGACATTTTTGGTGATAATTAAGGTAATTAGAGAGAGACACACACACACACACACAATGTAAGTGAAATAGTTGAGCCTTGTTTACTGAAAGGTTAGAAACATGGGATTCCAATAACATAAACTTAGCCCTTGGAAAAGTTTCACTATAGTAGGTGATAGCAATGATAGACAGTAGAACAACAACAGCAACTGATTGCAGAATATAAAGACTACTCACGCAATACTCTGTTTTGTTGGAAACCTATAGGAAAAGGGGGGAGAAGGGCAGAGAAATTACCTTTCTTATGTAAAACTGCTTCCTTCTTTGCCTCAATACCACAGGCCAGATAAAACAAGAAGTTACACCATTGTTCCTAAAATAATTAAACTATTAAACCCTGGAGTACCTAAACCTGCTTAATTAACAGATAGAGTCTTGGGTGAAAGTAGTTGTTCTTACAGCACTGACTGCTTTAATCCCTTAGTGAGGGGGAATATGCTGTTGTCAAAACCCCTTTTGTCTTAAGCTAGCTCTTTAGTGAAGTACTTGAAATATCCTGGTAATTAGAAGGAGGTGAAGTAGCCTGGTGATGCCTTAACAGGCAGTATGTAGCAAAGTGCACTTGTGGTGTCCTGTGGAAAGAGGAACGCTGTCTCTGCTCCACAAAGGGTCAGGGTAGCACCAGGTCCTACAGGCTTAGGCAAAGGAAAACGACAATGGTGTCTGCATGCAGTGTCTCTTGTGGTAATAGAATGGGTAAGTGCCCGCTCACCATTCCCAAGGACTCTTGGTAATGACAGTGGCAAGGGGCTCGATAGAGCCCTGCTCAAGGGGTAATGCAGTCCAGCGACACACTGCGCTTCAGCTCTGCTGGAGCTTGTGTGGACATGTGAAGAACAGCCTCCAGGCTGCCGCTGTACAATCGCTGGCAGTGGATGCTCCTGCTCCCACCCGCTCATAGGCCCTTCATCACCTTTCCCAGTATCCTGTTCATCTTCCCCAGCCAGCTGGTGTTTGTAGTTCAACACAGTCCAGCTGAATGCAAATTTTGGTTCCCTGGACAACATGTTTCCCAATGCTTTGTTTTTAGAACTCAGTCACTCTATCTTCAGGATATGACAGCTAAATCTGGGCTAAACACTAGGAGAGAACAGCTTCACAGCAGTAATGCTGCACAGTGTCTCCTGGCAATGCAGGCAACATTAGCCAGCTCCTGGCAACATAGGTTGGTGCTTGAATCAATAACACATAGGTATTTATTTTTTCAGGTTTTTAAACCTGGGTCATTTACAATATGAAAATTTTGATCAATATTTATTTATTTATTTATAATATTTATCTATCAGTATAATCAACTACATAATATGATAGAACCCATTTGGAATATAGTGTGTTCACATAGAGGTAGTTTAAACAGTAAGTTATCATGCTTTAGTAGAGCATACCTTTAAAAAAAAATCCTATTTGTTACTTTTGCAGCTAGAGGTACTCCTTTGTCCTGCTCCAGCTAAGCATTTCAATATCCACACTAATCAGCTACAATAAGAAATAACAACTATTTGTTATATTTTAACATTACTTGTATTTATTTTTCATGTTTCTATAAATGTTAATGAGCTATGCTGCAGACAGAACCTCATTTCTCTGCACACGGTACTGGCATTGACTAATGAGTGAGGCTTGGTGTTTTGCTTGCTTTGCCCAGCTTAAATAAAATATCAACCATAGTCATCAAATTATCCCAAACATAGAATTCTTACTTGGCATTAACAAAAAATAACTTATGAAACTTAGCATGAGGCAAACGGATTCTATTATTGACTATATATTTTTTAAAGTACCAGCCTTAAATTAATTTTAAAAAGCAATCGACAAGAAAAAAATAATGAATAATGTAATTCTTTGTTTGTTTGTTTGAAGCATGGGTGATAAAACTGGGTGATATCTGACTGTGATTAATGCAGTCAAGAAAAAAACTAATTTAGGTAACTTGTACCAAGAGGATAATTTTCTCAATTATTGGGCCCTGGCTGACAAGCTTCATTCTAATTACTTGATCACTTAGCAATCAAAATACTAAATGGCAATTTAAAGATTTAACTGCTAAGCAGTGCATTGATGTAAAATAGGGCATCCTATTAAATATATAATTGTTGGCACAAAGCTTAATTACTTTTAAACTTCTGCTACTTAGGGCTAGGATTGGCAGCTGTGTACACTCCAACTGTTGCCTAAGTAGGTCTTCTATGGAAATATCTGAAACACTTGGCAGGTGCTTAGAAGTATATTAGGTTCTTGATGAAGCTACCTTGAGCAAGGTGTTCAAGTTCAGTAAATATATTTCTAATTGCACACCAAATTGCATTTAAACTTTCTTTACCACTGTGTTTTCCAAAATTTGTAACATGTGCCATTGGCACTTATTCATAAAGATGATACAACTCAGGATTAAGTATGTATGGGAAGGACGGTGTTGTACAAAAACATGGTACAAGAAACTAGAAGGAAAACATCAAACGACTAAATCTCAGAAGGTCTGTAATGTCAGTGCACAGTCAGTCTGGACAACAAACATCCAAGGTGTGGGCTGCAGCACACTATAACAAACCACAGACCAAAAATCACCTTCTCTAAAGAATGCTATCCAAAATACAGTTCAGTTGCTGCATAACATCATAATGAGGAGAATGTGATGATGATTGTTGGTGCCAAATGAGGTGGTTATAGTGTTTTGGAAATTGTTTACCTCTAGGGCAAAAACATATCTTGTTAATGAGAAAGGTACTGCTGACCTCCTATCTGAAACACCTTGTTAATGAAGGAACTCAAAAATGATTTGCCCACCCCCGCAACTACTTTCTTTTTATGCTGGAGTAAATAAATAAAATCTGTAAATGTTCAGTATGTTCAACCTTGGGCAGCAGAAGACCATGCTGAGGTCAAATCCTGTCAACTAAGATCAGGAATGTGAACTGAAGAATGGCAAAATGTTGCCTGGCCCTAATATCTATTGCAAAATACTTACTGACACAGGTGCCGATTCCATCCTGCTGCCTTTCAAGCCTCCCTTGCCTGTGGCTTAACCCCTTCGGGATCTGAGTTCAAGTAGTCAGGATTTGGAGGTTCTTCCCACCCAAAACTCTTCAAACCTCTTAAATTCCCGGTCTCTAATACTGACTTATCAATCAGGAAAGTACTGGAAATCAGTCCTCTCTAGCCAAACTACCCTGGAACACCTCTCCTGCATGGGTGAGAACCCCAGAGTACACAACCCCATTTTCAAAACTGTCCCTATTGAAGGGACCACAACTCAAATACTCGAGAAATATGCCTGCCATCCAGAACACATTCCTGGTGTCCTGTACAACACAAAAAACATGATTCCTTTAGAACTTGAAGGTTCACAGCATGAATGTGGGGCTGACAAATCATCAAGAATACTGCAAAGCTATACAGTTAGTATGAACCAAAATCCCTAGGGAATGTTCTAGCTAGTAGTGGATTAGAAAAAGGGCAGATTGGGAGGTTGTTTTGAGCCCTGATCTTCAGGAAGGCTTATAGGGGTGCAAAAAAATACTCATTTAGTACCACCCCCGAAGGAGCCACTTGGTAATTTGGGGTTCTCTGATCTGTGCCTTAACCCCAAGAACAACCTTAGGCCCTCTGACACACCTGGTTAAATAAAATCACTGCAGACACAAGTGCAAAGGACCACAGACTGTAGCAAAGCAAATGTGTATTTTACTAAGGATTTTTAAGACAACAAGAAGAGACGGATGTTAATGCAAATAAATTCAATCTCAAACTTTGGTCTTAACAAACATACAAAAGATATGCAATGCAATGGAAAGTTACAGTGGATCAAACAGTAATAACCTGTAGGCCCTGGAAGAACCTATAACTCCAGTTATAAAAGAGAAGAGAATGGTCTTTCTGTGTCAAACTGCTCCCGTAAAATCCTGATGCCACAGGCCCAGAAAGTGTGTGGCACAATTTTAAAACGACAATTTGTAAGGAATGCAATAATCGGCATCTGAGTAGAGTTTCCCTTAATGTGCGCAGATGTTATGCACTGAGTACTTTATGTGGGGGAATAGAAAGTGGTGAAGTCCTTGTAGTGTAGATGTCCTGAGTCTTCAGCTAGCTCAACAAGGGCCCTGGGGAATTGCTGTGCAATGGCAACCAGCAATAAAGAATATCATATAAAGTATTTCCTTAAGAAGATCGAATGTAAAGAGATAAGATAAAGGTTTTTGCAGGCTGTGTCTTTGTAGTGTGTACACAGGGTGGGCTCAATTATCCCTCTTCCACCAAATGATTTGGACCAGTGCATAAAGCAAGGTCCATAAAGACATGGATGAGCAAATTTGGGGTGGAGGAACTTGACAGGCCTGCACAGAGTCCTGACCTCAACCCGATAGAACACCTTTGGGATGAATTAGAGCGGAGACTGTGAGCCAGGCCTTCTCATCCACATCAGTGCCTGACCTCACAAATGCATTTCTGGACGAATGGTCAAACATTCCCATAGACACTCTCCTAAACCTTGCGGACAGCCTTTCCAGAAGAGTTGAAGCTGGTATAGCTGCAAAGGTAACTGCGATAGCTAGCTATAAGTGAGGGTGGTGGCAAGATTTTTGCAATCACGTGGGTGTGTCTATTGGTCCAGCAATGCACCAGCACCTTTGCAGCCATTGTGCTACCTGCTGGGTGTTTGGTGTGTCCTGTACCTTTAAGAAGGGGTGGGCTCCCTTCAGTCCACCTGCCCTCACTTATCCATTAGAATGCATGTGCCTCCACTGTAGGGACACCTAAATTTTAGTGTTAGGACCACAGATTACAGGGTCCCGTGACGTGTCTCTGTGGATTACGCATGCGTTTGCAAATGCATGCGGACTGAACCCCTGTTTTTAACGCGTACTGTTAGACAGGTCAATTGGTTGTCTGCGAGCTGGTGGTAAGTAGGCTTGGAATTTTTTCCTGGGCATTCCCCAGGTTTTGTTGTTATCTATAGCTGCAAAGGGTAGGCCAACTCAATATTGAACCCTACGCACTAAGACGGGAATGTCATTAAAGTTCATGTGCGTGTAAAGGCAGGCATCCCAATACTTTTGGTAATATAGTATAGATCAGTGGCCATTGGTACTCACTATTTGGAAGGGGGGTGGGACAAACTAACACCAACACCCCACCCCCCCAGTGCGGGAGACAGATGGCGGTGATCAATCCTCCCCGTGCAGACCCCCCTGTCACCCCTCACCCACAGGAGACCGATCCGTTGATTCACTGATAATGTGCCATTTGAGAAATCTGCCTTACCTTATGGAGGCAGGGAGAAGGAAGAGCCGGGGCCGCTCCGGCGAGCACACAGGGAGACATTCTCCTCCCAGCCAAACGGAAACAGGAAGTGTGTCCTGAGACACTATTGGCCAGGGAATCATAAGACTCCCTGGCCAATAAGGTCTTCCTATTTGGCCGGAAGGAGAATGAGGAAGACAATAGCGAATATTCATTCGCTATTGTCACACAAGTGCACTGCACCCCGAGCCCATCCCTCTGGCTCTAATCAAGTGCTTCAAAATGAAAAAATAAAAAACCCATTTGAATCCATGCGTCTGGAGCCCCGCATGTAGATTAGGGGGCCGGACGCATGTATGGGGGGGCGGGTCCCTGTGCCCCTTATGGAGCAGCCGCCACTGGTGTAAATGCCGGTGTAGATTGACCTTCATGTATGATCTCATTAAAGTAGCATGGGGTTCATGAACTTAAAACAGGCAGCACCTTATTGAATGCATGATGCAAAGAATTCAGGGTGATTTTCTGGGTGTTTTGAAAGCAAAAGGACTTACCTAGTATTCAACAGATTTACCTAAGTTGAACACTTTTTATAAAAGGATATAGTGTTACATCTACAGAGGAGGATAGCACCAAAAAGGTAAGCACAGGAAGCATCTCTCTACAAAAAACATGTGTACAAAAGTTGATTTTATTGAGTCTAGTTATTATTATCTTACCTAAAATGGCATGTTAGAATTTTTTCACATTTATTTTAATTTTTTTATAAATATGTTAACAAATCATGTTCATTATATGATTTATATATGTCTTCATATCCCTGTGGAATTTGATAACTGTGATTTTTGGTCACTCTGCAGTGATTTGCATCAGCACATTTTATGTTACACCCATTGACTTCCCCATTAATATCATGACTCTGCAAGGTAAGATTTATGTCTGATGTTCTTATCAAAAATGTTTTTTTTGTGATGTCAATTTTCCCTTGACAATTTGGACCTAGATTTCATGAAAGAAGTCAGGAAGCATTCAATAAAACTTTTTGAATGCTTTTGCAAGTACTGACATTCTGATCAAGATGTTTTTTGTACTTTTCTTTCTTGTGGAATCAGCTTGATTGATACACTTGTTTAAAGTACAGGAAAGATGGTGGTTTACTCAGCAGAATGTATGGTTTGGCTTTAGCTGGTCTCTGGCTTTCCAAAAGTTCAGAATATTGTGAAAGAAATAAAGGGGTTGCATATGGGAAACCATTAGAGAGGAGAAAACATGGATGCCTTCTTGGATAGTTCCAGATAACACTATTAACTTAGAGAGGATATGACTTTATTAGGGTAGGTGGTACTGTGAGAAGGTTGTGATGGTGGTACCCAAATATCTACAAATTGAAAAAGTATTCCGCACTGGATAATTTTACTGCCATTTTACTTTTTTTTTACATTTTTTACATGTTTACATTTACATTTTACATTTTTACATTTTTTTTTACACTTTACATTTTTGGACATTTTACCGCCTTATGGCTCTAGTATGCCACACGTGAAATGCCTGAGTGGAAGTATAGCTGGGTATGGTTTCTTTCTTTGTAGGCCTGTTATCCTGAATTAACCACGACAACCCTTTTTGAATATACTACATTCTCTTTCTTTCTGGGAGCCATGCAAGCCCTTACACCGCTGCATAATGTTTGTTTGAACACTGGAGTGCTTGGCATCAGCCAGCATTCTCCATCTTAGAGACCCATTTGAAACATCCTTATTCATTACTATAATAAAGTCAGTATATACAGTAATAAAAATGCTCATCTTTTCCTATTTTTTTTTAATGTACTATATGCTGCTTCAAGGGTTAAAATAAGGGGCGGCTCCAGACATTTTTTTTGGGGGGTGCTGTGTGGGTGCTGAAAGTATAAGTGGTGGTGCTAACGCGGCACGCGTCGCCCTATTGTGGGCGTGGTCAAAAGTGGGTGTGGCCAAAAAAGTGTGTGTTTTTTCATTGTCTCTCTCATTGTATAGATAAAATAGGACCTTCGGCACACATAATTGATTGTGGGAGTAAAACAAGCCCAAATGGAACCAGCGATGATAAACCCCAGCATGTATAAGGGCCAGCAATGACAACCCCTAGTACATGTTAGGGCTAGCCAGAACACCCAGCACAGCACAACAGTGAGCAGCATACAGTGGAGGTCAGTGAGCAGTACACAGCATACAGTGCAGAGCAGGAGTGACCCCTTAGAGTGCCCAGATTAGGAGTGAGCCCTTAGATTTCAGAGAAAGACAGTGACCCCATAGAGAGTGTGCCCCCTTTTAGAGGGCCCAGAGCAGGAGAGTGCCCCCTTTAGAGGGCCCACAGCACAACGGTGACCCCATAAACAGTGTCCACAGCAGGAGGATGACCCCATACACAGTGTCCACAGCAGGAGGGTGTCCCCACACACAGTGTCCACAGCAGGAGGGTGACACCATACACAGTGCCCAACGGTGACCCCATACACAGTACCCACAGCAGGAGGGTGACCCCATACACAGTGCCCACAGCAGGAGGGTGACCCCATACACAGTGCCCACAGCAGGAGGGTGACCCCATACATAGTGCCCACAGCAGGAGGGTGACCCCATACACAGTGCCCACAGCAGGAGGGTGACCCCATACACAGTGCCCACAGCACAACAGTGACCCTATAGTCCAATTGTGCACTGTTATGGGGACACCTGATCATCATTTGGGCACTGTAAGTAGCAGGCACAGCCACTCCTGATCTGCGTGGCATTCTAATGATTGCAGTACATGTCTACAAGCCCAATGAGAGGGCTGATATCAGAGGATTCCCCTCAGTGTCCACTGCTCAGTCCAGATCAGGCATGCCCCTCAATCAGTGTAATGCAGCATGCTGCTATAGATCAGAGGACTGGAAAGCCCCCCTCCCTTCCAGGCTCAGAAGCGACATTAAAAACAGAACGATGCCTGCAGCAGTAATCAGCCTCGCTCCTCCTAAGCCTTCCTCCTCGGAGCACACCATGTGACACACACACCCCTTTTATCCTCTGACACTGGCAGGCTAAGTAAGCCCTGCAGACTACAATGCACTAAGTGCAGCAGCTCTGTTCTGCTCCCTCACTCCTCCCCCCACCATATAAGTAAACACAGCTTCTCTCCTCCTCTCTCTCTTTAGAATACCTGCTTCCTCCAGGTTCCTGGGGCACTGCACAGGGCTGGGCTCCCTCTGCTGCTTCCATCCAAATTCTTCTTTTGGTGGCAAATGCAGAAGACCAGCACTGGATCAATCCGCCACTGATGCAGGCTCCTCACCACCCAGCCCCTGCCAGGTCTAACTGATCATTAGCGGCTTATTCGGCTGTATCCCTCCACTTTACAAAAGAGTCCCTAGCCTCTTGCAGACAGGATTCACAGCAGGTACCAAATAATTTGTTTAAAATCCTGTGACTACTGTAATACCTCTGTGGAAATTTTGGGGGTGCTATGAGGGTGCTTGAAGATTTTTTGGGGGAGCTTCAGCACACCCAAGCACCCACCTGGCGCCACCTTGTACTTGCAGCACACTGGAGAGCCGGACTGCTGCTCTCACAAATATTGCAGAGGCATGGGTCTCCAGCAGACATGTACACTGCAAAGTGGTGCATGCGAGCTGTTAATTGAAGCACTGAGCAGGGGGTCTGTTGGCTTGCTGGGACCCAGGACTTTGTGTATGGGATCAGCAGTCTGGCTGTCCAATGTACCGCCAGCAAAGAGTGATGTAATCCTTGCAGAAGAATGTGATTAGTAAAAAAATAAAAGAGCAAAGCCAAAAAGACAAGCAGATTAATCACTGTATATTAGGTCTAACCGCATTACAGAAATAAAAATAGAGTTTCTAATAGACCATTTATATGAGGTTAATCATACACATCTACAACTTTCTGCCTTTTCTATTAAAGAAGTAATATATTCCTTTTTATTGTTTTTTTGTAGTTAATAATGGCTTACAGGATAGTTGACAATAAAGGTTCAAGTCCTGCATGGTGGTGTTGGGAAACACATTAGGGGAACCTGTAATGTATGTGTCACCTACGTTTCTCACATGCACATGGTGAGGGGCTGCAGGATTTATGGCCGATGCAGAGAAAACACACTTTTTGTTTTCTCACTCTAATATGTTTTGTTCTGTGTGTTAGCTAGTGGTTTTGCTTTATGTTATGGGTTTGCTATACAATCTATACAAACTTGCTTGGACTGTTCCTGTGTGTCCCTGTCTTGTGCATGGTCATAGCTCCCAACTGTCCCTGATTTCGAGGGACTGTCTCTGATTTGGAGCAATGTCCCTCTGTCCCTCTTTCTCCTCATTTGTCCCTCATTTTGACCTGATCTATATAGATGTATATAAAATGAATTTTTTATCTTTCAAAAAGTGTTTCCCAGAGCTAAACCTTTCATACAATTTCTAAATTGCTGCATTTGTAAATTTTAAAAGCCAATATAAAGTAATAGTAGTGGTAAAAAAAAAGCCCTTGTGGATTTATTTAACCTTTTTTGGGGGTTAATACTCCTTTAAGGGGGCGTGATAGGGGGCGTGGCCTATGCCTACATACATTTGCTAGTAGGTGTCCCTCATTCCCATCTCAAAATGTTCGGAGGTATGCATGGTTTACTATATATATAAATATATATATAGACATAGATATAGTGACAGTGTGAGGCACTGCCGCTGTGAAAATCTAGGAAAAAATGAAACAGGATTTCTGAGCAGAGCAAGCTGCATTTTTTCCTACTCTGGATTCTGTAAACCTGGATTAAGGCCTGGAGCTTGAATCTTGAAGCTTCCAAAGTGTCTTGGATAGGACAAAACCTTCAATCCCATGTCCAGATTTTACTGGATGCCTGCCTGGATGCCTGAAGCCTGTGTGAGTACACAAGCATGCAGGGCTGTTATATACTAAGCATAAGGATAACTCAGAGCTCCCAGTTTGGAGACAGCTCTCATATTGGAGACAGGAGGTCTCACCCAGGAGTCAGAGGAGCCCCAGCCAGGAGTCAAGATACAGGAGGTCTCAACCATTGGTCAGAGGTGTCCGAGCCAACAGCCAGGAGACAGGAAATCTCATCCTAGGAATCAGGTGGGCTCCTATTGGGGTGTATGAGGAATCCCTATCCAGAGGCCAGGAGTGGGCCTGCAATAAAGGCTAAGTGAGCCAAGTGAACTAGAAAAACTGGGTAACACAGTCAGAGGGACGGGTAAGAAGATCAGTGATGCTACTGACAAGGAAGTCAGTTGACTTTTCAGGTTGATAGTAGAAACCCCCTAATGTTTATGCAAACTTTTCATTTTGTTCAATAAAAGTGGGCTGGCATGCCCTAAAGTACACTTTGGACTGGAGCAACTCATTGGAAAAGCACCTACCACATGAGTATAACCAACGCTATACCACTATATATATATATATATATATATATATATATATATATATATATATATATATATATATAGATATATATATATATATATATATATATATATATATATAGATATAGATATATATATATGTATATATATATGCCTGCCTTTACACGCACGTAAACTTTAACCCCCCTAGCGGTATTCCCGAGTCTGGCTCGGGGTGGATTTTCAATACCAAAAGTGGTATCCCCAAGCCAGACTCGGGATCGCATCGCAGGATCCATCTAGAGGATACTTACCTTGTCCCCTGGATCCTGCGATGTCTCTCCGCTGTGGTCTGCGAGCCGACATGTCTCGCTCGATTCACAGCTCCGTTGCGACGCACGGGGACGGAGTTCGGCGGCAAATTCAAAAAGTGAAACACACAGTACAGATTACAGTACTGTATAAAATAATTACACATCCCCTTTGTCCCTAGTGGTCTGCCCAGTGTCCTGCATGCAGTTTTATATTATAAAAACTGTTCTTTCTGCCAGGAAACTTGAGATTGTCCATAGCACCAAAACTGTCCATTTACATCAAAAGTGGCTTTAGAGCAGCTAGAAAACAGCGATAATAAATTAGAATCACTTTCAGAATTGAGTGATAGTGATTTGTGGGAAAATCTGTCATCAAACACTAAAAGTAACGAAAGCGACAATTCTGCAACTGAGCAAATTTCAATGTTTTTGATTTGATTACATTATTGAATAATTTTTATTATTATTATATTATTATTTGTTATAATTATTTATAGTTATTTATTATATTATAATTTTTTATTTCGTTTTTCAAACTTTATCATACCCGGGATGTCTACCAGACTCTGGTTTGGACAGATTTAAGTGAATTATTCCTAAGAATTACAGGCCTATAATATAAAATGCCAAATTTCTGTGCAAAATAATGGTACCGCTTTCAGCACCTAAAATCTGAAATAATCATACCGCCAGGGAGGTTAATAGCATCTCAGCTTCAACTTCTTTGGGAAGGCTGTCCACAAGGTTTTGGAGTGTCTATGGGAATGTTTGACCATTCTTCCAGAAGCGCATTTGTGAGGTCAGACACTGATGTGGACAAGAAGGCCTGGCTCTCAGTCTCCGCTCTCATTCATCCCAAAAGTGTTCGGGTTGAGGTCAGGACTCTGTGCAGGCCAACCAAGTTCCTCCACCCCAAACTCGCTCATTCATGTCTTTGTGGACCTTGCTTTGTACACTGCTCCAAATCATTTGATGGAGGGGGGATTATGGTGTGGGGTTGTTTTTCAGGGGTTGGGCTTGGCCTGATTAATCCACATTGCACTTATGAACATTCGCTGGCCATTAGAGCTAACTCTTCGAAAATCATGGAAACTTTGGGCTGATTGGACAACTACCCGACCTTGATTGATATCTGCATACAAATGTTGTCACTAGTTTACTGTAGTTCTTTTGTAACTTTACTTTCTACTTTTTGTCAGACTTTTGTGTGTTACATGCCTCACTTTCGTAGTTCTTGCTGATACCCCTTTGTACTACGGAATCTATCTGTCTCAAATTCCTGGAATGTGTGACCTATAGTAGATCACAGCCCAATTTTGTACTGTTCTTTTCCCTTAAAATTAATAAAAATGTATTGTTGGAAAAAAAAATGACTGTATGCAGACTCTAATTATAAGAAACACCCACAATGCCACTGGTGGCCAGAGACCATGTCCTCTTTGCCTATGCAGTAATGGACATAACATAGCTGATGACAGCATTTTATATTTATAACAAGAAAAGGGTACTTTTTTTTACTTGAAAATATAATGTTATTTGGTAATGCTGACATGTGTCATCTTGATTCATGTGAAGTGTGATTTTTAATGATAGGTCCACTTAAGTTGTCAGCTCCTGTTATATCAAGATTGTGGATTTTATGAATTTAAGAGTTAGCTATATAGTTCAATATGATAAAATAGTATTCTGCAGACACTAATACAGGTAACACTATTTTTTTTTTTAAGATTTTTTTTTTTAAGTGTCATTTTTTTTTTTAGGTCAGTGGAATTTTTCTAAAAAATAACCAGTAAGTGAGCACAATGTTCTTTTACAGCATGTAGCTGCACGAAATAACATAGCAAACAATGGCATAAAAAGGGGAACAGCCAAAGATCCATTTAAAGAACAGTAGAAGTAAATGATGTTATTACACAATCATGCAAGGAAGTAAATAGACTGGTCACTCTTTTTAATGATATCACATGTTCAACAGTTAAGGAAAAAGAGAGGTGAGAAGACTTGGATCTTAATGAAGAAGATATGAACAGAGAAATCAAAATAGAGAAAAGATGGGAGAAGTTGAAAAGAAGAAAGCAAAAAAGCAAGCTCAAGCTTTCACACAGGTTTGTTATCAGTCACATTACTTTAATTTCACAAACAGTAAAGGGGTACTGGAGCTACTATTGGAACATACGACCCACCAATTATAAATCTGCAAAGGTGGTAGTTGCAAAGAGTCTTGTGACTTGTTCCAGCAAGACCAGCACCATTCATGTTTCCTGTCCTGCTGAAGTATTTACAGTATCTTCTGTCAGGGAAGAATTCGTAGGAGACCTGCCAAACATGCCAATATCCAATATGGCCGTGCTAATTTGAGCATCTTGTGCGTCATGGCGCAACAGCACATGGAAAGTGCAATAATTGCCAGCGTCCACTGGCCTATATATGGACAGCAGCTCATCTCACCAATTGCTGGATTATCGTCAGCCTTTGTATCATGTGCTCCTGTGCTTCTGCTTGATTACCCGTTACCAACCTGGCTCACCCCTGACCATGCTTCTGCCTCTGCTCCTGATTTACCTTCCGTCTTTGACCCTCGGTCCTGGCTGCTGACTTTGCTTCCTGCCTTATCCTTCTGTCAAGATCCGCCAGCACCTCTAGAAAATCATCTGCTGTGACTACTTCTCTGATCCAGAGTGTCCTCCCAACTGGAACCATTAGGAAGCTTCATCTTCAGGCAACCTGTGCATCTTTGGGCATAGCACCCTCTGTCACCACTTTCAGGGGGAGCCTTCTCATAACTTCAGCCTCCAGTCAGGTATGTGACATCTTTTATGCAGAACATACATTTCGTACATAGTTGTGGAGATAAACTAAGAGTGGATCTAGGTCTAGTTTGAATTTTGGGGGGCTTCATGTCATTTCTTTTTTGTTCTTATGCATGAGGTCCCCCATAAAAATCTGTAACAGACCCTTCGTTAGGATAAGGGTTTTGTTTATCTTTTTGGAAGGGGAAACTCATATTAATTGTTTATTTGGCTTTAATGCATGAGGGGCTAGCAGAAGAGCCCCATACAGTAATTTCAATCCCCCATGTTTTGTGAAGGCCTATCTAGATTTAGGGGCGTAAGCTTAACCACCTAAGGGCAAGCCACCGCATTTGTACTGTGGCAGGTTCACTCCCCTGAGCGAATCGCCGTAACTGTACGTCGGCCGCTTTGAAAGCTCTAGAGGAAGCACGCCCGCCAGCCACCCACTGCTCCTGATGGAGATCTGTCAAAGTAAATTGACAGAACTCCGTTCTCTCAGGGGAGGAGAGACAGATCTCCTGTTCCTACTGATTAGGAACAGCGATTGGTCTCCTCCTCTAGGCAGTCCCACCCCCCCACAGTTAGAAACACTCCCTAGGTAACACATTTAACCCCTTGATCGCCCCTTGGTGTTAACCCCTTCCCTGCCAGTGACATTTATACAGTAATCAGTTCCCAAAAAAGTGGTCCCAAAAAAGTGTCAAAAGTGTCTGATCTGTCCGCTGCAATGTCACAGTCCCACTAAAAATCACAGATTATCCCCTATTTTGTAGACGCTATAACTTTTGCGCAAACCAATAAATATACACTTATTGTGTTTTTTTTTTTTTTTTTACCAAAAATATGTAGAAGAATACATATTGGCCTACACTGATGAAAACATTTGTTTTTTCCCAAAAAAATTTGAATATGTATTATAGCAAAACGTAAAAAATATTTTTTTCAAAATTGTCGTTCTTTTTTTGTTTATAGCGCAAACAATAAAAACCTCAAAGGTGATCAAATACCACCAAAAGAAAGCTCTATTTGTGGGAAAAAGGACATCAATTTTATGTGGGTACAGTGTCGCACGACCGTGCAATTGTCAGTTAAAGCGATGCAGTGCCGTATCGCAAAAATGGCCAGGTCATTTAGGAATTAAGGAGGCAAATCCTTCCGGTCCTTATGTGGTTAAAATAATCTTAGTATTTTATTCTTGAAATAGAGTCCCTATACTATGTTTTTTTCAATTTTCAGCACAAAGAGTAAGTTTGATTATGATGATGAATTTTAAAGGGAAGGTTTACAGAAAGTGTCTCAAAATGCAGCGCACAATTCTCTTCTTCTTTAATGGGAAAATAATGAAGCTGCTTTGCTGGTGATACTGATGGAGCTATTGCAAACTAATTTTCAAAGGCTTTTTTTCTAGTGATATCAAGAAAAATATTAATATGGTTGTTATTTTTTTTTTTGGTGCAAGTTACCTTAACATCATTATCCTGTATTTTTTAAGATACAACTATGTTTGTGTCCCTCATTAATTTTACATTGTATTTTTTAAAATGTAACTGCCTACTCCCAAACAGTCATTTGAAGTCAAACACATAGCCAAGTATTATTCTCCACATTTTTTTTTTACTGTGCATTAAAAATAGAAAACAAATAAAATTAGACATACTATCTGCCAATAGAACTTAACCAAAAAGTGCATTCTTTGCATCCAAAAATATAGAAAATATGCCAAATCAAATCATTATTCAACCAAATAATAAAATAAAAGCCTCATGCATGTGTCCTGCTTCTTAATATACGGGGTCAACAATGCCAAGAGTTAGTGAAAGCAGGTGTCCGTCATTCGGAGATAATTCCAAAAATCATCTGAATTATTCTCCTGGAGCTCCCACAGCAAAGGCATATGACATTTGGTCACGATTAATAAAGCAACCAATTTTTTGTCCAAGAAATCCTCCTCCTCCTGTTCCTGGACTGGACTTGGGTCAAAGCAATAACTTCAAGGCCAATAATAAATAACACGTTACCTCCTCCGATTCCGCAACATGGCTGGTTGACGAACGGACATTCAGAAATTAACTGAAAAGTGTGAAATGAAAAGTGTAAAATGAAAAGCGTTAATCAACACTGACCAAACCTCTACTAACACAAAATTAGCAGAAGGAGCACAAAGGGTGGCGCCCGACATTTGAACTTCCTCTTTTTCAGCTCGTAGTACGTCTAGTTTGTCACTAAGTTCGTGTTTGTTGGCCAACAATTATGTACCTTTTGTATGCAAGACGAAATCCAGGCACACGCCTTCAGACAAAAGTCTGAGGTTTTGTCTGCAAAAAATCTGATCGTGTGTATGAGGTTTTAGATTAATTGTGCAAGTAGCACATGGAAACTGTACTGAAAAAAAGTTTTTAAAAAGATAGCTGCTCCCCACAATGCTGTGAACCAGATTATGATGACAGATTATTAAAGATATTTAAATAAATTAAATAATTAAAAAAAAATGTAATAATCCACTGAATGTTATATCATAATTGAACGCTTGCATGAGGTTTGTTGTTTGGGAGTTGAGACAGATAATCCTAACCGCACCACAAATATGTAAACGGCATAATTAAAAACCTTTCTTTGGATTAAAAAAGAAAGGCTATCGATCCTACGGTATCATTTGGCCTTACCTTGTGGAGATTGAAAGACTGCAGAGAAAAGAAGTACATTTTCTTGCAAACTAGTGTGAATCTTAAGCTGCAATTAATATTGTAAAGACAGTGATGCTTGTGTTCCATTGTGTCTCTTTGTGGTTAAGGCTTTACTCCCTGAGTTTTTAGCACAGATAAAAGGGGAGTGCTAAGGGCCCAAAACACAATGGCTGTTGCAGAATAAAATCTTTTAAGGGACTATACAAGCTGGTGTGGCGCTCACATCCTTTTAAAAGTTTAGTAAACTTTCTGGGGGTCCAGCAAGACCCCACAGTTGCTGGTGATAGCCTCTAGGACCACCAAGAACCCATTATGTTATAACTTGTCTCTATAAGGTTCAGCACTCCTACATCATAAAGATTGTCTATCTTTGTGTCACCTCACGGTGAATGACACATAATGCAAAACAAAAAAAAACTCTGGGTTCTGGAGAAGAGCATTTTGTTCTTTATTCAGACTCCTTCCTATGACATACAATTTTCTTAATTCTTTAATAAATAAATGATTTTAGAAGCTTGGGCACCTCAAAGCAGTTGGAGGCATATTCAATAAACAGTACAAAGAATTAATGCAAAGTTCAGTGACCAGCATCAACCAGCATTTACAAAAGCTAAAAAAGCAAAAGATGGTATTAGTGTTTTGCGCCTTAATTAAGACTAGCTTTTTTTTATTTCTTTTTTTTTGTGGTAATTTCACATGGGGGTTTTGTCCTACAAAATTCTTTAAGATTTCCGAAATTCAGTTAGTGTTATACAGTATATCATCATGTGTTTACCAAAGACTTACATAATAGCTCTATTGCCTTTTTTCCGGCAAGCGGCTAAGTGAAATCTGACTCTCAGAATTTTCCCAATGGTCTCTTTAACAGTCTCTCACCTGTGCCAGTTGCTAATGACTGCAGTTGTCATTTTAGTCAATGTGCATTACCACATTACCTAGTCATTTAGAAATTATTTAGAAATAGTAGTATAACAAAGTGCTGATGTGAAGGAACAAAATACATGAACCAAGTCGTAGACTTCAATTCAGACACTTGAAGATTGTGCCGGTTCAGGTTCCACTGCAAGGTCTGATGGACTTGAAAGAGTCCTAATGATGCAAATACATAAAGCTTTCTAATTTTAATTTATTATACTAATGTATTGCAATTACATTTTGAGGCTATACAACACTTTACAAAGGCATTGCTGCCAGTCCTAAATTCCACAGGATATAACAACCTAATGGCTCTATCACAGTCATATGCAATAGGAACACTGCGAAAGTCTGTTAAACTACTAGTATGGTTTTAAAATGGTTGTGAAAACTGAAGCACCCAAGGAATAATCCTTTTGAAAAAATATGTACAAACTATAGTGGGATTTACTAAAACTGGTGCAAACAGAATCTGCTGCAGCTGTGCATAGTAACCAATCAGCTTCTAATGTCAGCTTGTTCAATTAAGCTTTGACAATAAGCCCTCGTTCACACTGAAGGCAGTTTTGAAATTGTGCGAGTTCAGCTGAACTCGCACGATTTCAAACCCGCATTTCAGTGCGAGTTTGGGGGCGATTTGAAAGACATCTGTGCAGGTTCATGCACAGATGTCAATTGAAATCGCCCCGAAGTTGTCAAAAGTAGTGCAGGAAGTCGGCGTTGCACCGATTGGCACAGTGCCGTTGCTGGCAATAGGTTGCGATTTGGCATGCAATCGCGCCAATGTGAATTGGGGCTTAAACCTAGAAACTGATTGGTTGCTGTTCACAGCTGCATCAGATTCCATGTGCACCAGTTTTAGTATATCTCCCCCATTGTGTATTAAATATCATATGCAATACAAAAATAAATTCAACTGAACTTTCAAATACAATTAAATGGATAATAGAGGGAGCAGGAAAAGACAGGCTTTAGATGTCTTATTTTTGTGTCTTCCAGCATTAGTTGCAAAGTCTATATCCAGGCATTCAACTGCACTGAGTTGGTTTACACAGAGGAAAGAATATGTTTCTCGCTCTTGAGGCTCTACATCCTTTGATACAAGAAAGTAGCTAGCTGCTTATTGGCATTTAATGATGTTATTAACCACTTGCCTACTGGGCACTTTCACCCCCTTTCCTGCCCTTGACAATTTTCAGGTTTCCGTGCTGTTGTGCTTTGAATGATAATTGTGCTGTCATACGTGATATTTAATCAGTACTGGGTTTTTTATTTTTTGTTAAACTAATGAAAAAAGATCCAAACATTTTGAAAAAATAATTATGAAAGTTTCTGTTATAACATTTTGTTAATAAGTGGTGGGCACTGATTGGCAGCACTGGCGGGCACTTATTGGCAGCACTGGTGGGCACTGTTGGGGCTGCACTGAAAATCAGGACACTGATGGTCAGTGCCCTGATTGTCAGTGCAGATGTCCCCACTAAAGAATGCTGTCAGCGTGAGGAGAGGAATGACAATAACCGACATTTCCTGTTTACACTGTGATCAGCTGTGATCGGACACATCTGATCACATGATAAAGAGTCTACCTCATAGGCTCTTTACCGTGATCTGTGATCAGGGACATGACACTCCACTGATCGCCACACTGTGTGGCTTATGCGCGCCGAGAATGCGCGCTGAGAATGGGAGGATGTCATATGACGTCCTCCCAGAACGAGAGTGCTCCCGCCCATCCGTCATCTTACTATACTGCGGGCTGGAAGCAGTTAAAGATGAACTTTATCCCTTCTGCAATTGTTATTTCCCTCTTACATGTTATTCAGTGTTGTCCTTGATTCACATACTCACCAACGTTGCCCTGCTGTTGATCTGCTGCTCAGGTGTGACAGTCTGGGTCCTGTGCCACCATCTTAGTCTTCCTTGACTGCTTGTCTCTTCCGGGTTTATGCAGCCAGCCCACGTTAAAGCACGCCAGCTCTGCCCACTGACTGCTCTGTTTCTTACTCCTGAAGCCTCCTGGTAAATGTAATGTAGATATCCCAGGAGGCTGTAAGAATGACACCATGTCATTCTCACCTAGGCAAAAATGGTGTCAGGGGGCAGGGCTGGCAAAAAAGTGAAAAAAAAATTAGACAAATATAGAATACATTTTTTTTGTTAGTTTGCAGGTGGGGGCAGTGGTGAGTGCAAAGAGGAACAGTGACTCTGGGGAGTGAAAGTCTGCTTAATGATAAAACAAATGATCCAATCCATTGCTTTCTTCTGCTGAATCTTCAAATGTTGCTGAGTAGGGTGTTGGTACAGACCCCAGAGTATGCACAGTATAAGGTATGATGACTTCTTTAGCCAAGATGGATGTCCACTGATCTGTAAATTTTTGGGTATTAACCTCACAAAGAGTAAGGCTCCACTCACATGTCTGCATTTAACCACTTCCCTCCATCCACAGTCAAGTTCCTCCACCCCAAACTCGCTCATCCATGTCTTTATGAACCTTGCTTTGTGTCCTCATCCAAATCATTTGGTGGAGGGGGGATTATGATGTGGGGTTGTTTTTCAGGGGTTGGGCTTAGCCCCTTAGTTCCAGTGAAGGGAACTCTTAAGGCGTCAGCATACCAAGACATTTTGGACAACTTCATGCTCCCAACTTTGTGGGAACAGTCTGGGGATGGCCCTTTCCTGTTCCATCATGACTGCGCACCAGTGCACAAAGCAAGGTCCATAGATACACAAGGTTGGGGGTGGAGGAACTTGACTGGCTTGCGCAGAATCCTAACCTCAACCCAATAGAGAACCTTTGGGATGAATTAGACCTCAAAAATGCGCTTCTGGAAGAATGGTCAGACATTCCCATAAAAACACTCCTAAATCTTGTGGACAGCCTTCCCAGAAGAGTTTAAAGCTGTTATAGCTGCAAAGGGTGGGTCAACTCAATATTGAACCCTACGGACTAAGACTGGGATGCCATTGAAGTTTATGTGCGTGTAAAGGCAGGTGTCCCAATACTTTTTGGTATATATATATATATATATATATATATATATATATATATATATATATATATATAAAATGTATTTTTATATAAAAATAAAAATAATATCACACTTTTATATAATACACAGAATGCTTATAATGTTTAATTAATGTTTTTCTTAATTTTGTTTTAAAAATAATACCTTTAACAGCTTTTTATGCAAGGAAATATGTGCATTTTTCTATCACAAACACCATGGGAACATTAATGTTTACACAGCACACATGTAAATCCTAAAATATATTACAATCCCCAGAATAACTTCTCTGCAGCTATTTTTTCACATGCAGCAATTTAAGAATGCTTTCTCTGTTTTAATGAAAATGGTTATCCTCTTCCAGTGTCAGTATACTATAAAAGCAACAAAGGAAGAAATAGAGGAAAAGATAAAAGCTTAATAAAGGTAAAAAAATAAAGAATCTTGTTCGCCATTAGTTTTTTATGCCATTAATGCATCTACTGGCGCTATTAGTAAAGTATTATTAATTGTGTTATTTTAACATTTAGAATACATAAATGTCTTCACTAATCTCCTCATTAAGAAAACAGCTGCACAGCTCTCAGGAATCCGGAATGCGGGAAGTAGGGAAAATTGCCATGGACATTCGTATATAAAACAGGGCTGTGCACAACTTTCAAAGCAAAAATACAGTATGTACATTTGTCTGATAGCATTAATATATAGACTATTTATAGTTTTTAAAGTCTGTACAATAATGTAATTGGCTTACACAAATAAAGTAATAGAGCTGGGTGGCACTGTTTCTAACAAGTGGTTGAAAATCCATTTATTGGTAATGTCTACAACAGGGCCACATTGAATCAAGAGAATTTTGTGTTACCCCAATAACCACTTTTTTATACATTGGCCAAGAAAACATTGACAGTGATAATCTAATTGGTTGCTACTGGAGAAAGACAGTTCTTTGACACATTTTTATGTAGATCTGTTTGCTTCCCTTCAGATCAGGTGTTTCCTTACATTATCTCAATCCACATGCAGTAACTGTAAATGGGTTTGACTGATACAGTAGGGCCCGTCTCAAGGAAAATTTTCTTCATACCTGATTTGTCCATAAACTAAGATCCCCTGAGAAAGAGCTTGCATAACAAGAAACTATTCAAGTAGGTGAATGTTCCCGGTGTTATTTTTAAGTCATAGTAATACCACCTCTGTACCTACCCAATGGGAGGCCTTGAAATGTGTTGTACGGGGTTTATTCATAAAACATAGATCTAGATTAAAAAAAGCTAAAGAGAACAGAACAGATGAACTGCTAAAGGAAATTTCGAGACTAGAGTTATTACGTAAGGGGACACCAGCACTGGGGAAATGTGAGGAATTAATTGAAAAAAGAACAGAGCTAACCTTGTTAAATTAACACTCATTGCGGGCTAGAGATAGAAACCGGTCTCTGTATTTTCAACAGGGTAATAAACCGGGTAAATTGTTAGCTAGAGTTCTACACCAACGGGTGAATACATCATCTATTATAAAGATCAAAGCAGAAACTGGCGACGTAGCGTATGACCCGAGGGGGATCCTAAAGGCTTTTCATACCTTTTATACCAGATTATACAATATTCCAAATCAACTAGCAGAGCAGGACCTGGAAAAATTCCAGCAGAGAGTATACCAATATATAAAAGATACGGCCTTACCAACTTTATCGGTAACAGAAGTAGAACAACTAGAACAGTTCTCTGAGCTGGAAATACAGAATATAATAGATACACTGGTCTCGGGCAAAAGCCCGGGACCTGACGGTTTTACCCAGCGATTCTATAAAACCTTTAAAGATCTACTAGTCCCCATTCTGAAGCGGACATATAATTCTGTTTCTGCCGGGCAGCCCTTTGTTTCACAAGGTATGCAGGCTTATATCTCACTAATACCCAAACCTGAAAAGGACCACACTTTGTGTGGTAATTATCGACCTATTTCATTGACAAATGTTGATCTGAGAATATATTCTAAAATAATTGCAAATAGAATTACTTCGATTATACCAAACTATATACACCTGTATCAGGTGGGACTCATAAAAGGATGAGAGGCAAGAGATAATACCTTAAAAACCCTGACATTGGTGGAATACGTTCAGAGACACACCATCCCATCCTGTCTTATGGAAATAGATGCCGAGAAGGGGTTTGATAGGGTGGGATGGTGCTTTCTATGGTAAACTTTAAAGCAGTGGGGGTTGCGGCCAGTGCTTTTAGAAAAAATAATGGTGCTGTAAGCCTGTATCATAATCCAACTGCAAGAAAAAAACAAAAAAAAACAAATGGTGAGGTATCTGATACAATCACCATAGCTAATGGTACCCGACAGGGATGCCCATTGTCCCCTTTATTATACGTATTAGTTATGGAACATCTAGCAACAGCTATTCAGAATAATAGAGATATCTCAGGTATAGAAATAGGGGATAATGAATGTAAAATGTCAGTTTATGCTGACGATTTATTATTATTTATCACTAACCCTTTGGTTACTCTACAAAATTTAATTAGGGAATTTCAGCGTTTTGGGGAGGTGAGCAATTTCAAAGTGAATTTTGATAAATCAGAAGCACTTAATATCACCTTACCAAATATTACAGTGGATTTACTCAAAAAGAACTTCTTGTTCAAATGGCAAAATAATTTGCTTAAATATCTTGGAATATATATCCCTCGGGATATTCATAAGATCCAGGAATATAATTATCTCCCACTAGTGAAAAAAATTATAAAATTATTACAACAGTATAATAGAGGAATATTTTCTTGGTTGGGAAGGATAAGTATTATAAAAATGGATATCTTACCTAAGATACTCTATATATTTCAGACTGTCCCAATATTCCCTGCAACAAAAATCTTGAACCAACTACGGAAAATCATTGGGAGTTTTATCTGGGCGGGCAAAACTGCAAGAATCAGTAGAATAACATTAATTAAATTAAAACAAGACGGCGGATTGGCCCTCCCAGTTTTATCAACATATCTTAGATCTGTGTTTGTTACCAGGATTGTGGATTGGTTTCACGGGGCTGATAGTAAGCAATGGGTAAGATTAGAGGAAGAGATTGCGGCGGTTAAACTGAAATCATTACCTTGGATAATAAAAGGATACAGAACTTTCGAAGGAGAACTACCCTTTCTGGTTGCCTCAACATTGAAAGTGTGGGATGGAATATTGAAACTGGGAATAGGGTCGACATATAGAGGTCCAATGACCCCTTTATTCGATAATCCAGAATTCCCACCAGCAAGGGATGTTAGGAACTATCTTAATTGGCATAGAAATGAAGACACCAGGATAGTCGAGACTATGGAAGGGAATAGGCTTTTTCCGTTTGAAGCCTTGGGTATAGATTATAAAACAAACTGGATGCAATATAGACAGCTTCAGAGGTATATCCTTTTGTTTGCAAAAGAGGCGGTATTAGATAGACCACTTACAGATCTGGAAAAGCTGCTTCTACAAAAGCAAAAGCCATTACACACACTCTCTAGGATATATAGATATCTAATCTCAAATAATAAGATACATGAGTTAACATATGTTAAAAAATGGGAGGCAGAACTTGGGATGACCATCCCAAAGAAAAATGGGAAAGGGCAATTAAATTAACACATAAACTATCGATCTCCTATAGACATCAAGGGAGGAATTTTAAGATTCTGGCAAGATGGTATAGATGCCCCATAGATCTACATAAGATAAAATCAGACAATGAAGACATCTGTTGGAGATGTCAGAAGGCGAAGAGTACAATGTCGCATATATGGTATTTCTGCCATTCTGGGTTCAAGTTTTTTGGAAGAAAATTTTCAAAATATATAGGGTAATAACAGGAAGTAATATCCAGCCTGATATATTTATAACAGTACTTTCAATGATCCCAGGATCAATAAAAAGCATAAAAAAGGTATCCTTAAACATTTTCTAACAGCAGCGCACACAATTATAGTCAGGAAATGGAAAAGTAATTTGGAACCCTCTATAGGGGAATGTGAGTGTGAAATGGGTGATATGCGATCACTAGAAGAGAGGATGATTCTGGAAACTGGGATAAAAAAACAGGTTTTAGCTTCCTGGCAGGTTTGGGGAGAGTATAGAGCCACTCTTCACTAGGAGTAAAAGGGGAGAACTCGGAGAAGGAGGGGTTGGGTAGGGGTTTTTTTTGTTTTTTTTTTCTTTTTTGGTGTGGGTGTGTGTGGATGGATGGATTGTTATGGAATGTTTTATCAATAGGTGGTTAGGAGTTCCACTTTAAATTAAAATACCAAGAAATTAACTTGTGGCCCTTAGTTGGAGGGTCAGTTTGGTATTATTAATAGGCTAAAGCACAGGGGTTTGAATTTGAAGTGGAACCCTTGATTATGATTATGTATAAATGAAGGTTAACATTTTATCATTGTCAATTGGCATGAAATTTATTTGTTGAATGTATATATAAAATTTTGTAAAAATGTTTGGATAAATAAAGATATATATATAAAAAAAAGAAACTATTCAAGTAGGTGAATGTTCCCGGTGTTATTTTTAAGTCATAGTAAAGAAAGAAAATAATATCTACTTTCTTGCTCTAGCCTAAGGTGGTCCCATTGGGAGGTTTCTATGCTCTCAGCTTTTGGACAAATCCAGTAAGTAGAGGTATTATTATTTCCTTGTTATTGTTACATTAGTGCTTTAGCTAATCACTAAGCAACCCAGATAGCAAGCAATTGTGCTGCAAGTTTGAAAATGACTTGCTAAACTATTGCTAGACTTGCCAAGCTTCACACATTTGTTGCACAATTGCAGCAAGTCCGCATTGCATGACTCCAGATCAACTTTCTTTGCAAACATTTTGCAAGTCTGCTGCAAGTTATGGTTCAGTTATGTTGTGTAATAGCCCTCCCACTACAGGGGTCACTGTGGCATGCTGTAGACTTACCACTGCAACAAATTGGAAAAGTGTCAGCTAGAACTTGTGCTTCAAGTGCTCTGCAACTTGCCAGTGAAAATGTGCAGCAAGTTAACAATTCAACACTACCACAAATGTGTGGCAACTGGCAAGTTATCCTTGCTATCTGGGAAGAAGCTACATACACAGTTGAAACACTCTTATAGGAACTGATTTACCTGTGAATGTAATTCAAAACTCCATGCAAAGCTAGGTCACAAAAACAATCCTGCTTTCCTACTCATCAAATTAGCAGCGCACAGATGAGGTGACCCTTCTATTCACTTTGCTGCCTTGTACAGAGGATCACAAGAAGCAAATAAACAGACAAATTCAGGCATTTAAACCCATTTTTCCTTAGTCCAGCAGCCTTCCTACATCTGTACAACAAGTTCCTCAAAGCCTTTTCTCTAACATGCTCCTGCCAGTGGTCACACAATGATGTCATTAAGTACAATGCTGAGCCAATAGCCCTGCATTGTGTGTCGGGACGACAAGGGACCACCAAAAACCCGGAGTGGAGGAACTAGAGCCTGCTGGAGAGAGACGTAAGGTAAGTATTACATCTTATTCTTCATCACCTAGAGTTAACAAACATTCAACTCTTGCAGTGGGGGACTATTCAAACATTACCCAAGTGAATTAAATTTATCTGGCCCTGCTCTTTAATTAGAGCATAGCATTATAACTAGATTAAGTTGGGCACATCTTCATCACACACTAATATGTTCCCACTGAAGTTCTGCCACAGGTGCACAAACTGGAAGGTCAGCTTCAGGCACTGCAGCACCATTGGTTGGTGCAATAATTTAACAAATCATTTTTATTAATTGAAAATAAATACCATTCTTAATATTGATGGAGGTAACTTTAAAATATTTTTTTTTACTGTTATCAGCCATTTATCACTTGCTGTTGCCACTCTACATTTTCCTGTATGCTGTGTTGCTATTTTACTTTCTACCACAGCATGCAGTGAGTAAAGTTCAGAGTTTACCATATTATGCTCGGCACACTACAGCGTGTACCCCAAACATGCTTAGTACACTGCCTCATGCACCATAAAACTTTGCACGCATCACCTCACCATGCAACCCCAAATGTACTCAGCACAATGAACCATGTATTCCAGGAGGGTCAAAACCCCTCACATAAAATACTTACTTCAGAGGTCTTAGTAGTAGTAGTAGTAGGTCAGCAGTAAGGCCCAGGCAGTTATGCAGCTTCTCACTATGTTAACTCATCAGCTCTACGTCACTTATTATGCCGTGTAAACTTGAGCGGAATTTCTGTCGGAAAGATGGTTTTTCCAAAGGAATTCCGCTCAAGCTTGTCTTGCATATACACGGTCACACAAAATTTCTTTTTACGGTCACACAAAAGTTTTCTGAACTTTCGACCGCCAAGAACGCGGTGACGTACAACACTATGACGAGCCGTGAAAATGAAGTTCAATGTTTCCGAGCATGCGTCGAATTGTTTCAGAGCATGCGTAGGAATTTTGCGCGTCGGAATTGGTACAGACGATCGAAATTTCCGATCGGAACTTTTTCCGACCGAAAAATTGAGAACATGCTCTCAATCTTTTGCTGGCTGGAATTCCGCCAGCAAAAGTCTGATGGAGCAAACACACGGTTGCATTTTCAGACCAAAAGCTCTCATCTGACTTTTGCTGGTGGAATTTCCGCTCGTGTGTACGGGGCATTAGTCTAATCACAGTACTAGTAATAGACCCTGTGCTGGGCCAAGGAACACAGAGAGTTTCAGTTCTGTCAACTACTGCCACTCTGCTGTAGGCTGCACCACCGGGGTCATGTCAGAGTGTGAAGGTCGTAGGCAATTGTGCAGTTCCCCTCCCCCAACTGATGTCAACCCTGCTGCTGACAAAGAGCAAAAAATGATTTTATGGTAACACTATTAAAGACAGGAGAAAAAAAAATGAATAGGAATAAAAAAAGAAATTGGTTAAACCTGCCCAAACACATAGATTTCTAACAGAATTCTGAAGCTGGTGCCCGTGATTCTCACCTGAGCAGTGACTACAGCTGATTGGCTGCAATCACTGTTCGGCCAACAGTTTTCCACCTGACTCTGCCAGTCTTCAGATTGAACTTTGATGAGCCAGGTAGTGCCGGCAGGACAACCCACAGATCAAATGTTGGCCAATTCAGTAGGAAACATCAGAAATATAATCAGTGTGCGGCCAGCCTAGGAAAGGTAAAGAATTTTGTGACTAGATCAATGCAATACACATAATATCACATCTACACATATGTCAATTTAAAAATACTATTCATGTTCTCTTATCCAAGCTAGTTACCAGATATATTTTTTGTATATTTATAAACCCTAATAAAAAAAGTAGGTCACTCAAAATTCATGTTTCCCTTTTTTTTTTTACTTTTAGAAATGAAAGTCTATTTGTAGGCTTGCAGCGTGAGGGAGTCTTTTTGTGAACTGGTGCAAAAAACAAAAATGCAGGTAGAATAGACTTGTAATGTAAAGGTAAATATCCCATAGTTCTATAAAGCTAAGTGCTACTTAGATTGATTTTATGGCCACTTTATCTCATTGATTTTAAATATATAGAGTAGGCACACTACATAACAGAAATGCTTTAGCAATAAAGTTGTATTAGGCATATACAGTACACACAATTATACAATAGGTACAAACATCCAAGTCATATCACATCAAGCATAATACAGCATAGGTATTCACTTCACTGTTGAATCGAACCAAGAGAAATACATGCACTATAAATCATATAGCAGCTGATGTTCAGAAATACATACAGGACCCAGAATAAAGTAATGAAAATGATAGCTGAGCCAGACTCTGGTGAAAAGAAAGAGGAAGAGGAAAAATCCTATGTTTCAGGGATGTAAGAGCCCACTTTCTCAAGAACCCTTATACCTAATTTACCATCCAAGCATATGCTTCTTATATACAATGGTTGCTACTAGCAGCTACTTCCCCCAGCTGGCTGTATGTGACATAACGTCAGGTTACTGGTTTGGGGAGTGACATCACGTCAGGTTCCTGGTTTCAGGAGTGACTACTGGTTCCCCACTTCTGGTTCCCCCATACTCTCAGGACTTGCCAACCACAGAATGGCTAGATCATGTGCCAACCAGCGTCTGATAGGGCAAAACTGCACAGGGGAGGAGGGGGAACCTATTTTGTCTAAGCACAGCAAAAATAAAAAGTGGTAAAAAATGTGGTACAATTAATGCTAAACAAGAACTCTGTTGGGGAAGTTTCAGGGAGCAGCTTCCAAAGGGCGGCTTGTTGAAGATTAAAAATCTAAAATCTAAACAAAATGACCATACCTATGAAAAGAACAAGTGTATAGAAAGTAAATATACTAGAAAAAAACAATGTGCACCCAGTTTAGAACACTCTACACACAATTAATACAAATATATATAAAAAGAAAACAGTTAACCATACATAAACTGTATACAGCAGAGAATGAACTGGTCTCCATAGCTGGACATATACCACACAATCTATTTGTCCAATATCTGCACAATTTGCTCAGCAGGTTCATACAGACTGCACATAATAAAGAATAACCTATGCAATACTAACAATTTTTTATTTTTTTTATACATTGGGTTGTAAAGCACCATTTTCCTGTATCACAAGGAGAAGGAGATCCTGGGGTGGCATCCATCTGGCTATGCTTTAAAATCTAGTAAATCTGCCTCTGTACCATGCCAGATGAAGCAGATATCACCTATGTACCTGAACCAAATGAGTGCATGATCCAGGTACAATGGATGGCCATATACATATCTCTCCTTGAAATCTGCATATTAGCATAGCAAGGGCCACATTGGACCCCATAGTTGTGCCTTGGCATTTCTGATACAATTCCCAACTGAAGGAAAAATAATTTTTTGTCAGAATAATTTCTAAAAAATGTTTTGAAAAAAATCATATTTGGAGTAGACATGTCAATCAGTACCCTGGATATTACCCTCAGCCCATCGTCATGTGAAATGGATGTGTATAAATGTGTATAAATTATCAGACCCGCTTCCCGATTGGCCGGGAGGAGAATCAGTGTTGCAACACCGAATATTCATTAGCTGTTGTAACACCTGGGTGGGCTCATGGCGCAATTCTCTGCGCTACAAGCCCACCCTATTTTGAAGCCTACAAGAGCCTCTGGCTCCTGTGTCTTCTCTTCCTCACTTCCACCGCACGTCTCCTAGGCATCCAATAGGATCACATGTCCTTTCAGCCATTCGGGTGATGGGTATCAGACCCGCTTCCCGATTGGCCTGGAGGAGAATCAGTGTTGCAACACCGAATATTCATTAGCTGTTGTAACACCTGGGTGGGCTCATGGCGCAATTCTCTGCGCCACAAGCCCACCCTATTTTGAAGCCTATAAGAGCCTCTGGCTCTACTCAGGTGCTTCAAAAAAACACCCCTGTTGCTGAAATTCATGCGCCTGGCGTCCTGAAAGGGGCCGGATGCATGAATAGGGGGTAGCAGCATGTGGATCATAGAGAAATAATTAAGATGTGGTGGCCGTAGATAGAGGGGACGGCACCGGGGTGCCCCTAATGGATGGGCCACCACTGATCATGACATTATCTACCCTAGCTTTAGTCCCCCTAGCAAATACCCTTGCAACTTGCATTCCTCCATGTATATCTGTCACGGTTTGGATTCAGGCTGGGAGGCCAGTAGCAATAGTAGTGGAGCAGCACCCACTGACAAGTGTGATAGATTCACACGCAGGTCACCCAGGCTGATGACAAGGATTAACCTAAAGTGCAGGATCTAAGTACTAACCGGTATTCACCAGAGCTCCTGATGGTGAAGATGGGCTTTGCTGTATGTTAGTACCAGATCGCGGTCCTCAGAATTGCCCCACCAGGAGATGAGCAAGCCAGGGCCCAGTAGCAGATATAGTAGGTAGGGATCAAGTAGAAGCATAGTTGAGGAACAAGCCAAAGGTCGGTAATGAATAGAAATGGCTTAAATCAGGAAGTTCAGGGGTAGAGCAAAGAGTTCAAGGTTCAAGACAAACAAGATTCAAGGCAGGATCATTCAAGGAATTCAATTGACACAGCAGAGGTCCCAGGTTCAAGTCCAGGCCCTAAAAATATCTGAACATCAGCGGCTAGATGATTCAAGTGCTGCTCACTGTACCTATATACATGCCTGCATTTTGTTGGATGGATTCAACAGTGAAACTAATAATAATAATTAGAATAAAATGAATTAATAATAAATGATAAACAGCAGCACGCACAACATTGTACACAGCAACATCCAAAAATATTGTCATGATCACTTAGTGCCCCTGTTCCTAATTCCAGCACCCGGGTGTTGGCTGTTGCTTTTCCCCTATCTGTGTTCATCTGCAAGATGATTGATCTGATCAGTCACCTGATATAAGCAAACCGAACACTCTTTACCCCATGCTTGTGATAGAGACAGTTACCTGCATTTTATCCTGCATCCTAATCAAGCCTCCTGTTTGTCTGCCTTGCTTTGCTGTTGGATTTCCCTGTGTATGACCCGGATCAGATATTGGACTATTCCCTGAACTCAGCCTGCCTTATTACCTAGACTGTCATTGGATCGGATATTGGACTATTCCCTGAACTTAGCCTGCCTTATTACCTGGAGCGTCTTAGAGCCACGCTCTCTGTCTGCTAAACTGCAAGTAGTCTGTTGTTTGCTCTGTTCGCGTCTGCCCCAGTGTGGTGGCCAGGCACTATAGCATTGTGTATAAGTCCTGGGGGCAACCAAGTACTAGTAGGCCTGCTTGTCTTAAGGGAACAGGGGCTGCTATAGGTGAAGCACACAGTAGCTAGCTATAGTGTCTGGCCACCAGCATTGGGGTAGACGTGACATTCGTGACAAATACAGTATACAGAAAAATGTGTTGCACTGTCTAAATATGTGAATCAACCTTCAAATATAATGAATAATAATCAAATAAATGATAAAGTCCATAGTGATAAAGTACAAAAGTGCTTAAAACAAGTGCAACATCCAGTGCTTGAATAGATCAAGCAAAATTGTCTCCTTTCCAGATATAAAAACCTATCAAGGTCTATACTCACATCTGTGAGCACTATTACCCCTCACATTAGATGCAGATCAGCTTGACTTATCCAGCCTCCCAGCAGGGGATCGTTGGTGAAAACGAGCCAAAGATGTAACCACAGGATATCCTCAGAAGCCGATTCAATCGGTGATCATAAGAAGAAAGGGAAACTCATTGTGCAGCGTCCAAATTAAAAATGGGCATTTATTTAAAAACTACTTACAACAAGACTGTAATCATAGGCATTGGAAGCAAAAAATTGTCCTAGCATTCTCACGAGAGTATTGACGTCACTGCTATTTCCTGCCCAGCCGATGTAGGTTTCATCTGAATAGACTTTTTCTGTGAGGCATTAGGGGCTGTATTATTATTATTATGCTGTATTATGCCTGATGTGACATACGTGGATATTTCTACTTATTGTATAATTGTATATGTCTAATACAACTGTATTGCTAAAACATTTTGTATGTGATATACTTACTTTACTGTGGATGGGGTTTAAGTGCCCTAAAAATAATCCATTGTGGGTTGCTAAATGGTGTAGATAATGATGGTGTGCAGAACTTTATTGCTAATTACACTTTCTCTCTTTGTCTTAGGATGCAGTTCCCACCCTATTTTTTAGATGTGTTTTGTTACCAGTAGTTCGATCTAAAAGCAACATTTCACAACACATTTCATGTTAGCTAGAAGGGCAGTTAACCACATGCCGACCAGCGCACGGCGATATACGTCGGAACAATGGCACGGCTGGGCAAATGGGTGTACAGGTACGTCCCCTTTAAAT
The DNA here is from genome assembly GCA_037952925.1 of Lithobates clamitans. Taxonomy (NCBI): domain Eukaryota; kingdom Metazoa; phylum Chordata; class Amphibia; order Anura; family Ranidae; genus Lithobates; species Lithobates clamitans. The sequence continues at coordinate 864,099 of JBBGZY010000187.1, read as the reverse complement.
CGCAGCATTGTCGGCGCACGCACGCCGTCGCATACTCCGTGACCGTGTCCGCGGGTCCCGCGGACTCGATGTCCGCCGGGGGCCTGTGATCGTGTCACGGAGCAGCAGAACAGGGAGATGCCTATGTAAACAAGGCATTTCCCTGTTCTGCCTGGCAACATGACAGGGATCTACTGCTCCCTGTCATCGGGAGCAGTGGTCTCTGTCATGTTCTAGTGAGGCAATCCCACCCACAGTTAGAATCACTCCCTAGGATCCCTAAGACACACTTAACCCCTTGATCGCCCCCTAATGTTTAACCCCTTCCCTGCAAATGCCATTTACACAGTAATCACTGCATTTTTATAGCACTGATCGCTGTATAAATGACAATGGTCCCAAAATAGTGTCAAAAGTGTCCGATGTGTCCACCATAATGTCGCAGTCACTATAAAAATCACAGATTGCCGCCATTACTAATAAAAAAAAAAATAATAAAAATGCCATAAATTTAGCCCCTATTTTGTAGACACTATAACTTTTGCGCAAACCAATCAATATATGCTTATTGCGATTTTTTTTACCAAAAATATGTAGAAGAATACATATCGGCCTAATCTGAGAAAGAAATGTGTTTTTTTACAGCAAAAAGTAAAAAATATTTTTAAATTGTCGCTCTTTTTTTGTTTATAGCGCAAAAAATAAAAACAGCAGAGGTGATCAAGTACCACCAAAAGAAAGCTCTATTTGTGGGAAAAAAAGGACGCCAATTTTGTTTGGGTGCAAATTCGCACGACCGCGCAATTGTCAGTTAAAACGACGCAGTGCCGTATCGCAAAAAAGTGCTCTGGTCAGGAAGGGGGCAAATCCTTCCAGGGTTGAAGTGGTTAAGGACAAACAATCATGTGCATAAGCCCTTAAAATTAAGAAGCAATGCACGGTGAGCAGATCTATGGTAAACCACTTCAACATGCTGCCTTGTTTTGTAAATTAAACTTACCAGAAATTCCTCTAAGGAAAAGCATGTTTCTGTTTTACTAAGCTCTCAGTTGATAATGTTTGGGTCTCCTAACCTGTACTATTTTATTTAATTTTCTGTTCTAAATCAAAGACGCAGGAGCAGATCTTAAGAACGTGAAGCTTCTCATTTTGGATGTATTATTCTTTTCAAATCCAAAGATTTGCATAACGTTGTCTACATATTTTCCTTATGAGTGACTTTGCTGCTAATGATTTGGGGGATTGTAGTTCAATTTCCTCCTCTTATGCCTACTGGAAAAATATTTAGTGAATATGGCAGCGTATGGGTAACATATGAGTATTACAGTTGAGCAATTTCCTTCGTCTGTGGATTGTATATCCCTTCCCAGCTGTGCAAAAAGCAATGAAACAGGTCAGACTTTAAATGTTCTTTGAAAATAAAATTTGTTATTTTGTAACTTTCCAATGGTACGTGGAAACAGCTGAAGCTTCTGAACTACTTCAAACAAATTATCTTGTAAGCAGCATGTAGGCCTGCAAAGTGTAAAAATCAGAAACACGATTCTTTTTATCGTGTTTACATAGCATATGTTTGATTTTAAGAGATTAAAATTTGGGGCGTTTTGAGTGCCAAGCAAAGTGATGTTTTATAACAAGACTTGGCTTTTGTTTAAAAGAAATATAATATGATATTTCCATAGTGTTTCATGATATCTAGATAGGTAGATGGCTAATGGAGCTTCAAACTATCCGCACTTTTCTGTTACTATTCTGCTTTTTCATTTGAGTTTCTGCAGATGTGGTTTTTACATTTTTTCACTGTCAAATGTGAAAAAGAGATGTTTTTAATTGAAACATAGATGGAGACATATAGATAGATAGATAGATAGATAGATAGATAGATAGATAGATAGATAGATAGATAGATAGATAGATAGATAGACTTATTTTTGCACCAGCAGTTGAATGGATTATTATTATTGAACAATGGTAAATCCAGTGGCGGCCTGTCTAATCCATGCACCCAGCCCCTAATCTACATGCAGGGTGCCAGGAGCATGTATTTCAATGTTTTTTTTTTTTTTTTTTTTAGAAGCACATGATTAGAGCCTGAGGCTTCAAAAAAGGGTGGGTTCAGGGGGCAGATCACTGCCCCCTGAGCCCACCCAGTTGTGTGGCAAAAGCAAATTAATATTCACTATTGTCTTCCTGATTCTCCTTCCGGCCAATCGGGAAGCGGGTCTTAAGACCTGATTGGCCGAGAGGAGAAGCGACCATATTAGCAGCCCAGGAGGTAGCGGCTGAAGAGGAGGAAGAGATGCAGAGGAAGCCGTTGTGAATGCTGCCAAGGAGAAGGAGATACAGGAAGGAGTTGAACCTAAATGGGGTAAGTGCAGGGCTGGTGGGTGGACGAGCAAGCGACGGGGGGGTTTGACCGACCGACCAACCGACCGAACAATGCTCCAAAAAATGGAGCACCAGCCCCAACTGGGTAAATGGCCAGATTTTTCTATTTTTGTACTAAGTAGTTGTATGCTAGTCTTTACCTTTCTATCCTTAAAGTGGACGTAAACCCAATTCATGAAATTTGAGCTGGGCACATATATCTGCAGTGTTTTCTTATCTCTCTTCAAAGCACTATGTCCGTAGCTGTCTCCTGCTCCATTCTTCTGTTATCAACCTGATAACTTCTGCCACGTTCTCCATCAAATGAGATAAAAGCAGGCTGAACTATTCAGCGAATAGTTCTGAAAATCTCTACCTATGAGGGGAGGGGGTGTGTGCCTTTCCACCAATCAGCTGTCTTGGCTGTATGCTCAGACTTCACCGCACTGCTAAACAGAAAGAGAAAATCTCCTAACACGATCTGAACTTTCTAAAGAATATAGGTATATATGTAGGGAGATTTGTTTCATCTCTGTGTGTCATCTGAGGCTGTTCACTTCACTGGGTATATGTGAGGGTTTACATCCACTTTAACTAAGAAAACAGAAAAGCTGTAGATTGGTTGCTACAGACAAATCTGGGAGCTTGTCTCTGCAGCAATCAATGGCAGTATAAAGCTGCTACGATCTCAAAGGTAACAGCCAAAAGCAGGAAAGGTTTAATAGGTGGCAATTAGAGCTCTGTATTGAATATATAAATAAAGAATTTTTCTTTGTTAATGTTATACAATTTAGCAAATTAGTAATTTTTCTTTGTAAATTTTGGCCAAAATTTATACTGCTACATATCTTTGGTAAAAATAAGTACAAATTGGTGAATATTAATCAGTCTTTGTGAAAGTTAAAGAGTCTAAAAACTATGGTGCCAATATCTGAAAATTGATCACACCTGAAGTACCGAAGGCCTATCTAATTTCTTGAGACCCTAACATGTCAGAAAAGCACAAATACCCCCCAAATGACCCCTTTTTGGAAAGAAGACATTCCAAGGTATTTAGAAAGATGCATGGTGAGTTTTTTGAAGTTGTCATTATTTCCCACAATTCTTTGCTAAATCAAGATTTTTTTTCTTGTCATATTAGCAGGTTATTTCTCACACACAGCGTATGCATACCACAAATTACACCCCAAAACACATCCTGCTATTACTCCTGAGTACGGCGATACCACATGTGTGAGACTTTTACACAGCGTGGCCACATACAGAGGCTCAACATGCAGGGAGCACCTTCAGGCGTTCTGGAGCACCGAGGCCAATTCTGACATTTCTCTCCTACATTTAAAAATCATCATTTATTTGCTAGAAAATTACATAGAACCCCAAAACATTATATATGTTTTTTTAGCAAAGACCCTAGGCAATGGCGGTTGTTGCAACTTTTTATCTCACGCGGTATTTGCGCAGCAAATTTTCGAACGCATTTTTTTGGAAGAAAAAACAGTTTTGTGCTTTAGAAAAAAAAAAAAAACAGTAAAGTTAGCCCAATGTTTTTGCATAATGTGAAAGATGAAGTTACGCCGGGTACATAGATACCTAACATGTCACCCTTCAAAATTGCACACGCTCGCGGAATGGCGCCAAACTTCGCTACTTAAAAATCTCCATAGGCGACACTTTAAAATTTTTTACTGGTTACATGTTTTGAGTTACAGAGGAGGTCTAGGGCCAAAATTATTGCTCTTGCCCTAACGTTCACAGCGATACCTCACATGTGTGGTTTGAACACCATTTTCATATGTGGACAGGATTTACGTATGCGTTCGCCTCTGCATGCGAGCACATGGACAGGGGCGCTTAAAATTTATTTATTTTTTTATTGTTCATTTTACTTTATTTATTTTAGTTTGACACTTTTTTCCAAAAAAAAAAAAAATTGATCACTTTTATTCCTATTACAAGGAATGTAAACATCCCTTGTAATAGGAATATGGCATGACAGGTCCTCTCTACAGTGAGATATCGGGTCAATAAGACCCCACATCTCACCTCTAGGCTGGAAAGCCTTAAATCCAAAAAAAAAAAAAAAAACGATCCTGGTTTCGATGGTAGCGGTGAGTCGGTAGAAGCACCTGAGGGTGGTGGGAGGGGGGAGTCCCCTCTCGCCTCCCGTAAGAACGATCAAGCAGTGGAACAGCCGCTATGATCACTCATATGGTGTAGGGAATCGCCGGCTGAAAAAGCTGATATCTGAATGATACCTGTAGCTGCAGGCATCATTCAGATATCCCCGCACAAACTCAAAGACATCATATGACGGCCGGCGGGTGGGAAGTGGTTAAAAATTGCCGAGTATTGCGGGGTATTGCAGAGTATTGCGGGATATTTCTGAGTATTGCAGATTATTGCAGATTATTGTGGGGTATTGTGGGGTATTGCAGAGTATTGCAGAGTACTGCGGAGTATTGTGGGGTATTGCAGAGTATTGTGGTGTATTGTGGGGTATTGCAGAGTATTGTGGAGTATTGTGGGGTATTGCAGAGTATTGCAGAGTACTCCGGGGTATTGCAGAGTATTGCAGAGTACTGCGGGGTATTGCAGGGTGTCAGAGAGGTTACCTGGTTGGGCGCCGGTGCGCCCCGGGGCGCGTTGGTGTGCGTGTTTCTGTGCGTGTTGGGGCGCGTGTTCCTGGGGGCACCGGTGTGTCTAGTCTGGCCGGCCATGGTGTGCAGGGTGGCGTCCGGGCACGTGCGCGTACGCGCGTTCGCCTATGGGCGTTACTACAGGCTTGCCTGGTGGTGCTGGCGTGCACGCCGGTGTTCGGGGGCGCGCTCGGGCACGTGCGGGTGCGTGGGCATCTGGGCGTATCGGCGCGCGCACGAGCGTGGCGTTTGGCACCAATCTGCCTATTTAGGTCTGCCTCAATCCCTGATCGGTGCTGCCTGATCAACAGCTCTGTGCCAAAGTTCTGTGATCCTCTCTGTGTTCCGTAGCTCTGAAGTTCTGACCTATTACGACCCGGCTTGCCTTTTGGACCTCCCTGACTGCTGCCTGAATCCGACCCCGGCTTGTTTGACCCCGCTTTTGCCTGCTCCTTTTGTACTTCTGCTGCCAGCCCATTGCCGACCTCTGCCTGTGTGTGACCAGCCTAGTAAGCTCCTGCTCAGCATCAGTTCCAGTGTTCCTGAGTTCTACCTGCTGCAAGAAAGACCACCTTTCTCCAGGATCCATATACCAGGCCCTCATACCACTCCACACTCGTGGGTTTCCTGTCTGCTCTCTCAGGGGCCCCGAGTCTGATATGTAAGGGAGCCTACCCTCTTCCCAAGCGGGCTCACCTGTCTGGTAAGTGAGGAACCTGACACAGGGTATTGTGGGGTATTGCAGAGTATTGCAGAGTACTGTGGGGTTTTGCAGAGTATTGTGGGGTATTGCAGAATATTGCAGAGTATTGCGGGGTATTTCAAAGTATTGCGGGGTATTTAGGAGTATTGCAGAGTATTGCAGAGTATTGCAGGGTATTGCAGAGTATTGCAGAGTATTGCAGGGTATTGCAGAGTATTGTGGAGTATTGCAGAGTATTGTGGAGTATTGTGGGGTATTACAGAGTATTGTGGAGTATTGTGGAGTATTGCAGAGTATTGCAGAGTATTGTGGAGTATTGCAGAGTATTGCAGAGTATTGTGGGGTATGGCAGAGTATTCCAGAGTATTGCGGGGTATTGCAGAGTATTGCAGAGTTTTTCTTTACTTTGCCGAAAGACTCCCTGAATGTACAGCCGCCAGGGTATTCATTTAAATAACAGGGTAGTGAAGTGTCGAAGCATTTGTTTGTTGCAGTATACACATAAGATTATGTTAATGCTGCTACATATTCCTGTCTTACTTCATGTCCCTCTAATTGTTGAAAGTGGACCATCCTTTTAAGGTGTGTCAAAAGAGGAACTTTACATGTGGTACATGGTTTTCCAGTTTTTTCACAAATTACAACCTCATACTACCAGCAAATCCAATGCTGTCCTGCTGCATTTCATCAATCTGCGGACTCATGCTAGGTCCTGTGCCGCCATCTTCTTAACTTGCATTCTCAAGGGCTGACTGTCTCTTTTAGTCACACCCATGAGAATTCACATGCGCTAAAGCCAACCGGTTCCTTGATGACCTTGGGAGTATGCCAAAGCATCCTGGAATGCATTATTTTAGTATCATAGGAGGTTGCGGAAAGGATTCTTGCCTAGGTGAGAAATCCAGAAGTGCAGGGAGATGTACACAAAAAATAAAACACAGCTTTCCATTAGACTCCATTTACACCTTAGCATATCGATAAGGTGGCGTTTTTCGAGCGTTCTCAGCTTTTTTTGCAGCTTTTTATGAGCTTTTCAAAAGCTGTTTCGTGTATTACAAGCGTTTTACAGCTTCAGGTGATTTTGCTTAGCCAATAGAAAGCACTAGGGGGAGGAGAGGGAGAGGAAATTAGGGGTGGAGAGCTGCTACTTGAGCATTTTACATGCGTTTTATGCATATTTGTCTGCTCAAGTAAGGCGTTTCTATTGAAGTCTATGAGGCCAAAAACACTTGTAATCTGCCAAAAAGAAGCTCATGTACTTTTTTGAGAGTCAGGTGTTATGCTTCAGGCAACAGAATGCTCATATGTGAACAGGGGTTATTGAAATGCAAGGAATTTTGCTTGTTGGGCGTTTTGAAGCTTCAGAGCTGAGCAATTTACAAGCTGAAAAATGTTCAGATGTGAACAGGGCCTCACAGTCATATAGTTGCTTGTCTTCTTGTTGGCCTGGAGAATGCCAAATTGCACCAAAACCCCAAGTATCTTAACTAAAACCTGCAAACTAAATATTCATTTATTTTAAATATGAATAGCATAAAAAGCACTTCATTTTAAAGAATACAGATCAGCGGCGCCTGATCCTTTCCTGTAGTTCCTATCACTTTATTCTGTAAGCTTCCAAGCAATCAACAATAAAAGAGCTGTATGAAACTGTCAGAAAAGGAGATCGAAAATAACAATTATTTACAAGGCAGCAAAAGCTTGCAAAGAAAAATCTAAATGTTGACACCAGAGCTAAAGAATTCCATTACGCTCATTGCTTCTCTGACATTATTTTAGATTTTGTAAAACTTTCCAGCATACTTCACATGACAGTCTAGTCTTTATTCAGCATAATGAATTCCAAGTTGATTAATTTCAGATGAAGTTATACTTTCAAGAATAAGTTATTACAGTTCAGAAAGGAACTTGGTTTTTGTGAGTGTTGCTATCAATGATATCCAACATACAGCACCCAGCATGTATTTTAAACTAGAAAAGTAAAATAAAACAGAACGATTTGAACAAATGTATAAGTAACGTAAGCCTCTGGGTATGTTTTCAGTTATATTAAATAGTATGGTGTGTTTTGGTGGCCAGGAAAATTTACAATGATTTTACTGAGTGCAAAAATGACCTAGAATATTATTTTGGGTTATCCGTTTTCGGATGTACTTTGCTGCCTGTTAAAAATAAAGTAAATTAAGTAATTAGACTAAATGAAGCACATGTTCAGTAGATGATCACAATAATGCTACCCTATAGCATCATATGGTATGACATCATAGACAAGTACCTTAAAGTGATATTAAATCTTTTTTCTGTTAAGTATAACACGTTTATTATTTTATCTGCTTTATGCAATGGTTTTGCACAGAGCAGCCCCAGTTCTCCTCTTCTCTGGTCCCTCGACGGTGCTCCCTCCTCTTCAACGAGTGTCCCTATAGGAAGCCGCTTCCTATGGGAGCACTCATGTGGGCTCACTCCCAAACTTTTGACACAGACAGGATGACTCAGTTCCGCCCCCCCTCCCTCTTTGCAGGATTTGATTGACAGCAGCAGGAGTCAATGGCTACTGTAGCTATCAATCTGCCCAGAGAGGAGAGACAGAGCGGGGAGAGCCGCTGCTCTCATGCACAGCACTGGATCGGGAATGGGCTCAGGTAAGTATAAGGGGGGCAGGGGGGATTCTGTTTCTGTCTACCTTAATGCATAGAATGCACTTAGGCTTTCAAACAATTTTAACCCACATTCTGATACAAATCTAGCATTTCACTTTCCTAATTATTGAACTATGACATGTCATTGACAAGAAGGAGTTGCTAAACTGGACATTCATTGTACATACTGTATTTACCTCTTCTCTAGTTTACTGAGGTGTTCACAGTCCAATTTTAAAGGGTCAGTTTAAAACTATTTACTGCTTTTAGTCCATTTTAGTGCACTAAATCACATGCTAATATCTTCCTACCATAAAAAATAAAAAATAGCCCCCCCCCCCCCCCCCCCAGAACTACCTGCCCAAGGGAGATAATTATGGTGATGAGCCTGGTTGACAGTAGAAAGGAGGCAGTAGCATATAAAAATGTAAGTTAGAGCACAGAACAATGGTGCCACGCAAGACAAAGAAGAGAAAAATGATAAAAATTACGAAACTCGCTAATCTTTGGTAAGAAGAAAAAGAAAACATTCCAATAATTTCTAATTGGTCAAAAGTTACTTTGTGACTTCATGTAAAGCTTTCTGTTGAAGGGTTTCTGTATTTCTAAAGCTTTGATATTTCACAGAGAAGAGATAAAAGGATTCAATAGACTACCTAACCTTATTCTAGAAGAAAATACATATCTGTTTTGCAATTACTTTCTGTTCGAATTAATGCAATAAGTTCAATTTATGGAAGCAAATGACAAGATGATTGGGTCAGATTAACATGTATGTATAGCCAAAATATTCTTTTGTATGTTGGATACAGTAGGGAAGGGTTAGAACCACTGTTTAAAGCGAAGTGTGGGATTGGAAAAAAAATTAAACAGTAATACTTAACTATGTAGAACAGATGCAGAATGGATCCGATGCTGCATATGTCCCCTGTTATTGCCACACCAAGAACTGAGCATTCAAAGACCCGCTAACTGCTCAGTTCTTGGGTCCACTCTGACCACAGAGCGGTAACTGTCAGTCACCACTTTGTGTTCTGCCCTGCCAGCGCTCACTGGAGTGCTGGACTGTGCAGGGGACCGGAGCGGCTGGCTTTAGCTCTCAGCGGCACGCTGAGAGGCTGAGCCAGTTGCCAATCAGTCATCTGGGTAAATTACAACATTATTGTCTGGATCCCTGCAGAGCCTGGACAGGCTCTGTGATGTCAGCCCACTGTGAACTGAATCTGGGACACAGAAGTGCAGAACTATATGCACTCCTGTGACCTACAGGATAAGTATGGTCAAAAGAGCTTTGGCCATAATTCTCCTTTAAGTTTTTTATTGCTGTCTTTGTCACAAAGGCAAAAAAGTAATGGCCAACCAAAATATGTCACCAGAACAGGGAGACAGAATGAGGACACTTGGTCCTATGACAACTGTTTAAGAGGAGAATTTCTCTTACTTTTAGAAATCTTCCTTTTACTCACTGTCATATCACCAGAACAGGAAGTGAAGGGGAATCTCCACAATGGGACACATAGAAAGAGTAAAGGTACAGTGTTTTTTTCTTCCCCATCCATCCAACACCAAAAAAGTGTTTGTACATAAGCTTTAATATTGATAAATGAGTGGATATGTGTTTTTGCAAGGGAATGCTTTTTAATATCATTGTTCCAATATGAAATTGGTTTTCATACCTGTTGAGAATGAATGGCAGGAGGAGGTTCTGCACTGATAATAGCCATGATACTACACAAAGGTTCATTTTTAAAGCTTGGGGAAATTAACAAAACCACCCTTTCAGTGGGGCTCCTTACTGGTCGTGTGGAAATGAAGTGTCTACTGAAGTGAGGAATAAGGTAAGTAAAAGTGCTTTTCATTGGTACCCCAAGGCAAAAATTAACAAGCAGATGACCTGAAAATTAAAGAGGGTTAAAAAAAATAGTTAAATGATGATTGCATGAGTCCCCTACTTTTCCTAAACAAAAAATAATACATAAAGCTAGGTTCCAAACTGTTATTCACCATACTTTTTATAAATTTATTTTATTTTATTTTTAATATCATTCCTATAACACTCATCTCATAAAATATTATATTGAGTGTGGATAATTATGCTTTATATAACACATGAATAGAATCTTTATCTTCTCAGTGAAATAACACAAGTTCTACAGTTTGTTACAAACACGTGAAAAATGTAATTTACATACATGAAAGTGTCAGTGATCCCCTAACCATTACATGCTCTGTTGCCTAGACATAATAAATCCTTGCGGTTATGTGAGGCTGACAAGCTCTGGATGCACTCTCGATATCTTAGTATTAAGCAAAATGTTAATGAAAGGAGAATGCTAACTAGCTTTAATTTTGCTTCTGCTTTGTCATGTTTGACAACTGCGAGCTTTATTCTTTACACATAATTCCTGCTCCAGTGGTTTCCCTTGAAAATGTGCCAAGCACAAAGAGGAGCCAATTGAATAAACTGCTCATTTTTAATAAGAAGCATAATTAAATATGCAACTAATTAAATGGTATCATTAACCTTAGTATGCAGATAAGCTTCTTAAAAGCTTTTCCGGCTGCATTTAATCTGCACGTACATTAAGATCAAAGTCCCTGGTTGTTGATTTCTTGAGTAGGCTATGAAGTGGTTAGATCTTCACAGGAATGTTATTGGTCTGTAAGATTTTGAGTCTCCACCTGTCTCTTCATGTTTTATTTCACACAGAAATAAATAGATAGCGCTTCAGCAGTGTATTTTTTTTTTTTTAGGAACTGACAATTTCCTGCTTATCATATCAGCTTTATTTTTAATCTTACTCTTTAATGTCAAATTTTTCTTCATTGGGGATTTGTTACTTTTTTCCTAATTTCTTGTACATGTTTTTTTTCAAACATCTTTAAAATTGAACTCCAGACAGATGTGAAACAATAATGAATTCAGTTATGCATTTCTTAAAATCAAATGCAATTAAATGAAATCAAATTGGTATTGGTATAAGTCTCTACATACAACTTTGTAATGGTCCCCTTTCATATTGTTTACAGTAAAACTAGAAGAGGGAGAAACATAACTAGGGACCAATGAGGTGACCTGTATACACATAAAGTACTTACAAGGAACTTGCTCAGAGTGAGAGAGATAAGTCCATCAATCTTGTTCTGCTCCCATACTGTCAAAGGAATGGGACCAATTTGTATTGTTTAACTGCAACAGAGAAAATTCAGGCCACCATCCTTGTTCTGGTGTCCTTGTTCTTGTTGTCTGGCTAGTTTAACTAGTGTATTTCAGCTGTGTATGTAGTTGTTTGATGGAGTAGCGGTGATGCTAGGCAAACTTTGAAACAAACATAATATAAGTAAGTTAGGTATCCATTTAAACACGATTAGAGATTGCCATTATGGTTAGGAGGGGTGATTTCAGCAAATTTAATTTCATGGAATTACCAATTTTACTGTATGCTACATTTCTCTGAAGTACAATTTTTAAATTTCCTAATCAAACTGTGAAATTTGTGTAAAAAAAAAATTTATCTTTTCTTTATTTACATGGTGTTTGTTTTCGCTTGAGTAATAGATACTACTTATCATAGGAGCTTCACCTGTCTCTCCGAAAAAACATAAAATCTAACTATGTGTACTAAAATAACTCAAGAAAATCAAAACATTTTATTCGGAAAAGCTTTATTTGGCTGACAACCCAAGATAAGTGCTTAGAAAACCCGATAAATATTAAAACCAATTAAAAAGCAGAAACAGCCACTAGGCAATGTGACCATGAGTTTACAGTACAAGATAACCACTTAATAGGGTGGTACAAACAGAAAAAAATAATAGTGAGTAAATAGCAGAGGCAGTTATGTTCACAATATCTAGCAGAGATTGCATCCAAATGAGACCATAACTGTCTTGAGAAAAATCCTAAATAAACAACACTTCTATTCCTGAATGAAATCTATAGTATATAATGGAGCATGTATAAAAGATATGTCAAATATATATCAATATATGGATCAAATATGTCAATTAAAACCTATAGAGTAACTGAACTGAATAGGAGTAGATCCCTCACCGGTAATAGTAATGCCCTGTACACACGGTCGGACATTCCGACAACAAAATCCATGGATTTTTTCTGACAGATGTTGGCTCAAACTTGTCTTGCATACACACGGTCACACAAAGTTATCAGAAAATCCGATCATTCTGAACGCGGTGACATAAAACATGTACGTCGGGACTATAAACGGGGCAGTGGCCAATAGCTTTTGTCTCTTAATTTATTCGACTTTGTGCGTCAGATTTGTGTACACACGATCGGAATTTCCGACAACGGTTTTTGTTTGTTGGAAAATTTTATAGCAAGCTCTCAAACTTTGTATGTCGGAAATTCCGATGGAAAATGTGTAATGGAGGACACACACACGGTCGAAATTTCCGACAACAAGGTCCTATCACACATTTTCCATCGGAAAATCCAACCGTGTGTACTGGGCATCAGAGTGCTTTCACTCTGAGGCGTCTGCGGTGCTTTACCATCGTTTTCGCAGCGCTATTTGGCTGCTAGTGGGGTGTTTTTAAGAAAAAGGGTTAAAACCGTCCGCAAAGCGCCGCTGGCGGTGCTGCCCTATTGATTTCAATGGGCAAGGGCACTTTAGGAGCAGTGTATACACCACTCCTACAGCGCTGCAAAGATGCTACTTGCAGGACTTTTTTTACCGTCCTGCAAGCGCACCGCTTCAGTGTGAAAGCACTCGGGCTTTCACACTGGAGAGACAGGAGCCATGCAGGCACTATTTTTAGCACTGTAGCGCCTGTAAAGAGTCTCAGTGTGAAAGCAGTCTAAAGGGGACTGTCTCTGCTTAACATACAAATCATAAATATTCACAAAAAAATTAATAATCATCATTTGGAGGTTTATATTGTAAAATAAAAACACAATGTATTGGCCATATATTCACAATCAATTCAAAAAGCTGTTCGAAAGGAGGATATTATCCATAAGGTGAGTATATCTTGTGGTAACAAGATCTTTTAGGATAAAAGCATACAAATGCAGAGAATCCAGACGATATGTCATACAGACGAAGATAAAGAGGGAGCTATAATATCAAAAAGTACACAGATAAAAATCGCTTGACTCAAGACCCTGAGATATTAGATAAAGGGGTTGATCCATGACAACCCTATGTGTATATATACAGTATCTCACAAAAGTGAGTACACCCCTCACATTTTTGTAAATATTTTATTATATCTTTTCATGTGACAACACTGAAGAAATTACACTTTGCTACAATATAAAGTAGGGAGTGTACAGCTTGTATAACAGCAACAGTATAACTCAACACACAGCCATTAATTTCTAAACCGCTGGCAACAAAAGTACACCCCTAAGTGAAAATGTCCAAACTGGGCCCAAAGTGTCAATATTTTGTGTGGCCACCATTATTTTCCATCACTGCCTTAACTCTCTTGGGCATGGAGTTTACCAGAGCTTCACAGGTTGCCACTGGAGTCCTCTTCCATTCTTCCATTATGACATTACAGAGCTGGTGGATGTTAGAGACCTTGTGCTCCTCCACCTTCCATTTGAGGATGCCCCACAGATGCTCAATAGGGTTTATGTCTGGAGACATGCTTGGCCAGTCTATCACCTTTACCCTCAGCTTCTTTAGCAAGGCAGTGGTCGTCTTGGAAGTGTGTTTGGGGTTGTTATCATGTTGGAATACTGCCCTGCAGCCCAGTCTTCGAAGGGAGGGGATCATACTCTGCTTCAGTATGTCACAGTACATGTTGGCATTCATGGTTACTTCAATAAACTGTAGCTCCCCAATGCCGGCAGCACTCATGTAGCCCCAGACCATGACACTCCCACCAGCATGCTTGACTGTAGGCAAGACAAACTTGTCTTTGTACTCCTCACCTGATTGCCGCCACACACGATTGACACCATCTGAACCAAATAAGTTTATTTTGGTCTTATCAGACCACAGGATATGGTTTCAGTAATCCATGTCCTTAGTCTGCTTCTCTTCAACAAACTGTTTGCGGGCTTTCTTGTGCATCATCTTTAGAAGAGACTTCCTTCTGAGAAGACAGCCATGCAGACCAATTTGATGCAGTGTGCAGCGTATGGTCTGAGCACTGACAGGTTGAGCCCCCACCCCTTTAACCTCTGCAATGCTGGCAGCACTCATTTCTCAAAGACAACCTCTGGATATGATGCTGAGCACATGCACTCAACCTCTTTGGTCGACCATGGCGAGGCCTGTTCTGAGTGGAACCTGTCCTGTTAAAGCGCTGTATGGTCTTGACCACCGTGCTGCAGCTCAGTTTCAGGGTCTTGGCAATCTTCTTATAGCCTAGGTCATCTTTAAGTAGAGCAACAATTCTTTTTTTCAGATCTTCAGATCTTACTTTGCCATGAGGTGCCATGTTGAACTTCCAGTGACCAGTATGAGAGAGTGAGAGCAATAACAACAAATTTAACACAACTGCTCCCTATTCACACCTGAGACCTTGTAACACTAACAAGTCACATGACACCGGGGAGGGTAAATGGCTAATTGGGCCCAATTTGGACATTTTCACTTAGGGGTGTACTCACTTTTGTTGCCAGAGGTTTAGACATTAATGGCTGTGTGTTGAGTTATTTTGAGGGGACAGCAAATTTACACTGTTATACAAGCTGTACACTTACTACTTTACATTGCAGCAAAGTGTCATTTAACTCTCTTGGGCATGGAGTTTACCAGAGCTTCACAGGTTGCCACTGGAGTCCTCTTCCATTCCTCCATTATGACATTACAGAGCTGGTGGATGTTAGAGACCTTGTGCTCCTCCACCTTCCATTTGAGGATGCCCCACAGATGCTCAATAGGGTTTATGTCTGGAGACATGCTTGGCCAGTCTATCACCTTTACCCTCAGCTTCTTTAGCAAGGCAGTGGTCGTCTTGGAAGTGTGTTTGGGGTTGTTATCATGTTGGAATACTGCCCTGCAGCCCAGTCTTCGAAGGGAGGGGATCATACTCTGCTTCAGTATGTCACAGTACATGTTGGCATTCATGGTTACTTCAATAAACTGTAGCTCCCCAATGCCGGCAGCACTCATGTAGCCCCAGACCATGACACTCCCACCAGCATGCTTGACTGTAGGCAAGACAAACTTGTCTTTGTACTCCTCACCTGATTGCCGCCACACACGATTGACACCATCTGAACCAAATAAGTTTATTTTGGTCTTATCAGACCACAGGATATGGTTTCAGTAATCCATGTCCTTAGTCTGCTTCTCTTCAACAAACTGTTTGCGGGCTTTCTTGTGCATCATCTTTAGAAGAGACTTCCTTCTGAGAAGACAGCCATGCAGACCAATTTGATGCAGTGTGCAGCGTATGGTCTGAGCACTGACAGGTTGAGCCCCCACCCCTTTAACCTCTGCAATGCTGGCAGCACTCATTTCTCAAAGACAACCTCTGGATATGATGCTGAGCACATGCACTCAACCTCTTTGGTCGACCATGGCGAGGCCTGTTCTGAGTGGAACCTGTCCTGTTAAAGCGCTGTATGGTCTTGACCACCGTGCTGCAGCTCAGTTTCAGGGTCTTGGCAATCTTCTTATAGCCTAGGTCATCTTTAAGTAGAGCAACAATTCTTTTTTTCAGATCTTCAGATCTTACTTTGCCATGAGGTGCCATGTTGAACTTCCAGTGACCAGTATGAGAGAGTGAGAGCGATAACAACAAATTTAACACAACTGCTCTCTATTTACACCTGAGACCTTGTAACACTAACAAGTCACATGACACCGGGGAGGGTAAATGGCTAATTGGGCCCAATTTGGACATTTTCACTTAGGGGTGTACTCACTTTTGTTGCCAGAGGTTTAGACATTAATGGCTGTGTGTTGAGTTATTTTGAGGGGACAGCAAATTTACACTGTTATACAAGCTGTACACTTACTACTTTACATTGCAGCAAAGTGTCATTTCTTCAGTGTTGTCACATGAAAAGATATAATAAAATATTTACAAAAATGTGAGGGGTGTACTCACTTTTGTGAGATTACTATATACAGTGGGGACGGAAAGTATTCACACACCCTTACATTTTTCACTCTTTGGTATATTGCAGCCATTTGCTAAAATCTTTTAAGTTCATTTTTTTTCCTCATTAATGTACACACAGCACCACATGTTGACAGAAAAACACAGAATTGTTGACATTTTTGCAGATTTATTAAAAAAGAAAAACTGAAATATCACATGGTCCTAAGTATTCAGACCCTTTGCTCAGTATTTAGTAGAAGCACCCTTTTGATCTAATACAGTCATGAGTCTTTTAGGGAAAGATGCAACAAGTTTTGGGGATCCTCTGCCATTCCTCCTTGCAGATCCTCTCCAGTTCTGTCATCTCTCCAGAGATGCTCAATTGGGTTTACGTCAAGGCTCTGGCTGAGCCATTCAAGAACAGTCACGGAGTTGTTGTGAAGCCACTCCTTCGTTATTTTAGCTGTGTACTTAGGGTCATTGTCTTGTTGGAAGGTAAACCTTCGGCCCAGTCTGAGGTCCTGAGCACTCTGGAGAAGGTTTTCGTCCAAGATATACCTGTACTTGGCCGCATTCATCTTTCCCTCAATTGCAACCAGTCGTCCTGTCCCTGCAGCTGAAAAACACCCCCACAGTATGATGCTGCCACCACAATGCTTCACTGTTGGGACTGTATTGGACAGGTGATGAGCAGTGCCTGGTTTTCTCCACACATACCGCTTAGAATTAGGGCCAAAAAGTTCTATCTTGGTCTCATCAGACAAGAGAATATTATTTTTCACCATTTTGGAGTCCTTCAGGTGTTTTTTAGCAAACTCCATGCAGGCTTTCATGTGTCTTGCACTGAGGAGAGGCTTCCGTTGGGCCACTCTGCCATAAAGCCCCGACTGGTGGAGGGCTGCAGTGATGGTTGACTTTCTACAACTTTCTCCCATCTCCCAACTGCATCTCTGGAGCTCAGCTACAGTGATCTTTGGGTTCTTCTTTACCTCTCTCACCAAGGCTCTTCTCCCCCAATAGCTCAGTTTGGCTGGACGGCCAGCTCTAGGAAGGGTTCTGGTCGTCCCAAACATCTTCCATTTAAGGATTATGGAGGCCACTGTGCTCTTAGGAACCTTAAGTGTGCAGAAATTTTTTTGTAACCTTGGCCAGTTCTGTGCCTTGCCACAATTCTCTCTCTGAGCTCTTCAGGCAGTTCCTTTGACCTCATGATTCTCATTTTCTCTGACATGAACTGTGAGCTGTAAGGTCTTATATAGACAGGTGTATGGCTTTCCTAATCAAGTCCAATCAGTATAATCAAACACAGCTGGACTCAAATGAAGGTGTAGAACCATCTCAAGGATAATCAGAAGAAATGGACAGCACCTGAGTTAAATATATGAGGGTCACAGCAAAGGGTCTGAATACTTAGGACCATGTGATATTTCAGTTTTTCTTTTTTAATAAATCTGCAAAAATGTCAACAATTCTGTGTTTTTCTGTCAATATGGGGCGTTGTGTGTACATTAATGAGGAAAAAAAATGAACTTAAATGATTTTAACAAATGGTTGCAATATAATATGCACATATCCATCTTTATACTCCAGAATGGATCTTTAGGCAAGTCAGTTACTATATATTGCTTAAATTTAATTTAGAGCCAGCAATTTGCCACCTGTTGCCTTGAATCTAGTCGATTTGTGCAGAAACAAATTGATGTAAGAGGCACATGGCAGCAAATGTGCTCGTATATCCATTCTAGTGAAATATCTAAACTCCCAAAAGGATTGTATCCCAGGTGGTCTAGCCATCAAATCATAATTTAAAGCCTCTAAAGAAAGAGGTCAAGCAAAACACAATAAAGAAAATAATGTTGCTACAGTTCCATGGAAGACCTCAGTTAAGCTGGACATAGATGGATCATTTTTTTTTCATTCAGCCAGGATGAAGGAATTCCCCCTGCTGAGACATTGTATTCTGACAGCGGGACTCTCTACTGTTAGAACACACTGATCAGCGTCTGAAGCCAATAGGCTGCAGCTGCTGATAGAGGAAAGTTCTCCAATTTTCTTATTGGACAAAAGTTGATCTAAAGATCAACTTCTGTCAAACAGGGACACGCACACGTGGATCATAAACCAGCTTAATTTCGATCTATCATTGGCCAGCTTTACACTGTTGGACCAACAACCATCACATTGTCATCAAGGTGGTAATACTTGACCATCTCATAGTTTCCCAAAGTGTAAATCAAAGCCCCATAGACATTTGTAAATCAAACATGTCCAAGGTTTGGGCTTAAATTCCAGGAATAATGAATAAAACTTAGTGAAATATTAATCACTTCACAAATTATGTGATATATAATAACTGGACTGGGTTTGTGTAATACACAAGATCAAATAATATATAAGTCTCTGTGATCACTGATATCAAATGTCATCCACCCGTGCAAAACAAAAGAAAAAGAACAATATAGTCCACATGAGACAGTCTTCAACTATTGTGTGACGTAGAAATGTGATCCACCACCGGTATAAAAGGGGTTACTCCTTACCAGACAGGCATGATCCCCCATTACAGAGGATCATGAAAGGCATGGCAGCTGTAACTTTGAGTGTGTCTCCCGTGCTGGTCTGCCGCTAGGACCTCGGATCATCACATTAAATAGATCGGCTCAGATGGAATGCATGGCATGTAATAAAAATGGGGAAACTCAGATAGTGTAAAACCTTTTAAAATTTTATTAGGTAATAAGACAAAAACACACTTACAGAAGACGCTTCATAAACAAGCCTGAAGTCCGGTGTGTCGGCCGAACACACTCGGACAGACCCGTCCTACTGGAAATGAGAGCAGTGACTGGAGGTGAGGTCAGCGCATCATCCTGCTCCTTCCTATGCGTTTCGTAATAGAATTATGTCATCCAGGGGCACGATCGGAGTTTCCCTATTTCTATTACATGCCATGCATTCCATCTGAGCCGATCTATTTAATGTGATGATCCGAGGTCCTAGCGGCAGACAAGCATGGGAGACACACTCAAAGTTACAGCTGCCATGCCTTTCATGATCCTCTGTAATGGGGGATCATGCCTGTCTGGTAAGGAGTAACCCCTTCTATACCGGTGGTGGATCACATTTCTACGTCACACAATAGTTGAAGACTGTCTCATGCGGACTATATTGTTCTTTTTCTTTTGTTTTGCACAGGAGGATGACATTTGATATCAGTGATCACAGAGACTTATATATTATTTGATTTTGTGTATTACACAAACCCAGTCAGGTTATATTATATATCACATAATTTGTTTAGTGATTAATATTTTTATTCATTATTCTTTGTTTATGTTTATTTATCAGAGCGATTCATGTGTTTGTTTATTTAATTGCTATATGGGTGTCATATATTTAGAATTGCTGCATGTCACAGTTTATTAGTTTTTGATTTAACTTTTCTGAGCCATTTATCAACACACATCTTAGCGCAGTTTTTCTTTCTTTTTTCTTAAATTCCAGGAACCACAGGAGGCATGCCAGTTTCTCGCAACTCATTTTTTGTGTGCATTTAGCATCGTTTTTTGACTATATTTGAAAATTATTTGTATACTGTTGCTTTACCTTATTTTTTCACTGTCCGTTTTCTTTGTTTGTAAAAGAATATAAAATAATTAAGGTAATGAGAGGCCAATTTGGCCACAAGAACCGGCTTCAGATTTATAGGATGGATATTTGAAAGGAACTTCTGTAAACCTAATGTCCAATGCAACCCTAAAATGGCACTAAATGTTGGTTAAAAAAAACAAACAAAAAAAAATACATTCTATTTAGGTATATATTCTTAACTCAGAATAGTACCTTCTATTGCTTTCAGCCTCCTCCAAACAAAAACTTGATGTACCCAATTGTTCTCTGTATTGGTTTTCCACAAATCCGCCTGTACTTTTGAACAGCTCAAATACTTGGTTTGATCGGATTTGGTTATGACTATTATTGCCTAAAATAATAACTAACAACGGTCCTCTGTCAATGATAGTAATTTTTCAAAACTCTCAAAAACAGGGTTTTACAACAATAAAGACAGACCATGGGCATGGAGAGCAGGGTGCCAACATAAGGTAAAACAGTAACTTCTTATTGTACATTGTCTGGTGAATGGAAACCTTATTGCAATGCAAAATCTATTATAAATGTATACTTTGGCTTCAGTTTCCGGGTGAACCTCCAATGCCCCATCATTGTCATTATCATACCATCATGTATTTTGTTGTTTAAATTTCCCCTGGGTGTACTGTATACATAGCCATTACATTTGTACTTTAAAATTGCTTTTATGTTTTCTCTCTTGGGCTCTTGTTAGAAATTCAACATCTATAAACTTTCAAATCATTTTTAATAGATTTTGCTCTGTCAAAAAAGTAATATTATTAATATCTTTTCTGATGAAACCTATACCATTATTAGTACTATTCGTAGCACTAGGGATGAGCAAATGTGCTTGGTTTTGCATGAGGTTCATTAAATTTTGTGTATGGTTCAAAAATTCTGAAATTAAAAATGATCTCAATTGAAGTCTATGGGGCGAATCTTGATAATCAATGCTGGCCACTTTCAAGGCTAATAGGCAAGGCATTGTAAAAAAAAAACAAGAAAACACAGGGAGCTGGGCACTGCCGTGAAGGATGTGTACCAATGCTAAGAAAAACAAGTTAAAAATGCAAAAAAAATATATATTTTTAGGTAGTTTTAGTTACAACATCTGATTTCTTTATCCAGCTGTGATATAGTGGAAAGAATAGGAAAGAATAGTGGAAGTAGCTGACACAACAAATCCACAGGCTGTTTACTTAAAAAAAATAAAGATAAAGCCCATTCATTTACATAAACTGGCCAGTGGCAAAAAACATTTAATAGTCTAGCTTTTGAGCTTCTTTTTTGCAGTAACACACTGCATTGTCTTAAAAATTGAATAAAGTATCAAAACATAGTACAAAAAAACTATTAAAAACTGCAACCCCACATTTCAAAATATTCAAAATATAGACTTCAAGTATGTGTTTGGTGAAAAGTGGCTGGTATCCAGACAAAACATGAGCACTTGAAAAAGCAGCAAATAGAAAGAGCTCTCATCTACACATGACGCTGCACCACAAAGCTCAGCAAGAACAGCACCTCAATGAGACAACAGAAAAAGGCCCACACTCCTCCACCTTGTCCCTATGTTTTTGTGCTTTGCCTCCACAAGATTCATCTGCTGCAACATCTGTGACCTCTAGTGACAGAGAGAGAAGCCTCACAAGGAGTTTCAGAGGCTTAGGATATGCTTCATCAAGTGGTTCATGAGGCCACACTGTAAAAGGCTGAAAAACAGCTTTAATCTCTACATAATTTTCCTACAAGGCAGTGAAATAACCTCTACCTTTCTCTTCCTCATTTGCCTCATCTTCTGACTCCTTGGAACAAGTAGCCCTCCCTAAACATCCCAGAGCCTATGCAATATTCCAAGCTAAATGCTGCTATTTTGCCACCATTACCAGCTCCTGCCACTTTGCCTGGCCTGTTCTCTGATACAGTAAAGATACCACACAATGCTTCAGAGGGAAAAACTATGGCCATAAGCTACCCACCCTTCCACAACACACAGAGGGAAGGGCAGGCAGCAGCAAAACACATTGAATCCTACAGCCACCCTTTCTCAAATCTTCCTTCAATAGAAAACCTATGAGAGAGGCATAGTGGAGATGCTCTAAAGACTTTGTTTTTTTTTTAACCCAAACAGTGGACAATCATGCAGAAGATAGTGAAATGGCTGTCAAAACCTGTCAAAACCAAGTGCAGAGCAGCCCATAGAGCGGCTGCAGAGCAGCCACAAGCTTGCAAATAGTACTAACGGCCCTTTTCCTCCTTCTCAAGGGAACAAAACAACTACTTCCTTTTATAGTGCTGCTTATGCAATCTTTTCCTTCTCCTCAAGGGCACATAGCAGCCACTTTATTTTACAGTGCACCCTTTCCTCCTCCTTTTTAAGGATTAGACACTTTTTAAAAATAATACTTTCAATTGTCCCTTTTCCTCCTGCCCAAGATTCCTTACCAGCCACTTTTTAGAGTGCTGCTCATGTACCCTTTTCCTCATCCTCCTGAAAGGATGCAGAGCAGCTACTTTCCTTATCAGTACTGCTCCTGCAAACTTCTGCTCCTCTTCCTTTTTCAACTAATGCTAGCCCCACAGCCAATCTACAGAACTCAAAAGCCTTTTTAGGGCTTTTTTAAATGTATCTGCTGCTGGAGTGAAAGAAAAAAATATCCCCAAACCAACCATATATCCAGCATCATCATACCTGCTTTGCCCTAAACCCCTTTAAATAAGTTTGTGGGCTATGCTACATAGTGTCAGGTATCAAGCCTTCATTGTTTTGCCCAGCTTCCATTATTTTGCACAGAAGGCTATCCCTGCCCTCTTCCAGGATGTAGAATGCCATGAGGCAGGAGGAGATAGAGAAGGAATACAAGGAGAAGGAGGAGGAAGAGTGTTGGGGTGCTTGCAGTAAGGAGGAGGCGGGTTGGGATGACACTCTAAACATGACATAATTGTGCATTATTTAAGGCAAATTACTATTTGTAAAAAGTCCTGCATGTAAGAGTTGGAGAAAAATCATAAAGCAAGAACAGAAAGATTGGCGACTAGTTACAGGAACGATTTAACTATTTTTGAACAAAAGGCAGATGGGTCAAACTTTTAATAAAGGCCATATTATTATCAAAATCTAACAATTCTAAAATAGATGAATACTCAAAAATGCCACTTCTAAAACAAATTAACATCTTGGTTTTAAGGGAAAGTTCTGCTGCAAAAACATAAAATAATAGAAAAATATACCCTAAAAATAGATAGAATCCTATGTGTACATGACCATGTGTCCATGTACACATATTCTTGCGCTAGTTTCAAACAAATCAGAACGGCTGCTATCCTTCTTTTTCTACATATATTTATAGAGGATAGCATGTACAGTAGATGTTCAATAACCTAGGTACACTTAAACATATTCAATACCAATCAAATCCACAGGGCAATCACGGAGCTTAATTGGAGCAAATGTGAAGCAAATAGCAAGTGTGTTCAGGTAACAAGTGCTCTGTTTAATTGACTGGCATTAAATAAATATATATATATATATATATATAAATATATATATATTAGATAGATATAGCCATACATATACAGAAGTTGCATATTTTTATACAGTATTTAGTTATATTTAAATATATATAGTATGTATAAACATACAGCACACAAATTCCCTAATTTTTAATAAAAACACATAGGCTGTATTAAGAAAATGCATACAGTTTCATATTTGCTTTTGATTCCTGAAAGAGAGCATTGTCACAAAATTCAACCAATGGATGTACAGTAATTAAAAAGTATATGACTAAATTTCTTCCAAGCCCAATAAGCATGAATTTTTATAACACGGATAACAAAGTTTACGTATACACTTAACTCATATCTGTTAAAAAATAATTGCCAAGATCAACTTTATTTGCTGCTTGTTTCTTCCAAGCTAAATTATTAATATTTATTCAGCAAATCTAACAAAAATATTTAAATAGATCCACAAAGTAATTAGAGATGAAAAATGCCAGCAGTTCACATCTGTCAAAACTCTATTAACCTCCCACAAAACTTTGGAGCATATATTTATTAAAAACAACGATTTTGTAAGTGCATTTTATGATAAGGAGATGTATGTTCCTTTTCTGTGTATATAGGTATATTTTTAGATTTCTGTATTTATATAAAATGCGTTTTATTGCCTGTAGTGCTTGCTATTAATATGACGGCAACCATTTAATTATTCTGCCTGGTATATGATCTGGTATAAAGAAGAAATGTCAGAAGGACGTTATTTTATCCACACCTTTTCCAACTGTGATTTTCCATCATTTGTAACCTTCCTAAGGTCATTTTGAAGGGCAGAAAATGTGTGATCTTTGGCTTCCAGCTGATTCTTCAAATCATCTACAAAAGACTCCGCTGTATCATTTGATTTTATTCTCCACATAAAGAGAAGACTTTTTTCATAACTTCACAACAAAGTGAACAAAAAAAAAAAGAGAAAAAAAAAAACAGAAAACAACTACAATGTAGATATACAAGTTGTGACCCAGAATAAATAATCCCACCTTTGCAATCTAGTGGACTTTTGTTATGGTACTGACCAAGTTAACTGCCGCTGTGTCAGACCTCTGTTGTGGACCACCTATGGTCATAAAGAAAAAAAACATTAATACACCATTTGAAAGCAGACACAAAGACAGGAAGCCCTTCTTTGTCTGCCATCTACAACATTAACGAATTATATGTAACACATGTTTGCTTAACTTATATATTTTTATGAGATTGAATTAAAAACCTGAGGCTGGATAATTGGAAGATAGATTTTAATGTGTTGTAGCTCCAGTGGAAAAGTCTCATTAACGTCAGAGAATAAGCATCACTTGGACACCAGTTGTCTGTTATAATGGGGAATTTGAAGAGCTGTAATATAACATGGAGCTAATTCTAAAGCTCTAAATATTGAATTAAAAGGGCATTGGTCAGTTTCCAAATTTCACAGTATAGCCAGGCAAAGGACCAGAACCCAATTTACCATAATGTGCTTATGGGCTTACGCCTATATTAGCAATGTGTTCAGAGGAGGGGACAAAAACAAAGAAAAAAAAAGATTTTTTTAATTTTCTTTTGTTTTTGTTTTTTTGCTTTTTCTGTCCACTTGTGGACTTTTGTAAAGTAGTACAAAAACATTATGTAATCAAGTCAAGAGGAAACTTCTATCTCTTTTCAGACCAAATCTGTTTTCATGTGAATACTACAATTAAGAGCAGGAATGTAAAAAATGATTTAAACACTATAACGCTATAACAGTCAACTCAAGCCACTGCAAATCAGCTTCTTTTGTAAGCAGTTTGGCACTCTGGTTCGTAGTCAAAGATTGAGACACTGATGTGAATGTCACTTGCATGTCTACTTGCAGTTTTTTTTTTTTTTAAACTTTAATCTTTTTATTGACAAGATATATGGAAACCATTTGTTTTGACAACCATTGCGCTCAACATGAGCATTAAGAAATACAAAATTCAGTACACAAATATCAGAAGTTCACATTCACATATGAATTATTTTAACTGAACAGTTTTGATGAGGAAAATAATGATGCAATACTTTCTGAGGAGTTGGAGCCAGGCTAAAAACCTCAATAATTTCAAATAATAACCAGGTTTGTATATTCAGATTTAGATTTAAGGAACTTTAAACAATTCTCAACTTATGTATTAACAATAGTGAGAGTAGAGGAGCACCATACATCCCACACCTTACTATATTTATTTGGACAGCCCCAATGCCCAAAAAATGAGTTTCTGCTTGCAGTTTTAATAACTGAAATGCTATTGGGAGCACTTAGACTATAACAGCAGTAATTTGCATTTCACTGTGCTAGACTGTAACTCATCTCAGTTTACCAGCAGCTATTAGCCGGCAGCAGTAATCATTGTATTCTGACAGCAGGGAAACCTCCCGCTGTCAGAATACAATAGTGCAGCGGCAGGGATTCCTCCATCAACACTGAATGTATTGATGGAGGAATTAAGCGATTTTCTTTCCTTCAACACATAGTTGAAGAAAAGAAGATAGCTTAATGTTTCGCCAGCCCTACACTCTCGCTACTACACTCCCCCCCAAGTCTACAATGGCAACTGAGGAGAATGCTCATGCCTTTCACCACTTCTAATTGGCTGGGGATGATTGGCTAGAGATGATTGGCGGGCTAATTTCTGGGTCAGATGATGCGCTAGAGATCATGGGGAAGCCTGGAATGCCCAAATCAATATACACAATGAAAGAAAAGGTCACAAATCACAGTGACTGTGGATTAGTTTACTCATTACTACTTCCTTCTTGTTCATATTATTAGGGAAGACTCTTGTCCGGTGTCTGCTTTAGTCTGTTGTAGCTATTTGGACATAATTCTATGTTATCTACTGCTAGTGAAAACTATGGAGCTACAGCTGTTCCAATTTTTCTTGCCCTAAGTGTTCTCTAATGCGACTGTCCTGTTTTTTATTTGCTATGGCTTTTTCCCACCATTTATGTATGTATCTCATCTGTTCTATCAAACCAGCACTTTATCTTTTTTTTAATATGTCAGGCACAACTTCAGTTGCTATTAACTGGTGTTACCCAGCCCTGCAGTGCTTTGTATGAAGTTGTTACTGACACTGGCATAGCTGCCTTTTGTTTGGAACATGTGACCACATACTTGTGTGGTAAACTTTTGTGCATAAAACTACAATATGTTTACCACATCTTTATTCATCCTATTGGCATAGCTGACATTAAAGTTAAGTAACCCTCTGTAATTAAAATGTAAGACAGGCCTTTAGGGAATGGCAGAGGTTGTAAATGCAGAGGTAGTAGGGTCAAGCAGGTCCAACAGGAAAAAGATTGATTGGGCCACCCCACTGAGAGGTACGGCATGCCTGCTTTTTCTCATGAGAGTGGCAATGCTATACAGCCAGAGACTACCACCTCTCCAGGCCTGCGACCATTACCCAGCTCCTGACACCACAGTTGGCCTGCTATCATTATCACTTTTGTTGGCCTGCGATCTTTACCAGTTTTTTCCACCTCTGCTGGCTGGCCACCATTAACAGCTCCTACCAATTCTGCTGGCCTGCCACCATTACCAGCTTCAGTCACATATACTATACTGTCCCTGCCACCTCTGCTGGCCTGACACCTTAAAGCAACCCCTGATACATCTGCTGTCCTGTCATCAATACCAGCCCATGCCACCTCTGCTAGAACAATACCATTAGTTGCTCCTGCCAACTTTGCTTGCCTTCTACAATTCAAGCTTCTGCCACCTCTGCTGACCTGACACCATTACCAGCTCCTACAACCAGTGCTGGTCTGCCACTAATACCAGCTCCTGCCACTGCTGCTTGCCTGCCACCCTTACCAGTTCCAGCCACATTTTCTGTCCTACAATCAATACCAGCCCTTGCCACCTCTGCTGGCATGACACCATTACTTGCTTCTGTCAACTTTGTTGGCATGCTACAAATCTAGCTCTTGCAACCTCTGCTGGCCATTACCAGCTCCTACCACCACTGCTTGTCTGCTGCCCTTACCTGTTCCTGCCACTGCTGCTGGCCTGCCAACATTACTAGCATCTGCCACCCATGCTGACCTGCTACCATTACCATCTTCTACCACCTATGCTGACCTGCTACCACTACCTGCTCTTGCCGCCTCTTTTGGCCTGTCACTATGTAATTTTCTTCAAAGGGGATTTGCAAATTTCAGTAGTCAAGTGCAAAGTACAGCAAGACATTACTGCTAGTCGAAAATATTTTTTTTCTGATCAAATGATATTAAATATTATATGCTAATTGAATTTGGGCGTTGTCTTTGAACTTTGCAGTACTTTACGAAAGGCTTGCTTGTGTGCAATATGCAAATATTTGTACAATCGTTTTTGGTTTACCGAAGATAAACTGTAAGAAGAAAACTGTTTATTTTATTTATTGAACTGAAGTACAGTATTTAAAATCTCTGTAACTGCAGCAAGTAATACAATTTGGAACTTACAGAAATTAATTGTTAAGCTGCATTTCAATCACAGATACCCTCTAAGATCTAAAGTATATGTAAACCCTCACCTTGTAAAACAACCATTCAGTTTAAAAAAGAAATTAAAGGCAAAACATGCTTATATAGTAGGGATTTAACATCCTGTTTAATTGATTGAGGTTGGTCCTAATGAAGCTCAGCTGGTAAAGGGGGCTAGCAGTAGGTAACCCAAATGTTTATGTTACTATAAACAGAAGTATTACTTTGATCTGTATCAATATATCTTTAGCAATACATATGGCACGCATTTGAATGGTTAACATATATTAAAATGCAGGCTGCGTTCCATGTTCTTCCAAAAAAAATCACATTCCTATCAAATTTCCATTAATGACGTGTACTTGTTAAATTAGTTTGTTATATAAGTTGTTAGGACTCATGCACACAGATATATTCCTGCATACAGTGCAGAATACAGTGTATATCTGTGCCTGGGAATCTGCTCTGTGTTGTGCACAGCCACATCCAGGTTCTTCTCATATTACTATGCATGTACCCACTTGGTAGTAGGCACCGCTGCTCCTCTGTAACATCACCACTCTACACCTTGTCCATTGTAGGAACACTTTGCATTCATTGTGAAAATGCAAAGTCTCCCTGAATGGGAGAATGTTCCGAGTGATTTGCCAAAAGACTTCCTGTGTTCACAATGCAGCAGGGCAGCTGGGACCCAGGACAGGTATGGCACTTATAGACTTTCATTGGTCCAAGCTGGACCAATGTAACTATGTAAAAATTGCCATACCTGGAATTCATCTTTGGGTAATTTAAAAATGTTGGTTTGGAGGAATACAGAAGTCTTGGTGATGCTTGTTGCACTGACCACTGCCTAACAGTGAAATTTTCTTGCTTTGAAGAGATCTCCTCTTACTTCCTGATGTGTCTGTAGGACAAGAACTCATGAAAAATATCCCCAATGGGACACAGATAGTAATATAAACAGACAGTGATTTTAACTATTCCCTCTTCTATCAAAAAATTTTTGGCCGTGAGGAGAGAAAAGTCTTTGCACAGGAACCATGTAGTCCAATTTTTGAAGTGTTTTCAGATTGGTCTTTCAAACCTGCTGTAAGTTATTCTATTAACTGTATATCTGCAACTCTATCAACAGTGGCGTCACTAGGGTTGGTGTCACCTGGTGTGTAAAACATAATGTTACCTAATGTTACCCCGACTTCTCCTCCCTAGCTAGCCTGCCAATGTGCTCTGTCCTGCCTGTTGTGTCTTCAGAAGAAAGGAAAAGGGAAATCTCCCTAACCAGACAGAGAAAAAAAACCCTGACAATGATTTTAACAGATTTTAAGCTCTGGGCTACTGATAAGTGGGTACAGTTGACTCCCCTGTATGGGGCTCGGGATCCATCAGTTCAACGGAGGGGGGGGGTCGGCAGCTTGATAAGCAGAGGGAAGGGATCCTGTACAGGAGGAGGTGATTGGTGCTGCAAGGAAGTACATTTAATGAAACGGATCCACTTTAGTCTGTCCTTCGGGCTTTCAGCTTCTGCAGGGGGGAACTACAGAGGATTAGTTCCATTAAATGTACCCCCTACAGCACAGATCACTCCCTCCTGCACAGGATCCCCTTCCCCCTGCTGCCCAGACCCCTTTATAGTGCTTCTGGCTTCCCCTCCTTTCCCTCCCGCTGGCTGCTACAGGATATTGGTGTCAGGATGGAGAGTGGGCGGTAAATATGTCATATTTACTGCCCTCTTCTTTTTCTGAATGAATACAGAGAGTGATGGGTACCAGTCTCACTCACGATGTTTATTCATAACTGTGTTTACTATGCTTCCGTTTGTGAATGAACAGGGGGACTCTGTGCATAGCTCTCCCTGTTCATTCATTCTGTGCAGAGATAGAGGACTGTGTCCTCAATCACTTTCTCCATCTCAAAAGAGACACTTGATATTTTTTGCCAAACACCCCCCCCCCCCCAAGAGCATTGTGAAAAAATGTAAAAAAAATTGAAGTTTTGCAAAAAATAATAGAAAAAAGGAAAAGTTATTTGATTTTTTTTTTTTAATTAAGAGCTCTTTCACACTGGTTTTCTGGCCCATACAGTGTGAATGAGCAGTTGGTTAGTACAGTGGCTTTTTACTCTATGGGGATGCAGTGGCTGTACGAACACAGCTACAGGTCCTAACTTGACAGTGGTGTAAATGCGGGTAAGTGGCCCTAGGTGCACACTGTATGTCTTTCTGGCTATACACCTACACCTACATGCCTGTGAAATCAGGATCTGGGGCTGTGTTCACACAGCCCCATTTCATTTTGATATTTCAGGGGGGGGGGGCTGTAAGGTAGGCTGTGTGTGGTCCCATGGTTTTTAACAACAGCTCTGCCTACTATGTCCAATATGAAAAGAAAAATTGCTCCTAGATATTTTAACCCTCCGATTATTAGGGGAATTCATAAAGAGAGTCATAAAATTTAGTTTGGTGCTTTTCCAATTCATGTACATGTCAGACACAGGTCAAGCCTGACACTGAGGTCAGAGTGTCCATACTGACCTCCCCCCGGCCACTACGCCTGCCACATTGACATATGCATGGCCGAGGAGTTGTTTTGGTAGGGATAGACAGAAACTGATGAGGAACTGGGAGACTAGTTCACCATCAGGTCAGCCTTACTTCTAATTCATTCAAATCTTTTTGATTCATAGCCACTATTCAGTCCAATACCGGATTTTAAATCTGCCCACTGCTGTCTGCTGTCACTTAAAAGTAAGGCAGACATGATGGAAATCTATTCTCTCAATTCTCCATCACGCTCAGACCCAGTGATATCGCCAGTATTCCCGTCCCATAAATTTAGCTTCCTAAACAGAACCTACCGGTAAATGGTTTGAAGAAGCACTGAGGTCAGTGTGAAATGCATCCCCTCCTGGGTTCGGGCACTCTATCTTGGCTGTCAATCGTTGAAACAATTCTTGGTGTGCAGTTGTTTCTTTTCTTCTCATTGATCATCAGTGGCGAGACGTGGCTTGCACCCAGCGCATCCGGGCTGCAGTGATTGCTCACCTGGAGTGGCATTTCCCTTGTTTGAATCTTCTAAATAGAGCAGCTGAATGGGGCCAGGGATAGAGCACTGTGCAGGAAGCTGTCACATTTCCCAGTACAGACATATACCACTAGGAGTACTGGCATACCTCTGTCTTAACTACCACCAGTTTCCTATTCTGCAAACTGCCGGATATTCTTTAGGAGACTTGTCACTGCCATAGCAAATGGCTCTCAAAGTGGCAGTAGTTAGAATTAGCCACAGGTAGTTCTAAAGGGCATTACCACCAAACAAAAAACTGTTCTAACAGCTTTATTGAATTTCCCTGTATGTGTCACCACGACATCACAAATTAAATTTAAAATTGGATATGTTGTTCATTTTTAGCATCAGTTCTGGATGTGTGTCCTTTTATCTTCATAGTGTGACACTGGCTGTGTGTTAAAATGGTTACAAAAATTACATTCACATCATTAAAATTAATTTCACATCTTTTCTCACAGTTTATAATACATAATCTATATATGTCTACATAATTACTTTAATTGCAGATGATTCTCTATAAATTATTTACTATCACCTCACCTCAGCGTTAATGGATAGTTTGTTAAATAGTTGAAGATTTTCTCAGTTTTCCATATTAAAATGTGGCCTGTATATAATAATCCTCTTTCTTCACCATCTTGTTATCATAAGTTATCTGAATATATATGTAGCCTACAGATTATACCTTTTAAATAGATGGAGAAAGGGTTTGCCTTTTATTTAGGTTACCTATAGTAATTGCCAAGACTTTGTTCACCTTAATCTGGTCCTTTTTCTGTCCCTGATAATGTTAGTGACCATCCCAAATCCATAGACAGATATTACTGCTGCTTCAGGAGGCAACACTCACATTTGTTCTGCTGGCTGACCTGGCTTGAGGACTGCCTTAATTGCAGATAGCTGACCTGGTTTGAGAACTGATTTGTCTGATGCTAGGCAGATTATTGCCTCTAGAATGAATTGGCGGAATGTCTTACATGCCTGCTGCTATAGCTAGTGTTGGTCCTTGCATGGATATTGGATACGGCCTATCTCCTTTACTGAATCCTTTTTGGATGCAGTGTTAGACATTAGGGCTGATTTCATAAAGGAGTTGAGAATCTTCGCACAATGTATTGTCTTTATGTATCCAATCATGATCAGATGAAGTAAACAGCAATTTGATTTTCACATGATTGGCTACTTGAAGTGGATTTTCACACAATTATTGAACAATTATAAATTATTTAGTAAATCAGCCTCACTCACTCTTTTGTGCATCATCCTAAGTTCTCTGATAGGCATGTATACCACTCTACCATCAACTGGTAAGTCATGACATCCATTGAATGGATAGATAGATTTTTCTAGCACCATTTAGGCCTGGTTCACACCTATGCATTTTTTAGTGCGTTTTCAGTTTTGCAGAAACACACTACAGTCCATTTAACATGGTTTCCTATGGATGTAATTCACATATGTGCATTTTATGGAAAGGGCCAGGCATTTTTTTCTTGTTTTTGGCTCCATAGACTTCATTAGGGGCGCCCGGGCGCCGCCCCCTCTCTCCACGCCACCCGCTATATGACTAATGCATGGCATGAATCTATCCGCAGCCGCCGCTGCCACCCCCTATTCAGGCATCCGGGTCCTTTTAGAACGCTAGGCACCTGAATTACAGCAGCGGGGGTGTTGTATTTAAAGCACCTGATTAGAGTCATAGGCTCTAATAGGCTTCAAAATATGTGCGCCATGGGCCCACCTAGGTGTTACAACAGCGAATTAATATTTTCTGTCGTAATACTGATCCTCAATCTGGCCAATCAGAAGCGGGTGTGAGACCCGTTTTCTGATTGGCCGAAAAGAGAAGGCTCCCGATTGGCTGTCGAGAAGGAGGGAGGAAATCGTAAGCAAGTGCTATCGCCAGGAGAATGGAAGAGCTGCCATCGCCGCCGACCTGAGAGCATGGGAGAAGCGCCACATAGATGGGGTAAGTGCACCAGTCCGTCCCACCGACCAACCAACCGCCCGACCACCAGGGGGGTGGGAGATAGGGGGGTGGTACTGTTTGTTACTGTTCAATGGATCAAAAGCGTGTATTGAAAAACACAAAATGCACCTGCAATATGCAAACTGCAACCTGCATAGGTGTGAATCCGGCCTTAAAGGGTAACTCCACTTTGGTGGAAAAAAATATAGCAAATAATAAAAAAAACTTCCCTCCCCTAACCAAGGGATGAGTATGGGAGGACCTTCATCAAGAAGAAATACCACTTATTAATTTATGCTTTGATCTTAGCTCATAAGCGCTCAATTACTTGGGGACATGATAATGTTCTGAACACTTCTGAACACAAAGAATGTTGGTTGTTTAAGATTTATTCATCTGCCTGACTTGTAAGTGTTTCAAGTGTTTGTAAGTGTTTCATATACAATATGATCCTCGTTTTGTATTGAGGTACTTTATAATTGTCATTACAATATACTGTTCCTTTTTTTACAATAAAACATTTTTTGGAAAAAAAAAAAAAATCATATACAATTGCAACACAAGCCATATTGTAATTGAATGTTATGAAAAATTACCTTTTCTTTTCAATCTGCAGCTCTGTAATTTTCAATTCAATATGGCAACCTGGAGGCATTCTGTACAAAGTTGGTGTATAGTTGGCTCACTGATTTTTCCAGAAGTCTGTATAAAGATACAAGTCACATTTTACGCATCTTCTGCAACAAAAATTGTATTTTTTGGGAGATGCCCCTAAAAGGTGCTCTGTAATCACTTCAAAAGTGATTAATGTAAGTGCATCAGCTGATTAATCACTCCTATTTAATCCTAGTACACATGGACCGAATGTTGGGCGGCATAGGCCGGTTCAATAGAAACCAGCCAACAAT
This sequence comes from Lithobates clamitans, assembly GCA_037952925.1. NCBI lineage: Eukaryota > Metazoa > Chordata > Amphibia > Anura > Ranidae > Lithobates > Lithobates clamitans. The sequence goes on along the minus strand of JBBGZY010000187.1, from coordinate 830,132 downwards.
CAGCCCAGCTGGCTTCTGTGAAAGGGGCATGACAGAAAAATGTCTGCCGATCTGCGCCTGATTAGCAGTTTCAGCATAGGTGTGTGCATAGGGTGTGCATAGGTGTGTGCATAGGGTGTGCATAGGTGTGTGCAGCCTACTGCATTAGGGTGTGCACCCCAAAGCTCAAACAAAGAGCAACAGAGGAAGTGGGTAGGGGTATGCACATGCCACGGCTGTGATGCTATACCATGGCAGAAATAGAGACCAAAGCAATATTTTTTAGAATTTTGATTTTTTTTTCTTTTTTTTTGTTTTACATTTTTTTAAATTTATTTATTGTTACATTTTTAAGTGCCCTGTTGGAGGGTTTTGGTGAAATATCAGGAGTCTAAACAGACCCCAGATGTCTCACATTTAAAGGGGTTGTAAAGGCAGAAGGTTTTTTTATCCTAATGCATTCTATGCATTAAGGCTCCATTCACACCTTGGGGTTCCGTTTTGCGAGCGGGATTGCGGTAAAATTGAGGTCAAAATGTGCAAACAGAATCGCAGGACACCCGATGGCCAAAAGAAGTACAAGAACTTCTTTAAGGCGTCAGGCATCCCACGATTCTGTTTGCACATTTATAATGCGATTCGTTAGGCGACAATCGCTGCGAAATCACGCTGTGATTTTGTGCCATGCAAAACAGTGGGGATCGCAAGGGCGTCCCGCGATTTGCGGCATTTCCTAATCGTGGGCAGAATTGCGACAATTACGCCTGCAAAATGGAACACCATGGTTTGAATGGAGCCTAAGATAAAAAGCCTTCTATGTGCAGCAGCCCCCCTCATCCCCCTAACACTTACCTGAGGTTCCTCTCTGTCCAGTGATGTGTCTCAGTCACCTATGATTCTTCTTCCTGATTGGCCGAGACACAGCAGTGGCGCCATTGGCTCCTGCTGCTGTCAATCAAAGTCAGCCAGCCAATTAGGGGATGGAGGGGGCGGGCCCGTGTCAGGGCTCCGTGTCTGAATGGACACAGGGAACTGTGACTCAGCTCGGGTGCCCCAATAGGAAACTGCTTGCTGTGGGGGCACTAAACATGTGGGAGGGGCCAGGATCACAGAAGAGGAACCCGGGAAGAGAATAATCCAGGCTGCTTTGTGCAAATTCACTGCAGCAGAGAAGGTAAGTATAACATGTTTGCTAGTTTTATAGGAAAAAAAAAACACAAGACTTTATAATCACTTTAAACTTAGCCTCAGCTGCATAGATGAATGAATAGGAAGCAGTTACAGGCTTCCTATTCATTCACAAACTGAAGCATAGTAAATTCAGTTTACTATACTTCAGTGATGTATGGACACAGGAGCGATTGGTACATATCACTCACTGTGTTCATTCAGAAAAGGAAGGGGCCAGTAAATAACATATTTACTAGCCCCTTCCCCATGATCCCCCTGCAGTGCAGCTGGAAGGAGGAAGATGAGGAGAAGCTGGCAGTGCTGCAGGGGAAGGAACAAGAGGATCAGTGTCTGCAATAAGGCAGTACAGCCAGTCCTCCTGCTGGGCAGGTGCACGAGCCCCCCTTTTGAACTGATAGAACCTGGGCCTGTTACAGGTGGGCCAGCTTTACTGCCTTATCAGTGGCCCTGGTGCACGGGGTAATTAGGGTGTGCCCAGACCCTCTAGGCACACTCTCTGCACACACCTATGGATCTCAGCCAATGGCTGAAAGAGCTGATAAGAGTGTTCTGGCGGGGGGCGTCCCCCTGTCAGAACACAATAGCTCAGCGGGGAAGAATGCTGTATTAACATTGGATAGTTAGTACAGCGGCTCCTCCTGAGCTGTCATTTTTTTTCATTCAGCCCTGCTGTATTGAATGAAAAAAAACTCCTAGTGTCCGGCCATCTGGCCACCCATCCTTGGATCCTTGGATTCATCCCTGACTCCCCCTACAGCAGTACATCGGGACCCCCCCTACTCATCACACCGACATACATCCGGACGCCGCGTTCAGCCAGCCGGCCGGCTGGCCGGCCGCTCAGGACACTCCGTGGCTCCGGCCTAGCTCCGGCTGCTAGCCCGGCAGCACATAACCGCCTCTCCTCTCCCAACAACCGACCGGTAGCCCGACCGGCGGGCCCGCGCCCCCCCTCCTGCTCGACCTATCCTCACCGGATCCATCCGCCCACCATCATCAGACGGTCCGAGTAACAACGCTGGGACAGCCAGGGGCCATCTTGGTACTCCCTATCGCCGGCCAGCCCGCGGCTCGGGCCTAGCCAGCGGCCATCTTGGTACACCCCAGTGCCGAACAGTGCAGTATCTTGGTCCTCCCTCCTGAGGCCACTATCACTCCAGCCGCGTCACCCCCCCCGGTTGGACCCATCATCCCTCAGACCTCTGTCCTAGCCCCCCCAGGACACCACCGCAGCCGCGGTCCAATCACCCTGTTCTAGCCGCTAGATTCAGTGGGACAGACCATGGCTGCGGCCTAGCTTCGGCCAGCCAGCCACCTCACACTCCCTCCCACTCTCGTCCAACAGAGCCCTGTGCCCCTCCACACCTGGAATCACCCCTCCTGCTACTGGACCTCACTGCAGGGGGCACTGGTTATTCACCGGAGGCCAGTCCACCTTTTATCGCCCTAGACGCAGCCACCGCACCACCCACCAGTAAGTAGTGGTCAGACCCCTCTCCCTGTCTTTCTTCTGGACCATCCGTACAGGTAAGCTACTGGAGGTACACTAGCAGTTGATCCAGGGGCCTGAGTCCGATCGCCCCTCGGGGGGTCAGGAAGGAATTTTTTTCCTCTGCTGCACAATTGGCCAATGCAGCTAGGGGTTTTTCACCTTCCTCTGGATCAACAAGAGGGCGGTAGGCAGCCTCATCTCCTCCAGGACCTCCGCACCAACATTCAGCCCGTCACCCACACCACTCCAGAAGCAGTGGTAGCCATCTGATCCCCCCATCCTACAGCAAGCTCATCATTCGCTACATCAGTATCATCATTAGATCACCCTTCCTGCAAGCAACTCTGTCTTCCTCATCATGTGCAACTTCAAATACACAGCAGACGCCCTCTACATGCTAAGAAACACTGCCTCAACTTTACCAACCGCCACTCAAAAAAGACTAAAAAAAGAACAATTACTAAGGACCAACCCACAATCAACCATCTAATACAGGGAGACACCAATCCAACCACAACAACTAGCATGCGCCCTGATCAACACCAGATCTGCAGTCAAGCACAGGCTGGAAATTCACGACTTTATCATCGAAAACAACATAGACTGCCTCTTTATTACAGAAAGCTGGCTAACACCCAACTGCAACACCATCCTAACTGAATTGGTGCCCGAGAACTACAATATCCTAACTGAACATAGAATAGGAAAAAAAGGAGGAGGCCTAGCAGTGATTTTCAAATCGCACCTTGGGTTCACCAAACCAACTTTACAGAACTCAGTGCCTTTCATGGAAACACTCTCCCTGCATCTTCAAACAACACCTCAAGACACCATTCACATACTACTATGCTACAGACCACCTAGACCAAAGACCAATCTCCTTACTCCACTCACTGAATTCTTCTCAATACACACCATGAAAACCAAAAACCTTCTGGTACTGGGGGATTTTAACCTCTGGGCAAACTCTGCCCAAGACTTTATGGCAACCGCCTGCGTCAACCAAATGGAAGAACTAGGCCTTCAACAGCTGATAAATGCTCCCACGCATGGTTCAGGACACACTCTTCAAACAGAATATTGACATCAACATATTTGACAACACTCCACTACCATGGACGGACCACCACGCTATCAAATTTAAAATCACCACCAACACCACCCTCCAAAAACAGAAACGCGCAACAACAACACACTGGAATAGATCTCAGAAGAAACTACACTCCAAACTCTTCAAAACTATATTATCAAACAAAATACTTTAGCTAAAATCAAACCTCAACGGAACAAACACTCAACTCCCTAAACAAGGTATTAATACAAACAGCAGACTCAGTGGCGCCAAAACGCAGAACACTCCTCCGCAAGAAAACTCGAGATGGTTTAATGGCACTCTCACCCTACTCAAGCAAGAATGTAGAAGAGCTGAAAGAGCATGGAGAAAAAATCCTACCAAGGAAAACCATACTAACTACAAAGCACTCACTGTGAAATACCACAAGGCAATCTTCAAAGCCAAATTCATTTCTCGGACACCATCTCAACTGCCTTAAACCATCCACGGGAACTTTTCAAAATAGTCGCTCAGTCAATGAACCCGACCTGCTTAGAGCTCCAGCAAACGATACTCAAGAATTCTGCAATGAATTATCAGATTTCTTCATCGACAAAATTGACAACATTCGGAAATCAATTCATGAGAAAATAACAACCAACCTCACTCAACCAAAGCAAAAAGAGGATATCGACACGAATATCACACAACCACCGAATTTCTCTTTGTCACTAATCACCACTGACACGACTAAAAACATCATCAGAAGCCTTCGAGACAGCACATCACCAAACGACATCATTCCCACAAAACTCCTGAAAGAATGTTCCGACATCTTGGCCCCTACCCTAACACACCTCATAAATCAATCATTCAAAGAAGGGACTGTGCCAACTTCCCTCAAGCAAGGCATCGTCAAGCCCCTGCTAAAGAAACCCAATCTCGACCCTAAGGCCCCCTAACTGCCGCAGACCGATAACAAGCCTCAACACCATCTCCAAGATTATGGAAAAAGCAGTAGTACAGCAGCTACAACGCCACCTGGACACACACCAACTCCTGGACCCTCTGCAATCATGCTTCCGCCCAGGCCATGGCACAGAAACAGCACTTCTCAAAATATGGGACGACGCCCTTGAAGCAGCAGATGACGGAGAATCGTGTCTCCTGGTACTGTTAGACCTCAGCGCAGCATTCGATACAGTGGACCACAATACTTTACTTGTCCGCCTCGCAGAAGTTGCAGGAGCTACAGATTCTTCTTCATCCTTCTTAGAGAATCGCTCTCAGATAGTGAAACTAGGAACATTCACCTCGGAAACCCGGGCAATCTCTTGTGGAGTCCCTCAGGGCTCACCCTTGTCACCAGTGCTATTCAACATCTACATCCGCCCACTTCTCAATATCATCAGGAAAACAGACCTCTGCTTCCACTCATACGCTGATGACACCCAACTCTACCTTCGCATCACCGGACAAAAAGACCTTCATCAGCAATTAGAGAAATGCCTCACTTTAATAGATGACCATCAGCTCCCTCAAACTCAACGGATCAAAAACAGAACTTCTTCTTCTACACGCTAACAAAAATTCTAAAATTAAGACTCCGTGGACACCTCCCACCATCCTCGGACAGACCATCTCTCCAAGCACCAAAGCCAAGAGTCTCGGAGTCATCTTTGACTCAGGAATGACAATGGATGCACAAATAGGATCAGTAGTTAGCGGATCCCACCATCTCCTCCGCCTGCTACGTAGACTCATCCCCTTCATCCCAGAAGAGGACAAAGCGGCAGTTGTGGGAACAATCATCAATTCCCGACGCGACTGCGCAAATTCGCTCTACGTAGGACTACCCCAATATCAGCTTGCGCGCTTGCAACTCATCCAAAACACGGCGGCAAGACTGCTAGCAGGAAAAAAACCCTGGGAATCCATTTCCCCATCCCTAAAGAGCCTACACTGTCTAACCATAAAAAATCGGATCACATTCAAGACCCTCCTCCTCACCCACAAATGCATACAAGGAAACGCACCGCTATATCTCCGGGAGAAAATAAAACACTACACACCTAATCGCAGTCTTTGATCAGCTAACCAAAACCTCCTCATCCTTCCCAAATACCGCTACAAAGCAAAGGGAGAACGAAGATTCGCAGTCCCAGGACCTCGACTATGGAACGCTCTTCCGACCCCGAAGCTGACAACAGAGAATGCATCTAGTGCCTTGAGGCGATTCAGTTCGCATTTGCAGCGCTTTACAAATCATTCATTCATTCATTCTACTAGGCTTAAAGGGTTACTAACTTGTGTTTTAAAAAACAAAAATAAACAAACATGTCATACTTACCTCCACTGTGCAGTTAGTTTTGCACAGAGTGGCCCCGATCTTCCTCTTCTAGGGTCTCCCGGAGGCGCTAGTAACACCTCCCCGCATCGGGAAACCACCTGGGAGAAGCGCTTTCATTGGGGGTACCCTTGCGGGCGCACTCCCGAGTTCAGCTTTTGCGTCCATAGACACAGAAATCCGAACTCGGCCCCGCCCCCCCCACGCCCCCGTAATTGGATTTGATTGACAGCAGCGGGAGCCAATGGCTGCGCTGCTATCAATCTATCCAATCAAGACCTGAGACAACGAGCAGAGAGGGTGTGCGCATCTCTGGCGTGGGAACGAACGGGCTCAGATGAGTAAAATGGGGGGGGCTGGGGGGGTGCTCAGTGACAGAAGTTTTTTCACCTTAATACATAGGATGCATTAAGGTGAAAAAACACGAAGGTTTACAACCCCTTAAAGAATCAGTATCCAAAAGACTTATGCCCCGTACACACGGTCGGATTTTCCGACGGAAAATGTGTGATAGGACCTTGTTGCCGGAAATTCCGACCGTGTGTAGGCTCCATCACACATTTTCCATCGGATTTTCCGACACACAAAGTTTGAGAGCAGGATATAAAATTTTCTGACAACAAAATGCGTTGTCGGAAATTCTGATCGTGTGTACACAAATCCGACGGACAAAGTGCCACGCATGCTCAGAATAAATAAAGAGATGAAAGCTATTGGCCACTGCCTCGTTTATAGTCCCGACGTACATGTTTTACGTCACCGCATTCAGAATGATCGGATTTTCCGACAACTTTGTGTGACCGTGTGTATGCAAGACAAGTTTCAGCCAACATCCGTCGGAAAAAATCCTAGGATTCTGTTGTCGGAATGTCCGAACAAAGTCTGACCGCGTGTACGGGGCAATAGAAGAATAAAACAGATTTTGCTTCAGAGCTTGAACAGGTAGGTATCTGCAACAAAGTTTGGTAAAATCCCTGTGATGTACACTGATCACCCAGAGGGTTTTTTTTTTTTTTTTTTTCAGTGAAAGTGGAGTTTAAAAAAAATGATATATGACACTAAACTCATTCAAACCATCTATTTTTTTTTAACAGACTGCAAATTTTATGTCTTACAAACATTAATTTATTTTAAATTCAAAATTAAATTTGCATAACACTGTTCAGTAATTAATTTTTACCAACAGACGGTCCTCTTTAACTTGACTTCAATTATAATTAGAATTCATTACAGAAGCCATACAGCGCAGCGCGTAAGATGTCTACACGATCACACATAAAGCAAACAAAAGTCAGGGTGAATTGTGTTTTCAGTCTACAAAGCATTTGCACGATTTTTCATGTTGTCAATCTGCTCTATTAGCAAAGGCTAACACAATTAGGTATGAATATGCAGTAATAACATGCAAATTGTTCCTTCACAATTGCCCCAAGGCAGTAGTTTCAGCCTCTCATAGCTTGACTCTTTCGACATCATTAAAAGCTTGGCATAATTTATCAGAAGGAAAAAAAAAATAAAAAAAAAATGTTTTGTGCATGCACCCATCTAGTAAAACATCAGTGGCTGTTAAGCAGTTTCCTTCGATAGGTTTGTTAAGAATTCTGTCCCCCAGCTCCCTGCCACTCCTGCGCTTGTACATGTTTCCCTTGGGTAATGTTAGACACTACATTTGAGCCTGCCAGAACAATTAACCCTACTGTTAATTAGAAGGAAATGTCAGGCACACAGATGGTAGAAGTTGGCACCCTGCCATCCCACCAACTGCTGCTGCAAGCAGCTACCCTCACGCTGACAGCTGCTCAGCAATCTCCCAAACCGGCAGATGTCAAAACTTTCCAGCTGAGGAAAGCAAGAGGAAAAAAAAAAAAATGAAAGCAAAGAGAAGGGATTTGTCATCCCTACAGTGATGATCACTGTTTTATTGCGGGTTTACAGACTACCTGTTGTATTCCCAGTGCAATGGTATAACAGAAACATGCAATCGGTGCAACACCTGACTGAATACAAATCATTATATATGGAAGCTGTACAGACATAATACACAAATCTCACATATTATTACAGTAACATGATGAGAATTAAATAACTTGACACATTAGATAAGGCAGGACTCCCATTTGCAATGCATCTTGTTTTTGCATTTGTTAAATATTTTCTTAAAATTCTGTATATCCTATTTATTTTTTATTTTTTTTTTATTTTAATCTTTTTTATTGAGAAACAAAAAGTTTACAAATAGGTTTAGAATAATACACATTCCATTTGTCCTTAAGTATCAAACATATTATAACAATTTTCAATTATCTAGGATGTCAACCTATATAGCATAAGTAATATACAATTTGTATGTAGTATCCAAGTCTTTCAACTAGTACGGTCGTATGCGATCTCCCTTTATGGTCACCTTAACCGGACCCGCTATGTATCATCGTATATATATCCCTCGTTATCTCGTGTCCATTTAAATGCATTGTAGGATTTCTATGTGTATATGATATAAGAGAACTTTTGGTAACATAATAACTCTTAAAAGTAAAACATAGAAACTAAAATGAAAATAGAAATCAGTCAGAGTGTTCTATATATCTTTTGTATGATCAGGTTATTATACCCCTATCCTTTTTGAATACCATTCATGCCATGGGGTCCATAATTTGGACACCATGTCATATCCTACTTATTTTATACAACGATAAGGAGGCACGTTAAAAAAAAAAATAATAATAATCATCATCACAATAATAATAATCACATCATCTGAAATTAAAAAATGTTTAAAACTGTAGGTGACAGACTCATATGCCCCGCACACACGATCGGATTTTCCAACAACAAGTGTTGGATGGGAGCTTGTTGGCGGAAAGTCCGACCGTGTATATTCTATACTGTGTATATTCTGCCAACAAATGTTGGCTAACATGTTCACAAATTTTCCGCCAACAAATTTTTGTTGTCGGGATTTCTGATCGTGTGTACACAAGTCAGTTGCACAAAAGTCCACACATGCTCAGAAGCAGAAGCTGTCTGTCTTGTAAACTAGTGTTTGTAATGGAGAATTAACATTCGGTGACGTGGCAAATTATGGAATCTCCAAATGCAGCGCACAATTCTCTTCTTCTTTAATGGGATAATAATGAAGCTGCTTTGCTGGTGATGCTGATGGAGTTATTGCAAACACATTGTCTAAGGCTTTTTTTTTCCAAGTGATATCAAGAATAATAATAATAATAGCGCAAAATAAAAAACGCAAAAAGAAAAGCGCAAATCAACACCAAACTTCTATTAACACGAAATTTGCAGAAGGAGCCCAAAGGATGGTGCTAAAGAGCTGAAAAAACACGTAGTACGTCTAGTAGGTCACTACGTTCGTAATTGTTGGCCACCATTTGTGTGACCATGTGTATGCAAGACAAGTTGGAGCCAACAACCTTCGAACAAAATTCCACGGTTTTGTTGTCGGAAAGTCCGATCGTGTGTACGGGGCATTACACTTACTGCACTTATTGAAGCTGAAATCCATGCTCATACAAAAGACACAAATTAATGCAGCTTTGTATCTATTATCATATCAATACATTTATTTTTAAATATTAAGCAACATGTTGTTAGGATGATATACAGTAGCTGAGTTATAGGGAGATACATTTATCAGTCTGCTACTTCTGCTTTTACTATCCAGTCACAGGCTGGAAAAATAGGGCCTGTTCTGCCAAAGAGGGCTGTGCAGTGTGACAGGTCTGTGTAAATCTCAGGACTGGATGGACAGAAATAAATTCCTTTGACAGGTAAAACAACTCCTGTATATGTATTTTATATCTGTATTTTTTACTGCCTGGAGTTCAGCCCAAGGCTGGGTACACACCATTGCGAATTGGATGTGGGTTCTCCGCATCCAATTCGCAGAGCAGGAGATTTTGACCGTCTCTCCTTGGAGCCGGTTCACACATCTCCCCTGAGGCTATGGTGTGAATTTGCACAGGAGCTCTGTGCATCTTTTGGTTCATTTTAGGTCCGAATTCAGCCAAAAACTCTGAAATCAGACCTGAAACGGTGAACGGGGACACGCCGGACTCCTGCTGGGAGCCGCGTCAATTTTAGGTGTGAACCCAGCCTTAAAGTGTTACTAAAACCAGGACTCTGCATTCACTATATCTGGTCTCCCCCAGTTAAATACCTTTTCTTATCAGCAGTTAGAGCAGTCTTGTGACTTCTATCAATGCCTGGTTAAAGCTTGTAGGAGGAGTTTTTCATACTGCAGTAGCTGTCCTATCAGGATCCAGGACCCCTATGCCGATTGGCCCCGTGCTGATCACATTAACTCTCCCAAAAAAAAAAAAACAATACACACCAAACTGAGAAAAAAAATCCTGTAGAGTAATAATTTTAATAATAATGTGCACACTGACTCCATTAACTCTGTCTTATCCAGACATGTTTTGGGGACAATGCAAGAAGAGGAGGATCTGTGCATACAGGATCAAACAGCCTTTATACACAATGCAGAGGATTAACCCCTTAGGTTCCACATTGATTATAACAAGCATGCTTTACTGCATATACAGACTGATTTTACTGTTGTGGGCAGGGGCGGCCGTCCATTAAGGGTGCACGGGCACCACCCCCTCTATCATGCCACCCCCTATATGCATAATGGATAGATTCATGCATTGCATGAAGCTATGCGTGGCCGTCATGGCCACCCCCTATTCAGGCATCCGGCCCCCTTTTTATGGTGCCTGAATTACAGTGGCGGGGGTGTTTTTTTTGAAGCACATGATTAGAGCCATAGGCGTAAAAAAAGGAGGACTCGGAGAGCAGAGCATTGCGCTCGGAGCCTACCCAGGTGTGTTAGAAAAGCAAATGAACACTGAACTGCCTCTCCGCCAATCAGGAAGCGCGGATCTAATACCCCTCACCTGATTCGCTGAAGGCACAGGCGATCCTATTGGACGCCTAGCGGAAGGAAAGAAGAGACGGACAGGAAGCATGGAGGACACAGGAGCCATCGCCTGACCTGCTGCCCGTCCCACAGACAATTTGAACAGCAGACTGAGCTGTTCACTTTTTAAATAAATGTAGCATTTGTGTCAATTTGTGTGAAGTTACAGTACGTTGAGTCTGGGAGGAGTTGAAGCTTATTCTTTTCATGGTGCATTTATAGCGCGTTTGACAAGTGTTTATCAAATATCAGAGAGGTGGGAAAAAAACACTTCCCCCTCAGACCCCTTTCACACTGAGGTGTTTTTCAGGCGCTAAAAAAAAGGGCCTGTAAAGTGCCTGAAAAACGCCTCCCCTGCAGCCCCAGTGTGAGAGCCCAAGTGCTTTCACACTGGGCCAGTGCGCTTGCAGGACGTTAGAAAAAGTCCTGCAAGCAGCATCTTTCGAAATGAATGGTAGCACTGCCGAAGTGCCTGCAAAGCACTCTGGCAGTGGGGCTTTTCGGGCTCTAATAACCCTTTCTTGGGATGCTAGCAGGGGGTCAAAAGCGCCCTGCATGCGGCTGAAAAAGCGCCGCTAAAACAACGATAAAGCACCGCTAAAACTAACGCGGCCCGTTGTCAGTATGGGAGGGGTCTTAAAGTGGGAGTAAACTCCCTTGGTTGATTTTTATCTATAGGCAAGCCTAAAATAAGCCTTACTTATAGGTACAGTAAATATCTCCTAAACGTGGACTGTTTACTTGTGAAGCCACCAGTGACCTCACCGGTGCATGGGCTCTGATGGAGTGGCATACCCATGATGTCATCGCAGCTATCCAGTGAAAGGAGCCCACCAACCCAGAAGGAAGACCGGGTGAAGATGGAAGCCATGTCAGCACACCGCTGGAGAGGTTCATTCTAGGGTAAGTTTCAAATAATGTGCTAGAATGCAATGCATACAAGCACATTATAACTTTGCCTTGCAAGTTTTAATAAAAAATAACTTGGAGGGCACCTGGGGCTGCAACTTTTAATGCACCTTAAATGTGCATTAAGGCTACAGGCATGTTCGTAATGCCATGTACACACGATCGGATTTTCTGACGGGAAATGTTGGATGTGAGGTTGTTGGCGGTAAGTCCAACCATGTGTATGCTCCATCGGACAATTGTTGTCGGACTTTCCGCCAACAAATGTTGGCTAGCATGTTCTCAAATTTTCCACCAACAAATGTGTGCTGTCAGACTTTCCGATCGTGTGTACACAAGTCCATCGGACAAAAGTCCAAAGTACAAACACGCATGCTCGGAAGCAATAGCGGTCGGTCTTGTAAACTAGCATTCGTAATGGAGAATTAACATTCGTGACGTGGCAAATTATGAAATCTCAAAATGCAGCGCACAATTCTCTTCTTCTCTAATGGGATAATAATGAAGCTGCTTTGCTGGTGGTGATACTGATGGAGTTTTTGCAAACTAATTTTCAAAGGCTTTTTTTTTCTAGTGATATCAATAATAATATTATTATGTTTTTTTTTTTTTTTATTTGTGCAAGTTACCACAACATCATTATCTCGTAGTCTTTAAGAACAAAGATACAACTATGTTGGTGTCCCTGGTCAATTTTACATTGTATTTTTTAAAATGTAACTGTCTATTCCCAAACTGTCATTTGAAGTAAAACACATAGCCAAGTATTATTCTACACAATTTATTTATTGTGCATTAAAAAAAAAATGCTATCTGCCAATAGAAAATAACCAAAAAGTGCATTCTATGCATCCAAAAATATAGAAAATAATAACAAATCAAATCATTATTCAACCAAAAAATTAATGTCAAAGCAATAGCTCCAAGGCCAATAATAAATAACATGTTATCTCCTCCGATTCCGCAACATGTCTGGTTGACGAACGGCCGTTCAGAAACGAACTGAAAAGCACTAAATGAAAAGCGATAAATGAAAAACGCGAAAAGAAAAGCGCGAATCAGCACTCACCAAACTTCTACTAACACGAAATTAGCAGAAGGAGCCCAAAGGGTGGTGCTAAAGGGCTGAAAAAACACGTAGTACGTAATTGTTGGCCAACATTTGTATGACCGTGTGTATGCAAGACAAGTTTGAGCCAACACCCTTCGGACAAAATTGCACGGTTTTGTTGTCGGAAAGTCCGATCATGTGTATGAGGCTTAACGGTTATATATTCAGGATAAGCTTTAAGTATGTTCCCTTCGTCTCAGTCCAAGTGATGCTGATACTCAAAGATTTACAAAATATTAAGAACAACAATCTGTGGAAAACACACACAAATAAATATGGTAACATCAAAATAGTAGAAATGTAGACGCCAACATATATAAAAACCTTATATGTGATTTAAAAGTCCATAGCAAGAAAATCATAAAAAAGTCCATAAATAAATACTAAAAGTCCATTAGGTGTGTGCACTTGGGCAGCTCTTCAGAGGAGCAGAAGCAGACTCTCTATGTAGAACAGGAAAAAACAAATGGAGAAGCGGCTCTAAGTGCAGACTGTATGACAACTTTTATGAATGATAAAGTGCTCAGTGGCAACTTACAAGCAAAGTTAAGTATAACGCTCATCAAGATAAATCAGTCCTGGACACAGCGTGGAATAGCCCACCGAAGGGCTGCCAGGGTCCACTGTTCAGGCTTGGGATGTTGAAGTAAGCTGGCCAAAAACTTTCAAGATGACGCTGAAACACACGTGTGACACGCGATGTCAGCAGGATGATGTCACCGGAGTAGAAGCTGTGACACGTTTCACAGCATGTGCAGTGGAGCCATCAGACATGCATGCTTTCTTCATGCAGAAAACATGGGAGCAATATATATATATAGTATATTTGCCATCCACCAGGAACTTCAAGGCTCAGCAACAATTATACAAGAAATGTATAAAAAATACATGCAGGAACAACTTGAAAGGAATAAAATTCATTTTTGCTTATAAACATAACTTCAGAACCCAAAAACAGAATTAATGTAGTTTAGCAACAACCCAGAGGACCGATATAAGAATTCATGGAAATATTTTGTATATAAGGTGTAACAAAATGAACAAAAAATAATGAATAATGAATAATATATATGCAAGAAAGCAAGTGTGGGTAGGGTAAAGTTAATAAAATTCAGCTCATGAAGATAATACGCTAGGGTGATTCATTAACATATTGTATATATCGAGAAAATTTACATTAAGGATTTTGAATCTATACTTATACTATATAGCTGTACTTACTATGTTAGAACAAACACATGGCCACTGCCCCCCACCTATAACTGGCCTTTTCAGCAAGGAGCACATGGAAGGGCAATGCAGGTTACCCTGGAGGAAGACCAGCCCTCCGTAAAGGCACAGGGGCATAATGGACACCCAGCATATAGCACAATGGCAGCAAAGGTGTCCGATGCGTCCTCTCGCCAAGAGAAAAATTGTGACAAGGGAGGAATCTCCAGCTAATTGACAGCCTTAGTTCTGTTCCTGTGTGCTGTGTGGAGGGGGGGGGGGTTGTGTCCCTTCCCTCCAATCAGCTGTCAGAGCTCTCCTCGCTGAGCTCTGCAGAGTGTAACTTCAGCTCTCCGTCCCCTTTTTGAACTCTCAGACAAGCTTTAAAATTCAGCACTTTAAACAGAGGGCTGCAGATAGACAGATATAACTCAGCAAATGCCTCACACCCTCCCTGGGAGTAGACTCACAATTTCCAATTTAAAGCTTTGAAAAGCACCTTCTACCTTTGATTCCTGGAAGTGTCCTTGGATGACAGCCACTTGTAACGGGCTCCTGGAAACACTCTGTTACTGTCTCCAACAGTGGAAATCCAAACTCACTTGGGGGTCAAGCTCCAGTGGTGGGGTACCTTGCAGATAGGTATCTCAGTTCCCGGACACTCCAGCATATGTTTACCAAGTGTGTCCTAACTCCTCTGACTCGTCCAGCTCCTCCTCCTTTCTTTTTAGCTAGAACCAGACACTGCTAAAATGGCTGCCCCCAGTGTCTCCTTAAAGATGGCTGCCACATTTCTGTATTATTGAACTGTTTTTGTTCAGCTAATAGTCTTCTTAAAGATGGCTGCTGCATTTGTACACAAACAACTGTTCAATGTACTTCAATTCCACAGAAGAATAATGCAGCAATAACAGGAGAAAAAGAAAAAGTCTGTAGCAATTATAATCCCAGCTACAATCTTGTCAATAATCTTGTGAATTGACAACTTCCTTATGCTTTCTGTCTTTGCTCCACTGTTATCAGTTGGCAATGTTCCCACCACTGTTGTGAACTTCAGAACATCTTCCACCCCCATGTTATGGAGATGGGGAGAGGGGGAGTTATTTTTTAGTCCTGTCCTTTTCTGTTCTAGAATGAAATGCTTCTTCTCCATAGATATGGTGTAGTGTGTGGGCTTTGTCACCCAGGTCAGCAGGTGTGTTACTGGCAAGATCACCAGGTGAAAATAGAGAGAACAAAGTAGAACAAAGAAAGTGTATGCAGCCACCACATCTAAGGCCTGGTGAGCTGCAATATACTACATTTTTATTCTGGGGTTTAGATAGGCTTTAATTAGTGAATGACTGGTCCATCAGACATCTGCTCATTACATTTCTGCCAGATTATTTGCTGTAGTTATAAAGTTCATTCATTGCCACATATCTGGGTTTCCCATTCTGTAACATTTGGCGTGTTTATTTGGTGAATGTTACAAGTAGCTTATTACAAGCTGCTTTGCACATTCAACATTTGCATATGGTGAATCTTTCATTTATCAGTTATTTGCAGTTAAGTCCCATAGGTAAAATCCTTGCTTCTGCTTGCTCACCAATTGCATACATGGTTTCTTCACATCCATCACTCTACTAAAAAACTATTATTTGTCTTCCACACATTCACTGCTAGGTAAGATTGTAATTAAGGGGTGCGTAACCTTTTTACAATTACAGACTCCCAATGGATTGCTCAGTATGTCCCCATACTACCTTCACCAGGACAAATCGAAACTATCATTAATAGCTTAGATTAACTTTACATATGTATAGCTGTTAACAAAGCAGCTGAAATAACATCATAAGCAGTTAATCAAATGTATATACAAATCACAAATACGCAAACTAGCTACAGTTAGTGAGATTTTGAAGTTATTGATAATATTATTTACATGTCATCTGACACAATGCATTGATTTCTCCATTTGATATCAGGTTCATTTTCAATAACGAGGAGGATCTTGTTTTACTTATTATTTTTTTAAAGCGGAATTAAACTCTGTTAATATCAATATTAACTATTTTTTTATTTCTTATGCTACTAGCATTAGTAAATCGAAAAGAAGGTATGTTATATTTACTTGTTTTAAACTTTTATTTTTAACCATTTCTTTTGGTTTCCGGCCTAGGCCAAAATGATGTCATACATCCCAGGAGCCTTCATGAAATTTTTTTTTTCTTCCATCTAGAGGACAAGAGAGTTTTCTCAACTAAGCACACCCTCCTGCCTGCATGCCTCAGCTAAGCGCAGATGGATTCCAGGAAGTAAATGCTACATTAATCATCTGCCCTTACTCAAGATGGCCATAGCTAGAAATGCTAGTGAGGGTTTCAAAGTAATTTCTTAACAAAATAAAGCATGGAGTCATAAAGTTTGCTTTGATTATTTAAAATTAATGAAATAGTGTTTTCAGTTTGTGGTGCTCTGATACAGTTTAGTTCCACTTTAAGTTATGCAGAGGCCTAACCCCTATACATCCATCATCTGGCTCCCATACTCCCAGCTAAGAACCACTGGTATTATCTGAAATGTACAGGCTGGGTTCACACTACCTTCACATGCGGCTCACAGCAGGGGTCCGTTGCATCCAATTCGCAATAGTGTGAACCAAGCCTCAGGGTGAATGGAAGAGAATGTCTAGCAAATGCAGGCTAATCTAGTAAGGCAACATTTGATAAGATTGGCCTAATTTTTTTTAAAGTTGCTCCTTTATCTTTTTTCATAGTTGAAGAAACAAAGCCACATCTTTGTACAACTTTAGCTTACTGGCAAATAAGTCTGTGCCATTTTAGTTAAACAATAATAAAGCAAAACTCCACTTACCAGCTTTGTACAACAGTGTTCTGCATTTTGATGTATTATATTTCTTCTAGGGAAATCAGGGAGTCTGGGAAGAGTGCTACAGTTAGCACATTGCATCTTTTCCCTCCAGCAAATACAAAGAAAATCATTTTAAAATAATGTATGTATTGTTATAAAAACATATCAATAAAATATATAGTATCTCAAATAAAGACACAAAATACAAAAAGTACCAGTGATATAATGAAAAAGTACACCCCCATACACACTCACACAACCCTTTTAATTAACACATACAATTGAATGGATCACTTAAGATTAAGTGCCTGATGCATGTATTTAAACATCCATTAAAATGCACCAACCTGATATATTATAGTGGGTTTAAGATGCCATCCAGCTACACATGTTAGCATGTCCTTATCCCTGACCTTATAATGTACTAAGTATCTTGTACTTCACTAATGTTGAGTCTGCCAGTACAAGCAATTTATTCTGTCTTACAAGCATCGAGTGCTCATAAATCAGTATTATACCCCTTTTTTTACTGAGTTGGTGATTTTACTAAACGCATGCAGAACTGAGAGCGGCGGCATTCAGATTGAAAGACTAATATTGGCACACGTATTGATTTTAATTAGTCTAATTAGTTCATTACACTAGAAATCAAATAGACCATTTATTATACTTGGTAGTAATGGCATAAGATCAAGGATTTAATATGATAATGAAGCAGATCAATTATCACTCATAAAGAAAGTCATTAACAAGTGTAAACACTGTCAATTTGAATAGAATTACAAATGATAAAGTCACAGAATCTCCATTTGCTCTCCTCAATAATTATTTGCTTTATTTTCTAGGCTGGATATATAAAAAATATAATTGTACCTTTTTAACATTTATTAACTGCAAATGCACTATAACAATAAAGCCAATAAAAAAGTAAAAAAATTAATACTGAAATAATAATTAAACAAGAAGTAATATTAGCACTATATTAATATTTTATCAAATCTGATTCATATTTATTGTGTTAATATAAATTAGGAAATATCATAAAATATGTATAATAATGAATGCAACATGTTTGTTTTTGTAATACAAATATTATGGAAAATTTCTGTGATTTTTCCACAAAAATTTTGGATGTTCATTGTGGTCAACAGAAGTAATCCTACAAAGCACAAATGTAATGAAGATACGATCGTATAAGTTGACACCTATATTGACGCTTCAGTCATTAAATATTACTATATAGATTTTGTACAGTAGAAAATGAGTTTGACCTGGATTGGCTTCCTTAATCGCTTTTATTGCTTCTGAGAAAAAAAACTAAAAACAACAAAGTTATTCAACCTATACTGAAGAAAAAAACAGGTTTGCTGAGTTAGCAAAAAAATGAATCCTCCTAAGGTGAAAAATGTCTGATGGGACCATACTCATAGACTGTAAATCAACTGCTACTGTCAGGTTAAAGGAGAATTGCATGCAAAACACAGGAGTCAGTAATAAATATGAAAAGTGAAAAGAGTCTTATCTGTTACTGATTTTTATAGATAAAGCATTGGTAATAAAAAAGAAACACATTATTCAATAAACTTTTAGGCCTGTACCAGGATTGACCACTTGTGAAAGAAAGTCTTAACTGTTGGGAGCATGGCACTTTAAGTGGCTCTGCAGATTTAGTATGTTACAGATGTATTGACAGTGAACTTTCCAGTTTTACCTAATCAACCCTATAGTCTTTCATTCTCCCTGTTGGGATTTTAGAACACTGGAAAAGAATAACCCAAAAGGTTGTGGTGAGGTGAGCCAGGAGGAACCAAAAATTCTTCACTGAACTCGTGGAGTCACAAATAACCCAAACCCAAATCCCAGAAAAAGAGGGGGCTATCACACTAGTTTAATGGAACACTTTTTGTTCCTTTTGGCCCACCTCATCATAACCTTTTAGGTTAAATGTCCTCATTGGTCTCAAAGCTCTACCCCATAGAAGCCATTGTTTCCAAGCACTGTGCTTATGCTGGAACATGTGCAGTTTGGAATAAATGGCTTTATAATATTACATGTACAGATAGCCAAGGGGCATAAAGAAATGATTTGTAAGCTCTGCCCAGTACCCTAAAATAAAGAATAACCCCAATGAAATGAGACATGTTAATGCCCTTTTTTCATAGAAGGCTTTGCTGTACACTGCACTAGAACTATGTTTCTCAATGCCAGTCCTCCAGTACCCCCAACAGGTCATGTTTTTAGGCTTTCCATTATTTTGCACAGGTGATTTGATCAGTTTCACTGCCTGCTGCCTTAGTAATTACCACAGCCATTTCATCTGAGGGAAATCCTGAAAACATGACCTGTTGGGGGTACTTGAGGACTGGAGTTAAGAAACATTGCACTACAACGTTAAACAAAACATCAGTAGGTCTAACAATAGAAAAATTCAGCCACAATGGAAATATCTTTCTTTTTAGGTAACTAAACAGCAACTGTTAATAATGATATTGTAATCCAAAAGAAAGAGCCGGCAACACAATAATCGCTTCAGTAATTAATCTGTTTATTGAGGCATAGGTAAAATCCAGCCAAAAGACCTACATGTTTTAGCCCACCAGGGCCTAAAGCCCATACACATGAGCAGAATGTCGGGAAACATTTGCCGGTACAAAAAATACCGGCCGATATTCGGTCAGTGTGTGTGTCGGTCTGTCCGACATAAGCCCGCCTTTTGGCCTGACTTCTGTCAGACATGCATGCTGGAAAACCAGCAACCGACCAACTCCCAATCAGCGCTCTCAGCCAATGACTGAGAGCGCTGATCAGAGTGTTCTGGCGGGGGACCGTCCCCCTGTCAGAACACAACAGTTCAGCGGGGGGGTGATCGCTGGACTAACCTTGCATGGTTACAGCGTATCCCGACCAGAGCTGTCATTTTTTTTTCATGTAACCCGTAGGGTTGCACAAAAAAAAAACTAGTGTGTACCTGGCTTTAGTCATGGCTAATACATAGACAATCAAGCATCATTAAATACCTGCTGTGCCCCAACACACAGGGAGGAACAGGTAACTAACTCTTAAAATACACGTTAAGAGAAATAAAAAAGTAAGAATTGATGAAACTGATGAAAATGATGGTATTGCTTTGGGTTCTGTTCCTCTCAAGCATGCTTGGAGTGGCATCAACTGGCCGGGTGTAAAGCTAGTATAAAGCAAATATAAACAAATCTGAGATATGCATTTGTTAGATGCAAATCTCAAGATGACAACAACATCACACTACATATGGTTATATGTGGTCATGGCCCACACACTTCTATTTTTATGCATCTGCTTTTCCTAATTCTTCCCTTGTGAATCCCAATTGTTAGGCACTTTAAGGACAATATTCTGTTGTTTGCAAATGCTACAATATCATTTCAAACTGAACCCCAGACAAACATCTAAGAACACATGAACTACACACATAGGAGTTGGTTTACTGCCAAATTATTTGTATTTCTACGCATGCATAACCAGGCTAGATACCTGATTTTTCTCTGTTGCAATTCAGTGACATTTTTTCTTGTCAAAAGAAGTTTATTGAGTATACAATATTATAAAGATACATAACGTAAGTTTACAAGGATCTATAAAGTAAGCTCATTGTTTTACAGTAGGGTTTATATAGGTAAATATCATGAAATTTCAAATATTAAACATTGGGTTCACGTAAACCTAAATTAAAGATATATATCATTTCCTTCAGTGACATTTTTTCATCCATCACCCTGACTGGACAATTAAAGGAGAAGCACCATACTGATGGGTACATCTCTCCATCCCCCTGCTCTCTTCAAATATGGGCACACTGCAGCTATACTGATTGGCTCCTTGTGCTACTTGCCTCTCCCCTAGCCTGAGCTCTGCTGTATGGTATATTGCAATAGGCAGCTACCTAGTCAAATTTAAGTACTTACAGTTCATACATTTTAAAAATGCATCATGTTTTGTATTCAAGATTCCAGTCCAGCTTTAACTGTCTTGGTGTAAAATGTTTAGTGGTCTTTTAAATTATGCACTTAATTTGTTCCTTAAGTTTTGTTAATAAAAAATTTCAACTTTCTATATCAATACTTGCGTATAATGATAGCAGATTGGCTAATAATCAAAAATGCTATTGGTAAATAGTTAATCAAACAATGGTATAGTTGAGAAGTGACATAACTTAGCAGCAAAAAAAAAACATTTTTTGTGTATGTGCTATAGACTATTATGAAATGTTTTGTCACAATAGCATTGCATGTGAAAGTTCAATGGTATAGTGAGGTGCACAAGCGTTGTTCACAGAGTACCTTATTTATTATGGATTCATCTCACAATTTAATCGCTGTAAAGGTGATTGGGTTGAGGTTTTTTTGTTTAATCACAGGGCAGAGGAATATAAGATCTGACAATATATACAAAAGAACAAAAGTACACAAAAGCACATAAAAGACAACATTAAAGGCTTGTAGTGTCAGATTTATTTTACCAGGTTAAGAGCATTGATGATACGTAATTTGCAAGTGTAGCACTTACACTTATTAATACATTCCAGTGAGCTAACAGTACTCTCCCTGACAATGTTTTTATGCTTCTTTCTCCCAGGAAGTCAATGCCATTTTATTCTTGCATCACCTAGCTGATTTCTATCATCCAATCATTTGCAAGCAAAAATGCCGTTTTTTATTGTCCTTGCATGTCGCCTCAGATCTACAGTGACTGCGCTTCCAAGTGCACTTGTAGTGCACAGTGGATTTGCCTTTAGTAAATAACCCCCTAATGTCATTTTCCAATCCTGGATTAAAATCTTGGTCTAGGGATGTCATTTTCATGGAATTTCTGGTGCCTACACAGTAAGCATAGATACTTAGTTTTATGTACACATCTAACACAAATCCATCTCCTGCTGCAACCATTCACTTTGGTACAACGTCCAGTCTAAAGCTAGCATGTTTTAAAAAAAACAGATTCCTCCATCCATACAAGAGAGATGGATGGAGGATTCCCCCCCTGCAGTGACATTCAGGCCGTCAGGTCAGCAGCTGCATCCGATTAGCTTCACATTATAAAATAAACTTACTGATATATTTGCTTTAAGTGGAAGCAAAACTTTAGGCAAGCCGGTAAATACACAGTTGAAATATATTTACATTTACTGTTTTACCTAAAAAAAAATTTTGGGAAATAAGCCTCTTGTGGCTGTTGTCTAAAATGGATTCAATGTCAATGATCTATACACAATTGTTTATAATGTCAATTTGGAAAGAAAACCTACACAATTTGCCAAAATATTTGCTAATTCAGTCCTGAAAATTTGATTGCATAAATATACACTCCCATGCAGTTCTTAAAGTGGGGTTCCACCCAAAAAACAAAAATACCTGGAAAAATTATAAAAAACAAAACAAAAAAACATTTGGATATTTTTTTTTTCACTTACCTCTAAATGCCTGTTGCTAGGTGGTCCCTCGTAGTCTGCCTGTTCCTTTGCCTGGGCTGGTGACATCACTTCCCCCCAGGCACAGGAAGGGCTCCGCTCTGCTCCCTCCCTCCTGTCAATCATCTGGGACCCATTACAGGTCCCAGGTGATTGAGCGGCCAATCACGGCGCGCGGCGCCGCTCGCACATGCGCAGTGGGTGCCAGGCTGTGAAGCCACAGCCCGGCGCCCACAGTTGAAATGCCGGCGCCGACGAGCGGAGGGGGGGACGAGCAGGGCTTCGATCCCCCGCATCGCTGGACCCAGGGACAGGTAAGTGTCCAATTAAAAGTCAGCAGCTGCAGTATTTGTAGCTGCTGACTTTTAATTTTTTTTTTTTTTTTGACGGCCCCCCTGGGTGGAACTCCTCTTTAAAGCAGAATTAAACCCACCAATTGAATAGTCTCCTAAAACAGTCATATCCAAGGCATGCCTAGAATAATAACTTTGACAGTTACTAGTGTGCATATGTTAGTTCTCAAACCAAATCATCAAGCAATCAAATGGCTGGTGTCATAGCTGATCATATGTACAGCCCCACGGCAACTGCAGATCAAACTGAGGCTAAGATGGCAGCTTGCCTTAACTTGCCTTAACTTAAAGCAGCGCACCACCCAAAAGAGGAAGCTCCGCTTGTTAGCACTCTCCCCCCTCCACTGCCACATTTGGCACTTTTGTGGGGGAGCGGGCACCTGGTTTTGACCTCTTCCACTTGCGAGTATCTTCACCAATGCGATCTACGAGTATGTCTGGCCCCTCCTCCTTCTCCCTGCAGCCTTCTAGGACACACACAGGTCTCAGAAGATGGTGGGAGCATTCACAAAGCGCAGTGCGACTCACATTTGCACAGTAGGAAACCGGCTGTGAAGCCTGAGGAGTTTCCCTTAGTGAAGATGCCGGCGCCTGCACCCAAAGCCGACTGAAGAATCGGCTCGGGTGCCGTCATCGCTGGATCCCTGGACAGGTAAGTGTCCTTATATTCAAAGTCATCAGCCACAGAATTTGTAGCTGCTGACTGTTATTTTTTGGAAAGAGACTGGAGCTCCCCTTCAACTTGCCTTAAGTCATTAGTTGAATGCACATGTGAGCATTTGAAATGTCACATAATCCCTAAATAAATACACCTATCAAAACAGCTTCCAAAACACATCCAGGGTAAAGTTCTGGTAAAGCACAAATCAATGGTAGGTTCTCTATCCCAAACTTTAAACATCACTTGGAACATTGTTAAATCAATTATTTAGATAAATCTGAAACAGAACTTGGAGAGACTCAGTGATAATGTTTGAAACTTGCTATTCACTTAGAGACCTCATCCAACCTGCTAGAGGTAGATCAATATTGCAAAGAACTTTAGGATAATAACAGGATTTGAATATGCAAAGCTTGTAGTTATTTTATCCCCCCCCCCCCCCCCCAACTACTGACTACTTGGGGGAATAAAGATAAATGTTCATTTTTTGGTTTCATTATTATTATTTCTTTGTCATAGGTAAAACATTTTACAAAAGTATAAGGCATTGGGCAAATCAAATTGTAAAAACTTAAATTAATTTCAAATTCAGGTTTTCACATTTACAAAAGTGCTTTTATAAAGAGCTGTTACACAGCTACATTTAAAAAAGTGCATCAGGTTCAGGCATACTCAAGCTCCACCAGTTTTGTTCCAAAATATGGCCACTTAAAACATTCTCTTTAACCACATTTAGTTTAGCCTTATGTGGGTGAAACAATTTCTTCCTGACCATACAAAGACAGCCTGATCGGGTACATACATCAAATATTACATTTCTATTTTCTAGTGTGTACATCACTGGCTGCAAATAAAATAATTCAAATAGTCAATTGTGTCCAATCCAGTTTCAAATACTAACTAACTTGTGGTAACTTGTCATCGCAGGCCTGTATGGCGGGAAATTTCGGTTTCAATACCATTCAGTGCATATCTCTTATTCTAGGGGTGTAAATACAATAATAAGATCTGGTGTGCGTTTCTCCTGTAGTGAAGCCAAGATAGATACAGAGGGACGGTACGTGTTTCTGAACTGCCAGAGAGAACAAACCATATATTGTGGCCAATCTTTATATTCCGCCTCCTTTTAAGATGGAGGTTCTATATAAATTGGCAGAGTTTCTCGAAGATAAAGAGGACATACCGGTTATAGTGGTGGGGGACTTTAACAAAGTTATTGATAAGAGCAAAGATCGATTCCCCCGGGGAAACAATCTGACAAAGTTTTTGATGGACGGTTGGCCCAATTCATGGAAGAGCTGGGATTGCGTGATGTCTGGAGAACCCGAAACCCAATGAGGCAGCAATACTCATGTCTCTCTAGTTCATATGCAACATTGTCAAGAATAGACATGGCTTTTGGAAACGGGGATATGGTTCAGTTGGTATAAAGCATAGTATACACTGCTAGGGGAGTGTCTGACCATTCACCATTAATAATGACGATTCAGTTGGAAGGTCAGAACCCCCCCGAGAGCGTGGAGTATAAGTCCAATTTGGTTGGAGTTAATGAGGAAACCAACAGAGGTAACATTAAAATTAAAGGAATTTGTAACATTGAATAAGATCTCCGCAAGAGCTGGTAATAGTGTGGGATACTTTGAAGGCTTTCCTCAGAGGGTTAATAATACAACAGGTTGCGAAGATCAAAAGGAGGTCCAGGGAGTGGGAGAAGGTCACTGGGAGGGAAGCTGTGGAGTCTGAAAATCAGTATGTGGTAGACCCAACCCTGGAAAAAAAAGAGAGGTGGCTTAAAAGTCAACAAAAATACCATAACATCATTACTAGAAAGGCAGAAAATAAGCGTCTTTTTCAATCCCAACGTACCTTTGCTGAGGGGGAGTGCGCAGGCCGTTTTTTGGCTCGGTTGGTGAAGACCAACAACTCCCCATCAGCAATCGCAGCCATTAGGATGCCAGGGGGAGAAATTACTTCTCGAGCCCCTGAAATACTTGAAGCATTTAGACAGTACTTCGCGAACCTATACAAATCCAGGAAGGGGGAAGTGGCAAGAGATATGGATCGCTTCTTTAGGGGGATTGAGGTACCAGCTCTTTCACAAAGGGAAAAAAACGAACTAGAAGCCCCCTTAACTCTGGAGGTACTGCAAAGCGTAGTGGCTGAGATGGCTAACCAGCAGTCCCCCGGCCCAGATGGTCTTCCCATTGAAATTTATAAGAGGTACAGTGAGGTGATGCTTCCAGAGCTTTTGAGGATGCTAGGGGAGGTGGCCGAGGGGGGGAGGATGCCCTCTTCAATGGCAGAAGCTACAATAGTGGTTATCCCAAAAGAAGGGAAAGATCAAATGGATACCTTGTCCTATAGGCCAATATCCCTGCTGTGTTTAGATGCTGGCAAAAGTGCTGGCCGCTAGGGTGAATAAATATATACAAAAGCTTATACACCCAGATCAATCTGGGTTTATTCCCAATAGATCTATTAATATTAATGTAAGGCGAGTATACCTGAACCTTCAGATCCCGACAATAAATGGGGGTACACGAGTGGTCATCTCTTTGGATACTGCCAAAGCTTTCGATAGCTTGAAGTGGAACTATTTGTGGCGGGCTCTGGAGGTGTTTGGGTTCTGACCCACTTTTATAGGCTGGGTGAAAGGACGTTATAAGACACCAAGCACTAAGATAAGGATTAATAATACATATTCCAATCCAGCTGGAGAGGGGAACACGGCAAGGATGTCCCCTGTCACCTCTATTGTTTGCTTTAGCAATAGAACCATTAGCAATTGCGATTAGATCTGCAAGAGGGATACAGGGGTTTAAAAGAGAGATGGGAAAAGAAAGGATTGTATTATATGCAGATGACATCATGTTCTTCCTCAGAGATATAGACGCATCCCTGGAGGGGGTTATGAACATAGTGGAGGAGTTTGGGAAGCTCTCAGGTCTGATAATTAGCTGGGAGAAATCGGCCCTGATGCCTGTAGACACATAAATATACAAAATAATCTTTTCTCATCCTCGGTTGGGCAACTAAGGGTGGTAGACAAGATGAAGTATTTAGGAGTATGGTTAGCAAGGGTCCCAGGTCAGTATATTGAGGATAATCTTGCTCCCCTTCTGCTTAACCACTTGCCGACCGCATAACGCAGATATACTGCAGCAGAAAAGCATGGGCAGGCAAAATCATGTACCTGGTACGTGATCTGCCTCCCGCAGCTTCGTTAGGGGAGCGATCCGGGCTGAGGGGGAGACCACTCATTCGTGGCCACCCCTTCGCGATCGCTCCCAACGAATGAGAATCTTCCTCTGCTGCTGTAATGTAAACAGCGGCAGAGGAAGTGATGTCATCTCTCCTCGGGTCGGTATTTTCCATTCCGGCGCAGAGGAGAGAAGACATCTGAGTAAGTGCACAAACACTACACTTACAGTAAAACACACTAGGCACACTTTTCACCCCCCATCACCCCCCGATCACCCCCTGATCACCCCCCCCCCCCCGTCACAGTAACACCAATTTTTCTGATTACTGCATTGGTGTCAGTTTGTGACAGTTAGGGCAGTTAGTGATAGCCCCCTTTATATCTAGGGTACCCCCCTCACCCCCTAATAAAGTTTTAACCCCTTGATCACCCCCGTCGCCAGTGTCACTAAGCAATCTTTTTTTTTTTTTATCGCTGTATAAGTGTCACTGGTGACCCTAGTTAGGGAGGTAAATATATAAGTTCACCGTCAGAGTTTTATAGCGTCAGGGACCCCATATACTACCTAGTAAAGGTTTTAACCCCTTGATTGCCCCCTGGTTAACCTTTTCACCAGTGATCACCGTATAACTGTTACGGGTGACGCTGGTTAGTTAGTTTATTTTTTATAGTGTCAGGGCACCCGCCGTTTATTATTGAATAAAGGTTTAGCCCTCTGATCGCCCAGCGGTGATATAAGTTAGGTTTTAGGGTCAGATAGGGTCTGCGTCGCCCCAGGCAGTGTCAGGTTAGTGCCAGTACCGCTAACACCCACGCACGCACCATACACCTCCCTTAGTGGTAGAGTATTTGGACGGATCAATATCCGATCTGATCAGATCTATACTAGCGTCCCCAGCAGTTTAGGGTTCCCAAAAACGCAGTGTTAGCAGGATCAGCCCAGATACCTGCTAGCACCTGCGTTTTGCCCCTCCGCCCAGCCCAGCCCACCCAAGTGCAGTATTGATCGATCACTGTCACTTACAAAACACTAAACGCATAACTGCAGCGTTAGCAGAGTCAGGCCTGATCCCTGCGATCGCTAACAGTTTTTTTGGTAGCATTTTGGTGAACTGGCAAGCACCAGCCCCAGGCAGCTCCAGGTCAGTGCCAGTAGCATTAAAACCCACGCACGCACCGTACACCTCCCTTAGTGGTATAGTATCTGAACGGATCAATATCTGATCCGATCAGATCTATACTAGCGTCCCCAGCAGTTTAGGGTTCCCAAAAACGCAGTGTTAGCGGGATCAGCCCAGATACCTGCTAGCACCTGCGTTTTGCCCCTCCGCTCAGCCCAGCCCACCCAAGTGCAGTATCGATCGATCACTGTCCCTTACAAAACACTAAACACATAACTGCAGCGTTCGCAGAGTCAGGCCTGATCCTTGCGATCTCTAACAGTTTTTTTGGTAGCGTTTTGGTGAACTGGCAAGCACCAGCGGCCTAGTGCACCACGGTCGTAGTCAAACCAGCACTGCAGTAACACTTGGTGACGTGACGAGTTCCATAAGTGCAGTTCAAGCTGGTGAGGTGGCAAGCACAAGTAGTGTCCTGCTGCCATCAAGAAGAAGACAAACACAGGCCCGCCGTGCCCATAATGCCCTTCCTGCTGCATTCGCCAATCCTAATTGGGAACCCACCACTTCTTCAGCACCCGTACTTCCCCCAATCACATCCCCAACGAAAGGCAGTCGGCTGCATGGGAGGCATTTTCTTTATGTCCTCCCGAGTACCCCTACCCAACGATCCCCCAAAAAAAGATGTCATGTCTGCAGCAAGCGCAGCTATAGGCGTGACACGCGCTATTATTGTCCCTCCTGTCCTGACAATCCTGGTCTTTGCATTGGTGAATGTTTTGAACGCTACCATACACTAGTTGAGTATTAGCGTAGGGTACAGCATTGCACAGACTAGGCACACTTTCACAGGGTCTCCCAAGATGCCATCGCATTTTGAGAGACCCAAACCTTGAACCGGTTACAATTATAAAAGTTACAGTTACAAAAAAAGTGTAAAAAAATAAAAATAAAAAAACACAAAAAAAAAAAAAAATAGTTGTTGTTTTATTGTTCTCTCTCTCTCTATTCTCTCTCTATTGTTCTGCTCTTTTTTACTGTATTCTATTCTGAAATGTTTTATTGTTATTATGTTTTATCATGTTTGCTTTTTCAGGTATGCAATTTTTTATACTTTACTGTTTACTGTGTTTTATTGTTGACCTTTTTTTGTCTTCAGGTACGCCATTCAGCTGCAGCGCGGATTTATTTATCTTGACAGCAACAGCGCTGTCGGAGGTGATATATGCCGAAGCATGGGGGCAGCAGGGGCGGAGGAGCGATTTGCTCCTAACTTTTGGGGCGGATGCCCCCATGCTTTGGCATATATAAATGGTGCAGGTATGCCCATCATTAGAAGTGGGTGGAGGAAGGGAGGTATTCTAATAGACCCCATTTTTTTTTTAAAAGAGTACCTGTCACTACCTATTGCTATCATAGGGGGATATTTATATTCCCTGACATAACAATAAAAATGATAATAAAAAAATGAAAGGAACAGTTAAAAATAAGATAAAAAAGCAAAAAAAAAAAATAAAGAAAAAAAAAAAGCACCCCTGTCCCCCCCTGCTCTCGCGCAAAGTCGAACGCAAGTGTTGGTCTGGCGTCAATTGCACCATGCATGCGAGGTATAACTGCGAAGGTCAGATTGAGGGCAGTAATTTTAGCAGTAGATCTCCTCTGTAAATCTAAAGTGGTAACCTGAAAAAGGCTTTTAAAGGCTTTTAAAAATGTATGTAGTTTGTTGCCACTGCACGTTTGTGCGCAATTTTAAAGCATGTCATGTTTGGTATCCAAGTACTCAGCCTAAGATCATCTTTTTTATTCCATCAAACATTTGGGCAATATAGTGTGTTTTAGTGCATTAAAACTTTAAAAAGTGTGTTTTTTCCCCAAAAAATACATTTGAAAAATCGCTGCGCAAATACTGTGTGGAAAAAAAAATTAAACACCCACCATTTTAATCTGTAGGGCCTTTGCTTTAAAAAAATATAATGTTTGGGGGTTCAAAGTAATTTTGGGGGTTCTTGCAAAAAAAAATATTTTTTCATGTAAACAAATAGTGTCAGAAAGGGCTTTGTCTTCAAGTGGTTAGAAGAGTGGGTGATGTGTGACATAAGCTTCTAAATGTTGTGCCTAAAATGCCAGGACAGTTCAAACCCCCCCCCAAATAACCCAATTTTGGAAAGTAGACACTCCAAGCTATTTGCTGAGAGGCATGTCGAGGCCATGGAATATTTTATATTGTGACACAAGTAAAGGGAAAAAGACACATTTTTTTTTGTTTTTTTTGCACAAAGTTGTCACTAAATGATATATTGCTCAAACATGCCATGGAAATATGTGAAATTACACCCCAAAATACCTTCTGTTGCTTCTCCTGAGTATGGGGATACCACATGTGTGAGACTTTTTGGGAGCCTAGCCGCATACGGGACCTCAAAAACCAAGCACTGCCTTCAGGGTTTCTAAGGGTGTAAATTTTTGATTTCACTCCTCACTGCCTATCACAGTTTTGGAGGCCATGGAATGCCCAGATGGCACAACCCTCCCCCAATTGACCCCATTTTGGAAAGTAGACACCCCAAGCTATTTGCTGAGAGGTATAGTGAAGCAGCTAAATGTATTTTGGGGTGCAATTCCACATATGCCTATGGCCTGTGTGAGCAATATATCATTTAGTGACAACTTTTTGTAAATGTTTTTTTTGTCATCATTCAATCACAAAAAAAAATAATATTTAATGGGCTCAACATGCCTCTCAGCAATTTCCTTGGGGTGTCTACTTTCCAAAATGGGGTAATTTGGGGGGGGGGGGTTGTACTGCCCTGCCATTTTAGCACCTCAAGAAATGAGATAGGCAGTCATAAACTAAAAGCTGTGTAAATTCCAGAAAATGTACCCTAGTTTGTAGGCGCTATAACTTTTGCGCAAACCAATAAATATACGCTTATTGACATTTTTTACCAAAGACATGTGGCTGAATACATTTTGGACTAAATGTATGACTAAAATTGAGTTTATTGGATTTTTTTTATAACAAAAAGTCCATTTATAGCGCAAAAAATAAAAACTGCAGAGGTGATCAAATACCATCAAGAGAAAGCTCTATTTGTGGGAACAAAAGGACGCAAATTTCGTTTGGGTACAGCATTGCATGACCGCGCAATTAGCAGTTAAAGCGACGCAGTGCCAAATTGTAAAAAGTGCTCTGGTCAGGAAGGGGGTAAATCCTTCCGGGGCTGAAGTGATTACAATTCAGCGGAAGTGTGATATCTGGAGTCATCTTCTTCTGTCAGCAGCTGGAAGAATTGACCTCATTAAAATGATCTGGATGCCCCAACTCTTGTATCATCTACATAATTCTCCAGATTGGATCGGAATGAGATGGTTCAAAAAAATTGAAACATTGTCCTGGGAACTAATCTGGAAGAAGCGGCAGGCTCATATTAGCTTACAGATACTGCAGCTACCAATAAAAGAGGGAGAAGCAGCAGTTCCACACCCACGCAGTTATTTTTTGGCTGCCCAGTTGCAGCATCTCAGGGGATATAATATACCAGGGGAGAGTAATAAAAATGCACGAATGATGCTGCAGGGAGCCTTGCATAGCAGTTTGGTGGAAGCTCTGGAGGCGGACTCCCTAATCGCTGGATGCCCCACATTAAAACTAGTAACAAAAGTATGGCAGGCAGCCAGGGTAGTAATGGGATACAGGGGGTTAACAGAATATACCCCAATTTGGGACAACAAGCAATTTCCAGATTTGATCCTCTTGGGTAAAATAAATGAGTGGGAGGTTTGTGGTATCAGAAAACTCGAGCAACTATATGATAGGAGTACGTTGAAATCATTAGAGGAGTTGAGGGGTGAGTACGGTATCCCAAACCAATCATTCTACCGTTATCTTCAAATTAGACATGCACTGAATGCCCACTTTCTAAACACAAAGGGTGGAATGGTGTAAAGTACCTCTTATACAAAAATAGCTATGACAGGATCCTCCAAAGGCTTAATATCAGAGATATATGAACAGATATGTAGTAAAACCATTAATGGGGAAAGGCTAAAAATAAGAAGGGATGGGAAGAGGACCTGGGGGAAAAAATAACAGGAGAACAGTGGAGAAGGACATTGGACTTGAGCTCCCAGGTGTCAGTCTCCCCTTCACAGAAAATATTGCAGCTATTTTGGTACGTATACAGAGCTGACGACAAATGCCCAAGGTGTCAAGGAATTGGGGATTTTATTCATATGATCTGGAGGTGCCCAAAACTATTCAGGTACTGGACAGAGATAATGGAGGATATTAATAGTACCTTTGGGCTTAAGTTAGACCTGAATATGTCTGTTGGGGAAAATAGAGGAAAATACTGTGCTCAAAAATAGTAAAATTGCAGTAATAAGATGTTTATTCCAAGCTCGAAAGATAATAGCTCAGAACTGGCAATCAGTGAGACCCCCGACATCAGAGGAATGGACTAAAGTGATGGATGTCACAGTATGAAGGGAAAAAGTGCTATTTGTTAGACGGAGGAAACTGGACAAATTCTTAATGATGTGGAAGCCCTGGTTAGATAAAATGGGATGTCCCGTTTAAAAGGAATAACTAGGAAGAGGAGATCATATTCAAAGACTAGGAGGATATTATCAGGAAAATAAGGGGGGAGTGGAGAGGACAAAGGGAAGTGGCAAATAAGAGTGAGAAGAGAGAAATAAGAATACATAATATATCTGTTATTTAAATAGACATGGTGTATGGAAGGGACAGTTGCACTTTATTAAAAAAGATTAGGG
This sequence comes from Lithobates clamitans, assembly GCA_037952925.1. Classification (NCBI taxonomy): domain Eukaryota; kingdom Metazoa; phylum Chordata; class Amphibia; order Anura; family Ranidae; genus Lithobates; species Lithobates clamitans. The sequence continues at coordinate 797,495 of JBBGZY010000187.1, read as the reverse complement.
AGGGAGGAGAGGGGAGGGAGGGGTTATAAAAGGATAGAGGGGTCACAAAAGGTTAGAGAACCATAGAAGAGAGGGAGCTGAGGTATTAGTAGTAGTTGTGTGTCTTCTAAATGTTCCTTTTTTTTCCCCTTTTAAAGAAAGTAAATACGAACTAGGTATATTAATGTATTGAAGGTTATTTAAGTGTGAATTTAGACACGACATTGTAAAGATGTTATAATAGTATGTATACGAGGTGCCTCTCGATCAGTGGTATATGTTTTTGTAAAAATTTATAAAAATAAATGAGTTAAAAAAAAAAAAACTTGTGGTTCCACAGCTTAACCACACTTAGGGCAAAGAAATCATTCCTATACTGAAGGAGGATAATTTTCATGCATACACAACTCACATCTTGTTTTTTTGGAATAAAACGTTTGTTTGCCAACTCTTTAGATTTAATTTAGATATAGTTCTAAAACCTATCACCTTTAAAGTGCATGTCCAGCCAAATTTTGGGGTTGTTTTGCATTGAGTAGAGAATGCAACAGCAAAAAAGATATGAATGTTTCTCTTTACTGGAGTAGGAGTAAGTTAGAGCCCCTGCCAGATGTTTATTTCTGACTGTTTCTTAATTACAGATTTTCCCTTATTTCCTCTCTATTGAAACCAATGTCAGCAGCACAAAAAGTAATAGTAAATATTTTTAACAGAGCCCTGGAGGAAATAAAAATCAAAAAGGTGCTCTATCCCTTCTCAACCTCATACAAAACTAGAAAAAAGGTTTTCTGAAAAAGGTTTTCTTCCTGTTATATATCCCAATATTTTATTAGCTTTTACAGCTAATGCTCTTTGGCTCTGTGTGTAGATACTAATGTTACTGTTAACCAGTAGGAATGAGCCGAACACCCCCCTGTTCGGTTCGCACCAGAACATGCGAACAGGAAAAAAGTTCGTTCAAACACGCGAACACCGTTAAAGTCTATGGGACACGAACATGAATAATCAAAAGTGCTAATTTTAAAGGCTTATATGCAAGTTATTGTCATAAAAAGTGTTTGGGGACCTGGGTCCTGCCCCAGGGGACATGGATCAATGCAAAAAAAAGTTTTAAAAAAGGCAGTTTTTTCAGGAGCAGTGATTTTAATAATGCTTAAAGTCAAACAATAAAGCATGAGTGCGGAGCGGCCCGGAGAAAAAAATGAAGAAGAGAAGAAGAGAAGAAAGAAGAAGAGAAGAAGATGAAGAGAAGAGCGGGAGCCTCCCCCCATGCCATGGGTGCGGAGCAGCCCGAGGAGAAGAAGATAAAAGAAGATAGAAGACGCCGTGGAGGAGATGCTGGACGAGAACGCCGGAGGAAGAACCAGAAGAGCCAGAAGAACCAGAAGAAGAAGATGAAGGAAGGTAGAAGAAAGAAGAAGCATTTAAATAAAGGAATTGTCTCTTGTCATTTTTAACATTTTTGACAGTTTTTTAGTGAAATGGTAGGGGTAAGTACCCCCTTACCATTTCACACAGGGGGGGGGCCGTGATCTGGGGGTCCCCTTGTTAAAGGGGGCTTCCAGATTCCGATAAGCCCCCCGCCCACAGACCCCCACAACCACCGGCCAGGGTTGTGGGGATGAGGCCCTTGTCCTCATCAACATGGGGACAAGATGTTTTGGGGGGCTACCCCAAAGCACCCTCCCAATGTTGAGGGCATGTGGCCTGGTACGGTTCAGGAGGGGGGGGCCGCACTCTCGTCCCCACCTCTTTTCCTGCGGCCTGCCAGGTTGCGTGCTCGGATAAGGGTCTGGTATGGATCTTTGGGGGGACCCCACGCCGTTTTGTTTTTTTTTTGGCGCGGGGTTCCCCTTAAAATCCATACCAGACCTGAAGGGTCTAGTATGGAATTTAGGGGGAACCCCTCGTCATTTTTTTTTACATTTTGGCCGGGGTTCCCCTTAATATCCATACCAGACCTGAAGGGCCTTGTATGGAATTTAGGGGGACTCCCACGTCATTTTTTTTTTTAATTTTTGGTTCGGGGTTGCCCTGTGGGGAATTCCCATGCCGTTTTTATCAATGAACTTCTATGTGTATTGTCGGCAATGCAATAGCCGCGGGTAGTTTTAAATGGCTTTTTTTCCTTCGAAATGTCATTTTGCTGTCAGACTGTTCTAAACACGGGAAACATGCGCCCCTTTACAGGCATACTATAGACACCCCCCAGCTACGAAATTTAAAGGGATATTACACTTTTATTGTTTGACTTTAAGCATTATTAAAATCACTGCTCCTGAAAAAACGGCCGTTTTTAAAACTTTTTTTTTGCATTGATCCATGTCCCCTGGGGCAGGACCCAGGTCCCCAAACACTTTTTATGACAATAACTTGCATATAAGCCTTTAAAATTAGCACTTTTGATTTCTCCCATAGACTTTTAAAGGGTGTTCCGCGGCATTCGAATTTGCCGCGAACACCCCAAATTGTTCACTGTTCGGCGAATTTGCGAACAGCCAATGTTCGAGTCGAACATGAGTTCGACTCGAACTCGAAGCTCATCCCTATTACCCAGTAAGAGCTTTTACAACTGTGTGTTATCAAACTGTATTCAACTCAATAATAGTATTGCTTGAATGTGCTGTTTAATTCATCAGAAGTTTGGCCAAACAGTCCAAAAATCTGAAAAAAAAATCAAACCTGACTTCAAACACCATTGAAATCCAAAATCTGGTGGGCTTTACTTTCCATACTCACATCACTAAATGACAGATTCATGGATGCAGTAGTTTAAATTTACCTCTGGAAATCCCAGATGATGTAATTGACCAAATTTTAACTATTGCAGCCTTGAATGTGTAATTTAGTAGCATGAGAATGATATGCACAGATCGACAGGTAATAGTTAATTGTGATTGATATGGATGTACTTGTTGGATGCTATGACTGATGCTACATTTTCTTCTAGTGGCATTAAAAAAATGATACAGGTATCTGTATTTTTAACTGTTGTGTTTATTTGATTATAGGATTTTTTAATATGATGTATGTCTTTCTTTTCTTTTAAATCTTTGTGGAAATGAGTAAGGGGTACCAATGTAACATCGTTTTTAAATCGCTGTATTTTTAATGTTATAAGTCATCCTGTGTTACATATCATTTATCATTACTTATATATTTGTTTGGTATCTGAAAGTCCCAGTTTCCCCCTTCTTCTTCCCCTTTGTGGGCTCTTGACTATTTTCCCTACAAAAGAGCAGATATCTGCTTGTCACCTCATAATAAAGGGACATTTTCAGATCCCACTAGTAGTTCTCACATTTTACTGTTACAGCCTCCTCTTTTTTAAGGCATACAGAGATTGGAAGGAGCTTCCTGATACTAAAGTTTGGGATAAGGGTGTTTTGCAATTGGGTGGGATGTACTGCCAATGTTGAAGGGCGTGTGGCTTGGTGTGGCACAGAATGGTGGGGGGGGGGGGTGCTGCATGTTCACTGCCCTTCTTATCCTGTCCACCCAGACCTCATGCCTGACTAAGGGTCTGGTTGCAATGTTAAGGGGAACCCCACACTGTTTTCTCACTGTTTCTTAAATGTATTATTATACATTCACCCCACAGCTATGGGGGCTTTCTACATCATATACATATACAGTAGGTATAATGCACTGTCCAATTATAAACCAACCCTGTACTGGTTTAAAATTTACCAATATAACTCGACCCCCACTGAGCTGCGTGCACATATAATTATGCATGTTGTGCTGCTTTTAGTACATTTTTTTTTTTGCACCAAAATTAGTGCACTAGAACATTGCAGACATTTGGTTCTATTTTTTCAGAACTGAATCTGCAATGTCCATGACAAATTTAGCTGAACACAGACAGCAACCCTACTCAATAAATGGGAGACAGTGTTCTAACTTTGGACACGCGCCTAACAATGCTTATCAAAAAAAATGTCTGTGTTGTCCTTTTGACAAGATTCTTTGCCAATGCGTCTTTCTTTTTTTTCACACTTTGCTGTTACAGTAATGATCACTGAAACAACAGTGTTTTGAACTGTCATGAATGGGTTACATCCATAACAGCTGTGATTACTACTATATGCTTGGCCCACAGCTATCACATGATACAGGGTGCTGTGATTGTCCCAGGTACCATGCGAAAGCTGTGGGCCAATCACAGCATCACAATACTAAGCACAGCTGTTATGAATGAAACCCATTCATAAAAGCTGTGTTTACAGTACGATCATGTGATTGCATAGCAATCATGCGATACTCCGGTCGCTCAAACCGGCTGGGTACCGGGAGCCACAGTCCACTGTGTTGTAATGGGAGCTGCACGCTTATCAGCTGGTGATGTACATGATCCAGCCTGCCCATGCCACACTGGCACAGTAAATGTACCGTGGCCAGGCAACAAGCGGTTACTTATGTGTAACAGGCCTACATAAATTTGTGCACTACATACTAAACATTACATACTAAAAATTAATCATGTTAGTTTAGAAAATCCACAATGAATGAGGTAAAAAAAACTGATAGTGATTTTAAGTCTTCTCTACTCTATCCAAAACAAAAACAATAAACCGAAAAAAATTAACAAATTGGCTGAACTTGGGCTTTGAAGATTTTAAAGATTATCCAGATTTTCTTTATATCTGATTACTAAACTTTATTTTGCTTTTTTACCTGTTTGACTCCAATTATACAAATTGTACAAATCTTTTTAAACACAATAGATTATTTTATATTGCATAAACATTTTCCCCTATTCCCAAAGCCAATTTTTATACTTGCTTACATTTACGAGGGACATTAGAATATAAAGCCATTTCAGATTGGTTTATTGTTGTATCCAGCACCAGAGAATAATAGATATATGTGAAAGCATAACAGCAACTTCAGCAACATCTGCAGGCAAATCCCATGATACCTGGGAGTATTTTCTGGACAGTGATGAATAGCCAAAGCCATCATTTCCTTGACAAGTGTGGGGTAACTGGTAATGTGCAGAGTGTTTCTATAATGATAAGGGGAAAAAAATGCATTTCCTTGGAGAAATGTAAAAATAAAAAATAGAGAATGAGAAATGGTAAAAGCTGCTTGAATATAAGGCAATGTTTAATGTCATGTGTCCGAATATCATTCTGATATTGTTGTTATTTATTGAGTCACTGATTGTAATGTATTGAACTTTGAATCAAAAAAGCTATTTCTGGAACTACCCATCCTTACTTTTTTATCTTACATATGTGATGTGTACTGTATTCATTTTTTTTTATTGTTAGTTGCCAACTGTCATCACATTAAATTACACAGAATATAATAAGTACCTCAAATTTATGTTTTCTTTTCATATCTGTAGATACAATGTGTATCGCAAATGTGCTAACCAATGTATGTACATTCACTGTAAAGCGTAATTCCAGGAAAATGTTAAAATAGCTTTATTTATAATTATTTTTCTGAAACATATTTTCAACCACTACTATGAGCAGTGCTTCCTCTACAGTTTTTATGTATTCTCATGAAATAATGAAATCAGGCTGACAGTGGGTGTTTCTGTAAGGAAAACTCCACTTTTGTGAACATTTACTTTTGCTAAACAATGTATTCTTTAATTTGTATTAACAGTCAATTGTGTTTTTACACAGGGTTCACATTTCTGATGTCCCTCTGAAAATGCTTAAAGCCCCGTACACACCGGCTGAATGTCGGGAGACAACGGCTGGTTAACCACTTCAGCCCCGGAAGATTTTCCTGCTTAATGACCGGGCCATTTTTTGCAATACGGCACTGCGTCACTTTATCTGACCATTGCGCGGTCGTGCGACGCTGTACACAAACAAAATTTACATACTTTTTTTCCCACAAATAGAGCTTTCTCTTTGTGGTATTTGATCAGCTCTGCAGTTTTTATTTTTTGCGCTATAAACAAAAAATGCGTCAATTTTGAAAAAAACACAGTATTTTTTACTTTTTGCTATAATAAATATCCTAATTAAAAAAAAAAAAACAAACAAACAAATTTCTTCCTCAGTTTAGGCCGATATACAGTGGGGACAGAAAGTATTCAGACACCCTTAAATTTTTCACTCTTTGTTATATTTAAGCCATTTGCTGAAATCATTTAAGTTCATTTTTTGTCCTCATTAATGTACACACAGCACCCCATATTGACAGAAAAACATAGAATTGTTTACATTTTTGCAGATTTATTAAAAAAGAAAAACTGAAATATCACATGGTCCTAAGTATTCAGACCCTTTGCTGTGACACTCATATATTTAACTCAGGTGCTGTCCATTTCTTCTGATCATCCTTGAGTTGGTTCTACACCTTCATTTGAGTCCAGCTGTGTTTGATTATACTGATTGGACTTGATTAGGAAAGCCACACACCTGTCTATATAAGACCTTACAGCTCACAGTGCATGTCAGAGCAAATGAGAATCATGAGGTCAAAGGAACTGCCTGAAGAGCTCAGAGACACAATCGTGGCAAGGCAAGGATCTGGCCAAGGTTACAAAAAAAATTCTGCTGCACTTAAGGTTCCTAAGAGCACAGTGGCCTCCATAACCCTAAAATGGAAGACGTTTGGGATGACCAGAACCCTTCCTAGAGCTGGCCGTCCGGCCAAACTGAGCTATCGGGGGAGAAGAGCCTTGGTGAGAGAGGTAAAGAAGAACCCAAAGATCACTGTGGCTGAGCTCCAGAGATGCAGTCGGGAGATGGGAGAAAGTTGTAGAAAGTCAACCATCACTGCAGCCCTCCACCAGTGGGGGCTTTATGGCAGTGTGGCCCGACAGAAGCCTCTCCTCAGTGCAAGACACATGAAAGCCCGCATGGAGTTTGCTAAAAAAACACCTGAAGGACTCCAAGATGGTGAGAAATAAGATTCTCTGGTCTGATGAGACCAAGATAGAACTTTTTGGCCTTAATTCTAAGCGGTATGTGTGGAGAAAACCAGGCACTGCTCATCACCTGTCCAATACAGTCCCAACAGTGAAGCATGGTGGTGGCAGCATCATGCTGGGGGGGTGTTTTTCAGCTGCAGGGACAGGATGACTGGTTGCAATCGAGGGAAAGATGAATGCGGCCAAGTACAGGGATATCCTGCATGAAAACCTTCTCCAGAGTGCTCAGGACCTCAGACTGGGCCGAAGGTTTACCTTCCAACAAGACAATGACCCTAAGCACACAGCTAAAATAACGAAGGAGTGGCTTCACAAAAACTCCGTGACTGTTCTTGAATGGCCCAGCCAGAGCCCTAACTTAAACCCTATTGAGCATCTCTGGAGAGACCTAAAAATGGCTGTCCACCAACGTTTACAATCCAAACTGACAGAACTGGAGAGGATCTGCAAGGGGGAATGGCAGAGGATCCCCAAATCCAGGTGTGAAAAACTTGTTACATCTTTCCCAAAAAGACTCATGGCTGTATTAGATCAAGGTGCTTCTACTAAATACTGAGCAAAGGGTCTGAATACTTAGGACCATGTGATATTTCAGTTTTTCTTTTTTAATAAATCTACAAAAATGTCAACAATTCTGGGTTTTTTGTCAATATGGGGTGCTGTGTGTACATTAATGAGGAAAAAAATGAACTTAAATGATTTTAGCAAATGACTGCAATATAACAAAGAGTGAAAAATTTAAGGCGGTCTGAATACTTTCCGTCCCCACTGTTTATTCTTCTACATATTTTTGGTAAAAAAAAATCGCAATAAGCGTTTATTGATTGGTTTGCGCAAAAGTTATAGCGTCTACAATATAGGGGATAGATTTATGGCATTTTTATTATTATTTTTTTTTTACTAGTAATGGCGTTCATCTGCGATTTTTTGGGGGACTGCAACATTGCAACGGACATATCGGACACTTTTAACACTTTTTTGGGACCAGTGACATTTATACAGCGATCAGTGCTATAAAAATTCACTAATTACTGAATAAATGTCACTGGCAGTGATGGGGTTAACACTAGGGGGCATTTAAGGGGTTAACTATGTTCCCTATGTGTATTCTAACTGTGAGGGGGAATGTGGCTGACTAGAGAAGAAGAGAGATCGTTGTTCCTACTTAGTGGGAACACATGATCTGTCTCCTCTCCCCTAACAGAACTGGGATTTGTGTGTTTACACACACAGATCCTGGTTCTGGCTCTGTCACGAGTGATCGCGGGTGCCGGATGGTCATCGTGCTCGCCGGGCACTCGCATTGGCTCTGGGGACACGCTTCCGGTGGGCGCACCAGCATCTGACCGACTCCTGATCAGTGCTCTCTGCCAATGGCAGAGAGCGCTGATCGAAGTGTTCTGGTGGGGGGACGCCCCCCTGTCAGAACACAATAGCTCAGCAGGGGAGATCGCTGGACAAACTTTGCATGGTTAGTACAGCGGCTACGACCGGGGCTGACAGTTTTTTTTCCTGTACCCAGCTTTGCCCTCTGTCATTTTGAAATGACTACTCAGAAATCAGGCCAAACTAAAGTCTTTTCAGGAAAGCCTGCTTAGTCATCAGACGTTGAAAAGCAGCACTGAGCGTGTATCTGAAACCAAAACATTTTTACAATTTTGGCTAGAGTAGGGAATAGTTAAAATTCCTGTTTTTATTTTTGCCTGTGTTCTCTGGGAAGATTTAATTTAACTTCCTGTTCCAAAGAAAAAACAAGATGTGAGAGAAATCCCCTTCTATCTGTGTGTTCCTTTCCCCCGCAGTGCTGCTGGCTTCCCTCCACTCCCACTGGCAGCTGCTGTGGGCACACAGGGGAATGCTTAAGGATGGAAAGGAGGGGAAGGGGGCAGTAAATATGTAATTTACTGGCACCTTCATTTCCTGAATGAACACAATGAGCGATTGGTACTAGTCACTCCTGTGTCCATTCATCACTGAAGCATAGTAAACTGTGCTTACTATGATTCAGTTTGTGAATGAGCAGGAAGCCTCAGAGCACTTCCTATTCATTCATCCGAGCAGCTGAGGCTTTAGAGAAAGGGGCTGATAAATCAATGCCCTCAGTCACTTTCGGCTGTGGGGAGGGGCTGTCAGGTAGTCTGTATGGGGCCCCATGATTTCTAACAGAAGCCCTGGTGACAACTGTAACATTTTGGATTTCCCATCCCTTTCTGTCCTGCTGACAATGATCACCAGGACAAACAGAAAAACAGGAAGGGTAAATCCCACAGCTGAGACACAGACAGCAATTAAGACCGCTTGAGCATGAGGCTGTTCAGCTGCAGTGCATCCTTCCCAGGTCTTTAGTGTGCTCTGGAGGGATGGGTGCAGCATCCAGCCCTGCTGCCGGCAGCATGTTAAATGTATGGCAGGCAACAGCTGTACCGAGTGGTACCAGTGTAAAGGGCCCTTGTACATTCAGAGATGAGGTTCTCAAAAGCAAGTCTTGTGCATTTCAGAACCTCCTCCCCGAACAGACAAGGCTCTGAACACCGGGTACCACTCGAAACAGCATTTAGTTCCATCAAGCTGCAACCTGCCACAGACTTTGACAGGCTGCCTGCAGCAGGGTTGGGTGCTGCACCTGTCCTTCCCATGTGCACTAAAGCTTCAGAAGGGATGCACGGCAGTTAAATGGTGTTTTGTTCAATGGACCTAAAACTTGGCAGAGGTTTTAATGCTTCTCCACTCCATCCAAAACTACCATATTTGCCAGCAAATAAGACATTTGCCTATACTCACCGTATAAGACGACCCCCCTTCTGAAGCTTCATATTTCCTTCTTCTTGCTGAAGCTGGAGCCATACCGTGCTGAGCCAATCACGGCAAGCAATGTATCCTATTGATGAATACAAAGCCTGCTTAGATTGGCACAGGCTGTAACATCATCACCCCCTGCCTCTCTGACTCTCAAAGCCAATCCGAGCAGGCTACTGTACGTAGCCGTACTTGGATTGGCAGAGGTTGTTACTCCAATCCGAGCAGGCTCTGTATTCATTAATAGAATACATTGCTCGCCGGGATTGGCTCGGCGGTGTATACTGTATGTAGCCAAAGCTACATACAGTATTACTGCACATCCAGCGGGCATCCAGCGGGCTGACATCCAGTGGGTGGCATTTTATACCCGGTGTATAAGACAACCCCCCGCTTTTTTAAGTGTAAAAGGTCATCTTATACGCTGGAAAAGATGGTAAAAAAATAATTTTGATTTTAGATATACTGTAATTATTTTTATAAGGTTTCTAATGGTAGCTACATGCAGGGTTATTCAAAAACGTTCTCTGGTAATGATAAACAGGTCATAGGCTTTTACAGTATCAATTACATCTGGGTGGGGCAATACGCTGATATCAAGCAAAACCTGTCTAGATTTATATTCAGACAAAACCTGAATGGAAATACTTCTAAGTGCCAGGTAAGGTAGGGAACCATTCACACTTTAAGTTGAACTCTTGGCAGATATAAAATACACAAATTACTGCAGCTCTGTAATCAATAATACATCATAAACTTATTTCATTTTTTAATGCAAGCTGTATAAATACCTGGTAGCAGGGCTAGAGCATGAAAGGAAAAAGCAACATGAGGAGTCAATCTGTACATGTTCTGGTAAGAAGCATGCTGATAAGAAGAGAAAGCTTCTTTATTCACTACCCAGTCAGAGGCTGGGGTAGGTCCAGGACAACCTGGGCTCAGAGGAAATATCTTGAATGATGTTAGCCATCAGACTGAGGACATCTAGCTGCTGGGGAAAAAGTAATGTGTGGGGAAATCTCTAGACTGAAGATGAATATCACAGCAAAAACAGATTTTGTTATTTTATCTTTAACCACTTGCCGACCGCCGCACGCCGCTATACGTTGGCACAATGGCAGCGGTGGGCAAATGGGCATACCTGTACATCCCCTTTAATATGTGGGGCTAGTGGGCGCACGCACACCCGCCGCCTACAGCGTGACCCTGCCCGCAGGTCCCACGGACTCGGTGTCCGCCGGTGTCCCACGATCGTGTCATGGAGCGGCAGAACGGGGAGATGGTAAACAAGGCATTTCCCTGTTCTGCCTAGTGACATGACAGAGATCACTGCTCCCTGTCATCGGGAGCAGTGATTACTGTCATGTCAGTGGTAGCCCTCCCCCCCACAGTTAGAACCACTCCCTAGGACACACTTAACCCCTTGATCGCCCCCTAGTGTTTGACCCTTTCCCTGCCAGTGTCATTTACACAGTAATCAGTGCATTTTTATAGCACCGATCGTTGTATAAATGACAATGGTCCCTAAATAGTGTCAAAAGTGTCTTATGTGTCCACCATAATGTCACAGTCACAATAAAAATCGCAGATTGCCACCATTACTATTAGAAAAAAATTAATAATAAAAATACCATAAATCTATTCCCTATTTTGTAGACGCTATAACTTTTGCGCAAACCAATCAATATATGCTTATTGCAATTTTTTTACCAAAAATATGTAGAAGACTACATATCGGCCTAAACTGAGGAAAAAAATAGGTTTTTTATATATTTTTTGGGGATATTTATTATAGCAAAATGTAAAAAATATAGCTTTTTTAAAAAAAATTGTCGCTCTTTTTTGTTTATAGCGCAAAAAATATAAAACACAGAGGTGATCAAATACCGCTAAAAGAAAGCTCTATTTGTGGGGAAAAAAGGACGTCAATTTTGTTTTGGTGTAACGTCGCACGGCCATGCAATTGTCAGTTAAAGCAATGCAGTGCCGAATCGCAAAAAGTGCTCTGGTCAGGAAGGGGGTAAAATCTTCCGGGGCAGAAGCAGTTAATCTTGCTTTTTTTTTTATCTTGTTATTTTTGGCTGGAGTTTTGCTTTAAGCCTTAAAAGTGAATTAGGCCCTGAGAAGATTTTTCCATACCCAGGCTATGCAATGAAAGGTGAAAAAAAGCCATAACATCCTGGACAGAAATAATTTACCCAATGTGATATGTTAATGCTCAACAACCTATGATTTTGCTTGTGATGGCCTAACTTCTTCAATTTTCTTTTGCTATTGTCATTATTTTCTTATTACTAAATAATGTTTGAAACCAGAAATCTCTAGGTTTCCTGAGGCCATAGTAATTTTTAAAACACATAATCTTGTCTACATGGGCCCTCACCATTAGGAGGTTTTCAATATTTTGATAAAAATATCAGCCCAAAGTATTTTCAAAGCTTTTAGGCCCCTTTCACACGATCGGACCGTTCAGGTCCGCCTGTCAGTTTTGACGGCGGACCTGAACGGGCGCTCCATGTTAGTCTATGGAGCGTCGGATGTCAGCGGAGACATGTCCGCTGACATCCGACCCGGTCCGATCCGCTGAAGAGCAGACGGATGGCCCTACATCCAGGTCCGTCGCTGGCGGATCGGATTGGGGGAGATCTGACAAAAACGGACACGCTGTCCGTTTTCGTCCGATCCCTCCATAGGCGGCAGCGGCACCTGACAAGCCCCTCCGCCCTCAGTTAGCAGAGAGGGACCTGTCATCCACTGGCTCCGCGGAGATCAACAGACAGATCTCCCGCTGAGCCGGCGGACCGAGGCGGGCTCCGTAGAAACGGAGTCCGCCTCATGTGAAAGGGGCCTTATACTTTAGAGAGTGGTAAATGCTGCGTACTTTTATTACTGCTTGTGTGATTTTTTTCCCCTCAAATCCTATTGTTAGAACAGAAAGGAGAAATATGGGGGCACAGATGCAAATTAAATACAAGCTTGGAGGGGGGAAGGGGGAGGGTATAACCTCGGTTAGGTTTTAAATAAATTTCAGGAGGGAGATTTCCCCTCACTGCCTGTACTGATGACAGGTGTCAGATAGGAAAGGAAGAGAATGGAAATATATCCAAAGGGGACACAGACAGCAATAGAAATCCAAGGTTCTACCATTCCCTACTCTATCCTAAACTAAATGAAAATATGTAGGGCTTGGGGTGAATAATGTTGAAATAGGATTGAAATAACTCTAGTTGCCTAAAAATACCCATGAATAAATCCCCAAATGAATATATATATATATATATATATATATATATACATATATATATATATATATATATATATATATATATATATATATATATATATATATATACAGTATCTCACAAAAGTGAGTACATCCCTCACATTTTTGTAAATATTTTATTATATCTTTACTGGCTATGAACTTCCTTATTTTAGTCCGGTCGTACGTCATCACGTACGAATCCGTTGGACTTTGGTTGATCATGTGTAGGCAAGTCCGTTCTTTCGAAAGTCCTTCGGAAAGTCCATCGGAAAGTCCATCGAAAAGTCAGCTGGACCTAGTCCATTGAAAAGTTTGCCCATGTGTACGTGGCATAACACATGACACTGGGAGGGAAAATGGCTAATTGGGTCCAATTTGGACATTTTCACTTAGGGGTGTGCTCACTTTTGTTGCCAGCAGTTTAGACATGAATGGCTGTGTGTTGAGTTATTTTGAGAGGACAGCAAATTTACACTGTTATACAAGCTGTACACTCACTACTTTACATTGTAGCAAAGTGTCATTTCTTCAGTGTTGTCACATGAAAAGCTATAATAAAATATTTACAAAAATGTGAGGGGTGTACTTACTTTTGTGAGATACTATATCTATATATCTATATATATATGTGTGTGTGTGTGTGTGTGTGCGTGTGTTTGTTATTTGTGGCATTTTTAGCAATGGCCCAGACAATCAAATTGGTGAAAAAGACCTCTAGTTTTTATTAATCATCTATCTTTAATTACATGTAGTTTTTGAGCCTCAGGTAACCCAAGGGCATTTAATATTTAGTCCCTAAAATACATAAAATATTTTTTTTTTCAGAAAGGAACAAGCAGAGAAATGTAAATATAAAAGAAAAAAGCTTAGAACAATAATGATCAGACAAAAGCGACATTTGCATACAAAAGCCAGTCTGAAATGAGATAACGGGAGGAACAAAGGATCACGTAACATGTCAGATGTTTAAACATACTCTTATCCTTTCGTATGTTTAATAGGCATTATGTGAAAAAAGGAAAGCTTTGACAACAGAATTGTGAGCTAGAAATTTAATTATGTTCTTAGTAATTAGGCACTGTTTCAGCATACTGTACTGCATAATAAGGGCCAGGTCAGGGAAAACTGTTACTACAATGCCTGCTGCATTTATTTTAATTGTTTAATAGCAGAACATTACAGAGGACCTTGTTCTGCCCTAAATTGTGCAGCTTTACTTCAAAAACAACAAAGTAACCTTTGATAAACCAGTTTACCTGGAGGTACTCTTTAAATATAGCATCAAAACATTGCCAGTTTTATTTTACTAAGATTTTTTTTGTTCTCATTTTGTCTTCTAAACAATTATTTTCTTTTTACAGTACCTACATTTAAACGTTTTATATATAAATGTGGACTCCACAGTAGGCTATATGCCGTGTAAGCCAAAACATTCACCCAAGGGACTTTGCAAGATGGGCTCAAAGTTTCATATTAAAAGATCTTTTTTATATAGTAGGGCAATTTTATTTTTGTATTACCTCTATTAAAAGGTATTGTATGCTTTTAAAGGTTTTTGTTGTTTTAACTAGGTATTAGTGTAGTTATATTAATTGTGCTGTTTGTTTAGCTTACCTTGTAATGGTAGGCACACGTGTTAGAGCTTCAATTCATAGTTTCATGGCTGATCAATTCCCCTATGTCCATGTATTCATTCATGTGGCTTGAAACTATTCACCAGATGGACAGGCAACTTCTTGTTTTGGGTCAGGCAGTGACCAATCCATGCCTCACCACTTTCTCTGTGTTGGATCACAAATGGGGGAGTGCAAATGTGATAAAAACACATCTCTTCTAGCATGGTGATCTCTGTTAATTGTTCTAGAGTTCTAAAGTACTAGACTGAGAGATCCAGGGATTGTGGCATATGTACTTCACAGGAAGTGTCAGTTCTCACACTCCAGCCAGGGGTCATGCATTAACCTGTACAGTGCCGTGTCTTACCTCATGTTTGAACACAAACAGAAACCTCTGCAAAAAAGGAATATCAAGATTTACTCCACCAAAGGCTGTGTATACAGGACAATGCATTAAGACCACGAAACTACATATTAATGCACATCTTATACAGGTGAAAAACACCAAATGCAGGAGGAAAGATTTATAATGCCTTTAGGTGTTTGTTTTTTACTGTCTGTTTCCCCATTGGGGTGATTCCTCCTCTTTTTCTGTATAAATGGGACGGGGAGTAAGTAAAAAAATGCTTAACAGAATGGAGAAGAGTTGAAACTGCTTTAAAGGTTTTATTTTCTTTGGTGTCCCCATTTGAGGGTGCCCATTCCATTTTCTGCCTAGGTTACCTGTTGTGCCAGGGCATGATAGGGTATCACTGGGAAAAGAGGGGAAATCTCACTAACAAAGAAACAGACTAAAGCATAATAGAAGTTCTAGACATTCTTCACTCCCTTTTAAAAAAAATAAAAGCACATTTTGGCTGGATTTAGATTTTGAAGGTATGTTATAGCATCCAGCTACTTAAATTATGCAGTGATACTAACAGTAACATATATATAGGGGGTCCCCGGGTTACAAAAGTTAGGCACTGTAGGTTTGTTCTTAAGTTGAATCTGTTTGTAAGTCGGAACAGGTACATTTTTTAAGTGTAGCTCCAGCCAAAAAACAATTTTTAAGCTTTTTGTATAGCATAGAGAAGGGTTAACACCCCTGTAATGTTTGTTTTACTGTGTGTGCCCCTGTTACGAAGATTTCACCTCCCTTTCTATCCCAATGACAATTGGATTTTGAAAATTTTGGGTTGTTGTGGAAACAACCAGTAAGCTAAGATCATAACATATTTGTTGGTTATGCAAATCAAATTTTAGTCACCAGTATATATAAAGCAAAGCATGCATCTATTTCAAAGCTGAACATTGGGAACAAAAATGTTCGTTTAAATATATTCCTCAATAGCCACAAAGGAATTAAATCTTTGAGTACACCAAATGCATACCCAGTTATTATCTTGTTAGTAGTTACATCATCTCTGTGCTGTACAGAGCCTGTACAGAGAGCAGAGCTGTAAGTAGGACCCGGCAGGCCCACCCACCACAGGCTGCCTGCAGATAACTGCAGGGGGACAAATACAAGAGAGAGCAGCAGTGACCAGTCTTTATTACAAGAATCCCCTGTACAGAGGCAAAATGTCATGTTGTATTACTGCACAGATCTGGAAGAAAAAAACAAAGCACACCAAGATGTACGTAAGATGTAAGAATACACACGCCTTTTTGCTTTAGGCAATATTTTCCTATAATGGAGTCTAACTTTAAGGTTGTTGTAACCCTAAAAAAAAAAATGCTCCCTACCCTTTAAGGCATGATATATAGCAGGGTGCTTTTGCAGCTTTTGCAGTGTCAATTGGCCCTTTCCATGTTCTACAATACCTGGTTTATCCTGCCTGTTCCTTAGTTCCCCTGTTTAAACTGACCATGTCAATCATGGTTGATGATCCATGATAGTGTAGTCAGATTATGTGCCTCCGTCATCCTCCTCTCTCCTCAGTGTCTCTGCATCATAGTCTGTGTGTGAGCCGATCTCCTCTACACCCCTCCCCTCTCCTCCTGCCATGATTGAGCAATGTTATTCCCCTGCAGCTGCCCCCCCTTTTTTCTTTTACACATGCTCAGCCAATCAGCACACAACATGGCTCAGCCAATTAGCACACAAAGTCAATGTGTAGAGCTTCCTCTGCTGATGTAATTACATACATCAGAGAGGAATATCAGCCCTTCCCACTGGAGTCTCTCTGCTCAGGAAAGAGAAAGGGAAAGCTACATGCCGCTGTGCTTAAAAAAAGTATTTATTGATACTATAACTTAAAAAAAAGGAAGTGCCATTACTATTGCCCTAAAAGAGAACATATCATGGCAGTTTAAAGCTAAGACTTTACAACCACTTTAAGTAAAATGACTGCCTTATAGCTAGCATCTAAAGGTCCCTGCTATTATTTAAAAAAAACTGCTTGTGTGTTCCCTTTTGTTCCTGGATTTGGTATGTTTTTAAAGAATATGTTACCTGAACATTTAATATTCCTGATATGTGCCTATTGTACCATATATTTGTGATTAAAAAAAATATCCTGTTCTCTTTGTATTGCTTCCTTTCTGTGAAATACTTGATGATCCTGCCAGTCCTCCTGCTTTCCTATTTCAAACTGCATGAAAGCAAAGGGTGGTCAGTTTTCTGGCCGTGCTGGGATCACAGCCTGCCTGTCTTCCAATCATCTGGCCTCAGCTAATAATGCTTGCCCCATACAGCTCTTCACTGGGAAGATCAGTGTACTGAACTTTCTCCTCCCCCACCTCTCTAAACCATTATGCAGCTGAGAACAGAGATTATGTGTTTGCTTATAATAATAATCATTTTATATATATATATATATATCTTAAGGGTTCACATATACTTTAAGGGCTTTACTATGGGTTTAAACACTGTTCCCTTGAGATTAGTACTGCCAACCTCCTCGTTCCCACTCCAATGAGAATTCCTCACTGGTCATTAAATGTTCCCAAGGGTGGGACTTAGGGAAACCAATAACCAATAATAATTAGGGAAAGTAGGACCAGAAGGATGCACAGAAAAGGCTTACTGGCTATAGCAAGTAGCTTTTGATGCCTGTTCTTAGGCAAGACTTCATTTTTAAATGGTAAAATGGCTGACAGACTTTTCATTATAATCTAAGTAAGCTTTCAGCAAGCTTCAGGTTTTGCTACTTTGCTTGAAACTTGTTGAAAACCTACTGGCAGTCTAAAATAACAACTAGCCCATATGATCCATGTTAACATCCCCAACTGGAGTTGAAGGGTAAAGACTTCAAGGACGTTGCCTGAAGCCCATGTGTACAAGGTCTAACAGCTTATTTTTTTTATTTTCTATTTTTTATTTTTTTTAGCACAAGTTTCTTTCATCATACCGTTCACTTAAATGAATCTTCTTTTTTATCGTGCATGTAAAGTCCCAGCAGGCCTTAGCTCAACATACAGTGTAAAACCGGCTGGTAGGCTGATAACTTTTATTGGAACAACATAGAATTTACAGCTTTTTAAGCTTCAAACCATTCTTCATCAGGCGCACGTGTATTAGTGTAAATACTGGCTTCATTCTTTAAGTTATTCCAAGTTTATCACTTAAAACATAAAGGTTGTTCTCTGCAGTGTGTTCTTTTAACCAGATGTTAACACATGCTTTCTAAGTATTGATGGTGGAGCTGCTATGAATAAAAGGTTTTATTGCCGGTGCCTGGTGCATGCACACCTGTTCAGAGACCTGGAAAATATTAAACTTTTGTGGCAGAAAAAACATCTTACCTTTGAACAACTTCTTTATAAGTTCCCTAAGCTTTTATTAAAAATAAATACAATACATCCAACAAAGACCTCCTTTTTGTGACATTCAATGGAACAGCTAAGTTGACAGTGATTTTAATATGTAGATGAATCATAACAGCATTACCTGAAATCAATCTGTTCAACTTCATCACATTGTAATTATACTAATTCCCATCTTCCAGCTAAATTAGTATCCCTGTCATATTATTTGATATACACAAATGTGCTTTTGATGCTGCAAGCTATTTCTTGCTACTGTGAATTAGCAAATTAACATGTCCGCTGTAACCGATAGATTACTTGAAAACAAGTTTTTTTCTATCAAGGTCCTTTAAAATAAAATGCCACAGCCTAACTCTTTGAGTAATATCCAAGAAAAAAGTGCAAATTGTAGTAAATCAGAACAACAAATCAAACTTCTTTTTTATTGCAGTCAGATCAGAAAATGGTTTGTATGGTTTACTTTGCACCGTCTGTATTCTATTTCTAATATTCAGCACGGAAGGCTTAAAGCCTAACCCCAGGTTTCTTGTTACTGTGAATAGTTTGACCAAGCTGGTCCAAAAAAACGATTTCCTTCAATAACACATGCGCACGCTATTAGCTCTGCATAAACTGTATGTAGAATCAGTTACATACAGTCATAGGTGTGCGCAGCCTATAGAATGGGGGTGTGCAGCCTCAATCTCAAACACAAAGCAACACAGGCAGTGCTCCAAGAGTCCTTTTTTTATTACTTTTTTTTATTTTATTTTTTTAGATTGTTATTTATTTATTTATTTTTACGTTTGCTAACTGCCCTTTAGGGGGGGCTTTGGGGAAATATCAAGGGTCCAAACCAGGGGTCTCAAACTGGAGTCCCCCCAGCTGTTGCGAAACTACAAGTCCCATCATGCCTCTGCCTGTGGTAGTCATGCTTGTAACTGTCAGCCTTGCAATGCCTCATGGGACTTGTAGTTTCTCAACAGCTGGAGGGACGCCAGTTTGAGACCCCTGGTCTAAACAGACCCTTGATGTCTTACATTTAAGACTGAAAAAGGGACTGAGGACAGGATGGAGGAGCAGATGCAAGAATTGATCTCCCTGCAGTGCAGCCAGAGGGAGGGAGAGGAGGAAAAGCTGGTAGCGCTGCAATGGGAGGAACAAGAGGATGGATATCTGCAAAAGGCAGTAAAGCTGGTCATCCTACTCGGCAGGTGCCTGGGCCTTTTGAACTAATAGGACATGGGCCTGGTACAGGAGGGCAGGCTGTACTGCCTTGAGATATAATTAAAAAAGGGGTGTGGCGCTCCCTATGGGGTATAGGGATACTGTAAGGGAGGGGGACGGGTTGTCTAGTGGGATAAATTAAATCCAAAAGTGATAACCCCCAATCATCAACCTAGTAAGGTACCTGGTACTAACAAAGGTAATATATACAATAAATAAATTAAATTAAACGAGAGCGATCTTCAGTATTATGTGCAGATACAAATGTGCCTTGTATGTAAAGGATGTGTGCTGAGACCCCTACATCTATGATAGGTCTACACCATACATCGCCCCAAGTGAAATAGGTATAATCCAAACCATAACCATAAAAAATTCAAACTTAAAAAACAAATATGTGCTCTACCTATCCGGTGCAAATATTACTATATAATGTAATCTGCCTTAAATAGTGCCAAATATTTTCACATTGGTGATCAGAGTCCAGAGAACAGGTGATTGCACCTTACTCTAATTAGTGCAAAAACAATTAGTAATAATCATAGTCCTTAAAGTGGTAAAACTCTTCAAACACAGTGTTTCAGGGAATTTTCTTAGCAAGAGAAAACCGTGACAAAAGTGCTCTCAGGTGGTTTCTGTGACTTTTGTGCTCCCCCTTTTGGGTCCCCACTCACCGAATCCAACAACCCCAAAAGGGGCAAACAGCATAGGGTATCTCGATCACGGTCAGCTCTCCACCACGATCATGTAGGGCATTCAGGTGGTGCCCGTATTGTTGGTTTAAGATGTTCACAGTGGCTCCCCAGATCCACCAACCCCAAAAAAAGGGGGCAAGCTACATGGGGTATCACGGTCACGATATCCTCTCCACCACAATCCTACAAAGCGTCCAGGGTAATTTCTGTAATGTTGAATTGAAGTGTTCACACTGGCTCCCTCATGGAGAAAAAGAATAGAAGGCTCCCATGGTGTAGTAGGTAAAAGAAAGATTTTATTCAAAGAAACTCCATACACACTCAATGGGAGTTAACATAAAAAACTAAACGAAACTAAAAAACTAAACAAATAGGCTATGTAGTAAACTATAAGTCTAGTGCAGCAGTCTACTATCGCTGGGTACAGGTACGTGCCTGAAAAAAAAACAACCCTGTAAGGGAATGACAGCGTACCGCTGGTTGGAGCTGTTTGCACTCCACCTGCGTTCCAAGCAGAGTCCGTACCCAGAAGTGACGTAGCGTGCGTGGCGCCGTCGTACGCGTTTCGTCATCGACGTCTTCAGCGACGGTGCCAGCACGCCACGCGCTACGTCCATTTGTAAGGAGCCGCCGGTCTATTCACACCCCTAACGCTGAGATGTCCAATCACATCATGAAGAGGCGGGATGACCCTCCCACCTTATCTAAAGTGCCAGCAGGGGTGATTCTATACCAATCTTCCTTAGGAACACCATAGGGCTAATATTCTATACCTGACTTGCGGCTACAACCATGTTACCACCGCATTGGTGTTATCCCATATGATAGATACATCCGTTGTAACCATAAATTATAACATATAATATATAAAAAGCCAGAGTGGGAGTACAGAAGGGGCTTTTGGGAGAAAGGTCTAATGCGGCCCTATTTATATTTTATATTTTATATATTATATGTTATAATTTATGGTTACAACAGATGTATCTATCATATGGGATAACACCAATGCGGTGGTAACATGGTTGTAGCCGCAAGTCAGGTATAGAATATTAGCCCTATGGTGTTCCTAAGGAAGATTGGTATAGAATCACCCCTGCTGACACTTTAGATAAGGTTGGAGGGTCATCCCGCCTCTTCATGATGTGATTGGACATCTCAGCGTTAAGGGGTGTGAATAGACCGGCGGCTCCTTACAAATGGACGTAGCGCGTGGCGTGCTGGCACGTCGCTGAAGACGTCGCTGACGAAACGCGTACGACGGCGCCACACACGCTACGTCACTTCCGGGTACGGACTCTGCTTGGAACGCAGGTGGAGTGCAAACAGCTCCAACCAGCGGTACGCTGTCATTGCCTTACAGGGTTGTTTTTTTTTTCAGGCACGTACCTGTACCCAGCGATAGTAGACTGCTGCACTAGACTTATAGTTTACTACATAGCCTATTTGTTTAGTTTTTTTAGTTTTTTAGTTTCGTTTAGTTTTTTATGTTAACTCCTATTGAGTGTGTATGGAGTTTCTTTGAATAAAATCTTTTTTTTACCTACTACACCATGGGAGCCTTCTATTCTTTTTCTCCATGAGGGAGCCAGTGTGAACACTTCAATTCAACATTACAGAAATTACCCTGGACGCTTTGTAGGATTGTGGTGGAGAGGATATCGTGACTGTGATACCCCATGTAGCTTGCCCCCTTTTTTTGGGGTTGGTGGATCTGGGGAGCCACTGTGAACATCTTAAACCAACAATACGGGAACCACCTGAATGCCCTACATGATCGTGGTGGAGAGCTGACTGTGATCGAGATACCCTATGCTGTTTGCCCCTTTTGGGGTTGTTGGATTCGGTGAGTGGGGACCCAAAAGGGGGAGCACAAAAGTCACAGAAACCACCTGAGAGCACTTTTGTCACGGTTTTCCCTTGCTAAGAAAATTCCCTGAAACACTGTGTTTGAAGAGTTTTACCACTTTAAGGACTATGATTATTACTAATTGTTTTTGCACTAATAAGAGTAAGGTGCAATCACCTGTTCACTGGACTCTGATCACCAATGTGAAAATATTTGGCACTATTTAAGGCAGATTACATTATATAGTAATATTTGCACCGGATAGGTAGAGCACATATTTGTTTTTTACGTTTGAATTTTTTATGGTTATGGTTTGGATTCTACCTATTTCACTTGGGGCGATGTATGGTGTAGACCTATCATAGATGTAGGGGTCTCAGCACACATCCTTTACATACAAGGCACATTTGTATCTGCACATAATACTGAAGATCGCTCTCGTTTAATTTAATTTATTTATTGTATATATTACCTTTGTTAGTACCAGGTACCTTACTAGGTTGATGATTGGGGGTTATCACTTTTGGATTTAATTTAACCCACTAGACAACCCGTCCCCCTCCCTTACAGTATCCCTATACCCCATAGGGAGCGCCACACCCCTTTTTAATTTATATCTCATACTCTGTGGAGGACCCTTAGGGAAACTCCTTTAGGGGGGCTGCATACCTATACGTTTGTCCTAAGCACAGCTTCCACACTTAATTAGGCTGTACTGCCTTATCCTGGCGCACAGGGGTGATTAGGGTGTGCCCTGGCACATCTGGCACACCCGGCACACCCCCTGCATATGCCTATGCATACAGTATATAGCACTGTGTTCTGGCAAAGGTACGGATACTTACCATCCCATTCCAGGGACAAAGTCAAGTCAGGTGGAGTCCTGCTCAGTCAATCACAGAAAGCCTTGTAATTTTATGAACGACTACAAGCCTTCCTCTGAAAGGCTGAGGTGGAAAGATGGGTGGATGATGTCACAATCTCCAACTCATCCAATAAGAGGAAGCCTTGTAGTTATTAATGAAATACAACTCTTTCTATAATTAGCTGAGCAGCAGGAGAGGGCAGAGTCTGAGCTGGCCCTGGATACAGCTTCAGCCAATCCCTGGTCAAGAAGAATGACTAGCAGGGGGCTGAAAGGTGTATATAAATCCTGGTACATACTATGAGTTTTTTCCGTTCAACCCAGCAGGTTGAACAAAAAAAAAAACTGTCAGCTCCGGTCGGAGGCGCTGTACTAACGATTCGACGTTAGTGCAGTGCAGCGATCTCCCCCACTGAGCTGTTATGTTCTGACAGGGGGACAGCCCTCTGCTAGAACACTCCAATTAGTGCTCTCAGTCACCGGCTGAAATCGCTGATCGAAAAAAAAAAAACACACAGGAGGGCGCCTCTAAGTGCAATATTTATAAGAACTTTAATGGAGCAGCCAAATAAACACTCACATGTGTCATGTATCCATACGAATTTGCATATCTAGTAGTATCAACAGATGGGTCACCCAAGCTCCTGGTCAGTAGCCAGCTGCCACTGGTCAGACAGTGTGAGCCAGGTCACTGCTCATCAGATGTATAGGAGGACTTCCGTAACCACTCTGTAATGCGGAAGTGACGTCACGCCTAGAGGACAGTCGTTTATATAAGTGTTATGAGATCATTTAATTCACCACTTCTTCCTTTCTGTTTTGTTTCTATTTTTTTATAAAAAAACCAATATCTATATGGTACCATTTTTTCTTTTTTCCGTTTTTATCCTCCCGGTTATTGTCATTTATTGTCAATTTTTTGTAATTTTTTTGTCAATTCCTTTATGATCTTCGCATTATCCCCTTTAATTTTTTTCTCATACAATGAGGAAATAGAGATTATTACCATTTTATAATCCATATTAGTGTCATTGATTATTATTCCTCCTCTTTGATCTTGTTTAATGTAATTTATTGTCATTTCTTTCTTGATCCTCCCATTCTTCCGATCCAGTCTTTTTTCCTCATGAAATCTGGAAACTAGTGAAGGAGTACCTGTCATTTACTATATATACAGGAACCTAATTTGTATAAGTGTTGTGTGATCATTCTATCTGCCACTTTTTCCTCTTCTGCTTTGTTTCTAGTTTTCTAGTTTTTTTTGATCCTCCCGTTTATTGTCATTAATTGTCAATTTTTGTCATTTTTTTGTCAATTCCTTTTTGACCCCCCCCCCCCTTTCTTTTTTACTTTTTTCATACACATTAATTGGGATTCTTCTTTTCCTCAATTTATAAACATGTACAGGAAGTCATTGTGTACATCTTACATGATAATAATTAATTTTGTTGTTTTTCCCCCTTCTTTTGTTTTAGTCATTGGAACACCAGCATATCTCTTTCTAGATTGTATATATCCTTTTTATCCCCCGTTTTTAATATCCTTTTTATATCTTTTTTATATACTTGTTTAGAATGCAATTACTGATAGCACCATTGTGTTATAACCATATTGATTGATATTTTATGATCAATGCTGTTCATATATGTTTCGGATTGGGATGTGGAGAGGTGTATAGCCCAAGTGGCGGTTTCTCTTTCCCCTAGTGTTGGAATGACTTGCCTCTTGATTGGCTCCACATTGGCTTTCCCACCCACTTTTCATAAGAGTACCCTGTACCCTCCTATGCCCTATTATGGTTTGATAAAGGAGCTAATTGGTGCTCCGAAATGCATTACCAGGGCAACAGGATCATCCTCCAGGTGTGACATGACTTCCTTGTTCCAGAGTGATTATCGAAGTCCTCCTCTACCTCAGATGAGAGGTGACCCGGCTCGCACCATCTGACACCACCAGTGGCAACTGGCTACCGACCTGGACCTGGGCAACCCTTTTGTTGATACTACTAGATATGTACATTCTTATGGAACACATGTGTGTTTATTTGGCTGCTCCATTAACGTTCTTATAAATATTGCACTTAGAGGCACCCCCCATGTGTTTTTACTGTCTTACAGAGATCCATTTCTGTCTCCTTTGAGGAGCTGCCCACCTAGTGCTCTCTTGATACACCATTCCTTCCTGTCGATTTATGGACTTTTGTAGTTTTTTTAACTTTTATGATCTATAATATGACACATATAGCAATTGGTTTTATATAAGACTATAGGAGTTTTACATGCTAATTAAGATTGCACCATATACCTTGCTGTTGTTGAAAGTGCGGATCAGGAGCCGGTTGGCTGCTGGCTTTCTAGCATGCTCATCCGACAGCTTCTGTTGGACCAGCTGCCATACACACCGACCGAATGTCCGCCCGTTTTTATTGAACCGACTGATGTCCCCTGGTATTTGGCCCATGTACGGGGCTTAAGGCTGGGAGAAGAGAGTAGCAGGGTTCTTTGCCAGCAGGAGAGTGACCCAGCCTGGAAAGCTGTGAAACTTTCCAAGGAGAGGAGAAGCCTTAAGGAGAGGAGAAGCCTTAAGAAGTCCTAAATGATTCTCGCTCAGTGAGGAGCTTCTCAGTCACTCCCTTGGCTGAGAAGCAACCCCCCCATGAAGGGTCTCAGAATGCTTTGGCATGACACAGGACTGATGGTAGCGCTCACCTTTTCTTCTCCAGACAAGGTTTCTTCCGGATGCCCCAAACAATCGGTAAGGGGATTCATCAGAGAAAATGACTTTACCCCAGTCCTCAGCAGACCAATCCCTGTACATTTTGCAGAATATCAGTTTGTCCCTGATGTTTTTCCTGAAGAGAAGTGGCTAATTTGCTGCCCTTCTTGACACCAGGCCATCCTCCAAAAGTCTTGGCCTCACTGTGCATGCAGATGCACTCACACCTGCCTGCTGTCATTCCTGAGCAGGATCTGCACTTGTGGTGCCCCGATCCCACAGCTGAATCACCTGTAGAAGACAGTCCTTTCTTTGGTGTCCTTGGTGTTTTGGAAGCCTTCTTCACAAATGCAGTGGAAATGTTTTTTATAGGACTAAGTTATTTTTTTTGGCAAAGAGGGACTTTTCAATTAACTGCAATTCATCTGATCACTCTTCAATACCTTTCTGGAGTATATGCAAATTGCCATCATAAAAGGCAATAGATTTTGTGAAATGTATTATGTGTGTCATTCTCAAAACTTTAGGCCACATAGTTTTTATCTGAGGACTTAGCCCAACAGATGCAAGTATAGCATTTTCATTACAGGGAAGGGCTAACCTTTAAAAAAGTTACCAATAGTAGTTCCCATAGTTCTGTCTTAACAAGTTACTTTTTAAGCGCATCTATAGCCAATCCCAGAAGAAGTAACGAGACTGACGAAACCAGTAGGAGGAGTTCGATCGGCTGATACAGGAGATACTAGGAAGTGTTACAGAGCAGGCACAGGACAGGGGGAACGCCGTGAGACAGAGGCTGCAGAACCGGACCACAGGTGACTCTATCACCCCTCAGCACTATAGCACTTTAAAGGCAATTTTTATTTATTGGAAATGTGAGTTGTATGTATGTGGAGTTCTGTTTGAAATTAAATCTTTTTTAAACATTCTCATGCTATTGCATGCCTCTGTCATTTTTCGCATGTTATATATATGAGGAGAATCTCTGAACATACCAGGAGAAAATAGTGGCTTTTGAGCTGGGCTATCACCGGGAGGAGCAGGTGTCTTGTGGTCCATATCAGTATTCCATAAACCTGCATAGGATAAAGGAAACAAAGGAGGATCGCTGTAAGCTATTGCTATCATAATACAGGCTTATTTTTCAAGCCCTTAAGGTGAGGGTACACCTGGTGGGGGTCGTGTGCCCACCGCATGAAGACACTATTATCACATGTCAAATGGACTTTTGCTGATTAATTCAATACCTTATTAAGGACTGAGTGTGACTCACGGAGCACGAGCACTTTATATATATATTATTTTTTTAAATAGAATGTCACGTTTTATATATTGATGCTTTATATAGCTGTTTATAGGTTTTATATATTTGCATTAGTATTTGTTTCATTTTATTAGCGCTGCACATTGCGTCATATATATTGTATTATCACATTTTGGGGAAGTGTGGGAAGTGCGGGCAGCTGATTATAGTTTTATTTAATTTATGGTGATTTAGGTTACTTTAGGTTTAGTGTGGCAGCTCACAAGCTTTTTCATTTAATAGAGCTTGGTAGCTTCACAATCAGCCAATCAAGCACAGGCAAACAGGAGGAGTTATACAAATCTCAACCAATGAACAATAACTAGGGGAGTGTCTGGGAGTGTCTGTGCAGGGGCAGTGTGTATGATTTCCCACCCCGTGTACTTTTAAGCCAGGCTCTTCAGCTAGACAAAGAAAGTCACATGGCTGGCCTTAGAAATCATAAACGCTGTCCCCGACCAAAATGCACTCAAAGACTCCCGTTTTTACCATTGGCGTGAATCCTTATTCTGCATTGTTCAGAGAACAATGCATACCCGGATTATTCTACCATTCCTGTAAATGGGAGATTATCTGCTGGCACACGCCATGGCCCCCCATGTGCTGATCGGACACACAAAGAGACATGAGTGTACATCCCCCCATAACCAATAATGCCTTCGCAGAGTGAACACCCCCCCAGACGATCGTCTGTGCATTGCCCTTTGCTGGCGGACATTTCCTCACTCTGTAAAAACTTTTCTATATCTTACATGAAGCTTTCCACTAGCAAATGGACCTTAAACCGATGTCAGTCTGCCTCAACTCACTCTTTAGACCAGGCTGCAGCAGAACTAACACTGGGAGACACTGGGATAATACATGTTTAATATAAGTTAAAAAAATTTCCACAACAGCATGCAGGTGAGTCATTGCTGTAGGCTCAGGCAATGGCTTGCTGCAAGAAGATGTGTTGCTCCTGATGCTGCAGAGGTGGTGTCACTGCAGTTACCAGTTGAGTGGACTTCAAATTTCTTCATGCTGGTTCTTGGGTTTGACTAGCAGAGTTCAGAACCCAGGTACTTAAAGGGACTTTACATGCTTCAGTCATCCAGGTTATTGCTGAACACCCCTAGACAGTTAGATTGGTGAGATGTTTGTTCTGTCTCTTGCACGGGAGATACAAGGAGACAACGTGTCAAATTGTCCTTAGGGGCAGTGTCATAAACTAGATGTGACCAGAATGGTGTGGCTGCGACAGAGTGAACCAGACATAAACAGGTGAAAGTAAATAAGTTTATTAAAGTAAATGCATATAAATGTGAACACACCACCAATACAACAGAGTGAACAAACTGAACAACCAAACAGTGATAAAAAACCAACCAGTATATATATATAGCAAAAGGGAGTACCAGAATCGTAGTCAAGCCAGGCCAGGGTCATAAACAGGAGATCAGCAGATGGGGGGCCAGGAGTAAACAGACAGGGAACAAGATAGAAGGAATCAGGCTGTGGGGCAAGGATCCAGGGATACAGGAACAAAAACAAACAGGTTCAAGGTTCAGGATACAGGATACCGGAATAAGGGATCAGGATCAGGATCACAGATAAACAGAATGCAGGTCAGGGCACAAGGACAATACCAAGGCAAGATGTGTGTGTGCACTTGCCGGGTATTTATACTTATGCTCCAGGATCCATCCGCTGGTGGATGCCAGTACTGCGGCCCAAAGATGACATAATATCAGCAGGAAAAAGCTGACAGTTCCAAACTGCCAGGAGACACCTGCTGGTGGACCTCAGTACTGCACGCTAAATGATAGCTATTACCAGCGGAGGGAACCTTTCCTGACAGGCAGGATGCACAGAAATCCCTCTACATGAATGTTAGCAATAGATGCATGTCAGATGGGAAGGTCGCCTCTGCGGAGAGGATGTTTCCACTGTTAGTTGCTCAGGATGTGTGAAGGTAAGGTATATGCATACTTTTCTCTTTTTCCTTTGCAGGACTGCAAGGAGCCTCAGCAGAGGCATCCCATAGTGATATGTTGTAAATGTGTGACTGTACTATATTGTGTAGCATAGTTAGTCAGGTTGTGTTTTGTCATTTTACCCTACCAATCATTCTTTGTTTGCACAAACAAAAGTGCACTTGGTAGAGTTCTACCTTAAATGTGTATATATTGTACAGCAGATGCTCTATATTTTTTCACTATAACTTATTTGTATACACTGGCCACATATGGGGTATGCCCCATGGCCCTGTTCATTTGTTATGTCCCTTTTCCCTCTTATCAAGTTTGTGGTACACTCAACTAGATTTTTGGACAAAAATTGTGTAGGGGTGGCTGCCCAAGACACTGAGGACATGGCTTATTTTTGGCGGGGGGTGGATGTAGCGCCCTCCTAGGTAGGTGCTAGAGTGAGTGTATATAGTTTTTGGTTTCTCTGCTTAACAGGGAGACAGCTAGGCAAATCTATGTGCTGTCTGCTTAACAGAGAGCTGTGATTTATTGATGGAGTCTGTTCAGTGTTCTGCTCATGCTGTCTTGAAAGTTTCACACTGATCCAGTAGCTATTGAGTATACTGGATAGTGAGAGGAAACCTGGCAGATAAGAGCATGGATGTCTATAAAGCCCTGACTAATTAGAAGGGGAAGTGCCCCAATACATGCTGGGTGACTGTATTTATATCTGAAGATCACATGGGCTCTGGGTCCTCCTCTAGAGAGAGAGAGAGAGAGAGAGGTCCAGGAGGGGAGGGGGCTGTTGCCTCTCCCCATCGCAGGCTGCCAAGCGGCCTCAAGTGGTCGACCTGAGGGCTTGAAACATTGAAATTGCAACCCATGGTTCTTGTGAGAGCAACCTGAGGGAGGATGTCCTTGGATTTTGTCTGGTACTGCTGAGGATAGCTGCCGTGTGTCATCGGGAGCCTTGTGAGTACAGGCCCCCACAGGGTATCCCTGGGACTTGTGCTGTTAGATCCCCCTCTGGGTGCTAGAAGTCAGCTACTGGGTACAAGCTAAAGGGGACACTGGCTAGTGTCTTGAAGAGGCAAAGTTCACTGAGTTCCTTCTGCTACAAAGGCTACAGATAATCTACAGATAATCTGCTACACAGTTCTATTGAGAGAGTTGTCCTCACCTGTGAATAGTTCATTTGTAGTATCCTACTAAATCCCTTCTCCTATCCAAGTTCTCCAAACAATAAACGAATCCCCTAGACTGGTCATTGGAAATAATGAGCAGAAGAGTATGTGCAACTGGCTGTGTGAAAATAACCTGTAACTGGCTGCAGATTAATTAGTGGGAGGCCCGGGCAAACCAATATCCAAGTGGCTCCTGTGGGGGATACTGTTACAAGTATATACATATACTTTGAGTATGTACATAGTAAGACAAAGACACAACATGATCTAAAATTCTGCATCAAGGTTGTAGTTTACATGGACTGACAACAGGTTAGGACTTTGGGGCATTCAGTTACCTGTATGGGCTAAATTTTATTAAATCCCTTAGTGCCTATTAATTACAGGTATGATATAACGCTGAGATGGCCCTTAAGGAGTAATTTATATACACATATTGCAAAATTGTTTATAAGGAATATTTCTGAATTCAGTTCCAAAATCTGTGCTTTTGTATGCACTACCACTGTGGACTTATTCTTTGGACCATATTTATAACGAGAAGGCATATCTTTGCACATTCACTTGCCTAGATTTACCTCCAATCACTGTCATTCATCAGCCAATAACTTCTCCTGTGGTGGGAGAGGGGGTAAATGCAAATGATGATTTGGGATCAAAAATCCTAATTTGCAGCACATGCAAAATGCACAAGTGTGTGAAGGGAAGGGACAAAGAGGATGGGCCCTCCATAGGAAGCAATTACCTAATCTTTATTACCTGCTGGCCTGCTTATGTCTTTCATTTTGCTCCCTTTGAATTAAAAATGTAGATATCTAAATTAAAACTGGCAAAGAATGAACAAATTTCAGGGCGGTTATCCAATGTTCCATACTTTATTATGCCATGATGATAACAAGTAGTCTAACGTGAGTCTGTGGACCAGCATTGGCGGTTATCTGGTACTCATTGGGGTTGATTTACTAAAACGGCAAAATCTGGTGCAGCTCTGCATAGAAACCAGCTTCCATGTTTTTTTGTTTTTTCTTCTTTTGTCAAATCTTAAAGTGATTGTAAATTCTTGTTTTTTTTCAATAAAAATAACAAACATGTTATACTTACCTGCTCTGTGCAGTTGGTTTTGCACAGAGCAGCCTGGATCTTCCTCTTCTCGGGTCCCTCTTCGCCTCTCCTGGCCCCTCACTCCCTTTGAGTGTCTCCACAGCAAGCAGCTTGCTATGAGGGCACCCGAGCCGAGACATGGAGCTGCCCCCTCTCTCTCCTCATTGACTGACTTTGATTGACAGCAGTAGGAGCCAATGGCGCCACTGCTGTGTCTCAGGCAATGAGGAGAGGAGTCCCGGATGGCCGAGGCAGTCGTGGAAATCGCTGCATAAAGAGGGGGCGCAGATAAGTATTGGGGGGGCTGAGGAGGACATTTGCCCAAAGAAGCCTTATTATCTTCATGCATGAAGATAAAAAACCTTCTGCCTTTACAACTCCTTTAATTAAACAAACTGAAGTTATAAGCTGACTACCATGCATAGCTGCACCAGACTATAACCAAAGGGGTCTTCCAATATCACTCCAGGAAGACCCCTTTGGTTTTAGTGTGGTGAGTGCAATTTGTAAACTTTGAGCATATTCTCCAATTCAAGTTGTGTATTCTCCAAAACTGTCTATATATTTATGCTTGTTATGTTGATACTATATTTTTCACCTTCATAGACCATATACTACCAGACGCCTCCTGAAGAAGCGGCTGTGACCGCGAAACCGTAGAGGTTACGTCTGCAAGTATCACACCATATAAACCTTTGTCTATGCACCTTGTGGGCATTAGCTATATCAAAACTTAGTGTCAACAATGCTGTAAACAATCACTATTGTTTTTGTTTTTGTATGTCAATATTATTAATATGTACTAAACATGTCCCCTACAGGACTTTTTATCAATTTTGAAATAAATTTACATTTCTTTTAAACCAAGTTTTCTCTTTATGGTACCGCAATAGTCCTTTTCTCTCTTCCTCCTTTGAAAGAGGCAGGACCCTATTGGAGAGGTCCCTGCTCCGATTTCTCTTTCAATCCTATTTCTTGGCTTCATTTATACCCAGGATGATGGTACCTATTAATGTTAGTTTATTCCTTTGTGTAAACTATGTGGCATATCAACTTACTCTTACACAGGTATTGGTTGGGTATAAGATATGCTTACTTACATTGTTCAAAGCTTGACCAATGTAACTCTGCTATAAAAATACCTAAACTTTTAAACAGCAATATTGCTGCTGTACCAGAGCGTTATAAAGTTTCTATCTCTTCCGTGTTAGAGCATATCATGTTTAACTTCACTTCAAAAAGAACTATGACCTCCCATTAAAAATATATATGTGCTGCAGCATTTAGTTAAAAGTGCACTTACGTATTTTTCCCTAATTCCCCTGCAAAAAGTCACAAATACCTATTGATCATGTCATTGAAGTTCAGCTGATGCTGCCTTCTGTTATGGTGTGGCAATGATGTTGCACTGCTTCTGCATTCAGAGCAGAGTAGCCACCCTGCTGTAGTCTGTACCTGCTTGTTCAGCAGTAAGATGAGCAAATGTGGTAGGGGTTGTTACTATCTAGACTGTCACTACTGATTCCCAAGCCAGTAGCAGCATTCATTACCTGGTCACACTTAGTCTTGCCTACTGCTTTTTGGATTGACAGCACTGCCTCTGTTTGTCATGGTCAGGGGTTAGGCTCGGAGAACAGTAGCTATAGCAGTAGAGAGCCTTGCCAACCAGTAGCTTACCCGAGGTGCAGGGTCTAAGCACTAATCAGGATTTTTTTGCTGTGTGTTAGAACCAGGTCGTGGTCCTCAGGATTGCCCCACCAGGAGGTGAGCAAGCCGGGGTCCAGTAGCAGATATAGCAGGAAGGGATCAAACAGAAGCATAGTCGAGGAACAAGCCAAACATAAGTAATAAGTGGTTTCAGGTTGGGATGAAACAGAAGCGTATTTGAGGAATAAGCCAAAGATTGGTAACGAGTGGTAGCGAAGATACAGATGGCAGAAGGAATGATAAGATCGAGATATTGGGTGGAGAGAGCACAATAATCTGGAAACAGGAATGGCAAAAGTCATGGATGGCTTAAATAGGGAGTTCTTGGGAGGAAACAAGGCAAGGTTGTCTAAGGTATCAGGCAGGGAGCTGTTCAGCATCTCAGGTGGCACAGGAAGAAGAGATACTGCTAGACACAGCAGAGGTTGCATATTTTCACCTGGGTCCTGACACTGTAGCTGAAGCCCTCCCACTGCCAGCTGCAATGTCTGGTAGAGGGAGCATGTGAAGTACAAATGAAAGAGGATTTGGCTCCATCAGGGAAGGTAAATTAAGTTTTTTGTTTTATATATGAGGCTAATGCATTCATAGTAACTACATTGGGTACTTGTTTAGACTAACACAGGATTATTTAGTTTTACTTTAAAGTGTTACTAAACCCACAACAGTAAAATCAGCTTGTATATGTAGTAAATCATGCTTGTTATACTCACTGTGGAACCTAAGGGGTTAATCCTCTGCATTGTGTAAAAAGGCTGTTTGATCTTGTATGCACAGATCCTCCTCTTCTTCCACTAACTCCAGAACAGGTCTGGATAAGACAAAGCCTTGAGAGTCAGGCTGCAAATGCTCAGTTTGGTATGTATTGCTATAAGGTTTTTTTTCTTGGAAGAGTGCATGTGTTCAGCACAGGGCCAATCAGCACTGTCCAGACAGAGGGTCAGGGGCCCTGGATCCTGATAGGACAGCTCAGGGCAGTATGAAAACTCTTCCTACAAGCTTTAACCAGGAACTGATAGAAGTCACAAGACTGCTTTAACTGCTGATCAGAAAAGGTATTTAGCAGTGTATATTTACTAAAATTATTGCATTTCCATATTCTGTGTAGTGTGGGAGACCAGCTATAGTGAATGTAGGGTTCTGGGTTTAGTAACACTTTAATTTAATTTAGTTTACAGATAGATAAGTTTAGTGCAAAGCATTGCAATAATTATTTTAAAACCATTGCAACCAGAAAGGTTTTCCATTTTCTGAATTTGGATAGGTAAATATATTATTTTTGAGTGGTTGTTAAAGGTTACTTTATTTTGCACTTCATTAACGTTCATTGTGCTGCCTGATTGATGAATCCTAACTGTGCACATACTGTATTTCCTTGTGACAACAGCACTAAACTCGTTATTAAAACAACCCCATCACAGTTCAGGTGGTTCCAATCCATTTTATTACTTAATCCAGTTTCTACCTTATGAGGCAAATAACAATTCTAGGCCACCCATTCACATTAATAACAAAATGCTAACAATACTTTAGAATTCATGTGCAGTTCTAATAACATCAGTTAACGTTGACTCATTCTAGCTTTCACCCCAGCCAGGCCTGCACATCTATTTGTGGAACATTAGAAATTATTTATCTGTCTAATGCTTGTGGAAAATGTATTTACACTAGCAATATGTTGGCATTCTATGAATACTGAGTTGTGGAGTCTTTGATTCCCTTCTTCAAGGGCCTTCTGTAGGTTAATATTCTTGTTTATTTAAATACATATAGTATGCACTATAAATAAAACATACAACACACACATGGTTATTCTCTGAATATCTTACTGTATATGTGATTATGGGAAAAGACCGATTTAGTGCTGGCAGTGATACACGAGCAGTAGTCTAGCACTGAATATCACAAAATAACACATACACTACATTGAGTATTATATTTGAGAACATTCAAGCAATGTTTGTTAGCCAGGGATTATATATTGATGTAATGACAATGATTGGTTTAAAAGTGTACCTGCCAGCCAAAAAAAGAGAGGTTCCAAGTTCCCTCCACATGTGGTTTCAGTTTCATGAACCCTAATTCTTATGCCTTCAAAAGCTTCCATTATATGAGCTACAATATTTTTCACTTTTTAAATGGATTAGAAACTAGACGAGGGTAAAAAAGGTTTATGGTGCCCTTACTCCACTTTAGACATTTCTTGCATCCTGGGTATATATTTGTTATGTATATACAAGACACTCACGAGGGACTCTATGACAGCTGTAGAAAAGAAGAGGAATGGCACAGAACAGTGTAAGGAAATGTAGTTTCTAGCAGCAGAGTCATATAGGAAAAGAAGTTATAAAATATTTCTATTGCCCCCTGTAGTGACAGTTGCTGTTGTGTCACTGCAACTTCTGTACCCCTGAAGTTATTAAAGCGATTGTAAAGTCTCGTTTTTTTTTTTTATTATTAAAATAACAAACATGTTATACTTACCTGCTCTGTGTAATAGTTTTGCACAGGGCAGCCTGGATCCTCCTCTTCTCGGGTTCCTGGATGGAGCTTTGGGCCCCTCCCTCCTTTTTAATGCCCCCCACAGCAACTAGCTTGCTATGGGGGAAACCGAGCCAAGCTGCAGCGTCATGTATCTATTCAGACAGGGAGCTGCTTCTTGGCCCCACCCCCTCTATCTCCTGATTGGTTAACCAAGTTTGATTGACAGCAGCGGGAGCCAATGGCATTGCTGCTTTGTCTCAGCCAATCAGGAGGGAAAGTTCCGGACAGCCGAGGCACTCGTGGACATCTCTGAATAGAGAGGGTAAGTATTAGGGGGACTGCTGCACACAGATGGCTTTTTATCTTAATGCATAGAATGCATTAACCACTTCAACTTCATACAAGCTGGCCAGTGGTACAACAATTTAGTAATATCAAGATTGAGGTTTGGTTATTGTTGAGCAGGCCATTTCATCCCTTTCTTTTGTTTTATATGTATTTATTTATTGTTTTCTGCTGAGGTTATATTATATAAAGGTCCATTGGCCATATTTGATCTAAGAGTGAGGCTTGGATGTCTCCACTTCCGGTCAAGCAGCCATTTTAACGTTAGCACTTCCTGTCAGGTGGCCATTTTAAAAATCGAGACCAAGGCTTAGCCCATGAATCAGACATTTTTAACTATAGGAGTACCCATCAGGATCTATTTATTTAACCACATATGAGGTCACTCCCCTTGTTGAATACACATATAAATAGGCATGGGGGATCGCATAGCGTGAATGCTCCAGTCTCCAGATGACGCCCTAGGCAACGAAACACGATGGACGCAGCTATCAATCAGTTATTGTGGACAAATGGTCCCTGAAATACTTTTTGGGTGTACAGATCTTTGCAGGGCATATATGAAAATATACCCCAGAACTGCAATTAAAAGAACTCGAGCATATTTTGTTAAAATATATTTAAATGCAACCACTAAAATCTCATAGGATTTTACATGGCATTACATGGAAAGCTTCTTTTATTTTAATTGGTAGCTTTCATGAATATAGCAGCTGGGGATGCATATATAAAGATCTTTGTTTGGGCACTGAGTGTAATAGGATGATGCTCTGTTTTTTCCACAAACTCTAGCCTGTTAACCACCTTGCTTTCCCAAAGGATTACACATTGTCCGTGCATATTCCACTGTAAAAGTAATGTGAAGAAAAAGCTATTTTAGCCAACAGTATGTTGGAAATATGCCCTGTGAAAAAACATATGCAGCCTGCTATCACTGTAGTACACGAGGACAGAGACAGGCTGTAAAGGTGCTGCTGGAGGAAATCTACAGCTTTAGAATGTAACAGAGGATAAAAAAAGGAAAAAACCCTCCCATCTCCTTACCCACAATTCTCCAAGATACAAGGCATTTTGATACCTACATGACATTAGGCAAGGGTTTACATCTACATTAACAGACCCGTCAGTTCATACATGTCCTTCACTAATATTTCTCTATGCAGTTTGTTAGCAGCACTCCCTATGTTTTGCCTATCTCAACTAAAGTGCATTCTCAATATGGCTGTGACCTCACCCCTTTATAATGGGATGGCTGGCCTATGCAAAAGCCCCCCTTTTTGGCCATTCTAGCTCAGTTGACCTAAGCCAAAGGCCAGACAGGGCATTATGTTTACTAAATCCTGCATTATTTCACTGGATCCAAAAACCTCAAATACGCATAATTCTCCAAAAACCCCTGGTCACAGCAAATCTGAACCTCTTTGCTGATCAGTATTATGGAAGATTGCTGTTTCAATTTTGCTTTATTTTCATTTTAAAATAAAATGTGTGGGCCAGGCCTGAGACACCACTGCCTTCCCAAAGACTTACATAGTTACAAAGTAGGTGAGGTTGAAAAAAGACACAAGTCCATCAAGTACAACCTATGTGTGTGATTATATGTCAGTAATTTGCCAAGTACACACGATCGGACTTTCCGACAACAAAACCGTGGATTTTTGATCGAAGGCTGTTGGCTCCAACTTGTCTTGCATACACGGTAGCAAGGAATTCCCGGACTGCTGCACTCTGAAAACGGTCATCTTTATTCAAAAAGTTTAAAATCCAACAAAAGTCATCAGATACGATTAGAAGATAGCAATAGCTAACGCATTTCACATACAAAGATGCTTACTCATAGCTTGTCTTGCATACACACGGTCACACAAAATAATCACGAACGTAGTGACGTACAAGACGTACGTGATGTCTCCATTACGAAAGCTAGTTTTACAAGACCGAGTGCTTCTGGCTCGTCCTTAATTCCGAGCATGCGTGGACTCTTGTGCAACGGACTTGTGTACACACGATCGGAAAGTCCGACAACAAACATTTGTTGGCGGAAAATTTGAGAACCTGCTAGCCAACATTTGTTGGCGGAAAGTCCGACAGCAAATGTCTGATGGAGTATACACACGGTTGGACTTACCGCCAACAAGATCACATCCAACATTTCCCGTCAGAAAATCCGTTTGTGTGTACGCGGCATTACACAAGAGCCAGTCATCGTGTGTATAGCAGCTTTGCATTTGTGCATTGCATTGACAAGAAAACAAAAGCTCCACTATTACCTGGCCTGTGGTTAGAGCTTTAAGCCTTGTACACACTATTAGTTTTTTCATTCAACCCAGCTCAGGTCAGAGCCGCTGTACTAATAATCTGATGTCAGTACAACGTTTTCCCCTGTTGTGCTATTATGTTCTGACAGAGGTATGGTCCCCGCCAGAACACTCCAGTCAGCACTCTGGTCAGCGCTCTCCAGCGACCTTTTTTCCTCATACCCCTTCGACAGAAGCCGGCCGAATGGCTGACTTCTGTCAGAACCAACTCCAGTACACACAGTCCGAATGTTGGGCAGTTTCTAATGAACCAGCCGATGCTAAATAGAAAAGACTATCATTCTGACCCCAGCATTTTTCATTCATGTCCCAATCATTTGTGGCCACTACTGTCTATTGATATGTAAAACACTTTGTTAAATCAGAAATTAGTGATCAATAATAACATCTAGTTAACATCATTAATTTTTGGACAAGAAATATGTTGAACAATGCTATACCTGGCTCAAGCTGGACTCCTCCACATCTTCCTGGCTGGAAGGCCCAGGTTGGACTTCGGAAGCCTCAGCTGGTGTGGAAGGAAGTGTTAAAGGAAGACTGGAGAATGTTGGCCTGGGTTCCCTCTGGTCTGCCAGAAAATGCAGTCTGTCATAGTACCACAGCCTGGGGACATAAATGTCATCTGCTGCAGCTCCTGACCTCTGGGAATTCTGGACCTTCTTGCGCTCCCTACTATAAGTGCTCCTCATGCCACCAATTGTGGCCTTCAAATAGTTGATGGTTGCCGTGGGTATCTGAGGCTTCACTAATTCCAACAATTGATCCAGGGCTGCCTTCCTCTTTCTTTGATTGGTATAAAAGGGGTGGTTTACCTGCCACAGACAGGGCAGCTCCCTGTACATATCAATGAATAATGGGATAAAGTCCTGATCATTCAATACATCCATTTTCTCTGCAAGACACAACACAAGGCAAAAACCCTAATGTCAGGCTAAACTCTCCTAATCTTGTCCCAATATAGGCCTCAATGATAAGCAGTATAGGCCCAAGTTAAAATTGTACCTTCGTTATTACGATCGGCGCTTCCGCTACTCACGCACGCGCGTTATGCTTTATATACACTGCGCATGCGTGAAACTCTGCCCGCCCCTGACCTTCTATCTGGTATATTCCCCGCCCCTTCTCTTTCAATGGGAGAGCACATGGCGGAGAAAGAACAAGTGCATGAAGACAGCGGCAATGATGAAAGCCCGGAGCCATGAACGTCCCGATCCCCGGAGGAGATTTAAGGCCTCAAATATGTTCTTTGTAGAGATGGTGGAGATGATGGACATCTTGAAGAGGGCTGACTATAATGGGAAGTATGGACCGTACCCAAACCCAAATGTGAGAAAGGCCAAGATCATGGCTAAAGTTGTGAAAAGTCTGCACAGGAATTTTGGGGTACGACGATCCAAGGATCAATTGAGGAAATGCTGGTCAGACCTAAAATTGAGGGAGCAGGATCAGTACAGAAATTTCAGGAAACTGCTGCTAAAAAGTAAGTAGTTCCTATTATTATTATTACTTTAGTGCTGCTAAATGTGCTTTTCTTTACTGGTTTTCAGGTTCGTGGGCACAGTAATCGTTCGTAGTAAACATTGTTCGTTCGCCCACTAATATTGATTCAGTGTAAGGAGAGGACACTTAGCTGTTTACACATCTGGACGCAGAAGCACTAGTGTGGGACACCAGAACAAACTTTTTAGGGTGTCCCACACAGGTGCTTCAGTCGATACTAGGGGTGTCTCCATGTGTGAAACTTGACCAAAAAAGGTAAGTATTCCAGCTTGAAGAAAGTGAAAAAAACATGTCTTCAGCTTGGAATTCTTGCAAAACAGACAATTGTAGGACACTTCCAAGCAATGTTTCATATTACTATTTCTGCCCTCAAATATCTGTGTGCTAAGTATACCTTTTTTATTCACATAGGGGAGAAAAGACTCAGGACATCAGAGGACACCAGGGACCCCCCACCTCCTAAAGAAGGGGAAATCCCCACACCACAAACAAAGGATGTGGAGGAAGGAGAGTTTTATGAAGTGGCCAAAATAGTGACCACAACAGGTGAGTGTCTGAGACCACAGCTTCAGGTAATAGATGTATGCCTGCATATTTATAATACATGGTGTGTTTTTTTATTTTAGGTGATGTGCATGTTGTGGAAGAAGAAACACATTTCACAAGTGCAAGTGCACAGATCCTCATCAGGGAGATCATGGTGTGATTTACAGAAGATCAAGGAAGACATCAATGATGTGGAAAAAAGACTCAAAAACATCATTGATGTTTTAGGCAGAATCTAAAACGCACCAAAATTTTTCAAATTGTTTTTATTTTTCTAACTTTTCTAAAAAAATTGGAAAGCCAAATTTTGAAGATGCACACAGTGTGTCAACATGTGCTATCTGCCATCACGGGATATGAATGTATGCGTTTTGTGGGTGTAACCCCTTCCTCGCAACTAAAGTAGATGAGAGCAAGGGGTTGTACCCCCAAAACACATCCATTGATTACCCCATGATAGGAGCTAGCACATGTTGACCTTAGTCATGGGATCAGGAGGAAAATTCCCATTTTGACACGTAATTTTGTGTGCATCTTCAAAATTTGGCTTTCGCAGGGGTGACATCACCGCATCTGATGGAGGCAATATCAACACAGTTTGGACATACTAATGTCTGATATTGCCTTCAATTTATCAAAATTGAACTTTGTAAGTTCCTGAGTTGTGTATTGTTTTTTGGTTTTCAAAACATGCCTGCTTACCACAAAAAAAGGATATTTCTACTGTCCAAAAACAAAAAAAAATTTTAATTCCAAAAATATGTTGGTTTGTTCAAAAACCCGTTTTTAAACGCACATGTGAATGTGCACAGAGTAAAAATTTTTCTAATCAACAATGTGTGGCTTCTTCTTTCAATGCTCAATAGCAGTTTTTTGCTTAAGCTGGTCTTTGCAGTGGCAATGGGGGTTATTTACTAAAGGCAAACCCACTTTGCACGACAAGTGCACTTTCAGTGCACTTTCAAGTGCACTTTTACAGTGCACTTTCAAGTGTACTTTTACAGTGCACTTGTAGTGCAAAGTGGATTTTCCTTTAGTAAATAACACCCACAGTGCTTTATAATTTGCAACAGTCAGGCCATTTTCATCACTCCAAAAAAATAATTCATGGTGCTGAAAATGATGAATATTTTTATCCTTAATGCATTACATACATTAACAACAAAAACAAGGTGTGTGTGTAGCAGACCAACAACATAATAGTTAGCTGAAGAAGAGACTGTCACCTCATGTATCAAATAAATTACATTTGCACCATTGAAGAAAATGGCCAAAAAGAAAAGCCCATTGGACAACTAAGGGACAGCTAAAAGAAACACAAGCAGTAAATCAAAGGAAATATTTTTCAGTTTAAAATACATTTAAAAAAAAAAAATTTCTTAAACATTTTCTGGCATATCAATGGCCCCCCCTACCCGCAAAGTACTCCATATATTTTGGACAGACCTCGCGTGCGCTTTGGGGGGGCAAGCCAGGAGGGCCAGCTTTAAGCACCGTCAGGGTTTGGTCTTGAAATCCGGCCTCAGGCCCAACTGAGGCCACATAGTTCATAGAATTTCTCCTTAACCTCCCTGGCGGTATAATTATTTCGGATTTTAGGTGCTGAAAGCGGTATAATTATTTTGCATGGAAATTTGGCGTTTTATATTGTAGGTCTATAATTCTTAACAATAACACACTTAAATCTGTCCAAACAAGAGTCTAGTAAATATCCCGGGTATGATAAAGTTTGAAACACAAAAACATAAATTATAATATAATAAATAAAAATAAATAATTAAAAAAAAATAAAAAAAATAAATAAATACAATACAATTTCCCCACGATTCACTATCGTCCAATTCTGCAAATGTTCTAATTTACTACCGCTGTTTTCTAGCTGGTCTAAAGCCACTTTTGACATAAAGGGACACTTTTTGGTTGCTATGGACAATCTCCAGTTTCCAGGCAGAAAGAACAGTATATATAACATAAAACTGCATGCAGGGCACTGGGCAAAGCACTGGGGACAAATGGGATTTGAAATCATTTCATACAGTACTGTAATCTGTAAGATTACAGTACTGTATGTGTTACGATTTTGACAATTTTTTGAATTTGCCACCAGGCTCCGCCCCGTGCGTCGCGACGCTCGCAGGGAACGGAGCCTGGCAAGGAGAGGCTTCGGAGGAGGACGGAGCCCACGGACACAGCGGGGGACGTCGCAGGATCCCAGGGACAAGGTAAGTAAAGCCACACCAGGATCCTGCGATGTAATCCCGAGTGTGGCTCGGGGTTACCGCTAATGGTCCTGAATTTTAACCCCGAGCCACACTCGGGAAAACCGCCAGGGAGGTTAAAAAGTTGTGGAGAATGCAGCATGCAAGGATTATATGGCTAAGTTTATATTCTGCCATGTTGATTGGCGTAAGGAATAGGCGGAACCGGCTGGCCATTATCCCGAAAGCATTCTCCACCACTTTTCTGGCTCTGGCCAGCCGGTAGTTAAAAGCCCTCTGGTCCAGGGTGAGGGTCCTCATGGGGAACGGCCGCATCAGGTGATCACCCAGCCCAAATGCTTCATCAACAACAAAGACGAACAGCAGACTAGCCACGTTGTCTTCCGGAGGTGGCAATCCCAAGCACCACTCTGGAGCCGTCCGTAGAACTCGGTCTGGGCGATGACTCCACCATCCGACATCCGGCCATTCTTCCCCACGTCCACATAGAGAAACTCATATGTCGCCGACACCAGCACCAACATCCCTATACTATTAAACCCCTTATAGTTGTAATAGTTGGACCCCGAGTTGGGGGGTGGGACTCTGTGGACGTGTTTCCCATCTACTGCCCCTCCGCAGTTGGGAAAGTCCCACCGCTGGGCAAATTGGGAAGCCACAGTCTGCCCTTCCTGTGGCATTGAAGGAAACTGTGGAGTGAAACAAGAAAAATAAAAATTAGAACTTTTGCTCATAACATTGCAAGCAGGTTAAACACAAACATTTTTGGCCAACATCAGTATAACATTGATTTTAAGGAGTATTTAAAGAAAAAAAATCTAAGATCCACTTATCAGATTCCTCACCCCTCTGATGGCCCATTGTAAAAATTTTAGGGGGGGGGAGATGTTTTGGACAGGTAACCGTCTCCACTTCATTGAGAGCTGAAGAGCTGAATGCATAAATAATGTGTGTTACTTTGGCCAGCCCCTCCTTACTTACAACATTGGCAGCCCACTGGACAGGTAAGAAGTGTCATAATACAAAAATATAAATACACGCTGTACAAATTGAAGCACATTTTTACATTCTGCAATTACCTATCAAGAAAATAGGAGAACAAAACTTTAAACAGTACTATTTAAAAGAATTCAGGCAGGCCCTTTCACTACATGCTTTGGTGAATTCATCTATAAATATGACCACAAAAGAGGTAGGTATAGTGTGTATGGGTTTGGCAAAGTCAGCAGATAGAGGATTGGTATCGGTTGACTTAGCGGTTGGGGGGAGGGAGGGTTCCAAATGATTTTGGGACCTCTGGCACTCTACCTGAATTTAAGGACACAAATAACATTTCTATACATTTTAGGGGGTGTTTAGGATAAAGCACTACTATGGAGCTGACAAAATACATTAAGT
Organism: Lithobates clamitans; assembly: GCA_037952925.1. Classification (NCBI taxonomy): domain Eukaryota; kingdom Metazoa; phylum Chordata; class Amphibia; order Anura; family Ranidae; genus Lithobates; species Lithobates clamitans. The sequence continues at coordinate 753,804 of JBBGZY010000187.1, read as the reverse complement.
AGGCTAGGTGTGTATGGGCCCAGGATAGCATTCTGTGAAGGCAAATATGCATGAAGGACAAAAAAGGACAAAAAAGGAACTTTAAAACCATCCAGCATGCATGAGGATATAGAGGACATTCAAAGCATATTACAATCATTGTAATTATGGAATGATGAAAGAAATACAATACATTAGCAAACATTAAATACTAGACATGTGCATACTAAAATATTTTGTTTCAAAATTTCGTTTTTGTACGAAAAATACATTTATTTAGTTGCTCCCGAAATTCAATTTTATTTATTTTGTTTTTCGTTAAAACCTGCATTAATCCGAAAATCCAAATTATCTAAGGTCGAATCTGTCATTGAAGGCTTATGGTGTCTGTCGAATGTTCAAAGAAGATTTGACGGAGCAGCTAAACTGTACGTGTACATTTCCGGTCGAATTTTCCGCCTACAAGCTAGCTGTAGTAGAATTCTAACGTTTTATGACTAGTAATAATTATATTTATTAATTATTTTACTAACCAATATTAGAATTTTTCTATAGCCTATGGGCGGATGCATTTGACCGGAAATGTATGATTGCAGCGTCGTACAGTTTAGCTGCTCCGCCGAATCTTCTTAGAACTTTCGACAGACACCATAAGCCAAAGATTCGACATTTGTATGTTTTTCGTTGCTTTGTCAAATCTTCGTCGTTCATGTTGAATTATCTACTCTACCCCAACAGTCAGCCAACTTTCACATTCGTTTCTCAATCTCCAAGTCCAATGGCGGGTGCGGCATCCGACATTGTGTCAGATATTGATATGGCATTATAATATAGAATCTATAATAATAAATCCCCCCCCCCACCCACAACACGGGCAGCCTCTGAGGCTATCACCACACTAGCAACATTAGTATCACTATCAAGTTCACAACACTAACACAATAGCAGCAGATTATTATGAAAAAGTTAAGTTGAACTGTAGCTTGCTTCACTATTGTTCTGCTGCTGTGCTTATGCTTAATTGCTAAATAGTTCAGGTTCTCTGACAAACGGACCAGCTAAGATTGACTGTCTTCTGAAATTATTCAATGTGTGTGTCTCTCTCTGCTAGCAAATTGTAAGTAAAAGTAAGTTGGCTGTACGTGTGTACTTAGATCTAGCTATTTTACTGCCCCTCCTCTTTGGTTACAATCGGCCAATAACATTCAACATCATCATTATTTTTATTTTACTTCCCCCACCCAATTTCAGCAGCGATCTTTTCTCTCTATGTTGAATCTTTTCTCGCTATGTCAAATCTTTTCTTTCTATGTAGAATACTCTTGGACTAATAGAGTTAAGGTTAGGCACATTCGACCACAGGTTCCATAGAGACAGATTGTTATTGTCAGCGCCATGTCGAATCTCCTATCTATATCGAACTGTTGTCGCAACGAAAATGAAAATAAAGCATTTGTTTATGTCGGAGCTTTCGGTTTAAGTATTCTGCACTTTCGTTATCGTTTGTTAAAACGATAAAGAAAATACCTGAAATTCGGACGAAAATGCATTCGGACAAAAACTAATGCACATGTCTATTAAATGCAAAGAATGTGATGTTAAAGGAGAAATCTTACCTTAATATAGTCCTTCTGCAGGACATGTATGATGGCAGAACAGGTTTCTGGACTAATGATCCCCAGAGCCTGGGGGGAGATGCCTGTCGAGAACTTGATGTCCTGCAGACTTCTCCCTGTTGCCAAGTACTGCAATGTGGTGACTAGCCTCTGCTCGGGAGTGATGGCTTGCCGCATGCAGGTGTCCTGCTTCGTAATATAAGGGAACAGCAAAGACAACAAATGGTGGAAAAACGGCGTCCGTCATCTGGAGATAATTCCTGAAATCATCAGGATTATTCTCACGGATCTCCCGCAACAAAGGCATATGAGAGAATTGGTCACGCTGGAGCAACCAATTCTTCATCCATGAACTCCTCCTCGCCCTGCTAGTGGACTGGGCTTGGGTCAAAGTAAGAACCCCAACACTAAGCCCCTGCATGGCAGGAACTCTACGATGAGTACTTACTCGTAACATGGCTTCAAAACGGTCGCCTGGTCAGAACGAACTAACAGAACGCACTGAAAATCAGAAAGGCCTGAGAAGAGCAAGCTGAAAATCAGAAACAAGCGGACAAGAATGCACTGAATATCAAACACGTAATATAAAAATATGCACTGAAAACTAGATACGAACTGACTACATGCACTGAAAACCAGATACGAACCCACAAGCACAAACTAAATAGCAGTAACGATCTGAAAAGCACGAGGCTAAAAAGCGTGATTCGTCTCTCACCAAACTTCTACTAACACGAGATTAGCAGAAGGAGCCCAAAGAGTGGCGCACTGACTATTGAACTTCCTCTTTATAGTTCCATCGTACATGTTGTACGTCAGCGCGTTCTTGACGATCGGAAATTCCGACAACATTTGTGCGACCGTGTGTATGCAAGACAAGTTTGAGCCAACATCCGTCGGAAATAAATCCCAGGATTTCGTTGTCGGAATGTATGATCGTGTGTATGCGGCATTAGTCCGTAGGGTTCAATATTGAGTTGGCCCACCCTTTGCAGCTATAACAGCTTCAACTCTTCTGGGAAGGCTGTCCAAAAGGTTTAGGAGTGTGTATAAGGGAATGTGTGACCATTCTTCCAAAAGCACATTTGTGAGGTCAGGCACTGATGTGGACGAGAAGGCCTGGCTCGCAGTCTGCACTCTAATTCATCCCAAAGGTGTTCTATCAGGTTGAGGTCAGGACTAGTCAAGTTTCTCTACCCCAAACTCACTCATCCATGTCCTTATGGACCTTGCTTTATGCACTGGTCCAAATCATTTGGTCAAGGGGGGATTATCATGTGGGGTTGTTTTTCAGGGGTTGGGCTTGGCCTCTTAGTTCCAGTGAAGAGAACTCTTAAGGCGTCGGCATACCAAGACATTTTGGACAATTTCATGCTTCCAACTTTGTGGGAACAGTTTGGGGATGGCCCCTTCCTATTCCAACATGACTGTGCACCAGTGCACAAAACAAGGGCTATAAAGACATGGATTAGCGCGTTTGGGGTGGAGGAACTTGACTGGCCTTCACAGAGTCCTGACCTCAACCAGATAGAACACCTTTGGGATGAATTAGTGCAGAGACTGCGAGCCAGGCCTTCTCGTCCAAGATCAGTGCCTGACCTCATAAATGTGCTTCTGGAAGAATGGTCAAACATTCCCATAGACACACTCCTAAACCTTGTGGACAGCCTACCCAGAAGAGTTGAAGCTATTATAGCTGCAAATGGTGGGCCAACTCAATATTGAACCCTACGGACCAAGACTGAGATGCCATTAAAGTCCATGTGCGTGTAAAGGCAGGCATCCCAATACATTTAGTAATATAGTGTATATATATATATATATATATATATATATATATATATATATATATATATACACCTTTGTTTTCTGGATTAGCATATAATACTTGAAAACTATTTCTAGAGCACTATAGTTTATCTCAAAATACAGCACAAAAGAAGCTGCTTGCCTTCAGGCTTATTATGTCTGATGAAAACCATGGACAGAGCTGTCCGATCACTACTCTGAATCATTTATGTGTGTGTGTGTAAATTTCAACCTCAACCATCGAACTTTGAAAATAACACATTTTTAAAACAAAGAAGCAAAGGAAATACTTTAACATTTTTACTGCATTTCTTTAGTCCTAACCATCACAAATAAAGAAAATATGCACACAGTCACAAAACTTTTCTTTTAAATGTACTTGTTCCTATTTCAGTCCATTAAAAGCTGCCTATGTTTAAAAAAAATGTGTCTGGTTGGGAATGTACTGGATTCTAAATGCAAACTTGAAAGGGAGTGAAGACAGAAAGTTAGGAGGGATTTAAAGAAAAAAAAAAGTTGAGTACAAGGGAAAGAGTTGAGCAGTTCTCATTTCTTACCCTAGAGCCCAGAAACGTCAGGCTGGTCTTATACCTTCTCAATGCAAAGGTTTTGCTCAAATTCAACACAGGACAAAAAGCAAATATGCAAAGCTTCAGTAGATTCACACATCTCCCAGTCTTCTTGTTGGATAGCTCCACAAAAACCCTCTATGAAGACATCAACAGCATTGAATACTAAGGAGATCCTGCAAAAGCAGCACGCCAGCAATACAGTTGACAGAGCTACAGGAATATAGATTTTACATGCATTTAAATGTAAACAGAAATATTTTCCTTTAATCCAAAGCCAAACGCATGTGTTCTTCCTATTTACATCTCACTGATGGTTAGGATAGCAAAACTGTATCTCGTATACTTTGAGGCTGACTTTCATGAGGTGGAGCTGCTGGGTGCCCTGAATTTCAATGATCATCAAGGTTCAGACCTGACTCCTTCCTTGTAAGTCAGTGTTTTCATGAATATTGTTAGGAACCGTGAATTAAAAAAAAAGCCCATAAATGGATTTGAATTTAAATTTATTTACATGTGTTGTATTGTGTTATGCTTCACAGCTGTCTAATTTTCAGCTTTTTTGTTGTATTTGAAAAGTCTATTTGTGTATTCTATTTGTACCCATCCAGTTTTACATGATTTATGCTTTATGAATTATTCTCATACACTGTATCACATGAAAAATTAAATATTTAAAATCCCTTCCCACTGAACAGGCACAGGTAAATTTATAGCGGTCGTTCAGCCCGTCTTCAGCAAAACAGTAATATTATAATCCAATGGCAATTTCGATATTTCTATAAAAAAAGGGTCAATAAAGATGATAAATTGAAGGAAAGGTCAATAAATGGAATAAAAGAACAATAATAAAAATATATATTTGTTTATTTTCCAATGACTCTGCCTGAAATTTGCTATTTGTATTTTCTTAGGAATATTTTACTTGAGAAAAAAAAAGAATATTCTCCCCTGGGCAGGAATAGTTAAATAACAAACACAATTCTTGAAGGCTGTTTATTGCATATATATATGCGTCAAATGTTCAAAATATGAGACATGCTGGACTGAATTTATCAGAAGAAGTTTGCATAATGATATTTATGTTTAAACAAATATATACTTGGTATCGTTTTCATTTTCATATACTGTTCTTGGAAATCTGCATAGATTTTGTTTCTATTCATAAAAAATTAAAGTCTTTGTTGAAACAGTTTTGTAATTTCCTGCTGTCATGTTGATTTCTGTGATGGGCAGTGATGCCACAACCAACCTCAAATAAAAAAACTGATTTTGAATATAAAAACAAGAGAAAATAAAAGTGTATGTACTGCTCCCAGCAAGCAATATGATGCATTCTTTTATTTTCATGAAAGAGGGTTTCTGATAAGAACTGCTTGAAAAGGTGTGCCACATCCCAATGAAATATAGAAAGAGGGGAACCCCCTATGGGTGGGACTTTAGAGGCACTACCACATCAAATTTATAGAAAAAATATTAAATTTATTGTACACGTAAAAAAACACATGAATAACACATAACCAAGGATGCAATATAATGTACAAAAATGGCAAAGAGAAATGATACAACTTCCTGAACTCAACGACGTTTCAGAGATGAGTTGTTGTCTCCTTCATCAGGGATTTTCACAGGGAGTACAGTGTCTATGAAATTGAAATGCAAAGTAGTCAGCCAACAAACCCCCACATATAGTACTACATAATAATAAAATAGTACATGCATGGCACTACTTACATCATAATCGCTAAGCAGGTGCATTAGAGCATCCAAAAAGATTAAAAGAGAGGAAAAAACATTGTGGCATAGAGTCTCCCGCAGATCCCATCCACCAGGTGCTAGCCGACTTGGCTATTTTAGGAGGAGGATGGGGGATAGATACTCCCTAAGAGCCGGTTCACACTAGGACGACTTAGCCGCCTGACAAGTAGAGTCCCGTTCTGTACAATGGAACCGTTCTAATCGGAGCGACGCCAGTCGCTCCGACTTAGAAAAAAGTTCCTGTACTACTTTGGGAGGGATTTGAGGCGACTTGCATTGACTTCTATATAGAAGTCGTTTTGCAAGTCGCCGCTGCAGTCGTGTTCAAATCGTCTGAGGCAGTCCCGCTTCAAGTCGTGCTGCCTCAGTGTGAACCGACTCTAAGTCACACCCACCAGCCCCGCTGAAGTTCGAGATTTCAGACAAACAGCAGGCTGGCATGTGCACTGAGGCCCAGCCAATGGGGAGTCTGGAAAAGACAAACAGAAGGGGGATTGCAAAATAAATATCAATGTACCCAAATGGAATGGATAGGGGATTAGGAAGGGAAAAGTTATTTCCCCTTCCATGGAAAAAATCCAAATAAAAAAAATGATAAAACCTACCTAGGTCCAGAGATGATATCATTTACAGGCCAGTGATCAAGCAAGGGGAGACATCTAGGAGATCTGTGGACACATGCAATAGGTAAACGCTGTCTGGTATGGATACTGTCAGAAGGAAAAGCACCCAAAAGGTACATAAGAGAAGAGGGGAAGGAAATGTAAATAAGTAATAAATGTACATAAGTAAAAATACTTTATGTCAAAAAGGTTTGAAAAAAGAAACCAGATAGTTGACCTATAAAAGCCATTAACATACAAAGTGTGAAAGTTACCCAGGCAGTTTCTATCCTAGTAGCAGGTTCCCCCAACACTTCCAGAGCGCGTCCTCTCCTTAGCCCTACCTGACCTGAAATGAACATGCTGTTAAATACACTCCAAACAAACAGCTGATCCGCAGTAATGCCAATCAGCTGAGTGTTGTTTGTCTCCTTCCAACCTCCCATAGGTGGGCCCCCTAAGACATCACCGCACCGCCCCTGCACATGGCGCAGACGCAGAGGACACCACGCGCCGTGCAGGTAGCACGGAGATACCAAAGACAGACAGCCCGAAGCATGCGCAGTGACGCCACGCAGGAGCCCCCCTCCTGCCACACAGAAAGAATCCGCCGCAGCCGGACGTAAAATAAACAATAGATTTTTTTTTAAAGCGCTCACGCACAGGAGAGAACGCACACATAAGTCACGCCTGCATATGTAAAAGGCGTTCAAATCACACATGTGCATTAGAGCGAGAGCAACAATGCTAGCACTAGACCTCCTTTGTAACTCTAAACTTGTAACCTGTAAAAAATATTAAAGCGTCGCCTATGGAGATTTTCAAGTACTAAGGTTTGGCGCCATTCCACAAGTGTGCATAATTTTAAAGCATGACATGTTAGGTATCTATTTACTCGGCGTAACATCATCTTTTACATTATACCAAAAAATTGGGCTAACTTTAGTGTTTTGTTATTTTTTAATTCATGAAACAGTTTTTTTTCCAAAAGCAAAAGCGTTTGAAAAATTGTTGCGCAAATACCGTGTGACATAAAAAGTTGCAACGACCGCCATTTTATTCCCTAGGGTCACTGCTTAAAAAACATATATAATGTTTGGGGGTTCTGAGTAATTTTCTAGAAAAAAATTATGATTTTTACATGTAGGAGAGGAGTGCCAGAATAGGCCCGGTATGGCAGTGGTTAATATATTATTATAAAGTGTCCATATGAAATTATACACAAAATTGCTTAGTATAAAGTGCAATCAGAAAGAGAAGTCCATATTTCCAAGCATCTGTGCAAAAAATGATTCAGGTGAAAAAATTATCAATAATAATATCAATAATCTTCCACCTCATAAATACAAGAAACCCCTCACAAACCAATTGTCTACCTTACATGCACATTGAATACCTTACCAGAAGGTATGTGACCATCTGTGAGGATATGGTCATAGAGTGCTTAAGATTACACAGCCGTCTGGACTCCAAAGATATTCTAATAGGTACCCAATCAGGCAGAGAATGAATGCCTTGATGAAGATCAGAGCTGCAGGAGAAGTAGGCTCTGTCCATGGAGTGAGTATGAATGTAAAATGTTAATGCATAACCAAAATGTATCTTTCAGCTTCAAAAAGCAAAATAGGATGTAATATACTGTACATAAATGTGCTAATGGAGGCATTTAGGTGAAAATGTATATATGAACACATACACACAGAAGAGCCACTCTTCTTTTTCCATTGTTCAGACAAAGGTGCCCTAAATGGTCATGAAAGCTCTGGTCATTCTTGAATTCAGTATAGACTTATGAGTAATATGCATATTGTGTGCCTTTTCATTCTTATTAATTCCTTTTTCCTTAGTATTATTCAAGCCTGTTTGCAATGGCGTGAGAGATGGTCCACTCAGTATACATTTAAATGCCAAGGAAAAGTATGCCTTTAATGTACATTTTAAATGTTTTTTGTTGACTTCTTGAAAGCTTCCTATGTATAGGTTAGTGGCATTTTCATTATGCATTGTACAGTCATTCATTAAGTATTATGCTTTTGCAAAGTTCTTCTATTAAAACTGTAAACCTATTCACATTATATGTCTTAAGACAGAAATCCACTTAAGGAGCCAAATGAAATTTCTCTGACCTACCACAGTGAAAACAACCCAAAAAGGGTTTTCTAAATGCACAATCACTGTTTTCTGTATTAGAAACATTATCTGAGTCTGTGTCAATTGTTGCATGTACAAATACAGTCATATAAAAACATATTAGTGTAGGAATCTGCTGCCCTCTACTGTCTGAATTTGTAAATGCTTGTAAATATATTATGTATGCGCTTCCTGCCCCTAATTGTTGGCTTTGAAACCCCAGAACCAGGAAGTGGTGAGGGAGAGAAAGTCTCAGCCACATGTCCTGTCCATGCTCCAAACCAGACTAGTATGCAATGGTCTAATAGTTTAACTGCAGCTGTTGAGTACATATCTAAATCCTTGTGGCTGACTGAGTATCTCTGCCTTGTTTTTGTAATTATTTAACATTCACAGTGCCAGATAGCTAGGCCTGTGCTACTGTATGTATGTAGTGGTCACCTAGCTGTATATTAGAAAATGATCAAATTTATTGCAATAGAGTTTATATACCACTGTTGTTATTTTAGAAACAACTAGATTGGGATTAAAGCTCAGAGGAGATAGCCTGACTCTGAGCTCCAGTGCCACATCACAGTTCAGTGAGAAGTTCCATTCCAGGCTGGCTGAACAACAGTTGGAGAATACCCTTGTGACCACTGATCTTGTCTTTACGTCTCCAACAAAAAGACAGATTCCACATCATCCTTAGGGGCCCCTGTAATTGGACCTTGCTGCTACATTCATCTGGAGGTATCTTTATTGAAAACTATATATACCCGGATACCCGGGTGCACAAGGTATCTTTATTATAAATGATATATAGCCGGCTACCCGGGTACACAAGTCCACAAGGGCTCCTATCAGGCCCCTTTGCCAATAATACCTATTTGTATATTGGATGTATGTACTATTAGTAATCTCTTCCTTTTGCTTTGTTTAGATTACTGATTGATTGGGTAGAGTCACTGTCAACCTTATCATCAAACCCACTCTTCTACCTAGCAAAGGTTCTGGTTCTCTTATTTATTCTAGGCATGAAGGTAAAAAAACCTTCTGTTTGCAGCAGCCCTCTTAATACTCACCTGTGCCCCATCTTGATCCAGAAATGTGCACAAGAGCAGCGGCTCTTCCTCCTCAATGGCTCAGACAATGGCTCCCACTACTGTCAATCACAGCCAGGGAGAGAGCAGGGGTGGGGCCGAAACATGCTCTGTGTGTAAATGGACAGACAGAGCAGTGGCCTGGGAGTGAGCCTGTTGGGTGCCCCAAAGAAACCTGATTGCTATGCGGGCACTCAGCAGGCAAGCATGAAATCACTGTAATGGAAAATCTTCAGTTGAATTATCCTGTATTTAGAAGGCGTTTTTATATGTATTTCTAAATTCAGACCAAACCATATGGAGTCGGTGAGTTACAGGTCTAAGGAGGACCATCTATTTTGAGTATATATAGGAAAAAAACGCGCTAGATATATATAACAATCTTAATGAGATCATAAAAATTATTGATAATAATCAAAATTAAAAGTAACAAAGTCCAAAAAGCAGCAGCATATAGCAGAAATTGCACAAGATAGATGGAAAGGAGAAGCTGCGCTATATAAAGATGCGGGTCAGCAATGCCTTATGTGATCCAAGGTAATGAAATGCAATTCAAACATACAACACCCGGGTGAGCTAAATCCTTATCAGTGCCACCACCTAATAAAAAACTTGCTTACCAGATGGTAAGCAAAGACGAGCAATTGGCTATAGCCCAGCCAAGGCCTTTGCTTAAAGGAAAGGAATGTCCAGACAGGGGTAGTCACTGAATTAAGTGCGTGCTCCAATCCCTTTATGCCGTAGATCTCCCATAAACCTCAGTGATAGCAGGGTAATCGGGGTATAGAAGAAAAACCAACCATAGCGTAATATCACTTAAACAGGGTTTATTTTAAAACAGTATTGCACTTACATTTAGTTGCAGATAAAACTCTCGCTAAAAAATAGAGCCGGCCGGCTACAATAGAACTCCCCGTCCTCCTAGGACAACAGTGTGGTGACCTCAGCATGTATCCTCCTCCAGTCGCGTTTCGTCACAGGTTGACGTTGTCAATGGGGAATGGGTGCGTGCTGAACCACCACCTTATAAATACACACCAGACCTCGTTCTGAGTCCTGCGAACGGAGCACGCACTCAATTCAGTGACTACCCCTGTCTGGACGCTCTTTTCGTTTAAGCAAAGGCCTTGGCTGGGCTATAGCCAATTGCTTGTCTTTGCTTACCATCTGGTAAGCGAGTTTTTTATTAGGTGGTGGCACTGATAAGTATTTAGCTCACCCGGGTGTCGTATGTTTGAACTGCATTTCAGTATCTTGGATCACATAAGGCATCGCTGACCCGAACAGTAATTTTTCAAGGGAGTAATCAGAAGCGGATTAAAGACCCAAATTGCACCTTTATGGCATGGCAGACTCAGGAGTAATAAAATAGAAAGTGGGAGGGGGGTCAAATTTTTCTTGTAATTGTGGGCAGCACAGTGGCTAAGTGGTTAGCACTTGTGGTTAGCACCACGACATGACCTGCGCAGAGTTTGTATGTTATCCCTGTGCCTGTGTGGGTTCCCTTTGGTTTCTCCGGTTTCCTCCCACACTCCAAAAAACATGCTGGTAGGTTAATTGGCTCCTGTATAAATTGACCCTAGTATGTATATGTATGAATGTGAGTTAGTGACCTTAAATTGTAAGCTCCTTGAGGGCATGGACTGATGTGAATGTATAATAAATATGTAAAGCGCTGCGTAAATTGATGGTTCTATATAAGTACCTATAATAATAATAATTATAATAAATGTGGAAAGATCTAAAAAGTCTGAGGAATGTATAGATAACACAGGTACCTGAATCCCTGGGGTGACCATCTCTGTGGGTCAGGAATGGTAAGTAATTCAGGAAAGGATGGGTTGAACCACAAGGGATTATTAGGTGAAGTGGACCAAGAGGCTATAGAGAAACATGTAAATATTTAAAAAAAAAAGGGAAAGGGTGGTTTTTACCATAGTACCATAGTACTTTTGGGGGGGGGGGTACTTGGTGCCTATAAATAATAATATAAAGGATAATACTGTAGCAGCTTCGGCAATAGTGCACGCTTTAGCAGGAGAAGGGTGAAGCCAATCATGACCATAAACTAATTGGTAGGCCAGGTAATAAGGGGAGAAGCTAGGAAAAGCTACGCCTACCAAATAAGCATACAATTTTAGGACTTCCAAAGCAATTGTAAGAGTCCGACGTTGCCAGAGAAATACCAAGTAAATACCATCAATCTGTTTAAAGTGTGACATTGGTAAGGAGAAATTGATGAGATATAGAGTAATTTTGGTAGATAAATCATTTTTAGCATGTTAAGATGCAACCATTGTTTAGTCCTTTGATGCAACTAGTAGATCAGGGGACACATTATTGGTTATTTAAGAACTTAAGGGTAGCTGTACTATGACCCCTAAATATCTGAAAGAATGCACAACTTTAAGTTGTGAACTCAGATGGATTGCCTGAATCGCCGCCTGATCAAGTGGGAAAACACTTGATTTCTCCCACTGAACTTGGAAACCAAGGTAGTCGCCAAATTCTTCTATCAACTGGAACAGGTAGTGCAAAGATTCATTGGAATCAGCTAAATAGATGAATGTGTCATCTGCGTATAAGGAGATATGTTCTCCTTTAGTACCAATAGTACTTTTAACAACATTAAAAGAATAATACATGTATCCTGAAACATAACCATTGATGTCAAGGTACAGGTAATATACAGTACATAAAAAATTGATAGCAGAATAACAATTGTTGAAAAGCGTGGTGATTCAATGAAAAATTCCAAAGTTCCACAAACATGATAGGGTAAAATAATAAATATAAGGTAAAACCTGCAGGGCCTATGGCCTCACTAAGCCTGTAAAGGTGATGATTGTATAGAAACTTGAACCAGATATAGAGTAGGTGAAAATACGGCATCATGTAGCTCTACGCGTTTTGTGGCTGAGCGCCACTCGTCAGGAGCATGCACGTGGTGGTCTAAAAAATGGTTATAAGGATAACCAATGATAGATAGAGGTAAAATGACATCACCAGCAGCACGTCAGTGCATACTTACTGGTTAAGGTCTGCAGGGTAATGGAACAATGTGAGATGCCGAGGCATCCGGAATAACCTCCAACCGGGAGCCGCAGTGGACGGGCCAACGGAGACCCCTAACACAGGCCGTCAATGGGGCAGGCATGAAGCCACGAGGAATTACTGTGAATGGGTGAAAAATAGTGGATAAAAGTGAGGGAATGACAAAAACTTGAGGTGGGATGAAAATAGAGGAGGGGGGGGGGGAGAGAGAGAGGGCAGAAGGCTGTGTCAAAGGTGAAGGAAAGAAAAAGGAATGAGACCAGTGGAGAGACTGCCAGAAAACGAAAAGTGGAGCCAGATGGAGAAGAAATTGGGTGAGGGAGGAAAAACAAGCCAGCCATAGAAATGTGCACATAAAGAGGGATCAGTGTGGAAGGAGCCCGCTGGGGACAATGGTGGAGTGAGGACAAGGTGACTGGTGGTGAAGGGTATAAATACGTGTATATAGACAAATAAACCGCGCTAAAGTGAGTCCAATAAAGTCTGTGATATTAAACAGTCTGTGGTACTGAACAATGAACTCCAAAATCCTTCTGTATGATGAAGTGAAGAAAATAGAGTGACTGTGTGGTGAACTGCTTACCAGAATGTAAGCCAAAAACAGGCAGGTGGCTTAAACCCAGCCCGGGCCTTTGGGAGCACTTCAAATGGACTGAATCCTTTGCGCTCGAACGGCAGAACAAATCCACATAGAGTTAAATCAAAAACACCCTGCAGGCACCCTGAGGATGTGAGACCACTCTGGGACGCCAAAAATTGTGTACAGCATGCAATAGAAGGTGTCCTTATATCTACTGTAAATAACCACCAATTGCCATACAGCTAAAAAGAACACCCAGTGCCCAGGTATGCGGGGCCGCTTACCAGATAGTGAACTAGTGAGGGCATCAATAGTACAGGGTGCAACTTATATGTGACCTGGGGTATATGTTGAATGAACCTACAGGGGTTCCTGCTCACCAGAAGGACGATCAGAGATAGCCCAAAAACGAAGTACTGGCAGAGTATCTCGATCCCGTCTTGGCAGGTCTTCCCAGGCTCGATGGATATGTGTATTAGAGAGGAGAAGCAGCCAATGGTGTGATAACGTACAACTCCAGTTTATTAAAAATAAAGCAAGCACTTACATATAAAAACGAATAACATCGATGCCGGCCGGTGTCTTGTCCGGCATCGATGTTATTCGTTTTTATATGTAAGTGCTTGCTTTATTTTTAATAAACTGGAGTTGTACGTTATCACACCATTGGCTGCTTCTCCTCTCTAATACACATATCCATCGAGCCTGGGAAGACCTGCCAAGACGGGATCGAGATACTCTGCCAGTACTTCGTTTTTGGGCTATCTCTGATCGTCCTTCTGGTGAGCAGGAACCCCTGTAGGTTCATTCAACATATACCCCAGGTCACATATAAGTTGCACCCTGTACTATTGATGCCCTCACTAATTCACTATCTGGTAAGCGGCCCCGCATACCTGGGCACTGGGTGTTCTTTTTAGCTGTATGGCAATTGGTGGTTATTTACAGTAGATATAAGGACACCTTCTATTGCATGCTGTACACAATTTTTGGCGTCCCAGAGTGGTCTCACATCCTCAGGGTGCCTGCATGATATTTATTTTATGATTATTTGTGTGAACACACCCCCTCCTTCTTTGATGAAGTATGTTATGTCAGTATCACACTATGGTTTTTTGTTTTTGATTTAACTCTATGTGGATTTGTTCTGCCGTTCGAGCGCAAAGGATTCAGTCCATTTGAAGTGCTCCCAAAGGCCCGGGCTGGGTTTAAGCCACCTGCCTGTTTTTGGCTTACATTCTGGTAAGCAGTTCACCACACAGTCACTCTATTTTCTTCACTTCATCATACAGAAGGATTTTGGAGTTCATTGTTCAGTACCACAGACTGTTTAATATCACAGACTTTATTGGACTCACTTTAGCGCGGTTTATTTGTCTATATATTTTGTTGGTGGGCCCCACTTATAACTGCAGCTTTTTTTCGTTTGTAATTTGTTTGATACCTGTATACGGTGTCTTCTCACGTTTTATTCATTTACACTGGTATTATCATAGATTTAAACTTTATTATTTAATTCTTAATCTTTAGTTTAATTCATCCAAGCGCAATTTTGTTTTTTCTTATAAATACGTGTATACCTGAAAGGAGTGGAAGACCCGTCGCTGAGAAGAGATGGGTGTAGAGTGAAGTGTCCACAGAGCCTCGAGTGCCAAAACCTTCCGGCAGGACGCCCATATAGGTGCCGTCAAAGCTCCACCCACCGCCGTCATGCTGCGTGGCAAGGGATTGGGGGAGGGCAAGCACCGCTGATCGGAACATTCCGGCCAGACGGTACTTGCATAGGTCCCCCATTGCTCACGAGTGTGGAATCAACCAGCAGGTGCGTGATGACACCGGAGGCGTCACACGCACTGCATGGGAAGCATGACACCGACGCGCATGACGGCGCGCCCGTCCCCCCCGGCATACAGGGAGCAGGGAGGGGGGCGGAAGCCCGTGATGCGCGTCACGGCCCCTAGAGGAGGAAAGTGGACGCCCGTAGCAGTCACATTAACCAAACCCGCATCAGCATGGGGATAGATAATAGAGAGATAATTGGAATTGATGCTACACATGATAACTGGTAAAAATACTAATGATGACAATTAACACAGGATAAACAATATTGAAACACAGGAGGGGCTCAACATAGGATCATTGGTGGCAGGGGGAGTTTTAGAGGGTAATTGCAGTGGGGCTTAAACATGTGCTTCCATCCCTAAATATATTACTACAAAAGAGAGAAGGGGGTTATAGGGACTTTAGGAAGCCTAAATCTGGTAAGATTATGTATTTCCATCCCTATGGGACTTTAAATGAAACCGTGGCCCGGTAGGGTCACAAGTTTCCATCCCTATTAGTCAAACAAGAAGGGGAGCGGAGGGGTTGGGACTTTGAATGAAGCATATGAAAGCGAAATGATGGTAATTATGTGGAAGAGAGGAATTTTATTGTTACAATATAAATGTACAAAGATTGTTGATACATAATAACAACATTAAAAGAATAATATAGGTATCTTGAAGGTTTTCTTTTTCTGGCAGTCTCTCCACTGGTCTCATTCCTTTTTCTTTCCTTCACCTTTGGCACAGCCTTCTGCCCTCTCTCTCTCTCCCCCTCCTCTATTTTCATCCCACCTCCAGTTTTTGTCATTCCCTCACTTTTATCCACTATTTTTCACCCATTCACAGTAATTCCTCGTGGCTTCATGCCTGCCCCATTGACGGCCTGTGTTAGGGGTCTCCGTTGGCCCGTCCACTGCGGCTCCGGGTTGGAGGTTATTCCGGATGCCTCGGCATCTCACATTGTTCCATTACCCTGCAGACCTTAACCAGTAAGTATGCACTGACGTGCTGCTGGTGATGTCATTTTACCTCTATCTATCATTGATTATCCTTATATCCATTTTTTAGACCACCACGTGCATGCTCCTGACGAGTGGCGCTCAGCCACGAAACGCGTAGAGCTACATGATGCCGTGTTTTCACCTACTCTATATCTGGTTCAAGTTTCTATACAATCATCACCTTTACAGGCTTAGTGAGGCCATAGGCCCTGCAGGTTTTACCTTATATTTATTATTTTACCCTATCATGTTTGTGGAACTTTGGAATTTTTCATTGAATCACCACGCTTTTCAACAATTGTTATTCTGCTATCAATTTTTTATGTACTGTATATTACCTGTACCTTGACATCAATGGTTATGTTTCAAGATACCTATATTATTCTTTTAATGTTGTTATTATGTATCAACAATCTTTGTACATTTATATTGTAACAATAAAATTCCTCTCTTCCACATAATTACCATCATTTCGCTTTCATGTGCTTCATTTAAAGTCCCACCCCCTCCGCTCCCCTTCTTGTTTGACTAATACGGATGGAAACTTGTGACCCTACCGGGCCACGGTTTCATTTAAAGTCCCATAGGGATGGAAATACATAATCTTACCAGATTTAGGCTTCCTAAAGTCCCTATAACCCCCTTCTCTCTTTTGTAGTAATATATTTAGGGATGGAAGCACATGTTTAAGCCCCACTGCAATTACCCTCTAAAACTCCCCCTGCCACCAATGATCCTATGTTGAGCCCCTCCTGTGTTTCAATATTGTTTATCCTGTGTTAATTGTCATCATTAGTATTTTTACCAGTTATCATGTGTAGCATCAATTCCAATTATCTCTCTATTATCTATCCCCATGCTGATGCGGGTTTGGTTAATGTGACTGCTACGGGCGTCCGCTTTCCTCCTCTGGGGGCCGTGACGCGCATCACGGGCTTCCGCCCCCCTCCCTGCTCCCTGTATGCCGGGGGGGACGGGCGCGCCGTCATGCGCGTTGGCATCATGCTTCCCATGCAGTGCGTGTGACGCCTCCGGCGTCATCACGCACCTGCTGGTTGATTCCACACTCGTGCGCAATGGGGGACCTATGCAAGTACCGTCTGGCCGGAATGTTCCGATCAGCGGTGCTTGCCCTCCCCCAATCCCTTGCCACGCAGCATGACGGCGGTGGGTGGAGCTTTGACGGCACCTATATGGGCGTCCTGCCGGAAGGTTTTGACACTCGAGGCTCTGTGGACACTTCACTCTACACCCATCTCTTCTCAGCGACGGGTCTTCCACTCCTTTCAGGTATACACGTATTTATACCCTTCACCACCAGTCACCTTGTCCTCACTCCACCATTGTCCCCAGCGGGCTCCTTCCACACTGATCCCTCTTTATGTGCACATTTCTATGGCTGGCTTGTTTTTCCTCCCTCACCCAATTTCTTCTCCATCTGGCTCCACTTTTCTTTTTCTGGCAGTCTCTCCACTGGTCTCATTCCTTTTTCTTTCCTATACCTTTGGCACAGCCTTCTGCCCTCTCTTTCTCTCTCCCCCCCTCCTCTATTTTCATCCCACCTCCAGTTTTTGTCATTCCCTCACTTTTATCCACTATTTTTCACCCATTCACAGTAATTCCTCATGGCTTCATGCCTGCCCCATTGACGGCCTGTGTTAGGGGTCTCCGTTGGCCCGTCCACTGTGGCTCCCGGGTAAAGGTTATCCTGGATGCCTCGGCATCTCACATTGTTCCATTACCCTGCAGACCTTAACCAGTAAGTATGCACTGACATGCTGCTGGTGATGTCATTTTACCTCTATCTATCATTGATTATCCTTATATCCATTTTTTAGACCACCACGTGCATGCTCCTGACGAGTGGCGCTCAGCCACGAAACGCGTAGAGCTACATGATGCCGTGTTTTCACGTACTCTATATCTGGTTCAAGTTTCTATACAATCATCACCTTTACAGGCTTAATGAGGCCATAGGCCCTGCAGGTTTTACCTTATATTTATTATTTTACCCTATCATGTTTGTGGAACTTTGGAATTTTTCATTGAATCACCACGCTTTTCAACAATTGTTATTCTGCTATCAATTTTTTATGTACTGTATATTACCTGTACCTTGACATCAATGGTTATGTTTCAAGATACCTATATTATTCTTTTAATGTTGTTATTATGTATCAACAATCTTTGTACATTTATATTGTAACAATAAAATTCCTCTCTTCCACATAATTACCATCATTTCGCTTTCATGTGCTTCATTCAAAGTCCCACCCCCTCCGCTCCCCTTCTTGTTTGACTAATAGGGATGGAAACTTGTGACCCTACCGGGCCACGGTTTCATTTAAAGTCCCATAGGAATGGAAATACATAATCTTACCAGATTTAGGCTTCCTAAAGTCCCTATAACCCCCTTCTCTCTTTTGTAGTAATTTAGTACCAATAGTGCCAGTGAAGTCGGAGGTAGTTTGAAAAAGTGGGATGGAAGTAGGGGCATAATCTTGTCTGCTTTGATACCATGCTTGAAGTCTTTTTGAGTGGTGTATAACATCTTCTTCTTGGCACGGCCACTGATCAGGCAGTACAGGCTGGCTTTCCTGTACCGGACTCCAAAAGTTTAAAAGAAGAGCACAGGCAACTGCCAAGCAGGAGGGCCGGTTGTCGCTGATCCTCTTGTGGGTCCCCCTGCAATGCTGCTGGCTTGTACTGCAGAGGGAATGGTTCTAATATTTGAGCCCCACTCCTATTCCACTGCTCTGATCACCCCTGGTGTCGCAGCGCTGCTAGCTTCCCTGCTCTCCCTTACCTTTCGTTGGCAGCTGCTGAATCTGCAAAGGTGGTCATTTCAGGATGGAGAGTAGAGGGCTGGTAAATGTGCCATTTTTGCTGGCCCCTTCCTTTCCTGAAAGAACACAGTGAGTGATCGGTACCGATCACTCCTGTGTTCATTCATCACTGAAGCATAGTAATCTGAAGCCTTTAAGTGCTTCCTATTCATTCATCTGTGCAGCTGAGGCTGTACAGGAGGGGATGGAGGAATCTACAGTATGTCCTCATTCCCTTTCTCTTTCCCAAAATTGAGACAGCAGGGGTCTGTTTAGACCAGTGGTTCTCAACTTCTGTCCTCAGGACCAACTAACAGGCCAGGTGCCTTAAGATAAAAATAACGTTTTCATTGTCAACATAATGTCACAGCAAGACATTACATTTTCTGTGGATGCCGAAACACAGGAAGAAACCAATTTTTTTCCAAATCAGGAAAAAAGCAGACAAGGTAAATGCTTGGTTAAACCAACTTGGAAGTTCAACAGAAATATAAAGTCGATGAAGAATTGCTGGTTAATGTAAATCAGTTATGGTCTAAAACTATTGATTGCATATTATGTCTTTCTAACGCTTTTCATGAGGCACTGTAACTAGAGGGTACTCTCAAACAATTAACTGCTACCTATGTGAGTTATTAAAGACTGTGCCTTAAATATACTAATCTCTTAATGTGGAACAGTGAAGATTTACAGGAAGAATTAAAGGAGAATTAAAGGAGAATTAAAGGGATCACTAAAGTTATTTTTTTTTTTTTTTAAATAACAAACATGTTATACTTACCTCCACTGTGCAGCTCGTTTTGCACAGAGTGGCCCCAAACCTGGTCTTCTGGGGTCCCTCGATGGCTGTCTCGGCTCCCCCCCGCAAGGACTCAACACTTTCATGCAAGCTCCCTCGCATGGTGTTGAGTGCTTGCGGGTGCGCTCCCGTTATACAGCCAGCGGCCATAGCCATTCACGGTATCACTCCGCCCACCCCCCCGGGCACCGCGTCATTGGATGTGATTGACAGCAGCGCGAGCTAGTGGCTGCGCTGCTTTCAATCCATCCACTCTAGCCAATCAACGGCCAGGCTGGTTTAATCTAGAGAGAGAGTTTAGTACTATAAACCAAGACAAAGGCGGAGGTGAGAATCACAGAACTTCAAAAATCTAAATCTCATCGCTCTGCATCTATGAGAAACTCCTCCAGATCCGCTAAGTCTCTATGTGCAAGATCTTCTACCCTTAGCCAGCAACTTATTAAAGCCTGTTCCGATGCTGAAGTTTCTAAAATTTAGGCAGTCTTTGCCTGAAAGAATTTGGCAATTGAAGTAAAAGCCAAACACAAGAATACAGAAGCAGAAGCCACACACAAGAAAGCAGAGATGGAAGCAGAAGCCACAAACAAGAAAGCAGAGATGGAAGCAGAAGCTGCAGAAACCGTACGTAACAAAGCACTGATGAAAGCAGAGGTGGAAGCAGAAGATGCATGCAAGAAAGAAGAGGCAGAAGCAAAAGCTACATGCAAGAAAGCAAAGGCAGAAGCAGCAGTTGCACACAAAAGAGCAGAGATTGAAGCAATGGCAAGGTTAAGACCCCTTTCACACCAAGGCGTTTTTGCAGCGTTTTAGTGCTAAAAATAACGCTATTAAAACGCTCAAAAAACGCTTCCCATGCATCTCAATGGACCCTTTCACACTGAGGCGTTGCGCTGGCGGGGCGTTGAGAAAAGTCCTGCAAGCATCATCTTTGGAGCAGCTTTTGGGCGTTGAAAAAAGAGCTTCAAAAACACCCCTCTCCATTGAAATGAATTGAAAACGCTGTAAAAACGCCTGAATAGCACCTATAATCCGCCCTGAGCTGTAGAACACAAAGGTAAACATGCAAGCAGAAAAGAGAGATCTACAGAAACAGGACTGAACTTGTGGGAAGGTCAGAATGATTAAACAGACCATCAAAGTGCCAAAAAACAAAATTAAAGTGCCAAAAAAAGAATTAATCCCAGAAAAATGAAGATTTGAAGTAAAACAAGACACTGCTTGTTACTTTACAAGACACTGTTTGTTTTGCATGATATCACAAAGGATAAACATGCAAGCAGAAAGTTAGCATCAATACACATGCTTCAATAACGCTTGAAAAACGCTGTTAAAACGCCTGCAGCGTTGCGTTAATTTTAATGCTAACGCCCCTAAAACGTAAACTGTAAAAACGCGGTAATAACGCTAAGGCGTTTTAGGGCGTTTTTGAAGCGCCTTGGTGTGAAAGGGGTCTAAAGGTTTAAGAGCAAGCTGTTTGGCAAAGTGAAAAAGGTATCGGCAGCAGACACTCAGTTGCACCCTATGCATCTTATTCTCTGAAAACTTCAGCCCCCAGGCACAGTACACCACACCTACCACCTCTCAAGACAATCTTGCCTACTCAACCGTCAATACACCAGAGTTTTGCACCACAGCAAACTGTAGACACCAGAATGCAGATAATACAAAATACATCTTACCATGAGGCTAGTCAATCATATCCAAGTATACTGCAACCCAACACAGCAATCAACTCTAAGCCAGTGTCAGGTGTGAACAAATTCACACCACCATTCTTCGCAAATTCTTTCAATCTCAGCTCACCAGCCAACATAACAGACATTTCCCACATGCACATGTGCATCCAAAGTCCGAAAACAAAGACACGTCTCAGTTGGCTAAATATATGCTTCACAGTGCTCACCAAGACAGGTCTCAGTAAGTTTGATGAAAAAACTACAAAGGCTTGAAATCCAACTTTAAAGCCACAATCAGAAAATTAGATGTCACAACTAAGAACTAGATCTGCTTATCAGGTGGCTAAGTACTCAATCTGCTGAACGTATAAAAAGACTCAAAGCCCCGCCATCCACTCTCAGCCATCCACGCTCAGCCATCCCACCATCCACGCTCAGCCATCCCGCCATCCGCGCTCAGCCATCCCGCCATCCTCGCTCAGCCATCCCACCATCCACACTCAGCCATCCCGCCATCCACACTTAGCCATCCCGCCATCCATACTCATTCATCCATACTCATCCATCCATGCTCAGCCATCCCTCTGTCATACTTATCCACCCATCCATGCTCAGCCATCCATACTCAGCAATACTCATCCATCCATCCATGCTCAGCCATCCCATCCACCCCCAGCCATACTCAGCCATACCCAGCTGTACCCAGCCATACCCAGTCATACTCTGCGATACCCAGCCATACCCAGCCATACTCAGCCATACCGAGCTGTACCCAGCCATGATCAGCCATACTCGGCGATACCCAGCCATACTCAGCTGTACCCAGCCATACTCAGCCGTACCCAACCATGCTCAGCCATACTGAGCCGTACCCAGCCATGCTCAGCCATACTCGGCGATACCCAGCCATACTCAGCCGTACCCAGCCGTACCCAGCCATGCTCAGCCATACCCAGCTGTACCCAGTCATACTCAGCCGTACCCAGCCATACTCAGCCGTACCCAGCCATACTCAGCCATACCGAGCCATACCCAGCCATGCTCAGCAATACTCGGCGATACCCAGCCATACTCAGCCGTACCCAGCTATACCCAGTCGTACCCAGCCATAACCAGTCGTACCCAGCCATACTCAGCCATACCGAGCCATGCCCAGCCATGCTCAGCCATATTTGCCGATACTCAGCCATACCCAGCCATGCTCAGCCATACTCGCCGATATTCAGCCATACTCAGCCGTACCCAGCCATACTCAGCCATACCCAGCCATGCTCAGCCATACCCAGCCATGCTCAGCCATACTCGGCCGTACTCGGTCTCTATATGTGGCCAGGCTGTGGAAAAGTCTTCCACATGTGGTATTGCCATACTCAGGTGGATTAGGAGAATCTATTTTGGGGTGTCATTTTTGGTATGTACATGCTATGTGTTAGAAATATTGTATAAATGGACAACTTTGTGTTAAAAAAAGTGTTTTCATTTTCTTTCCACATTTTCCAAAAATTTGCAGAAAAAAATAACATGTTCAAAAGACTTATTATGCCTCATGGATAATACGCTTTCTTTCCAAAATGGGGTAATTTTTGGGGTGTTTCCATTGTCCTGGTGCTCCAGGGCCTTCAAAAGTGCAAGAGGTAGTAAGGAAATTAGATGTGTAATTTATGCTCCAGAATGCCTGAAGTTGCTCCCTGCCTGTTGGGCCTCTCTATGTGGCCACGGCATGGAAAAAGTCTCACACCTGTGGTATCGCCATACTCGTGAGGAATAGCAGAATGTGTTTTGGGGTGTAATTTGTGGCATGCATATGCTGTGTGTGAGAAATAACTTGCTACTATGACATTTTTGTGAAAAAAAAAAACTTGATTTTGCAAAGAATTGTGGGAAAAAATGACAACTTCAAAAAACCATGCCTCTTTCTAAATACCTTGGAATGTCTACTTTCCAAAAAGGGGTAATTTGGGGGGTATTTGTACTGTCCTGGCATGTCAGGGTCTCAAGAAATGAGATATAATAATAATATATATAATATAATAATATATAATAATATACACCGATTTGGGTTATTTTTACCAAAGATATGTAGCAGTATAAATTTTGGCCAAAATTTATGAAGAAAAATGACTAATTTGCAAAATTTTATAACAGAAACGAAGAAAAATGCATTTTTAACAGAATTTTCAGTCTTTTTTCTTTTATAGCGCAAAAAAATAAAAAAAACAGCAGTGATTAAATACCACCAAAAGAAAGCTCAAAGCACTCAAAGCTGAAAATTGGTCTGGTTAGGAAGGGGATTTAAGTGCCCAGTGGTCAATTGGTAAGAAAATTCAGGGCCTACTTTTTTATGCTGTGCTTCCACAAAACACCATGCCAAAGATTGCAAGGCAATATTAAGTGCGTAGAATGTGACAATGATGATCATGTGCAAGTGCTTCACCCATTACAAGACAGTCCCACTCTGTCTACAGGTAATCCTACTGAGGCAAAGCATGGTGTGGAGAGCACACACTAAACGGTGCCACATACTCTGGTTTTCTCCACATGTACAGATGTCTGTGGAGAAACTCTGTGATAAATCCTGTGCCAAAATATGCTTAGTTCAGTATACCACAAGGGTCAACCTGAAAAAGCTGTAAGACTTATACTATTTAAAATGATCAGATAAACAGGTCTCTTGCAGGATCAATGCTTTTTGAACTGTAAAACGTAACTGGAGATGCCTTGCTATATTTTCTGGGTACCTGTGCTGGCATCACAGAAGTTTCAAGCAGGAAAGCCACTGGTCTTGTAGTAGCCCCCCTGATTGGCAGTGTAGAAATATCATTGCCCATTCTCATGGAGTGCACCCAGATTCCAACCCACATAGAGGAGACCCCCTCCTGCAGCTGCCTTTCACCACTCTCACTTGAAAAGCTGACCACATACCAGCTCTTGACAGAAATGCCGATATCCTTCTGCTTCTGGGCAGAGACATCCGAAGGGTTTCTAAAAACTATGAGTAGGGAGTTCTATCAGGACATTTCCAACAGTTGGGTGGCACCACTACCAAGTCAAACCTCAAGAAAGATACTACCAAATAATGTTCAGCATGTAAATGCAAGATTTACTTCTTTACAACACACCCTGAAAATAAAACCTGAGATAAAAGAAAATTTTGTTTGACTTTATGCAGAAGGGGTTGGCGAGAGATCATGTTGAGCATGCATCGCTTCTCAAGGAAGGAGCGGAATATTGGTATCTCCCATGCTTTGAAAAAAAGTATTTTTACATGAAAAATAGTGGCGCTGTGTTCACATCAGTTCAGTGACATCCAATCTAATATATAATATATCAAGCAGTGAACTATGCATATTTTAAGTGTCCATAATAAATCCAAGTGTATTAACACTCCAACAGTGAAAGTAAAAACATAAATAAAAAATAAATAAAAGGTGGAATGAAAATCTCAAAAATAATAGTAATGCAGAAAGTCCATGCAAAGCACTGTGTTTCACATAGCGTTAAGTGAATGATCTTGCTATATATTTAAAACTTCCTTCCACCACACCGATTATATTTACATTGGATTATATTAGATTGGATGTCACTGAACTGATGTGAACACAGCGCCACTATTTTTCATGTAAAAATACTTTTCTTGATCATACATCACGGGACACAGAGTATTCATTACATAGTGGGTTAGATAGGCACCATCGGTGATTGGACACTGGTTAACCCCAATTAAGGAGAATTCCTCCCCTATATAACCCCTCCCATACGGGGAGGACCTCAGTTTTTTCACCAGTGTCTAAGGTGGTTGGTCACCTAAAACATGTGCTGTGAAGAAAGCTCCAGTTTGGTCCCTGCGGGGGCTTAAAGGGCTATGCTGACTGGATCCAAATCTCGGGCCGATATTTTGACTCCCAAGATGGTATGGTACCCGGGCCTCGTCATCCGAAGAAGCAAGGTTTTGCCTGTAAGTCTCTCTTTGGAGGACTGGGCTCTGAGAAAACCAGGCTTGGTGTACTATTAAAACAGTGGCACTAAAGTTTCTGGCAGAGTCTTTTACAGGTCCAGGTAAAGAGGTTTCTCTGAGTAGGAACCCAAAAAACCCTGAAGGTTGGCACAACGCTACCCGTCGTGATGGGTGAAGGCTGGAAACTGTCTGTTCTCAGCAGTTCCTGCGGCGGGGACAGGTAAGAGAAGTTAATCCTATGTATATATTTATATTACAAGTGGATTTTCTTAAATGAGTTCATGTCTTACCTGATTTCCACCACTAGAGGGAGTAAAGAGCAAACTTACGTGCTTTTCAGACACACTCAGTGATTAGCTGCTGTGCAATCATTCCCTTCCTCCACTGCAGGTGTGCAGACGCCAGGTGGCTAATTTAAAAGCCCAGAGCGGGGGCGTGGCCTGACTATGGAGGAGTGAGGACGTGCTGAGCCCGAGCTCCGTCCAGTCCGCAGCTATAACAGCAGCTACAGGGGTGATTACCCCCCGATTTCCACCCAGGGCATGTCACAGCGGCGGCGGGCTTCATCACAGCCGAAAAAAGCCCACTCTCACGGCCAGGGATTGTTGGATGCCTTCCTTTCAGATACCCCTCGTCAGCAGAGGGGAAAATCCAAGATGGCGCTGGAACGAATGGCCATGCTGCAGCAACAGGAGACTCAGCCTGCACCTCCAGCACTTTCTCCTATCTCCTCTCCCAGGCTGGTAAGCGACTCCATCCCCCCTGCATCCCCCCGCTCCACATCACCACAAGACAGGGGCAGATTTGGCAGATCTGACAGAGGACAGGGATATCAGACAGCACCTATGGTCTCTCCCCACTAAAGAGGACCTGGAGCGTTTTACTAGCAGGATTGAAAGGGCTTTCAAGCAAGATATTGAACAATTGCAAGCAGACACCACTGAGCTGGGTCACAGGGTAGAGACTTTGGAGCAGAAATTCGATGATACTATACCCGCCATCTCCCAGCTCAGAGAACAGACCGTAACCCATAGTCACCAAATTGAGGCCCTCCTGTGCCAATTGGATGACATGGAGAACCGCAGCAGGCGAGCGAATATTCTATACTCATATACGAGGCCTTCCAGAAGCCACCGCGCCTAAAGATATTGTTCCCACGTTGCAGGGAGTGTTCCCCGAAATCCTGAGTCTGCCTCCGTCAGTGCCGATTGAGATAGATAGAGCTCACAGGGCACTCAGGCCCCCATCAGAAGACCCCGAAAACCCCAGAGATGTGATTTGCAAGCTGCATAAATTTACACTAAAGGATCGCATAATGCAAAAGATGCGCAACAGACCAGTCTTTGACTTTGATGGAGCTCAGCTGTCCTTCTATCAGGACCTCTCCAGGCGCACCCTAATGCAGCGAAGGGCCCTACCGCTGGGGCTTCCCATTCAGCCTCCAGTCCTCTAAAAATGGCCGTTGGGCTATATTGCGTATGAAAGATGACCTCCTCAGCTTCTTACACACCTTGGAGCTGAACCCTGTGGATTTCCCGGATTGGCGTACCACACCGGACATCCCGATCCCCCAGCTACCTCAGCCATGGATCCAGGCGGCTGGAAGCAGGCGTTCCCGTTGTCGTAACAGGCAGATAGATGGCCCACGTCCGGGCACCTCCGCAACCAGCGACTAAATACGCTACTGCCAACCTTTCTCTAATTTCTGGGCGAGACCACGGATTACCCCCTCTCCATCATCGGTATTTCGGCCGGGACACTGAGCTCAATGGACACGCTGCTTTAACACTGCACCTCCTCTTGCAGGACACTGAACCTTGGGTCCTCTGCATTACTACCCAACTTCGAGCTACGCCTTATGCACCGTGATGGACTGGGGGGTCTGTTACTCAGCCCTCTGCCTGGCTGCCCTGTTTTTGCACTTTTTGGGAGTTCGAGTTCCATATACTCTTTTTTCTTTTTGTTGTTGTTTTTCTTTTTTGCACCTCATTTTTTCACCCTGTTTACATGTTGTAATGGACTGGACAGGGCAATGGGCTACTCGTCCCCTTGGTGGTTGCCCACGTACCCCACTTAGGCCTCACCTTATCAGGTGATAGTCCCTAGAGGGACTCCGAGTTTCCACCCGGGCGCTTTTTGGGTTGATACCCCCTTCCCGGGTGAGCTCTGTAGTTCACCACGGTGCAATACACCGTGCCTGTTAGACACGGTCCGGCCCTGTGGTGCTATTGTTTTATTTCCCTCTTCTTTCCCTCCCTCCCTCCTTTCTCCTCCCTACCCCCCTCCTATCCTTTTCTAAATCCCCCCCTCCCTCCCTACCCTACCCTACCCCCCCTTCCCTCCCCCATTTCTACCTCTTATATCACTACTGTGCCTTATATTGCTTTTGAGAGCTAACATTTATTGCTTTGACCTTCAGGTTGCCTCTTTATCAACTGAACCATGCGCAGAGGACCTAGAGGGGGTGAGACCGATCGGTTATCATCGACTTCAGGTACGCCATCACTAAAGGTACTGTCTTATAATGTCAGGGGGCTCTGCTCTCCACACAAGCGCAACAGGCTCTGGCTAGAGTTAAAGCGTCTGGGGGCTCAGGTGGTTTTCCTGCAGGAGACCCACTTCAGACAACAATCCCTCCCCAAGATACCCACGCACCTTTACACCCAATGGTTATTTAGCAACTCTCCCCGGTGGCCAAATCGCATGGTACCGCCATTGCATTTCATAAATCATGCCCACTCCAACTTTCGGAGAGTCAGGTTGACCCACAGGGCAGGTTCGTCTTCGTGAAGGGGGTCTTGGCCAACACAAAATTCACATTTGCGACTCTCTACGCACCCAATGCTCAGCAACTCCCCTTCATAGACTCCGTGCTAGACAAATTGAATGAATTTAGGGAGGGCCACTTAATTCTTGGAGGGGATTTCAACATGAGCCCCGACCCGCTAATAGACACGTCCCGCGGCCGCCCTACTCACTCCCAAGCCTTCCTCAAGCATTTTCGCAGATCACTGCAGAATAACTTCCTTATAGACACGTGGAGAGCTCTTCATGCGTCGGATAGGGACTACAGCTACTGCTCGGGGGTACATGATGTCTACACGCGCATTGATCTCCTGTGTGTGGATTATGATACCCTTGAGCTACTGCAGTCAGCTGAAATAGGCAATACCACTATATCAGATCATGCCCCTGTGTGGGCTGTGCTGAGGGTTCCAGATGGATCGCCGAGGGCTTGGTCTTGAAGACTCAATGAAAACCTCCTGGACGATGCCTCTGTGGTAGCTAAGGTCTCTAAAACCATCACACACTATTTTGCAGAAAATGTGTCTGAGGACATGGCGGAAGGAGTTGTGTGGGAAAGTCATAAGGCGGTACTCAGGGGAGAACTAATCTTCCTGGGTTCTAGACTCAAAAGAGAAAGACAGATAGACTTCAAGAGGGTACTGACAGCCTTACAAGAGGAAGAACTTAGACACAAATGTCAGGGAGATGCTAAGGCCCGCGAGTGGTTGACCGAGCTGAGGGAGCTGTTCTCACGCCTCCTCGATCATCGTGCACGTAAACAACTACGCTACCTATCACATAAATATTATGAACAGGGAAATAAGTGTGGCAGAATGCTAGCTAGAACGCTTCGGAAGCGACGACTGACAGCTCATGTACACTCGCTTCGATCCCCCGATGGTACGGCAACTTTACACTCCTCTGGGATTGCTTCCATCTTCAGAGATTACTATGCAGACTTATATCACTTAGATAAAGATATCTCCCAAACCGGACGGACGGCTAAACTGAAAGCCATTGGTGACTACCTGGCCTCGGTTGGACTCCCCTCTCTGACACCCGAGCAGCAGCTAGACCTTGACTCTCCCGTCTCCCCTCAGGAGATCACTGCGACAGTGAAGGCCCTACCTAACGGGAAGAGCCCTGGCCCGGATGGATATTCCAAAGCTTATTACATAAAATTTCTCCCCCTGCTACAAAACCATATTTGTAGATATTTTAACTCTTTAGCCACAAACCACCAGATTCCCCCTGAGGCATTGCTGGCCCATATCACTGTACTTCCTAAGGAAGGCAAAGATCCCACTCTCCCACAAAGCTATCGACCAATATCGCTACTTAATGTCGATATAAAAATCTTTGCTAAAATTATGGCAAATCGACTTAAACATGTCATACCTTCCTTTATTCACCCCGATCAAACAGGATTCACCTCGGGTAGAGAAGCTAGGGATAATTCCATCCAGGCCATGCAGCTCATATAGTGGGCCCGTTCCCACAGGGATTCCCCCCCTACCTCATTCTGTCCACGGACACCGAAAAGGCTTTTGACAGAATAGATTGGTCATACCTTAAGGCAGTCTTGGAGGCTTTAGGACTGGGCCCTCATATGCTCCAATGGATCATGGCACTTTACACGACCCCCAGTGTGAAGGTCAAGGTAAATGGCCACTTGTCCTTGGGGTTCCCCATACGGAATGGCTCGAGACAGGGGTGCCCCCTCTGCCCCCTTTTGTTCGCTCTAGCTATGGAGCCCCTGCTTAGAACAATACAGGCGAGCGCTGATATTGGAGGGGTGACGGTGGGGTCTACGGAACACAAACTGTCGGCCTATGCCAACGACGTGCTCTTCCATTTGACCCAACCTCTTGTGTCGCTGCCAAACCTTATGAGGGAACTCAAAATTTTCAGACACGTATCAAATTTTAAGATTAACTTCTCGAAATCCGAAATTCTGCCCATCACCATTCTTGCAAAGATGGCTACTGACTTACAGAAAGCTTTCCCATTTAGCTGGGATAAAACCTCTATTAAGTATCTGGGTATCCAACTTACAAACCAGTTTGACACTATATACTCTGCTAATTTCCCTACCCTTTTGAGCTTGGTGCGTAGAGACTTACAAAACTGGGCCAAGACCTCCTTCACATGGCTAGGTAAACTTAGCATACTTAAGATGAACATCCTCCCTAGAGTGGTCTTTTACTTGCAGATGTTGCCCATCCCCCTCCCCAGGAGCTTTTTAACACAGCTTCAAAGCCTAATGATTAACTTCATTTGGCATGGTAAAAAACCAAGACTGGCTGTGTCCCTATTGCAGAGACCCAAAGAGATGGGAGGCTTGGGCCTCCCAGATATACGGCGATATTACAGAGCCATTGCGATCCAATACATCCTCAACTGGCGCCACCATGGGGGTTCAAAAATGTGGGTCTACTTAGAGAAGAGCTTAGAGAAGGCCGCGACTTGTCATACGCCCCCTGGTTACCCCGTGAATACAGGGGACTCTCACAGACGTCTTCCCCGCTGACCACCCACACCCTATGGGTCTGGGACCGCACAAACGCTCTGTACGCCCTGGCGCCCCCGGGCTCCCCACTGGCATCGCTGGGGGGATTCAGGTGGTTTTCTCCTGGGGAGCAGAGGACCTTCTTTGGTACTTGGGTTAAAGACAGCAATTATAGTTCTGGCAAATTTATGGATAAGGGCAAGTTGATACCCCTAGATGCTTTACGGAATAGTCATGGCAGATTCCCTATGGATTGGTGGAGACACCAACAGCTTCAACATTTTATTACGACCCAGGGCGCCTTGGTGAGGGGGCTGGACACTATCACCACACTAGAAAGACTGTTCATAGAGGAAGAGCCCACTCCCCATCTTATTTCGGAGATATATAGGCTTTTGGGATCAGTGTCCGCCGTCAGCAAGCCGGCTTTTATACAGGAATGGGAGCGGGACCTAGGGGTAGAGTTCACACTGGAACAACGCTCGCACATGTACAGACTAGTACACTCCAGCACCATAAAGTCTAGAACGCAAGAAACTAACTACAAGCTTCTGACTCGCTGGTATCGAGTACCAGCTGTCATATCACATATTTACCCCTCACTTTCGGACCGTTGCTGGCGGGGCTGTGGTCAGAAAGGCACCCTCCTTCATATTTGGTGGGAATGCTCAGCAATCAAGCCTTTTTGGATGGAAATACATATATCTATTGAAAATGCCTTGCAGATCGAAATCCCGTTCTCCCCTACGCACTTCCTCTCGCACCTCCCTGCCCTTCCTTTGAGCCATTACAAAAAAAGTGCCCTTCCTCATTTACTAAATGCCACTAAACGACTTATACCTCTCTATTCGAAACGTCCGCAGATCCCTACTTTAACAGAATGGCTACAGAAGGTGGGCGATATTAGAGAGGTGGAGGAGTGGGTGGCGAGGTGCAAAGATAGGAGTGAGTGTTTCAATGGTGTTTTTTTTTTTTTTAATTCTTTATTTTTTGAATATCATGTATTACATGCCACATGAAACATTTCGTTTAATCTTCGTGTCCACTCATATAACTCCTTTTTATCGTAATATAACAACATAACACATTTCCTTACAAAATGATTCTAAATCTCCTCTATTCCAAAGGCATGTATATTTTCCCTTTTCTTTTCCCATACCCCTTGTATCCCCACCCTCAAAAAACCCCCCCCAAAAAAATAAGCACCGTCAGGGGGTACCCCCTCCTCATTTCCATTCGATCCTACATAATCTACCTCTCCTGTTCTCTAATTCTATAATCCACTAGAGGGGACCATATCCTCCGATATTTCTCGTCTTGTTCTTTCAGCATCATGGTCAAGTTTTCCATTTGTTGAATTTCTATAATTCTGGCCCACCACTGGGTTTTGGTCGGAGGGACTGTACTCTTCCACAGAGCTGGTATACAGGCCTTTGCAGCCGTGAGAAGATGTTTGAGCAGGGAGTTCTTATATTTTTCCACCGATAAGGGGACATCATTTAGTAAGAATGGTGGGAATGCTCAGCAATCAAGCCTTTTTGGATGGAAATACATAATTCTATTAAAAATGCCTTGCAGATCGAAATCCCGTTCTCCCCTACGCACTTCCTCTCGCACCTCCCTGCCCTTCCTTTGAGCCATTACAAAAAAGTGCCCTTCCTCATTTACTAAATGCCGCTAAACGACTTATACCTCTCTATTGGAAACGTCCGCAGATCCCTACTTTAACAGAATGGCTACAGAAGGTGGGCGATATTAGAGAGGTGGAGGAGTGGGTGGCGAGGTGCAAAGATATGAGTGAGTGTTTCAATGGTGTTTTGGCCCAGTGGCGAAAGTATACCACTGACGCTAACCCTGTGTCATCTAGCCTGGATGTCGCCCTGCTGGAGTTAGCAGAGCCTTCCCTGAAGCTGAGGAGGCCTGTGAATGGTGGTGTGCGTACCTGACTACTATGTCTCACTGCCCTACTGGTAGCGCAATGATATATACTCTTCCTTTTCCTTTACGTGGCTTATAAGGTCTACAGTTGAAGGTTAATCTGAGGCGCTATGCACTGCTAGTGGTAAAGGCATGTTCTGATGTTTCTCTCTTTAGTTATCACCATGTCATTACCCGTTTGGATGTATTAGATAGGGGTTCCGCCTGGCAGCCTTGGCACCCTAGTGAAATTAGCGGCCGAATTGGCCTTGTAGGAGGCCCAGGGGGGTGCTTCTCTCTTGTTGGAGGTCAGTTGGAGGCTTGTAGCCCCCCTCCCGAGGGACTCACCCAACGGGTCTTAGATGGCCCCGAGGCCGAGTCGTGCCCCCCAATACATAGGTGGGGGGCTGGGAGAAGATAGATCTGGGCTGAGGCCGCGGGGGTGGGACACTCTTTATAACTCATTATGACTCTTTTAACGGTGTGGAATGGTGTAGAGATAACCTAATCCCCCACCCCCCTTCCCTCCCTTCCCTTGCCTCTTTGTTTTATTTTTTTTTGTCTAAACTTTTAGGTCTACAATGTATAGTACGCACCGCTATGTGGAAAGACCAATTGTACACTATGTGTTTTGTATGTTCTTTATAAAATAAAATAAAGTTTTCATTAAAAAAAAGGGTGCTTCTACTAAATACTGAGCAAAGGGTCTGAATACTTCGGATATTTCAGTTTTTCTTTAATAAATCTGCAAAAATGTCAAAAAAAAAAAAAAAAAGCCCAGAGCGTTCAGAGCTCTGTAAACAGATGAACACAGAGTCTGGGCAGTGATCATCTTAAAGTGGTCAGATCCAGGCTAACCTAAGACACCTACTCGGCATCAAGTTTGTGTAGTATTAAGCATATATGTATATTGTGAGACTTTTAGCACAACAGTGACTGAATATGTACTAGTACCTCTGCTTTGTAGCTTGGGACTATGTCTCCTCGTAAGAGGGTCTCGGGGGGAGGTAACAAAGGAACAAGAAAGTCACCGCCTGTGTCTAGGGGTCCTAAAGATGCCTGCAGATTACCATCCCCCCCCTGCAAGACTGGAGCCAGCCTCACAGGATGAGTCAGTGCACCTGTCAGGTTTTGCAGCCTCTCCTAAATGTTACAGCCCCAGCGTATGTCACATTCCCTTAGGGCTACATTGAAGGGTTTTGAGGGAAAAATTATGAATTTTATTTCAGCTTCCTTAAAAGATAGCAGAAAAAGGGGTAGATCCCCTCCCTCTGCTGCACTTTCTATTTCAGATGATTCTTCTGACAATGAGGAGAGATCCCTGTCCAGAGATAGGGATCAAGAGCAATCTGAGGATTCAGAGGAAGAGGAGAGAGCTTCTTCCTCTCAGGCACTCAGGAAGCAGGTCCAGTATTATACTGAACTAGTGCATTCCACATTTAAAATGCCCTCTGCTGAGGCCGCTACATCCTCTGTTTCTTCCCTGGGGGTCAGAAGGATCCCACAGACTGCGTTTACCTTTCAAATTCATCCTTTAATGGATAAATTGTTGTATGAGGACTGGGGACATCCCGATAAACTGTTTACTCCTCCTAAAAGGTTTTCTATGCTTTATCCTCTGAAGGAAAGTTTCACCAAGAAGTGGGAGGTCCCATCCGTGGATGCGGCTGTCTCTTGTGTGAATAAAAACCTGACCTGTCCCTTGGACAATGCTCTGGAGTTTAAAGATCCAACTGATAAAAAGCTGGAAACTTCATTAAAAGCCTCCTTCTCCATGGCTGGCGCTGTAGTCCAACCTACAGTCGCAACTGTGGGTTTGTGTCAGATGCTTGGCCTCGTTCCCAGTGAGGAAAGGGAGAATTATGCAGACCTTCCACAGGTGCTGTGTTTTATGATTGATACCATTCTGGATTTTGCCCAGCAAGCATCTCATTTGTCTCTCCTGTTGGTACACATGCGCAGGTCCCTTTGGCTTAAAAGTTGGGCAGCAGAGCTTTCATACAAAATAGAGTTCCTAGAGCTTCCACCAGCTCGTTTCCTAAAGGTCAAGAGTTCCCAAGGATCCAGTAAAGCGAGAACCGCTACTACTGGCCTTAGATCGCTTACTATCCCAGGGCCTATGGCCACATCACCCTGAAAGCGCCCGATCTCGTCTGATCTCAGAGGCTAAGCAGGGTCGAGCCTGGTTAGTACCTGGATGGGAGACCACCTGGGAATACCAAGTGCCGTAGGCTAGAGTGATAGTAGAAATGAACCCAAAAGATCAGGGTTCAGGGTTCTATTCGAATCTCTTCACCGCTCCAAAGCCAAATGGAGATGTCAGACCCATCCTAGATTTAAAGGATCTGAATCAGTTTCTACACATTCGATCCTCTCGAATGCAGTCAATTTGTTTGGTGGTCTCCACCCTGCAGGGGGGAGAATTTAGGGCATCAATAGATATCAAGGATGCATATCTTCATGTGCCGATTTCTCCTCACCAAAGATATCTAAGGTTTGTGGTAGACCAGCGCCATTTCCAGTTTGGGGCCCTTCCTTTCGGTCTCGCTACAGCTCCTCGAATTTTTACAAAAATTCTAGACCCTCTCTTAGCAAATCTAGGAGCTCAGGGCATAACTGTGGTAACTTCTCTAGACGATTTGCTACCCATAGAGCAATTGGTGGCACACCTGAACCGCGCTGTCTTCAAGACAGTAAGACATTTGGAAAGACTAGGCTGAATAATCAACCTAGAAAAGTCTTCTTTGCAACCTTCAACAAGGTTGGAGTATCTAGGCATGATCATAGACAGCGCTCAAGGCAGGGTGTTTCTACCAGAGCCAAAGATCAAGGCCGTAAGAGCTCTAGTCCGCTTAGTATTAAGCAAAAAGAGTCCATCCATTCGGTTATGTATGAGACTGTTAGGAAAGATGGTTGCCACTTTCGAGGCTGCTCCATTTGCCCAGTTTCACTCAAGGCCCCTGCAGAGAAGCATTCTCGCAGCTTGGAACAAAAAGACTCATGCCTTCGATCTTTTGATGTGCCTATCCCCAAGGATACGCAAAAGCCTCAATTGGTGGTTATGAACCAAAAATCTTTTGAAAGGCAAAGCCTTTCTTCCACTACAATGGAAGATCTTAACCACAGATGCCAGCCTGACAGGCTGGGGAGCAGTTCTGGAAGAAACATGCACGCAGAGAAGATGGTCTGCAACCGAGAAACGCTTGCCCATCAATATTCTATAAATTTGGGCAATTTACTTGGCCCTCATGGACTAGTCTTACAGGCTACAGGGTCATCCTATTCGGATACAATCCGACAATGCCACGGCTGTGGCTTACATCAATCAACAAGGAGGCACCAGAAGTCTGGATGCCCAAAGGGAGGTGAATGTTCCCTGCCTGTCTGCGGTATTCATCCCAGGAGTGGAAAATTGGTAAGCGGATTTCTTAAGCCGCCGGCAATTATGCCCAGGAGAATGGTCCCTACACCCCGACATATTCCATATGTCAAAGGTGGGGAACACCAGATGTGGATCTATTCGCGTCCAGATTCAACATGAAGCTGGACAAATTTGTGTCCAGAACAAGGGATATACTTACTCAGGGGTCAGATGCTCTGACAATCCCATGGGATCAGTACAATCTAATGTATGCTTTCCCTCCGAACCCACTTCTTCAGCAGTTCTTGGGAAGGGTCAAAAGGGAGGCAAAGTCGGTCCTTTTAGTAGACCCGGCTTGGCCCAGACAACCTTGATATGCAGAGATCGTAAGGATGGCAGTGGGCAGGCCTTGGGTCCTCCCATTCCGGCCAGATCTGCTCACACAGGGTCCGATTTGCCACCCTGCTTTACAAAGTCTAAATTTGACGGCTTGGCTGCTGAGACCCACATTTTAAAAGACAGTGGGCTCTCGGAGTCAGTCCTTTCCACTCTGGTCAATGCCACAAAACCGGCCTCCAGGCTTATTTGCTACAAATCTGGAAGGCATATGTTACCTGGTGTGGCATCCTAGAAGGTATATGATTAGCAGAATCTTGACCTTTCTTCAGTCAGGCCTAGAAATGAGATTGGCTTTGAGCACTATCAAAGTCAAAATTTCGGCTTTGTCTGTATTTTTTTCAGCAGCCAATTGCTTCACATTTCCTTGTTCGGGCCTTTATTCAGGGGGCACTGCGGTTAAATCCGCCAGTCAAACCTCCAGTATGCCCATGGGATTTGAATTTGGTGTTGTCGGCTTTACAGGGACAACCCTTTGAGCCGCTGCACCTGGCTTCTTTAGCGCTTTTGACTAAAAAATTAGTCTTCTTGATAGCCATATCCTCTGCTAGGAGAGTATCAGAATTAGCAGCTTTTTCTTGTAAAGAGCCATATTTAATTATTCACGAGGACAGGATTGTTATGCGTCCTAATTGTTCCTTCTTACCTAAGGTGGTTTCAGGATTCCATTTGAATCAAGATGTAATCGTACCATCCTTTTTTCCAGATCCGCGGTCTGCGGAGGAAGAATCTTTGCACACTCTTGATGTGGTCAGAGCCTATCTGCAGGCAACCGCTCAGATACAG
The DNA here is from genome assembly GCA_037952925.1 of Lithobates clamitans. Taxonomy (NCBI): domain Eukaryota; kingdom Metazoa; phylum Chordata; class Amphibia; order Anura; family Ranidae; genus Lithobates; species Lithobates clamitans. The sequence goes on along the minus strand of JBBGZY010000187.1, from coordinate 716,784 downwards.
AAAACTGATTGTTTGTTTATTCTGCCGGATGGCCATAAGAAAGGCCAAGCAGCGTCGAAATCCACTCTTTCTAGATGGATTAGACAGGTTATTTTTCAGGCTTATGATATAAAGAGGAAGACTCCTCCTTTTCATGTGAAAGAGCACTCAACTAGGGCTGTTAGTGCTTCTTGGGCATTGCATCACCAGGCCTCCATAGCTCAGATCTGTAGGGCTGCGAATTGGTCTTCAGTCCATACATTCACCAGATTCTATCAGGTGGATGTAAGAGGGCAAGGGGATACTGCCTTCGGGCGCAGTGTACTGCAGGCTGCAGTTTAGTTCCTCTGGTCCGTTTGCGGTCTATTTTCTGATCTGTGTCTCCCTCCCCTCAAATGAGCATTGCTTTGGGACATCCCACTATGTAATGAATACTCTGTGTCCCGTGATGTATGATCAAGAAAATAGGATTTTTAAATACAGCTTACCTGTAAAATCCTTTTCTTAAGAGTACATCACGGGACACAGAGCTTCGCCCTTCTATGGGTTTTACGTGGTTACCTATTGCTTTGCTGCAAAACTGAGGTCCTCCCTGTATGGGAGGGGTTATATAGGGGAGGAATTCTCCTTAATTGGGGTTAACCAGTGTCCAATCACAGATGGTGCCTATCTAACCCACTATGTAATGAATACTCTGTGTCCCGTGATGTACTCGTGATGTTTTCATTTAATTTCATCCTAGTTGGCATCTTTAGGGATTTACACTCACACACAGGAGCGCAGTGGTGAAACATCAAGTCTAGTTGCGCGGAACTTGGTGACCGTCATTTAAATCTCCCATGCTTTGGCATGTGCCATCCTCACAAGCCAGATCAGATCAGAGCGGCCTTTGACTCAAGTGCTTGATATGAGGGTGATTCTCTTAATGATATACTTCTCATTGTGCCTAATCTGAACAATGACCTTATAGGTGTTTCGCTCCACTTCACACAAGAACCAGTTGCTGCTATTGCGGACATTCAGTAAATGTTCCACTGTTTTATCATTTGAGAAGACAACAGAAACTTCCTCAGGTTTCGATGGTATTGCAACAACGATGTCAGCGATAAAGTCATAGACTACCGAATGAAAGTACATGTTTACGGTAACAGACCTTATCTTGCTAAAACAATTTATAGGCTGAGAAGAACAGAAGGTGAACAAAAATGTGGATCTGATGCACGTGAATTTATGGAAAGGAATTTCTATGTAGACAACTGGCTGAAATCTCTGCCTACAGAAGAAGCAAGTGGTCTTCTCAAGAGAACTCTGGAAAAGTTTGCCACTGCCATCCTCAGGCTTCAAAAAACTGTCTCTAACAGTGACAAGTCAATGAAAGCTTTCCTTCTGGTGACCATGCTGTTAGTGACTCGAGCTAGGAATGGATTTTTCCCTTACACAACATAGCCTTGGATTGCTTTGGGATGTCAAACAATACCTATTCACATTGCAAGTATAAACTTGTGACAAGATCCTCAAAGCACCCTTTACTGTTCAGGGTAAGATACTTCTAAGACAGTTTACTTCTGAAAACACAGATTGGGATAATCCATTACCCAGAGAGAAAAAAACTTAGCTGTCAATTATGGAAAGAGTCCCTGCAAGCGCTAGAACAACTTCAGATACCGCACTCTTACATTTCTGCATCCATAATGAATGCCACCAGAAGAGAGATCCATGTTTTCCCTGATGCTTCCATTGAAGCAATAACTGCAGTTACCTACGTCAAAGTTTTAAATCCAAGAGATATAGTAAGTTTTGTCCTTGATAAGTCCAAGCTGACCCCAAAACCAGCACATACCATTCTAAGGCTTGAACACTGTGCAGCCGTATTAGCTGTTAAATTGCTAAGCTTTTAAAACATAAAATAGACTTTGAAATAGACTTTTTTTACTTTTACACAGACAGCAAGATAGTGTTGAGATACATGCACAACCAAGCAAAACAGTTCTATGTGTACGTCAATAACATAGCAGAACACATCAGAAGGTTCATAAATCCTGATCAATGATACTATGTACCCACGGACCTCAAAACAGCTGATCGCGTCACCTGTGCAGTACCAGCTTCTACATTTCTGTACATTTCAGGTTTATTCCCACCTGACTTCTTGAATGATAACCACATCACGAATCACATTGATTCCACATTTGAACTGGTGCTTCTTTTGATTGAGGAAGAGGATTCATAGTCTAAAAAAACTTGATTCATCGGGAGATAAGAAGGACTGGTGTATGCTGCTGTCTTCCCCTCTGAAGATAGACTCATGGACTGTCTTCTGTGACATCTTACAGACACCAATAGTGACTTTCAAGTTTTACAGTGTGTTGATGTTAGCATTATTATTCTCTTGTTCTCCCCTCTTTTTTTCAGGTGTTCCTGGAATAGAGTCTTCACGTAATGTTTGGACTTGATTCTCAATTGTTTAATATTTGAAACTAGAAAAGCTACAATTTCTGGGGAAATTGTGAAGTGTTCTTGCCTCTACAACTGGAGTGGGCGGAGTAACTGGATGGAGTGGCTTGAGTAACTGTGAAAAGTGTTAAAAAGCTTAATATTTTAAAAAGTATAAATAGTAGTAAAAAAGTTGAAGTCCCATCATTAGCTGAAAGAGCTGAACATTTTTTTCAAAAGTTTTTTTTTTTCAAAAATGATTTTTTTTTTCAAAAATGATTTTTTTTAAATGAAATTTTTTTTTTTTTTAATGAAATTTTTTTTTTCAAAAATATTTTTTTTTTCAAAAATGATTTTTTTTTTCAAAAATGATTTTTTTTTCAAAAATGAATTATTTTTTTTCAAAAATATTTTTTTTTCAAAAATGAAATTTATTTTTTTTTTCAAAAATGAAAATTTTTTTTTTTTTCAAAAATGAATTTTTTTTTAAAAAATAATTTTTTTTTCAAAAATGATTTTTTTTTTTGTCAATTTTTTTTTTTTTTTTTTCATAAATGATTTTTTTTTTATGGGGCGGTCATAATGTTTTGGCTGATCATGGGGTTGTCAGCTTTTGTCACCTCCCACTCTAGTTTTTAACATTTCACCATTCATTCCTATGGGACCAATTTCGCTGCAAAAACGACGATATTTTGTGAACCATTCTGTGAAACGGTCCACAAAATAATTTTTTTTTCATGGGGCGGTCATAATGTTTTGGCTGATCATGGGGTTGTCAGCTTTTGTCACCTCCCACTCTAATTTTGAACATTTCGCCATTCATTCCTATGGGACCAATTTCACCGCAAAAACGACGATATTTCGTGAACCATTCGGCGAAACGTTCCACAAAGTAATAGCACACCAATTAAATGACATTGAGGCCGGATTCACACTGGTATATTTCAGCTTTTCACAAAGTTCCACAAGGTAATGACATTGAACATTTCGCCATTCATTCCTATGGGACCAATTTCGCCGCAATAACGACAATATTTCGTGGACCATTTGGCGAAACGTTCCACAAAGTAATAGCACACCAATCGGGAACAATCCACACGTTTCGGTATATTACTTGTCTCTGTAGTGTAAAAACTGTGGGAGGAGTCTACAAGCATTATCAAGTCTAGCAGATGAAGTCACATGCATTTGGGGGGTCTCAGCATCTTGTGTTTACAACCACTGTTTCCTAGCAACGCTCATGCCCTGTTTATGCTTCACAAATACTGCTCAATACACAGAACACAGGAGCATGAGAGATGTAGTAACTATGCAGTAATTAAAATAGCCATATTTTAAAAACTATAAATCCTACAGTGAAGATCTTTATATTGTGAGAATCACAAGACCCAGACCTAGATTTTGATACATAGTATGTCTCTGTAATATTAAAATTGAAGGCACAGTCACAGTTTAGAAATTGCCCTTCAAATTTGAAGGGGCTAGAGTGTAGTTTCAATGAATGTCAATGGACGGTGTGAGTTGCAAACAAATGGTCATATTGTGAAAACTATCAGGACTATGGCTTAGCCGTGGACATGTTTAGTGGCATCAGGGATAGCTGAACGTTTTGATATAAGATTTGTGTAGGTGGGCTTAAAAATGAGGGAGTGGCGGCAGTTTAGAAATCATGTTCTGATTTTTCAGCTTTTGTCACCTCCCACTCTAGTTTTCCTATTCATTCCTATGGGACCAATTTCGCCGCAAAAACAACGATATTTCGTGAACCATTCGGCGAAACGTTCCACAAAATAATAGCACATCATTCGGGAACAATCCGCACGTTTCGGTATATTACTTGTCTATGTAGTGTAAAAACTGTGTGAGGAGTTAAGGTGGTAAATTTGGCTATAATAATAATAATATATATGTGAGATAACAGTAAGTGGTCTTGCTATGCAAGAACACTTAATAATAGATTTGGACGGGGAGTATCATGTTACATATGCATTGCTCTTTGTTAGCCTTTAAATAATTATGTCCCTACCCCTCTGTAGCTAGGACATGCTCTATGTAGTTAGTCCCACCCAACTTTTTCTTCATGCTTTAGTCTCCATTCATCACATGTGCTGTATTCTGCTGGAGCTAGAAACACCACGATGTTCATCTGTTATGATCTGCAGAAGTTTTTTTAATTTAAGGGAAGGGAAGTTGTACTTTGCATGGGAATTTCCCCCAGATCTTACGAATGAGGTGAAATTTCACTTTGCAAAGAATACCCAATGACGTGCAGGGGAAATAAAAATAAAACAGCATTTTTGCTTGCACATAGTTGAATGATGGATGTCAAAGGAGCTTCACCTCATTCACTAAGCTCTGGGGGAAGGACATAGGTGCTAAAATACCTGAGAGAGATCTCTTCAGTATTTCATGTGCAGCCTCTGCACATCTTATTCTGAATGGACTCCAGAATAGCATAGACTTAACCATCCAGGTACTTTCTAAACTTATTTCTACTTAAGGCAGAGCAGAAAAAACACTCTGGAAGGCTGCTCCAAACATTTATCACCTTCCACCAGGGGCATAACTAGGGGGTGGCTTTTGGGGCTATAGCCCCGAATCTGGGGCCAATACCCCCGAGTCTCTGCAGGGGTCCCCAAAGGGGAGGGGAGGCTCTCTGGGGACCCTTATGTAAGTGGGGGGCTCTCTGGGGACCCTGATGCAAGGGAGAGACTCTCTGGGGTCCCTGATTTTAAGGCAGAGGCTCTCTAAGGACCCAGATTTAAAGGGGAGGCTCTCTGGGTGACCCTAATGTAAGGGGGCTCTCTGGGAACCCTGATATAAATAGGGGGCCCTCTGGGTACCCTGATGAAAGGGGGAGGCTCTCTGATGACTCTGATGTAAGGAGGAGGCTCTCTGGGGACCCTGATGCAAGGGGGGACTCTCTGGGTCCCTGATGTAAGGGGGCTCTCTGGGGACCCTGATGTAAGAGGGCTCTCTGGGGACCCTGATGTAAGTGGGGGCTCTCTGGGGATATATATACACACATACGTATATTACTGTATATAGATGTGTATGCCTGCCCAAGCGTATGATTTTCTTTACTACGCTGCTATGGGCTCTAGCCCCAGATCTTTTGTAGACCTAGCAACACCCCTGCCTTCCACCATCTCAAACTATTGAGCAAACTCCCAGGTCATGGTTGGTGAGGATAACTATTCATAACTCATCAACTGACCCTTCTCACTCTGACTACATGAGCCTCCAAAAGTAGCAAACAGAAGCAAACAATAGCCTGAGCTTAGGAACTTCAACAGAACACAAAAAAGTAAACAAAGCACAGGCTACTGCTTAAGGCAGGATCCCTACATTACCAACCCAGAAAATTAAAGCCATTTTTCCTAAAGCCATACTGCATTTCACTTGAATCTAAAGTCTATGTATACTAACCTTTAAAGTGATCCCTGTAGACCTTTGTCCTGGGTAGCCTGCCTGCAAATCTTGACTTGGTTTTTCTACTAAAGAGGGTCTGTACTCCTAGGCAAGTCAGATATTTTACCCTCCAAGCAAATACTTCCTTCCAAATGGTACCAAATAGTCTCCATGGTCCCATTTACACAGCACAGCAAATAAGGAATGGCCCTTAAATTCTGCAGACACTAAATTAATTTATCAAATTGGTATTGGAGCTAGGAGACTCTAATAAATGCACCACCTTCTTTAAATATGACAGAACAATATATAGCCAAAGAGCAAAAAAGTGGAGTTTTATGGTGCAGAAAAATTAATCAAAAAGCAAAATTTACAAAATATAGAAAAATGTTTTACATAGCTATTATAAAACAATTTATAAAATTTAGGCCATATCAACCCAATGGTCAAGGTACAAAAGTGTGATTGTCTCTACATGTTTCACCACAAACGTGGCTTCTTCTGGAGCTTTTGTAGAACCTTGTTACTTAATATTTGACACCTTTCAAAATGATCTTAGTTCCAAATGATCCCCTGGACCCATCAAGAGGTTTTGTGGGGAACGTCTGTGCCAAATAAGAGGAAAAAAAGGCATTGCCCTGTAGCAGCACCTAATGTTTCAAGGAGTTTTAATGAATCGATCGATCAATCAATGTTTCAATCCCTTTCCATATATAAACCTCCTCTGATGCCAGCATATTTACAGGGTAATTATGCCATCTGAGCACTTCCCTCTTACAGTTTACCACTGTTCCTTGGCTCAGTGTCAGCAGACACCTCTTTAACCACTTCTTCCCCGGACCATTTGGCTGCCCAAAGACCAGAGCGTTTTTTGCGATTCGGCACTGCGTCGCTTTAACTGACAATAGCGCGGTCGTGCGGCGCTATACCCAAAGAAAATCAACGTCCTTTTTTTCCCACAAATAGAGCTTTCTTTTGGTGGTATTTGATCACCTCTGCGGTTTTTATTTTTTGTGCTATAAACAAAAAAAGAGCGACAGTTTTGAAAAAAAATGCAGTATTTTTTACTTTTTGCTATAATAATTATCCCCAGAGCGATATGTATTCTTCCACATATTTTCAAAAATATTGTCAAAAAATCGCAATAAGCATATTGATTGGTTTGCACAAAATGTATAGCGTCTACAAAATAGGGCATAGTTTTATGGCATTTGTATTTTTAATTTTTTTTATTAGTAATGTCGGCGATCTGCGATTTTTATCGGGACTGTGACATTATGGCAGACACATTTTTGGGACCATTGTCATTTATACAGCGATCAGTGCATTGATTACTGTGTAAATGACACTGGCAGTGAAGGGGTTAACCACTAGGGGGCAGTGAAGGGGTTAAGTGTGTCCTAGGGAGTGATTCTAACTGTGAGGGGGCTGGGCTTCAACACATAGGACAGTGATCACTGCTCTCAATCACAGAGAGCAGTAGATCACTGCCCTGTCACTAGGCAGAATGGGGAATGCTTTGTTTACATAAGCATCTCCCCGTTCTTCCTCTCTGTGACATGATCGCGGGCACCCGGCGGACATCAAGTCCGCAGGACCCGCGGTCACGGTAACCGCGGCAGGCATGTGCGCCTCCGGTGGCAGGCACGTGCTAGCGACACCACTTCTTAAAGGGGACATAACTGTACTCCCTTTTGCCTGCCAGTGCCATTCTGCCAACGTACATCGGCGTGCACTGGTCGGCAAGCGGTTAAAAGGTGAAGATGGAAAAGCTTGTTTCAATCTATCACAAGGGATAAACCCTTTTAAACAGGTTAAGAGCCTCACTAGTAACAGTGTGGATGGCCACAGCAATGTGGTGTATTGGAAGTGCTCTTAGGAGCACTCTTAATACACCACATTGCTGTGGCCATCCACACTGTTATTAGTAAGGCTCTTAACCTGTTTAAAAGGGTTTACCCCTAGTGATAGATTGAAACAAGCTTTCAATCTTCACTGGTTAAAAAGGTGTCGTGCTGACACTGAGCCAAAAACAGTGGTAAACTGTAAGAGGGAAGTTCTCAGATGGCATAATTACCCTGTAAATTTTGCTGGCATCAGAGGAGGTTTATATACGGAAAAGGATTGAAACATTGATTGATCTTTGGATTCATTAAAACTCCTTGAAACACTAGGTGCTGCTACATGGCAATGCCTCTTTTTCCTCTTGATGTGTCCAGGAGATCATTTGGAACTAAGATCATTTTGAAAGGTGGCAAATATTAAGTAACAAGGTTCTACAAAAGCTCCAGAAGAAGCTATGTTTGTGGTAAAATATGTAGAGACAATCAGACTTTTGTACCTTGACCATTGGATCGATATGGCCTAAATTTTATAAATTGTTTTATAATAGCTATGTAATAAAATTTTCTATATTTTGTAAATTTTGCTTTTTGATTAATTTTTCTGCACCTTAAAACTCCAATTGTTTGCTCTTTGGGTATATATTGTTCTCACTACATTCATAACGTTGCCATACCAAGAACACACTCACTGATTCTGGTAAATGCATGCATAGTGAATGACGATAGATCCACTTAACTTACACTGTAATGCCGCGTACACACGATCGCACATTCCGACAACAAAATCCATGTTTGTTTTCCGACGGATGTTGGCTCAAACTTGTCTTGCATACACACGGTCACACAAATGTTGTTGGAAATTCCGAACGTCAAGAACGCGGTGACATACAACACGTACAACGGCACTATAAAAGGGAAGTTCAATACCAAGTGTGCTACCCTTTGGGCTCCTTCTGCTAATCTCGTGTTTATCTCCTGTTAGTAGAAGTTTGGTGAGAGGCGATTCGCGCTTTTCAGCCTCATACTTTTCAGATCGTTACTGCTCTTCAGTTTGTGCTTGTGGGTTTGTATCTGGTTTTCAGTGCGTGTAGTCAGTTCGCATTTGTTTTTCAGTGCATATTTTATAGTACGTATTTAAATTACAGTGCGTTCCTGTCCGCTCGTTTCTGATTTTCAGCTCGCTCTTCTCAGGCTTTTCTGATTTTCAGTGCTTTCTGTTAGTTTGTTCCGACCAGCCGACCGTTTTGAAGCCATGTTGCAGGTACGTACTCGTCGTAGAGTTCATGCTATGCAGGGCCTTGGTGTTGGGGTTCTTACTTTGACCCAAGCCCGGTCCATGAACAGGGGGGAGAGGAGTTCATGGACGAAGAATTGGTTACTCCAGCGTGACCAATTCTCTCATATGCCTTTGTTGCGGGAGATCCGTGAGAATAATCCTGATGATTTCAGGAATTATCTCCGGGTGACGGACCCAATTTTTCACCGTTTGTTGGCTTTGCTGTCCCCTTATATTACGAAGCAGGACACCTGCATGTGGCAAGCCATCACTCCCGAACAGAGGCTCGTCGTCACGTTGCGGTACTTGCGGGAGAAGTCTGCAGTACATCAAGTTCTCGACAGGCATCTCCCCCCAGGCTCTGGGAATCATTATTTCAGAAACCTGTTCTGCCATCATACAGGTCCTGCAGAAGGACTATATTAAGGTAAGATTTCTCCTTTAACATCACATTTTATGTATTTAATGTTTGCTAATGTATTGTATTTCTTTCATCATTCCCTAATTACCATGATTGTAATATGCTGTGAATGTCCCCTTTGTTCCCATGCATGCTGGAAGTTTTTAAACTTTTTTTGTCCTTCATGCATATTTGCCTTCACTAACCTCCCCAGCATGCTATCCTGGGCCCATACACACCTAGCTTGGTCACTTAACAATGTATTTTGTCAGCTCCATAGTAGTGCTTTACCCTAAACACCCCCTAAAATGTGTACAAATGATATTTGTGTCCTTAAATTCATGCAGAGTGCCAGAGGCTTTTTTTGGAGTCCCAAAATCATTTGGAACCCTCCTTCCCCCCCAACCGCTATGTCAACCGGTACCAATCCTCTATCTGCTGACTTTGCCAAACCCATACGCACTATACCTGCCTCTTTTGAGGTCAGATTTATGGATAAATTCACCAAAGCATGTAGTGAAAGGGCCTGCCTGAATACTTTCAAATGGTACTGTTTAAAGTTTTGTTCTCCTATTATCTTGAAAGGTGCAGAATGTAAAAATGTGCTTCAATTTGTACAGTGTGTATTCATATTTTTGTATTATGATACTTCTTACCTGTCCAGTGGGCTGCCAATAGTGTAAGTAAGGAGGGGCTGGCCAAAGTTAAACACACATTATTTATGCATTCGGCTCTCAATGAAGTGGATGGGGTTACCTGTCCAAAACATACCCCCTCCCCTAAAATTTTTACAATGGGCCATCAGAGAGGGTGAGGAATCTGATAAGTGTACTTTATATATTTGTCTTTAAATACTCCTTCAAATATACTGATGTTGGCCAAGAATGTTTGTGTCTAATCTGCTTGCAATGTTTATGTGAAAAATTACAATTTTTTTTTCTTGTTTGACTCCACAGTTTCCTTCAACGCCACAGGAATGGCAGACTGTGGCTTCCCAATTTGCCCAGCGGTGGGACTTTCCCAACTGCGGAGGGGCAATTGATGGGAAACACGTCCACATAGTCCCACCCCCAACTCGGGGTCATACTATTACAACTATAAGGGGTTTAATAGTATTGTTATGTTGGCGGTGGTGTCGGTGACATATCAGTTTCTCTATGTGGACGTGGGGAAGAATGGCCGGATGTCGGATGGTGGAGTCATCGCCCAGACCGAGTTCTACGGACGGCTCCAGAGTGGTGCTTGGGATTGCCAAACAACGTGGCTAGTCTGCTGTTCGTCTTTGTCATTGATGAAGCGTTTGGGCTGGGTGATCACCTGATGCGGCCGTTCCCCAAGAGGACCCTCACCCCGGACCAGAGGGTTTTCAGCTACCGGCTGGCCAGAGCCAGAAAAGTGGTGGAGAATGCTTTCGGGATAATGGCCAGCCAGTTCCGCCTATTCCTTACGCCAATCAACATGGCGGAATATAAACTTAGCCATATAATCCTTGCATGCTGCATTCTCCACAACTTTTTAAGGAGAAATTCTATGAACTATGTGGCCTCAGTTGGGCCTGAGGCCCGATTTCAAGACCAAACCCTGACGGTGCTTAAAGCTGGCCGTCCTGGCTTGCCCCCCCAAACCGCACGCGAGGTCTGTCTGTGAGTACGACACCACTAAAGTTCTGGAGGCGATATCGTTATGCCAAGCCAAATTAACCTCTAAGATAGAGGAAGTGAAGGTGGACATTTCGCTGATTCGCCAGGACATGACCAAGATCCGGGAACGGGTCACAGAAACGGAGACCAGGATAAGTCGCGCAGAGGACATAATACACCCCCTACAACATTGCCAGGAGGATCTGCAGCGTCAACTCCAACAACTCGCTCAGAAACATGACGAGCTTGAGAATCGGGCCCGCAGATCTAACATATGGTTCATTGGCCTGCCGGAGGGCTCGGAGGGCCCTGACCCAGCCACCTTTTTGGAAAAGCTTCTCATTACTGCGTATGGCAGAGAGGCCTTCTCTACTACATTCGTCGTGGAACGTGCCCCCTGAAGGAGCACCGCCGCGCACATTCATAGCAAAGCTACTGAATTTCAGGGACCGAGATGCCATTCTCCGCCTGGCAAGAACCAAGGGGAACATACCGTTCCAATCGGGACACGTGATGGCCTTCCCGGATTTCTCTGCAGAGGTTCAAAAACAGCGGGTTCGCTTTGGAGAGGTTAAACGGCGCCTAAGGGTCCACAACCTAAAGTATGCAATGTTGTTTCTGGCTCGCCTTCGGGTGGTGGGAGAGGACCGTGCACATTTCTTTGAAGACCCGACCCAGGCAGTGGCTTGGCTGGACCAGCGTGAAGCGGAGAGGAATCGTCCCGCCAGCTAGACTTTCAGGTCAGCAGCTGTGGTGACTGTAAGTTGCCTCATTTACTTTTCTTTCCCTGCGAACAGTGACTTCCTTACTGTACCTGCAAAGGGTTTCTATGCTATACATGAGGTTAATGTGTGTATGGGATGTTTTTACCCCACACATCTGAGGAGCTCAGGGTTGGCACAACCAAAAGGATCTACCTTCGATCATTCCAACTTTGTGAGTCTGTGCTGTGCACAAGCAAAACTTTTTCTTTTCTCTATACATGGACCCGGCTGGCAGACTATATTGTCACATGCTCACATCCTTGCCAGAAGTGCCCTTTTTATTTTTCTGAGGGATGGGAGAGGAGGTCATATTTCACTTTGAGTTGTTATTTTTTTTCCTTTTCTTTTAGTTACCAGCTTTTAGATATGTCATGTATGATTACTATATATCACGGCGGAGTGGTCGTTTGGGAATACTTATGTACCGACCACTGCTGAGTAATGCCGTCTGTCACCTGCATTGCTAACTGTACACCAGCGTTTGTTCGCCTTCTCTGGCGGCACGTGCTCTGCTAATTATAGCGGTAATGTGCCCCCAGTGGACGAAGGTTAAGATAGTGCGAGCTATATTTTTCTATATGAGTAGACAGCTACTCTTGCACAATCGCACAGGTTTTGGGATGTATGCCCCAACCAAGTTTGGGAGGTGGAGGGCAGGGAGGGGGGAGGGGAAATGTTATCTGTTGTTTATATGGTTATTAATGTCTGGCACATTAGAAAGTACTGATGGATACTTTATAAGGCATAATATGCGACTGTATGGCTGGGGGACTTCCGGATGGTGGGGGTAGTGGGTGTCTGTGTCTTGGGCACACCTCAGTGACATGCCTCTCAATAATTTTAAACAACTTAAGCATGACTAGCATAAAGTTCCTAACTTGGAACCTTAGAGGGATTAGAGATAAAATTAAATGATCTGCGATTTTTGGTTGCCTTAAATCCTATCGCGCTGCCATTATTGTTTTGACTGAGACGCATGTCACTGGACAACTTCAGAGTGCCTTAAAACGCCCGTGGATAGGTTGGTCCTATCATGCCACCCACACCCCATACTCATGGGGGGTTTCTATCCTAATAGCTAAGACCACTCCATTCAGCTGTATATCAGTAAAGACTGACCCTCAGGGCAGATTTATTTTCCTGCACTGCACCATATCAGGTACTCAATATCTTATATTGGCGTTTTATATACCCCCACCGTACACCTCCACTTTGATTAATGAGGGCCTTCTTTATATGACAAAACACCCCTTACTACCAGCCATTTGGCTTGGGGATTTTAATATGGTATTAGATCCATCCGCGGACAGGTTACAGGTGAACCGGGACGCTCAGCCCACCAACACTACCAGACTTGGACGCACACTAGCAGAATTCTGTCTTACAGACACGTGGAGACATCAGCACCCAGGTGATAGAGCATTTTCTTGCTTCTCTGCGTCACGCTGCTCCATGTCATGCATAGATATGATACTCACCTCAAACATTCTACTCCCTTTACTAACAGATTCAGGTAATCACACTAGGTCCCTGTCCGATCACGCTCCATGCTGGGCCTCTCTGACACTATCCCCGCCGACGGGACCTAGGCTGTGGCGTCTCCATCCCTTTTGGCTATCGGCTCTGGGGGATCAGGAAGACATACCTGGTGAGTGGCAACATTTCTTTAACACCAACAGACACACCGCTTCCGTGGGAATGGTCTGGGAGTCATTTAAACTGCACGTTAGGACCCTACTGACAACACGCATAAATAGACTAAAAACCACCTCAAGAACACTACTCCATGAGGCGACCGAGAAATTAGACGAGATTACAAACTAATTTAATACAGACCCTACACCAGACAAAGCTTCAGCACTTAAATTTCATACCCGAATATTAGATCAATTGCACTTTGAAAGGGCTAAACAAAAATTATTTTTCTCAAAACAAAGAGTATTTGAACAAGGCGAACGGGCGGGTAAACTGTTAGCGTATCTGGCTAAACAGGACACTAGGCCTCCTGTGGTTGTCTCCCTAAAGGTCACGGGTGATGTACTTTTGACTGATCCCAAATCGGTGGCGGATACTTTTAGGGCGTACTATGCAGATCTGTATTCATCCAAAGTGCAGGTCACCGCACAGGAAACTAGGATATTTTTGCAAGATGTTCCCTTTCCCCAGATCTCGGAATCACAGTTGGAGGCTCTTGAGGCCCCGCTTACCGTGGACAAGATTACGATGGCTGTGGCATCCCTGGCGCCTGCTAAGGCTCCCGGGATGGATGGCTTGCCATTAGACTTCTATGCAGCTTATTCGGAGGTACTGGTGCCTGAGCTACTGAGGCTATATAATCACATTTTTGAATCTGAGTCCCTTCCCCACTCACTTAGACAAGCGGTGATTATAGTGCTTCCCAAACCGGGTAAGGACCCCCTTTACCCCGAGTCTTATCGCCCAATCTCATTACTCCAGGCCGATATTAAGATCTTGGCAAAGATATTGGCTATTCGCTTGAACCAAATCATTTTATCCCTAATACACCCGGATCAGATGGGATTCATGCCGGGGAAAAACACGGCTATGAATCTACGTCGTCTATACATGAACGTTTCGGCAGTGCATGAGGAGATCGGAAATAGGGCAGTGGTGAACGCCGCCAAGGCGTTCGACTCCGTGGAGTGGGGATACCTGTGGGAGTGTTTGAGGGGGTTTGGATTTGGACCCAATTTTATAAAGTGGGTTAAGCTACTTTACTATCTACCTGAGGCCAGTGTGTCGGTGAATGGGAAACATCGGACCCATTTCCCCTTGAACGAGGGACTAGACAGGGTTGCCCACTTTCCCCGCTCCTGTATGCTTTGGCAGTGGAGCCACTCGCCATTTCCCTTAGGAACAATCCAGAGATACAGGGCCTTAGAATGGAAAACTTAGTGGAAAAGGTGAGTTTATACGCTGACGACATGCTCCTGTATCTGGAGGATTCAGGACCGTCGCTACAGGCTGCCCTCCATACAATTGAAAATTTTGGGAAACATTCAGGGTTACGAATGAACTGGTCAAAGTCACAAATTCTGCCTCTAGATATATCACCGCCCACTAGACTATCAGCAAATCTCCCCCTGCAGAGGGTGGCATGCATTCAATATCTGGGAATACAAATAACTAGGGACCCCACGGAATTTTTAGACAACAATATAGAACCGCTCTTTTCATACCTTAAATCACACATACAGGTATGGGCACGTCTTCCATTGGGGATAATGGGTAGGATCAACCTTATTAAAATGATCATAATGCCAAAATTTCTGTATGTGTTCTGGAACTCACCAGTACTTATCCCCCTTAAAGTATTCAAAACAATCGACAAACTTATCAATTCATTTGTTTGGGGCTCATGTAGGCATAAACTGGCTTGGAACACTCTTAAAAACCCTACCTCATCAGGAGGAACAGCCCTACCCGACTTTCACTCATACTATATAGCCGCACAATTGTCTCACTTTTACTACATTCACAATACAGACAGCGCTAAGTACCATGCTCTGGTTTGCAATAAACCCAATAAGGATACCTACACCCCCTTACAGGTTCTGTTCAGGGGTAGAACAGGTGGGAGGGGAGCAGTGGGCCGAGGACCCCTAATAAAACAGCATCAATGTGTCTGGGAGATAGCATTAAAATTAATTGGCGCAGATTTTTTTCACTCTCATACTCCTCTGTGGCACAACCCGCAATTGAGAGAATTGCTTTCGATCCCCGGGGCTGTTGGATGGGCTACAAAGGGAATAATTTATCTGCACCAGGTAATTACCCCATCGGGAGTGAGAGACTTTAATTCTTTGAGTGCTGAGTTTCAACTGCCCCCACGCATGTTATTCAATTATAGACAACTCACACATGCCCTACAAACACAATTTGCAAATGGGTACCCAAATCCACAAGTGTTGTCCCTGGTAGATGTCATAACGGGTGTAGAATCAACTAAACCGATATCAACTTTGTACTCAGCCCTTCGGGCACGATCGGTTGCGGGCATAATGGACACAGCGAAAATCAGATGGGAAGAGGATAAAGGCCCAGTGGAGGATGATGATTGGGACGAGGTCCTGGAAAACGTTAAAAAGGCCTCCCCTAGGCTTCCGGAGCGTATGACGCAGTTATACATAATCCACAAATCTTATCTCACACCAGCTAGAATAGCTAAATTCTCCCAAAACCAAGACACTCAATGTCCAAGATGCACAAGCTTATCAAGCTCTTTTTTCCACCTTATATGGTCCTGTCCGGTTATCCAAACTTACTGGAATCAAATTATTAAATTCCTGCATGATGATATGGGATCCCCTGTTCAGGTGGAACCAAGGTTATGTGTACTAGGGCTGCTTCCAGATGTTACCATAGACGAATTTACTGCTACTCTTCTATATGAAACACTTTTTTGCGCCAGAAAACTGGTGGCAAAACACTGGATGAGGGCCTTCCCTCCTACTTTTCAGGACTGGATTAAAACGGTAAACATGTCCCTACCCTACAAAAAGGTTATATATAAACACAGGGGATGTCCGGCTAAGTACAATAGGGTCTGGGATAAATGGCTTAACAATACCAATACATGTGATGTATAGATATATGTACAACAAGAGGTTTGGTGCTGGAAACTGCCCTGGGGTCTGCACAATTATGATAATGTATCACGGGAAAGGAGGACAGGGAAAAATTGTGTCCTACCAGTGTGTTTTGATTGCCATTACAAAAGTGCCAGAGTTATCGTTTTTAGTTTATTTTAGTTTATTATACAAAAGTTTGTGCATGCATGTAAATACCACATACCTACTCAAGGGATATGTATAGAGTACATTATGCTTGTATGCTTTTTACATGTAATTTTTCTGAATAAACATGTTTCTTAAAAAAAAATATATATATATATATGGAGTACTTTGCGGGTAGGGGGGCCATTGATATGCCAGAAAATGTTTAAAAAACATTTTAAATATATTTTTTTTAGTTAAACTGAAATAAGATTTCCTTTGATTTACTGCTTGTGTTTCTTTTAGCTGTCTCCTAGATTATCCAATGGGCTTTTCTTTTTAGCCAATTTCTTCAATAATGCAAACATAATTTATTTGATACATGAGGTGACAATCTCTTCTTCAGCGAACTATTATGTTGTAGGTCTGCTACACACACACCTTGTTTTTGTTAATGTATGTAATGCATTACTGATATAAATATTCATAATTTTCAGCACCATGAATGATTTTTTGTGAGTCACGAAAATGGCATGATTGTGGCAAATTATAAAGCACTGTGGGAGTTTTTTACTAAAGGAAAATCCACTTTGCACTCCAAGTGCACTGCAAAAGTGCCCTTGAAACTGCACTTGAAACTGCACTGAAAGTGCACTAAAAGTGCACTTCTAGTGCAAAGTGAATTTGCCTTTAGTAAATAACCCCCATTGTCACTGTAAACACCAACTTAGTCCAAAAACTGCTATTGAGCATTGAAAGAAGAAGCCACACATTGTTGAGTAGAAAACTTTTTACTCTGTGCACATTCACATGTGTGTTAGAAAAGGGTTTTTGAACAAACCAACATATGTTTGTAAAAACATTTTTGGTTTTGACAGTACAAATAGCCTTTTTGGTGTTAAACAGACATGTTTAAAACCATAAAATAATACACAACTCAGGAACTTACAAAGTTCAACTTTGATAATTTGAAGGCGCTATCAGACATTAGTATGCCTTCATCAGATGGGGTGATGTCACCCCTGTGAAAGCCAAATTTTGAAGATGCACACAGATTGAGAGTCAAAATGTGGATTTCCCTCCTGATCGCATGCCTAATGTCAACATGTGCTAGCTCTCATCATGGGGGAATCAATGGACGTGTTTCGGGGGTGCAACCCCTTCCTCTTACCTACTTGAGTTGCGAGGAAGGGGTTGCACCCACAAAGCGCGTACATTGATATCCTGTGACGGCAGATAGCACACGTTGACACACTGTGTGCATCTTCAAAATTTGGCTTTCAATATACTTCAAAAAAGATTCTAAAATCTTAAAAATATAAACAAATTGAAGAATTTTGGTGTGTTTTAGATTCTGCCTAAAACATCAATGATGTTTTTGAGTCTTTTTTCAACATAATTGATGTCTTCCTTGATCTTCTGTAAATCACGATTGCACACCATGATCTCCCCGATGAGGATGTGTGCACTTGCACTTGTGAAATGTGTTTTTTCTTCCACAACATCGGATTTTCCGATGGAAAATGTCCGATCGGAGCGTGTTGTCGGAAATTCCGACCATGTGTGGGCTCCATCGGACATTTTCCATCGGATTTTCCGACACACAAAGTTTGAGAGCAGGCTATAAAATTTTCCGACAACAAAATCCGATCGCGTCAATTCCAACCGTGTGTGGCCTGTTCCGACGCACAAAGTGCCACGCATGCTCAGAAGAAATTCCGAGACGGAACAGCTCGGTCTGGTAAACTTAGCGTTCGCTAATGGATACAACACTTTCGTCATGGTGCAATGTTAAAAATGGTTTAATACAGCGCACTCTCTTCTTCTTTATAATGTGAGAAGAATGAAGTAGTTTTGCTGCTCATATTCACACAGACTTCTCACAAACTTATTTCTTTATTTATCGGGATTTCCTTAATATATTTTGATTTGTCACATCTGACAAAAATATTTTTATTTTTATTTTTTTTTTTTAAAGGCAGATTTTTTTTTTATTTTAGGTTTGTATTTTTTCCAAGGCTGATCTTTGTTTTATTTTATTTTTAGTTTTACTCCAGAATATTTTTGTGTGTGTTTTGTGTGTCAAGTTACCACAACACCATTATTATCTTGTATTATTTATTCTCAAGGAGATTGTTTGGTGTTAGTGTCCCTTGTTAATTTTACATTGTATATTTGAAATGTACCTGAATCCTTACAAACAAACTGTCCTTTTTGAAGGTAAACACACATAGGCAAGTATAATTGAAACCAAAAATCCTTTATTAAGGGCTCAGAACCAAACAAAGAGGGAGGCAATGCTGGAGAAACAGCAGAAATTAGCGAAGCCTTGGACTCCCAGGGCAGACATCAATTCTTGAACATCAAAATTGGTGGCCTGAGGAATCCATATGTAAGGGAGTGCAGTCTGGTCCAGAAGTCCCAGAGACCCGGAAAGCAGCAGATGATATCTGTGTCCCCAGGCTGTGGTATTACAAGAGGCTGCATCTTTTGCCAGACCAGACTGGATCCAGGGTCATCACTTTCTGGTCTTCCTTCCACGCTTCCTTCATGGCTGTGGCTCTGCTGTTGGAGATGTGGCAGGAGGAGGAGTATGACCTGGAGGAGGAGGAGGACTAGTAGGATCTGGAGGAGGAGGAGGAGTAGTAGGACTTGGAGGAGGAGGACCATGTGTGAGGTCACAAATGTGGGTAGCAGATGTTATTTGTGCCCTCAACCCCTTATTGAGAGCTTCCAACATTAATGACTCACACATGAGTTGTTGGCCCTCCTCCATCCGCTGCATTTTACAGGCAATTATGCCAGCAAAGTCCTCCTCCACAGTGTGTGGTGCTCCCAGGGCCTCTGTAGCCTTCCAAAAGAGGCCTATGGCAGCCTCCTCTAGGGTACTCCTCTTCCTGCCACTTTCTCTTTGCAGGTGTAGGGGAGGGACCTGCATATCAGGCAGCCTGCTCGGCCCGGCCACCTCCTGGCTGAGACTTCCCTGTGTATGAAAAGGACATGGTTTAATGTTTTGCATCATCAATCACAATCATAAATTAGTCAAAACTAACATCTAGTTAATATCATTGATTGGACAACCAGAAATATTTAGAAGAATGCTATACCTGACTCAAGCTGGGCTCCTCCACATGTTGCTGCCTGGAAGGGCCAGGTTGGGCGTCAGAAGCCTCAGCTGGGGGGGAAGGAAGCGTGGAAGGAAGACTGGAGAGTGATGACCCGGGTTCAGTCTGACCTGCCAGAAAATGCAGCCTGTCATAGTACCACATCCTGGGGACATAGATGTCATCTGCTCCGGATCTCTGCGAATCCTGGACTTTCTTGCGCTCCCTTACATATGTGCTCCTCAGGCCACCAATTAGGATCTTCAAATAGGTGATGTTTGCCGTGGGGATCACCTGCTTCACAATTTCCAACAATTGATCCAGCGCTGCCTTCCTCTTTGTTTGGTTCTTATAATGTGGGTGGGTTATCTCCCACAGACAAGGCAGCTCCCTGAACATGTCAATGAATATTGCCATGAAGTCGGTATCGTTCAAGATATCCATTTTCACTGCAAGACACAACACAAGACAAACCCTAATGTCAGCCAAAACTCTAATCTTGTTACAATATAGGCCTCAATCTAGAAGAAGTATAGGCCCAAGTTTGGCTCTTACCTTCGTTATTACGATCGGCACCTCCGATGCTCCTTCCTCCGGTCACAGATTGTACGTAATACGCACGCGTGTTACGCTTTATACACACTGCGCATGCGTGTAACTCCACTCGCCCCTGACGTTCTTTCTAGTCTATTCCCCGACCCTTTTCGTTCGCCGCAGTGGGGGAAGAGCACATGGCGGAGACACAGCAGGTGCATGCTAATAATTATAGCAACGAGGAGGAGGGGGAGGAAAGCCCGGATCCTGAAACGTCCCAATCCAGAAGGAGAAGATTTAAGGCCTCAAATATGTCCTTTGGGGAGATGGTGGAGATCTTCGACATAATGAAAAGGGCCGACTATGATGGAAAGTATGGACCTTACCTCAACCCCAATGTCCGAAAGGCCAAGATCATGGCGAAAGTAGTCAAGAGTCTGCACCGGAATTTCAGGGTACGTCGATCTAAGATCAGCTCAGGAAGCGGTGGTCGGACCTCAAATTACGAGAACATGAGCAGTACAGAAATATCCGGAGAGTGCTGCAAAAAAGTAAGTAGTTGTCTTTTTCTGTTTCTTACGTTCGTGCTGCTCCATGTGCCTTTAGGAACAGTTGTACAGTTTAAAATGGTAACTTTCATGTTCATGAGCACATTATTCGTTCGTATGAAAACATTTTTCTTTCGGCCTATAAAACACCATTGTTTTGGCCATTAGCATTTGCCCACATATTTTAGGGACTACTTGTATGAAAATAATTTGGTTGTGTAGATGGGTTTGTAACTAGAATGAAATGCAAACTAGATTCTGTGTAAGGAGAGGACACTGAGCAGCTGTTTTCACATCTGGACACTGGAGCACTAGTGTGGGACCCAATAACACCCTTTTTATTAGGGGGCCCACACAGGTGCTCCAGTGTATACTATAGGGGGGTCTCCATCTGTGAAGCTTGCACAAAACAGGTAAAGTATTGCAGCTTGACAAAGGACAATAAAATTCTACATCTTGGAACTATGCCAAAATAGACAATTGTACCCCACTGCCAAGCAATGTTTCATCTTTATAGTTCTTCCCTCAAATATCTGTGTGCTAAGTATACCATTTTTATTTTACATAGGGGAGAAAAGACTCGGAGGACACCCCTCATCCGAGGAGACCAGAGCCCCCCCCTCTAGAAGAAGGGGAAATACCCCCAACACAAGAAGAGCAGGAGGAAGAAGACGTGGTGGAACTAGTCACCTTAACAGGTGAGTGTCTGCAACCACAGGCTCAGGTAAGAGATGGATGCCGGCATATTTTTGATACCTGTTTTTGTCTGTCTTTTTAGGTGATCGTGATGTTGTGGATCCAGATCCTTTCACATCAGAAAGTGCCCAGATCTTGATCGGGGAGATCATAGGGTGTAGTTTACAATTGGAAAACCTTAAGAAAAACATCAATAATGTTATGCAAAAAAAATAAAAACATCATTGATGTTTTGAGTAGAGTTTAAAACCCCTCCAAATCACTTTGTTTTTTTGTGTGCTACAATGTTCAAAATGTTTTAGCGATTTTTAGAAAAGCCAAATTTGGAGGATGCACACAGTGTGTCAACATGTGCTATCTGCCATCGCGGAAGATCAATGGACGCGTTTTGGGGGTGCAACCCCTTCCTCAATAATAAAGTAGCTGAGAGAAAGGGGTTGCTCCCCCAAAACACGTCCCTTGATCCCCCGTGATGGCAGCTAGCACATGTTGAACTTCTTAAATTGGTGTGCATCTTCCAAATTTGGCTTTTCCAGGGGTGACTTCACCCCATCTGAACGCAATATCAAACACGGTTTCTAAATACTCATGTATGATATTGCCTACAAGTTCTACCTAATGTGAACTTTGTAAGTTCAAGATTTGTGTCTTTCTTGTTGGTTTTACACATGCCTGTTTTATCTCAAATGGACATTTCTATTTTTGATAATGCCACCCCAAAAATTGTTATACAACAAACATGTTGGTTTGTTTTAAAAACCTTTTCTTAATGCACATGTGATTGTGCAGGTATTAAAAAGATTGTTAATCAAGAATGTGTGGATTCTTGTCTCAACGCTACAACAATTTTGTGGTAATGTAATTGCTGCTTTCTGTGAAAATGGGGGTTATTTCCTAAGGGCAAATCCTCTTTGCACTACAAGTGCAGTTTCAGTGCAGTTTCAAGTGCACTTGCAGTGCAAAGTGTCTTTGCCTTTAGTAAATAACACCCAACAGTGTTTTGTATATGGTTACACAATCACGCCATTTTCAGGACTCACCACATTTCTGTCAGGGTCAGCTAAAACAAACACAAGCAGTAAATGTCACCAAAGATTTGCTTTTTTTTTTTCATTTGATAAAGGCTTCACAAATTGTCTGCCATATTGATGGCCCCCCTACCCACAAAGAACTCAAGGTATCTTAACCGGACATCACGGGCACTCAGGGAGGGCAAGCCACTTTCAAGCGCCGTCAGGGTTGTTTCATTTATAATTCTGGCCTCAGGCCCAACTGAGCCAGCATAGTTGGCCGAATGTTGCCGTAAAAAGTTATGTAGAACACAGCACGCCAGGATTATATGATTAAGTTTACACTCCGCCATATGGATGGGTGTAAGAAATAGGTGGAACCGGGTGGCCATGATTCCAAATGTGTTCTCCACCACTCTTCTGGCTCTGGCCAGCCGGTAATTAAAAACCCTCTGTTCCGGGGTGAGGGTCCTCATCGGGAATGGCCGCATAAGATGGTCCTCCAGTGCAAATGCTTCATCCGCAACGAAGACGAATGGGAGTCCTTCCACATTCTCTTCTGGAGGTGGCAAGTCCAAGCTGCCATTCTGGAGACGCCTGTAAAACTCCATCTGAGCGATGACTCCACCATCAGACATCCGGCCATTCTTCCCCACGTCCACATACAGGAACTCGTAATTAGCCGACACCACCGCCAACATCACAATACTATTAAACCCCTAGTAATTATAATAGTACAACCCCGAGTTGGGTGGTGGGATGATGTGGACGTGTTTCCCATAAATTGCCCATCCGCAGTTAGGAAAGTCCCACCGCTGGGCAAAGTGGGAGGCCACAGTCTGCCATCCCTGTGGCGTGGAAGGAAACTGTTGAGGAAAACCCCCAAAAATTAGTATTTTTGCACATAAACATGGAAAGCAGATTAGACACAAACATTCTTGGCCAACATCCAGATAACATTTATTAAGGGGAATTTTACAACACCAAAGTATAAGGTACACCTATCATATTCCCCCTCCCCCCTTTCATTGGCCATTTCTAACATTATAGGGGGGGGGATCATGGACAGGTAACCCTCTCCACTTCATTGAGAGATGAATGCCTAAATAATGGGTATTACTTGGAACAGCCCCTCCTTAGTTACACTATTGGCAGCCCATTGGACAGGTAAGAAGTGTCATAATACAAAGATATAAATACACACTGTACACATTTGAGCACATTTGGACATTCCGCTATTACCTATCAAGATAATAATAGGATACAAAAACTTTAAACAGTACCATTTGAAAGTATACAGGCAGGCCCTTGCACTACATGCTTTGGGGAATTCATCCATACATCTGACCACAAAAGAGATGGGTATAGTGTGTATGGGTTTGGCAAAGTCAGCAGATAGATGATTGAGGATAGATATAGAATTGGGATCAGCTGACTTAGCAGTTGGGGGGAGGGAGGGTTAATAAAAATGATTTGGGGACACTACAAAACAAAGCCTCTGGCACTCTGCCTGAATTTAAAGCACAAATCACATTTCTAAACATTTTAGGGGTGTTTGGGGTAAAGCACTACTATGGAGCTGATAAAATACATTGTTAAGTGACTACATGAGGTGAATATAGGGCCAGGAGAGACCATGCTGGGGAGGTAAGTGAAGGTAAATATGTATGAAGGACAAAAAAACCCATAAAATTCAAGCATGCATGAGGAGAAAGGGGACATTCAAAGCATATTACAATCATGGTAATTGGGGAATGAGGAAAGAAATACAATATATTAGCAAACATTCAATACAATAAAATGTGATATTAAAGGATAAAAATCTTACCTTCATATACTCCTTCTGCAGGACCTTGATGATGGCAGAACAGGTCTCTGGGATAATGATCCCCAGAGCCTGGGGGGAGATGCCTGTTAAGAACTTCAAGTCCTGCAGGCTGTCGCCAAGTACCGCAGGGTAGCGACGAGCCTTTGCTCCGGAGTGATGGCTTGCCTCATGCAGGTATCCTGCCTGCTGATATAGGGGGTGAGCGAAGCCAACAAACGGTGAAATACGGGGTCCGTCAACCTGAGAAATTTCCTGAAATCATCAGGATTATTCTCACGGATCTCACGGAGCAAAGGCATATGAGAGAACTGGTCACGCTGAAGCAACCAATTCTTGGTCCATGAACTCCTCCCCACCCTGTTCATGGACTGGACTTGTGTCAAGGTCAGGACCCCAACACAGAATGTTGGCATGCATTAAAAGGGGGATCAACTGCAGAGATAAAACGATAATTCTCCCGCTCTACAAGACTCTGGTCCACCCGCACCTGGAGTATGCTGTCCAGTTCTGGGCACCAGTCCTCAGGAGGGACGTACTGGAAATGGAGCGAGTACAAAGAAGGGCAACAAAGCTAATAAAGGGTCTGGAGGATCTTAGTTATGAGGAAAGGTTGCGAGCACTGAACTTATTCTCTCTGGAGAAGAGACGCTTGAGAGGGGATATGATTTCAATTTACAAATACTGTACTGGTGACCCCACAATAGGGATAAAACTTTTTCGCAGAAGAGAGTTTAATAAGGCTCGTGGCCACTCATTACAATTAGAAGAAAAGAGGTTTAACCTTAAACTACATAGAGGGTTCTTTACTGTAAGAGCGGCAAGGATGTGGAATTCCCTTCCACAGGCGGTGGTCTCAGCGGGGAGCATTGTTAGCTTCAAGAAACTATTAGATAATCACCTGAATGACCGCAATATACAGGGATATGTAATGTAATACTGACACATAATCACACACATAGGTTGGACTTAATGGACTTGTGTCTTTTTTCAACCTCACCTACTATGTAACTATGTAACACCAAGCCCCCGCATAGCACGAACTCTACGAGGAGTACGTATACGCAACATGGCTAGAAAACGGTCGGCTGCTCAGAACGAAGTAACAGAACGCACTGAAGAACAGCAAGGCCTGTGAAGAGCGACCTGAAAAACAGCAACGAGCGGACAAGATCGCACAGAAAACTCCAATACAAACTGACTGCACGCACTGAAGAGCAGATACAAACCCACAAGCACAAACTGAACCGCAGAAAACGATCTGAAAACCACGAATCTGAAAAAGCGCGAATCGTCTCTCACCAAACTTTTACTAACACGAGATTAGCAAAAGGAGCCCAAAGGGTGCCGCGCTTGGTTCTGAACTGGCCTTTTCTAGTCTCGTCGTACGTGGTTGACGTCACCGCGTTGTTGGCGATCAGAATTTCCGACAACTTTGTGAGACTGTGTGTACGCAAAACAAGTTTGAGCCAACATCCATCGGAAAAAATCCTAGGATTTTGTTGTCGGAATGTCCGATCAATGTCCGACCTTGTGTACGGGGCATAACAGTAAAGAAAAACACATGGAGCAGCATGCAAGTAATACTAATAATAGAAACACAGGACAAATACCTATTTTTTAGAAGCAGTTTCCTGATCTCTCTGTACTGATCCTGCTCCCTTAATTTCAGGTCTGACCAGCGTTTCCTTAATTGATCCTTAGATCGTCGTACCCCAAAATTCTTGTGCAGACTTTTCACAACTTTAGTCATTATCTTGGCCTTTCTCACATTTGGGTTTGGGCAAGGTCCATACTTCCCATCATAGTCGGCCCTCTTGAAGATGTCCACCATCTCCACCATCTCTACAAAGGACATATTTGAGGCCTTAAATCTCCTCCGGGATCGGGACGTTCGTGGCTCCGGCCTTTCGTCGTTGCTGCTGCTGCTGTCTGCATGCACTTGTTCTTTCTCCGCCATGTGCTCTCCCACTGCGCCGAAAGAGAAGGGGCGGGGAATATACTAGATAGACGATCAGGGGCAGGCGGAGTTTCACGCATGCGCAGTGTATAAAAAGCGGAACGCGCATGCATCGTACGTATGATCTGTGAGCGGAGGAAGGAGTGGTGGAAGCGCCGATCTTGATAACGAAGGTACAATTTGAACTTGGTGCATCAGTGGCCTATACTGCCTATAGATTGAGGCCTATATCGGGACAAGATTAGAAGAGTTTAGCCTGACATTAGGGTCCGTCTTGTGTTGTGTCTTGCAGAGAAAATGGATCCATTCAATAATAGGGAATTTCTACCAATATTCATTGACATGTTCAGGGAGCTGCTCTGTCTGTGGCAGGTGAACCACCCATTTTTTAATAAGCTAAAAAAGAGGAAGGCAGCGCTGGAGAAAATGCTTGAATTCGTGAAGCCTATGATCCCCACGGCAGACATCACCTATTTGAAGGCCAAAATTGATGGCATGAGGAGTACTTATCTTAGGGAGCGAAAGAAGGTCCAGAATTCCCAGAGATCAGGAGCAGCAGCAGATGACGTTTATGTACCCAGGCTGTGGTACTATGACAGACTGCATTTTCTGTCAGACCAGAGTGAACCCAGGCCAGCACTCTCCACTCTTCCTTCATGGTTTACTTCCAACTCAGTTGAGGCTTCCGATGTCCAACCTGGGCATTCCAGGCAGGAAGATGTGGAGGAGCCCAGCTTGAGTCAGGTAGAGCATTGTTCAACATATTTCTTGTCATAAAATTAATGATGTTAACTAGATGTTATTATTGGTCACTAATTTTTGATTTAACAAAGTGGTTTACATATCAATAGACAGTAGTGGCCAAAAAGGATTGGGACAAGAATGAAAAATGCTGGGCTCAGAATGATAGTCTTTTCAATTTGTTAACATTCAATTTGCAACAGTCATGAGCTCAAAATTGTGTGTGATTGATGAACAAAAAACTATAATTTTGTCCTATTTTCATGCACAGGAAAGCCTCAGCCAGGAGGTGGAGGGGGTAAGTGGCAGCCAGGAGGTCGACCATCGTCCTCCTCCTCCTCCTCCAGCCACAACTCCAACACCAGAGCCACAGCCTGGAAGGTAGCATCTATGGAAGACAAAAGAGTAATGGCCTGGGTTCAGTCTGGTCTGGCAAAATGTTATTCAGGAGATCACGAGAAATAATAAAGAAATCAGTTTGTAAGAACTCTGTGTGAATATCAGCAGCAAAACAACTTCATTATTCTAGCATTATAAAGAAGAAGAGAATGCGCTGCATTAAAAGATTTTAAAATTTGCAGCGTGAAGAATGTGCTATCTCCATTATGAACGCTAGTTTTACCAGAACGAGCGGTTCTGTCTCGTTCTTGATTCAGAGCATGCGTGGAATTTTGTGCGTCAAAATTGTCTACACACGTTCGGAATTTACGAGAACGGATTTTGTTGTCGGAAAACTTGAGATCTCCAGATCTCAAATTTTGTTTGTCGGAAATTCCGACGGAAAATGTCCAATGGAGCCTACACACGGTCGGAATTTCCGACAACAGGCTCCCTTCGAACATTTGTTGTTGGAAATTCTGACCGTGTGTTCGCAGCATTATTGTTTCTTGATGGTATATTATTAAAATTAAATTAACAGATAAAAACACAAGTAAAAAAATGAGAAATTATACAAGATGCTTATATATATATGTTATATGTTTCCTTTGTCTATCTGAAAAGTCTGACATTGAAGCATGATTATAAAATACAAATGTCTTTATGAAAACAATTTTATGTCATTAATTAAACTTCTGTATGCCAAACAATTTAAACAACAGTGGTAACCCTGTTTAGGATGACAAGGTTCCCCAAACTATTTACAAAGAGCTGTCAAAAATAGAATTCCATTCACCTACAGGATTGCCATTTTTTTGGGGGGGGACTTTAAGTCTTTCTTAATCCACAGCGCAATATTCAGGCCTCGCAAGCGATATCTGCCTTGCTACAGTACTATATTGTTTTGATTAATCATTACTTGCACTAAAGATTGGGCTGTTTGTCAGTATATGTGGCTGTACAGTATATATGTGACAGAACATGTCACCGTAACTTTGTGAAAGTTGCAAAAATAAATTATTTTAAAGTACTGTTTTCTTTCATAGCAGAATACTTACCCCATTTCAAGGGTACACAAGAAATTCGCTAGCATTGCAATTATGTTTTCTTCCAATACATCTAAAAATGGTCTAAATAAATGTAGTATAAGACATTTCATTTAAAAAAAAATACAAACAGCCTCTAATAGAATGTCTAGATGTTCCTGGAAACATGTATTGCATTGCTAAATTTAAAAGACATGATTGAGAGCATTCATATATTCCTGCCTCTTAATCAGCAAATGCACTTCACTAATGGAGACTATTCTTTACTGCAAAACATATCTAGCTTTTAATCTAACAATAAGGGAAGAACTGAGATTTGCACATTTCTGTTATATATGTGAGTGTAACTCAATCTGCTTTAGTGCATTTTGCTATTAAAATCCTCTGAAATGTGTTTTGCATGTTGATTCCATTTGCATACAATGGATACAATTGATAATTTCAACAGTATTGCAATGTTCCATATTTCAAAATGATTGCCGTAGTGAAGTACAGTCTGCTGTCACGGTGACCATGAATAAATAAGCAAGTGATAGTAATTACATAGATCCATAAGCAGACCAAGTTCAACCTTAGTACGTACATTACTTTAACAGCAACTTCATAATAGGGAACAAAGAAATGCATGACCTAGACAGAAAAGGCAGCAGCAACTATTTAACCTTGTAAGTGTAGCTGTACTATTGCAAGGTATCCACTCAGCTGCCCAATAGACAGTAAATAGGATGTGTAATCATGGCCAGTTAAAATCTTACCAGGTCCCTTACTTGTATTGCGTATCTAAGTTCTTCATGTATTTCGGTGGGATTCCTCAAACATCAAAAACAGAATGGGTAGCATTTTTTGTCTTCTGTCCAACATAACACTAAGAGAAGGTATGTGATTGTATTATTGTGCCCATATAGAGGCAGATGTCTCAATGAAATCAAGACTGTGAGATATTGTACTGTCCTTGACAGTTGTGAGCAACCGTAACTTGTGATGATCTTCCCTATTTGCCCTATTTGGATTTTAGTGGAACATGCAAAGAGAATCGAAGAGAATTTCTAAATGTGTCTGTGCAATAAAGATTGTTTCTAAAGAAGGAGCTCATTATCATACTTTTACATGTCTTGAAGATAGTGAGCAGTCACATCACCTGCTTCAATTAGTAAATATACAGGTCATCAGACTTTGACACCATAGTTGGGACTGATATAACATGTTCTGTGTTCATGGGTATATATAACAAAATTATTTTATTGGCTGATATGAGTTATAATACGTTTGCGTGGTGTGTACCACATTCATAATGTAGCCCCCAATATCCCTATTATTATTCAGTTTCTTCATGCTAAAAAAAAGCTAGGATGACACAATAACAACATCCACTCGATTAACTATCTTTGGCAAGTTACAAGTCCTCACTTACACATCTAGGGCCTATTATTGTTCATTGTATGTGAGTCTGTGCATGGTACTGGATTAATCCTGGACTTTGACATATGTATTATATATCATAATTTTTATCAATGCTCTAACTCAGTATGCCTCTCTTTACACATAATGCATTGGTGATAATGAGGTTCTGAGTGAGACCTGTTCAAAGTGAAGATTCTCTGTGTAGGGGGTTCTGTCCCAATAATCAGGCCTTGATTGTGCCACGTCCCCCTGTGACGAGGCTCTTTGTGTGACTCTGTTCTGGCGACGTACTGCTGTGCTGGCCAATGACTCCTCCATCAGAACTCAGTGGAACACATCAAATGTTAAATTGAAACACTGCTACGACTTTAGCTGTTTTTCCTGGTGTGCGAGAAGTAACACGAAAAGAGATAGAGATACGGTGGGCAGTGAAGCTGTTTTGTATGAGAAATGTTTCAAGAAGAAAAGGAACTGCATTTCAATTCATTAGCAATGCTGCTGATTGTAACTCCTCAGCAAGCAGGAGAAAGCCCAGTGGAAGAATGGAGCGATAAGGAAGTTAAGGGAACGTGGCTGACTTGGTCTTAGGGGAGTACACTAAACACTGTGCTTCAGTGCTATCCAATAACAAGAACTCAGCTCCATGCAGCGCACAATCACACCTTTTTTTTTGGCAAATGACTAGAATACAAGATAGAATGGACCACATTACAATTCATAAAGGGAAAGACATGTAGATTGATAGTTGCTGTTTAAGTAACGCGTATAAAAGTGTGAAAACAAGGAAATCTCTATACTTCACTGCAGGTTAAGATGCACTTAGAGTAAAGGAAAACATTTAATTTGTCAATAAAAACAATTAAGTTGAGGCGTACAGAAGGTAAGGGATTCAGAGTAGGAGCGGAGGGTCCTTGAAACATTATGGAGGGTTTTAAATAAACTAAAAGCAGGATGTGCTAATGGAAGAGCTTGTACTGATTAATTCCAAGTCAGCAACATATTTATTTCAACCGAA
Organism: Lithobates clamitans; assembly: GCA_037952925.1. Classification (NCBI taxonomy): domain Eukaryota; kingdom Metazoa; phylum Chordata; class Amphibia; order Anura; family Ranidae; genus Lithobates; species Lithobates clamitans. Next base: position 686,043 of record JBBGZY010000187.1, on the reverse strand, counting down.
GGTTTCCTGGCTTTTATCAAATACATGGAAATCACATTATAAAAAAGGGATTGCTATTAAAAGCCAGCTTTTTTATAGTTAGAATCATGTTTAAATGACATGTGCTAAGAGACAAAGGTCTATTTGTGCATTGATTATGACTGTAAACATACTGTATAAAAGAGTTTAATGCGATGTTTACACTTTGGAGAAATAATGCATGCTAGTGAGATTTACTAGGGTCCATTTACACTGTGTTATTGCACATACTTTACTGCATTTTTTTGCAATAAGACATGCTTTGTTAAGCCATCCTATCAGTTTGAATGGACTGGCAGTGCACTCTTAGTGCACAAAAAAGCACACCTGCAGCATTTTCAGCAACATAGCACACCACAAAACACCACGGGTACAATGAGATTAGAAAATTGCAGTCACATGGCTAAAATAAAGATATTTAACTTTGTTGCCTTAGCAGCTGTACAAGTGAGTTGGGGTGCCATTCTTAATTCAAATGAATGGCATTGCAATGTAATGAGTATTCTATTACGTGTTAAGATGCATTGTGGTAGCATACAGTAAAAATGTTTGTTATACTGCACATTACCACAACTCATTAGTTTGAATAGGCATTATTTTTTTCTCATTGCTTTGCTATTGTTATTACCTTCTTTAGACAACTTCAGTTACTTGTACTCACATGACTCTTTAAAATTAGGGTATCATATATCCACCTCTGCTCAACAACTTCAAATCTTGCCACTATTTGTAAGCAAAGTGGCCAGGGATTCCTTTCATCTATACCAGGTGCTTATCCTGGTAGAGATGTTAATGGGGGATCCCACACAAAAAAAAGGTATGGGGTTACGCCTATAAATACATACTAGACCCTTATCCTTGGTGAATGTCTTGCATGGATGTTAAATGTGACTCAACATGAGGAACATATCTTGCTAGGGCCCTGGTAAAGCATCTTTCTCTCATGTTGATGAAGTCATTGACGTTATCCCCACAACCCGTGGTTGTGGGGGTCTGGGGGCATGGGGACTTATCAGAATCTTGGGGCACCCTGATACCATCCTCTCCTATGTGAATGAGTAAGGGGTACATTGCAGATCCTTATCAATCACATATAAAGATGCCCATCACCTGCCGAAACAAAAGCATGCCATGACCTGCACTCCCTATCACTACACTCGCTGGTTGAGTTTCCCTGCTGATAGATAAAATGTCAACAAAGGGGATGGTATTGTTGCTGGTGTAATTGACCAAATATAGCCATATGCCAGTGATTAATCCCTTGCCCTTTTGTTTACATTTCATGTGTCAGCAGGGAATGTCCAGCTGACAGCTGAATGGGTGGGGAATTTGGATCATGGTTGTTAGGAAGCTGGCTGCCACACCTCCCTAACAAGCAGATGCCTTGCCGAAGTTGTCATATTGAGCAGTGGTAGCAACACTGCTGGGCACCATTGAACTTAGAAGACGTTGATGGTATGGGACAGAGAAGGATGTTGGAGGGCAGCACTGGAGCATGGAGAGGGTCAAACATCTTTGAAATTTCTGTCCTGTCCCTGGCTTTAATACTTTGAGCCACTGATCTGGAAGAAGTATAAAGCAACTAAATCCAGAGTGGAGTCAACCCTCCTGGTCTGCATACTTTTAACTAAATTAGCATGACAGACTGGTAATGAGGATTTAAAAAATCAAACCTTTCCTTCATCTTGATCTGGAGAAAACCCCTGTGTACAAACCCCATGTAAAATTCATGGGTGGAAAAACACAGCTACTCGGTGTCTGCAATTTAGTGCTGTTATTATCATTGTCACTTTTTAGGCCAGGTCATGTTCACTTAAAAGTCAGCTCAAATAAGTGTAATGGCTAGTTTGCCAACTGGAACCCACAAAAACAGAATGTTGTCTTAATAGGGTTCATCTTCCAACTATGGCATCCATAAAAAAAAGAAAATGCAGACACAGGAAAATATTGTATTCTACTTATGAATGCAAACTTTGAGCCTGGAGTATAATAATAACAACAATAATAATAATAACAGCAGATGAAGAGAGAAATCCGAACTTTGAAGGCCCATAATGGATCATAGAGGGATAATGCCTTATTTAGATGTCCTATTAAAGATGAGAACTTACTGAAAACCCATGTTCATGACTATACCGAGTAGGATATTTTATCATCCCGTAGAGATTGCTCGAGGCATTTTTTTTCGTTTGCAAAATTGTTTAGGGCCTTAGAATGTAATCCCAAGTCAACTTGATTTATGGAATATGTATATGCAAGTACTTTGAATTAGGGGTGAGATAGGAAATGAATGGCCTCTTCTTTCCTACCTCTGCACTTAAGTATTTCCCAGAGGAGCTGACAGGCTGTGCTCTGAGCACCAGATCATTAAAGTTAGGCCAAGAGTGGCAAGCAGGACAAGTCCGTGATTTGCATGTTTTTATCAGTAAATGATTGACAAGTGCTCAGCTGCTGAGAACAGGATCTTTATTACATTGGGGCCACTGCTTTGCAAAACTGCTGCTTTTCTCAGAAAGAAAAGCATGTTTATAGATAAAAAAGACCTGCATCTCTTAGGAACAGGATTGTAATTCAGTTGACATTCATCAGGCTTGAAAACATCACCCAGGTTGCTGAAATAGTAATTTTGCAATATCTGCAGATTCTGTGTTTAATATTCTAGGCCTGAATTTTAGAAAAAGACATTTACTCAGGAAGTGGGGAGACAGACATTTGTTTTGTCGCTGTTCTCCATTTTTATTCCTGTTATTTTTTTTAATGATATCTCTATCTATCTATCTATCTATCTATCTATCTATCTATCTATCTATCTATCTATCTATCTATCTATCTATCTATCTATCTATCTATCTATCTATCTATCTATCTATCTATCTATCTATCTATTGAATCTGTCTGTAAACACATCTGTAGTTAAAGAGATTTGCCATTTTCACTTAAAGTGGTGTCCTTAAAAAAAATAAATAAAAGTCAGCAGCTACAAATACTGCAGCTGCTGACTTTTAATAATCGGACACTTACCTGTCCAGGGAAGCGGGGGATCGAAACCCTGCACATCTCTCCCTCCGCTCGGTGGCGCCGGCATTTTAACTGTGGGCGCCCGGCTGTGACTTCACAGCTGGGCGCTCACTGCGCATACGCGAGCCACGCCACGTGCCTTGACTGGCCGCGCAATCATCTGGGACCTGTCACTTGTCCCAGTTGATTGACAAGAGGGAGGGGGAGAGGCGATCTCCCTTCCTGCGCTGAGGGAAGTGACGTCAGGAGCCCAGGCACTGAAGGAGGCAGACTACGAGGGACCCCCTAGCAACAGGCATTTAGAGGTGAGTAAAAAAAAAAATTTTCTCCAAATGTTTTTTTTTCAATTTTTTTTAAGCACATTAATATTTTTTTTTTTTTGGGGTGGAACTCCACTTTAAGAAGTGGAAAATCCCCTCCAGCACGCACCTCTACAAATGCCTTATTGTGACTATGGTCTTTATAATATATAAATTAATAAGTAGTGTGTGCATGTGTGTGATATAAATGGAGTTTCCTATTTTCATCTGACATATATGGGACCAGCATACAAACTTGCAGACCTTTAGTCAAGTTAATTTTATTAGATGCACACTTAAAAAATTTAAAACAACTGTCAATGATAAACTAATAAAAGTTTGCAAAAGCAATCACAAAAACAAATAGTCATTGTTGATATATAGTGAGAAAAATAAGCACGATACCACCAAGATTTCCAGATGACAAGGGGTTAACATCAAACGGTGAGCCACAACTGTCAGTAATAGGGAGGACGACTGGGTCTCTGGAGGGAGCCAACCAGGAAGGAAACAAGAGTCACGTCTGTTGATCCAGTGGCTGGTCACGGGTATAAAGACCGCTGTGCCGCAGGAGGTGTATTGTAGTACACTCCGTTGGGGAATGGAGCCAGAGGAGCCGATCAGACTGACCGGGGTCAAGCGCTCAAGGAGACGTGGATGTCGGGCCGGAAGCAGAAATGACCGTGATGTGGATCCCGTGACTTTGGCAAGGCGCAGGCGTGCAAAACATGTAAGCCACGGTCGCCACGGCAACATAGAGCTTGCGGTCCACCTCGGTTGATCCACATCACGGTCATTTCCACTTCCGGCCCGACATCCACGTCTCCTTGGGTGCTTGACTGAGAGTCTCCAGCGGACATAGCCAGTGACTGTGTTGGGCGCCACTCAGTGGACCTGGTTTGGGTTTTCTCTATAGGTTACAGTTTTGTTGGGCACTGTTGTGTAGATTTTGATTCTTCTGGACATCACTCTATGGCAGGGGTCTCAAACTGGCGGCCCTCCAGCTGTTGCGAAAACTACAAGTCCCATCATGCCTCTGGCTGTGGGAGTCAGGCTTGTAACTGGCAGCCTTGCAATGCCTCATGGGACTTTTAGTTTCGCAACAGCTGGAGGGCCACCAGTACGAGACCTTACCATGGTGACATGACAGAACCAAATCACTTGTTACACTTTTCATCTCAAAGCTATTACATACTATTTTACAGTTTTCATCCCAGTGCTTTCCTTCCATCAAGTTTGGGTGCCACGGGGCTCTTTGATCAACCAGTTGAGTTGTGACAGGAGTGTCCAAGAGCAGCCACTCCATGTGGAAGAGGTAATGTCAGGATCTTTCTAGTACTTTGTTTGATGTCTCCGTCAGTGCCATTAGCTGCTGTTTAACTGCCTCCTGTTAATTACACTCTAATATTTGTTCCCAATGGTTGGTGAAGGACATTTCCCCAGAAGGGGGGATACTTTCATAGATCAACTGATCTGGTACCTGTGATTACACAGATCAGTGGCAAGGCTATTCTGCCACTTGTAGTTCCACAAACATGCAAGTCTGTGCTTGTGGTGCCTGCCCCGATGTTTTACCTGTGCCTGTTTCTGAGATTGCTTATTGATTTGGTACTTCATTCCATTCTTTCTCTGGTCAGCTACAATCTGTACTAGCCTGTCTGAGGGCCACAACCTGGGAGCTGTCCCTTAGCAATGTCCCTCACCCCTTTCAGGAAGACAGGGGCAGAGCATTGTAACCCCATAACACAGAGGAGTTGATTTACTGGAGAGTGCAAAATCTGGTGCAGCTGTGCAGGTAGCCATTCAGCTTCTAACTTCAGCTTGTTCTGATAAGCTTTGACAATAAAATCTGGAAGCTGATTGGTTTCCATGCAGAGCTGCACCAGATTTTCACTCTCCAGTTTTTGTAAATCAACCCCAGTAGTGTCCATACAAGGACGTTTATTTAAGCATCGCCAGCTTTTTTTTTCATAAAAACTACTGATCAAAATTATATGAAATTAAACTCTTCTATGGTGATGCACATTGCTAAAGCATATTCCACTTTTTTCACCACTTTAAAAAGTGGCCTCTGAGAAAACACAATTCCAGCTAACAACAATTAGGAAATATGTCATGTGAAAAAAAATATGCATTCTATTATCACCATAGAGCATGTGGACAGGAAGTGGCTGCAGGACATCAGTGTAATTAAGAATCAATAAGGGATAAAAAAAAGTACCCCCCCCACCCCGCAATTATCTAAGATACACAAAAGATTGCTAAATATGTGACATTCAGCTACGTCAACATGATTTCAAAGGCACAGATCAGTGTGATTTGGACCTTCAATTTTATTGCAGCTTGCGACTTCATTTAACAGAGGTCTATTCCAGTCGCAATGAAATAGTGCAGGAACCTTTTTTAAAGTCACTGCAACTTGAGTCGCAATGATTTAAATGGTTACATTGCCGGCAATGGTGGGGTCAGGGGCGGCGCCAGGTGGGTGCTTGGGTGTGCTGAAGCCCCCCAAAAATTTTTCAAGCACCCTCAAAGCACCCCCAAAAATTCCACTGAGGTATTGGCATAAAATTCACACTATTTTTTTTAAATAATATTGTACCTGCTGTGAATCTTGTCTGCTACTTGGCTGGGGACTCTTTTTGAAGAGGAGGGATACAGCCGCATAAGCCGCTGATGTTTAGTTAGTCCCGGTGTTCTGCCGAGAAAGTTCCGCTCGGCGGATAAGGACCCCCTTCTACTGCGCAGGTGCTGCGCCTGCGCAGTAGGACCTGGCGGAAATAGCCGAAGGTGAATAGCTGAAAATCAGCTGTACACGCTCGCCACGCTTCGGGCACGGCCTCGCTTCGCTCGGCTCTTTTAGATTCCCCCTCTAGGTCCACATGGATGGTGGGGAAGGAACCTGTACCCAGGGCGCAGGCGCCGTATACAGCTGATTGAAAAGTTTGAGCTTCGGCTATCTCTGGCGGCTGACAGTAGTTCATACTGCGCAGGCGCTGCGCCTGCGCAGTACAGGGGGGGAACTTATCCGCCGAGGGAACTTTCTTGGCAAGACACCGGCTGAGAGGGGGGCGGATTGATTCAGAATGCTTTGCAGAGGTGCTACCTGTTCAGAGGTACTACCGTGGAGCAGAGAGAGAGCCCAGAAGCAATGAAGGTATGATGACTGCTGAGCTGCTGGCTGTTTTCTAGATAGACCACTGGGGAGGGAGCAGAGCTGCTGTAGGCAGAGAGCTGAGTGAGTCTGCAGTGCTCCTCATCTGACAGGAGAAGGGGGAAGAAGGGGGGTTTCCTGTTATGCAGGCAGGCTGTGGTCCGAGGAGGAATTAGGATGGTTGATGGCTGTTCTTTTTATAAGGGAGCTGCTGCTGATTGCTGAGCCTGGGGAGGGGGAGGGAGACTCCACTCTGTAGTCCTGTTATTTGATTTATGTCAGCAGCAGGCAGTCTGATCTGCTGCAAGAGGAATCCTGTCCTGTGATCTTGGCACTCTGATTTGCCTTGGGCACTGGCACTGCAATCATTACACTACCCCTCCCCCAGATCAGGAGTGCCTGATTTACAATACCCAAACAGAGCCAGTGCTCCATCCCACGGCCCCCCTGTCCATCCCTCTGTCCCCATGTCCATCCCTCTGTCCCCCTGTCCATCCCTCTGTCCCCAAGTCCATCCCTCTGTCCCCATGTCCATCCCTCTGTCCCCTTGTCCATCCCACTGTCCCCTTGTCCATCCTACTGTCCCCTTGCCCATCCCACTGTCCTCCTGTCCATCCCTCTGTCCCCTTGTCCATCCCACTGTCCCCCTGTCCATCCCACTGTCCCCCTGTCGGTCCCTCCATCCCCTTGTCTGTCCCCCTGCCCCTCCCCCTGTCCGTCCCACGGTCCCCCTGTCCATCCCACGGTCCCCCTGTCCATCCCACGGTCCCCCTGTCCATCCCTCTGTCCCCCTGTCCATCCCACTGTCCCTCTGTCCATCCCTCTGTCCATACCTCTGTCCATACCTCTGTCCATCCCTCTGTCCATCCCTCTGTCCCCCTGTCCATCCCTCTGTCCCCTTGTCCATCCCTCTGTCCCCCTGTCCATCCCTCTGTCCCCCTGTCTATCCCTCTGTCCCCCGTCCATCCCCCTGTCCCCCTGTCCATCCCTCTGTCCCCCTGTCCATCCCTCTGTCCCCCTGTCCATCCCATGGTCCCCCTGTCCATCCCTCTGTCCCCTTGTCCATCCCACTGTCCATCCCACTGTCCCTCTGTCCATCTCTCTGTCCATCCCACTGTCCCTCCCTCTGTCCATCCCCCTGTCCATCCCCCTGTCCATCCCTCTGTCCATCCCTCTGTCCATCCCACGGTCCCCCTGTCCATCCCACAGTCCCCCTGTCCATCCCTCTGTCCCCTTGTCCATCCCACTGTCCATCCCACTGTTCCCCTGTCCATCTCCCTTGTCCATCCCCCTGTCCATCCCTTTGTCCCCCTGTCCATCCCTCTGTCCATCCCACGGTCCCCTTGTCCATCCCACGGTCCCCTTGTCCATCACACGGTCCGCTTGTCCATCCCACATCCCCCTGTCCATCCCTCTGTCCCCCTGTTCATCCCTCTGTCCCCCTGTCCATCCCCCTGTCCCCCTGTCCATCCCACGTTCCCCCTGTCCATCCCTCTGTCCCCTTGTCCATCCCCCTGTCCATCCCCCTGTCCATCCCTCTGTCCCCCTGTCCATCCCTCTGTCCCCTTGTCCATCCCTCGGTCCCCTTGTCCATCCCACGGTCCCCTTGTTCATCCCACGGTCCCCTTGTCCATCCCACGGTCCCCTTGTCCATCCCACGGTCCCCTTGTCCAATCTACGGTCCCCCTGTCCATCCCTCTGTCCATCCCACTGTCCATCCCTCTGTCCATCCCTCTGTCCATCCCACTGTTCCCCTGTCCATCCCCCTTGTCCATCCCCCTGTCCATCCCTTTGTCCCCCTGTCCATCCCTCTGTCCATCCCACGGTCCCCTTGTCCATCCCACGGTCCCCTTGTCCATCACACGGTCCGCTTGTCCATCTCACATCCCCCTGTCCATCCCTCTGTCCCCCTGTCCATCCCTCTGTCCCCCTGTCCATCCCCCTGTCCCCCTGTCCATCCCTCTGTCCCCCTGTCCATCCCACGTTCCCCCTGTCCATCCCTCTGTCCCCTTGTCCATCCCCCTGTCCATCCCCCTGTCCATCCCTCTGTCCCCCTGTCCATCCCTCTGTCCCCTTGTCCATCCCTCGGTCCCCTTGTCCATCCCACAGTCCCCTTGTTCATCCCACGGTCCCCTTGTCCATCCCACGGTCCCCTTGTCCATCCCACGGTCCCCTTGTCCAATCTACGGTCCCCCTGTCCATCCCTCTGTCCATCCCACTGTCCATCCCTCTGTCCATCCCTCTGTCCATCCCTCTGTCCCCTTGTCCATCCCACGGTCCCCCTGTCCATCCTACGGTCCCCCTGTCCATCCCTCTGTCCATCCCTCTGTCCCCCTGTCCATCCCTCTGTCCATCCCTCTGCCCATCCCTCTGTCCATCCCTCTGTCCCCTTGTCCATCCCACGGTCCCCCTGTCCATCTTACGGTCCCCCTGTCCATCCCTCTGTCCCCCTGTCCATCCCTCTGTCCCCCTGTCCATCCCACTGTCCATCTGTCCATCCCACGGTCCCCCTGTCCATCCCCCTGTCCATCTGTCCATCCCACGGTCCCCCTGTCCATTACACGGTCCCCCTGTCCATCCCACGGTCCCCCTGTCCATCCCCCTGTCCATCCCACTGTCCCCCTGTCCATCCCACTGTCCCTCTGTCCATCCCACTGTCCCCCTGTTACACTCACAGCACACTCCTGAATAGGAGGTGGCTACAGCGGCCATGGATAGATTCATGCAATGCATGAATATATCCATAGTACACAAGAGGGGGGGCTGGCGCCCGAGCGCCCCTAATGGACACACCGCCACTGGAGCCCAGGTTGGCAACCCGTGGACCACGATCTACCAGTCGATCGCATCCAGGTGACTGGTAGGTCCTGGGCTTGCTGACTTTCTGTCACTGATTGTGGATAAAGGCTGCAGCCGGCCACAGAACAAGAGAAGTAGGGCTGGAGGTTGCAGATGGCCGTGGGGACATCAAGCCTGCCTCATGAGCCAATTCCTTGTCCATAGTTCAGGTGGAGTGATACCAATAGCACTCCGCCTCTCATTCTTGGTAGCGGAATCCACAACAGCTGGAAGTGCTGCAAGAAGTTAAGGTCATTGGGCATAATAGGGCACAGTAAAAGCTATGTGGGCACAATAGCAGCTATATACTGTAGGCACAATAGCATAAAGATGCTATTGAGCCCATATAGATACACAATTCCAGCTATATGGGCACAACATGGCATGTGTACACCTTTGGCTGCTGCCTCTGCAGCTAAAGGCGGTAGGGATTGGGGAAGGTAAAAGTGTGACTCGACCACCGGGTTTTACCAACCCCAATCTCATGTATAAAGAAGCCCTAAGGGTACCACAGCCAAATGCAGCTAAGGGCTGTTTTACAAGTGGAACAGGCACCACTGTTCCTCTAAAAAGTGATCTAAGATTGTTTGACAGGTTGTGAAAAGGGTGATTTAAAGCTCTAACTGCTATGCATGCAATTGCAGTTTGAAAGTACAACCATTGTAGGTGTAAACCAAGCGGTAAAGTAGTAATATATCGCCTCCTCACCACCTGCCAAACACCTCTGAAAAGCAAAATGCGCGTGAATCAGTTTTCAAAGGAGCTTGCTCCAAGTTTCTGTGCAATTCAGTGTGGTGCGATTTTGCAGCCTATTATTTGAATGGCTGCAAATCGCACCAGACTGCACAAGAAATAGTGCATGCACTACTTTTCAAAAATGCACTGTGCCAAATAACATGATGCTGCACTACCTTACCTTAACCTCTTGTGAGTTTTCACCCAGTGGGTGATGGTGCACGGAAGTAGCTGCTAATAGCTTGCAGAGGATTCAATATGCTTGTAGACAATTCTAATGAACTTTGTTGATGTGAAATTCTAATAGGGGTCACTTGTGTTGCACATTGCACTTTATATGCATGCACAGATTACACTTTTATTGTTTTTAGCACATATTTAATGTATATATTTATTGATACTTTTAATGCTTTTACTACTTTCTTTGAATTATTGTGGCGTATATTGAGGTGATTACCTTTAGGACATTTTGTAGTTTTTTTGGGGTATGGGACAACGTGCCCGACTGCATGGCCTGTTATCAATGTGTAACTGAGTTTTTAGATGGATCTCTGGCTTCTTTGTGGCTGTTGAATTTTAATGCCCAACTACTACCCACTGACTTGAGGTTATTGCTGGCCCTGACATATGCTGGGGAGTATAATTGTCGGCCTCAATTGAGCTTATTTTACTTCACAATCTCTTGAGTGTACCTCCAGGCTCTTTTTAGCCTATACAAAGAGGGAAAGGTGGCACACTACAAGCTATAGATTGGGAGGAATCACTGACATTTGGCCACACTTAATTTAGCCACGCGCCAGGTCAGCACCCTCTATTTTTGTTACAGCACCTGCACAGCACCCCCAAAAATTTTGGCCTGGAGCCACCCCTGGGTGGGGTGCAACTTGTTATGTTATTTTAAACTGTCCAATCGCATGACAAATCACACTGGTGTGAAGGCTAAGGGTTTACATCTAATTTAATAGAACTGCCAGTGTCTACAAGCCCTATACTAGTTACACCCTATGCAGTTTATCAGAAACAGTCTCTAGACATTCCCTATCACAGATAAAACACATTGGGGTTGATTTACTAAAACTGGAAAGTGCAAAATCTGGTGCAGCTGTGCATGGTAGCTTCAGCTTGTTCAGTTAGGTTTTGACAAAAAAAAAAAACCCTCATGCTGATTGAGCTGGTTTCTATGCAGAGCTGCACTAGATATTGCAGTCTGCAGTCTTAAAGCGGAACTTCAGTAATTTTTTCATCTTTCCATCTATTAAATCTTCTGCCCTTGATGTTTTAACTTTGGATAGTAAAATGTTTTTTTTTTCTGCCAGTAAATACCTTACGCAGCCCACTTCCTATTTCTTGGCTGGTAAAAAGCCTAGGCTTATGACATCATGCACAGCTCTCTCTCTCATTTTTGTGAAAGTTTGCCAGGAAGGGAAGGGGGTGAGTCATAAGAGGGCCAATGAGAGCTGCCGAGCTGGAGGTGTGCCTCTGTGTGTCTGTGTAAATAAAGGAAGTGATCAGGCAGCAGCTTCAGCTGCCCACAGTTAAAATGGTTGCAGACAGACTCAGTGGAGGGAGATTTTTGCAGCATATTTGTCAAGTACAGAATCACAGTATATATATTATAAAATAATATGCAAAGTGGTTGGAGGGAAGCTTCAGAATGGCAAAGGTGTTTTTATTAAAAATGATGTTCCTCTTTAAGCCGGGTACATACTACAGTTCTTTTTTGTACAATCCAGTGAGCTGCCCGAAAAAAACCTGTCAGCTTCAGTCGGAGCCACTGTACTAACCATGCAAGGTGCACCCCCCCTCCTCCAGAACACAATGATCAGCGCTCTCCGCCATCGGTGGAGAGTGCTGATTGGGGGACAGGGCAGAATGTCTGACAGTTTTTTTTGAACTGGCAAATGTTCAGTAAATCAACCCCCTTGTCAATATGGCTGATGTGACCTCACCCTTTTATAGTGAGAGGACTTGTGTTTCCAAAAGCCCAGTTATTGACCCTTCTAAGAGTTTTACAAAAAAAAGTATGTGTTTGTGAATGTAATGCACTGGAACTGAAAATCTTGAAGTGTGTACGGGTAGTGGTAAACATGAACCTCATCCATAATGACTACCCATAGTAAAAACTGAAAACTGATTCACATAGACAGTAGTGAAAGTTTCTTACCACACAACCAGTTGTTACCTCCCTGAAATTAATCTCACAGTTAATACAAAAACAGACCACATCTACAAACAACATAACGCGAATACTTATAAAGAACTAAGGGTCTGTATCCATAAACCAACTTGACACTTTCTTTAGAAAGTCTAATTTCCTACAAGGACAAGATAGTAGAATTAATAAAACATGGAGGAAGTGCTTGAGTTGTACAAGGACTTGCCTTGGAAAACACAAAGCAGATGTTTAATAAATGAAACAGTATGATGGAGCACTTGGGGAGCAGTAATGAGCAATCTGAAGAGAGTATTAATTGCAAGCTGTGATCAGAAGAGGGAGTTGTAAGTGATAATTAGAGACAGTTAAATCTGTGAAGTGACAGGCGTCTGTAGCGTACAGTAGCTAGGGCGGAGTATGAATTTATTAAATGAGACGTTGACATCTGGGTTTATATACCATCTGCTGCAGTCATATTAATACAAAAGTACAATTTTCTAATGTCTACTGTACTTTGGCTTCTGCTCTTATTTTTTTATTACTCTATTATTGCTGCGTTTTATTGTCATTATTATTCATTTCTTGTAACTACAGTTTTATTGGTGTTTTCCCATTATTAGTAGTACATTTTCATTATGGATATGACTGTTGTTTATTTGTATTGTAGAAATGCATTATTACATACATATTATTTTTATGTTATTACTGTGCTCTTTTGTTTACAGTGTACAGATGACATTCAGTAAAAAAAATGACTCCCTAAATGTCTTCAATCCTCACGGGAAAGGCGATGGTCCTATGTAAAAGTAGACTGTTACAGTCATAAAAATATATTTATTCAGGAACAGTTAAAAAGAAGAAATATGAATTGTCAAGCAGATACAATATAATGACCACTATTTTTCTGGGTAGTTAGTGTTTGTTCTGTCTGTGTCCCTCATGCTAAAGTCTGAAGAATGTGACTACATTTTGTGAGCTTGTATTTCTTTCTCCGTGGGAGTGTAAGCCTGCCTTCTGTCAGGATTATTCAATGAGGCAGTGGGAAGAGCAAGGAGAATGTGCAGTAACCCATAGCAAATGATCAGGTTTCACTTTCCTGTAGCACTATCAGCCAATGCAGTGTAAAGTAACAGGTTTGTGGATAACAGGCCTCTAGTGATTGTTCTTACTTTCCAATTGCCCCTACAGTGCCTGGTACATCCAGCAGGGCCCCAAAGTAACTTCTGTTCTTCTAGGCTTAGAAAAGCACATTACACTCTCCCTTACTTCCTTTTTTGCAGTGCTGGATTCCTATGCAACCATTGCTAGGCCCAATTGTTGTCTCCTTGGGGCAGGGAGTGGATCCTTAGAGATGTGTTAACCAGCCAATCCCAAATTTACACATCATTTTTCGTCATTGGTCCAGCTGGTTAATGGTAGTAAGTAGAAGGTAAGTAGGGCTGAGGTTCAGGTTAGTCGCTACCATAGATTTGCAGTAGATACAGCTGGTTTGATTTTTGCGGACCTCACGAGTAAATGTGGATATCTGCCAGACCTAAATCCTCGAAACTAGGGAGGCACTGATATCATTTTTTTTACAACGAGTATGAGTACCGATACTTTTTTTAGTACTCGCCGATACCAATTACCCATACCTACCGCAACTGTTTTGTTTACACTTCAGCTGTCAGCAATGGTACAAAGCATTGAAAAGTTATTTACAAATGCGCTTTTTTCAATGTGAAATGTGTAAATATATGGTAAAGATATTCAAATATTAATGAACAAAGCAAACAAAAAAAGTTGTAATTATTAATAGTTTATAAAACAGAAGTGAACAAAAAAAATCATCAGGAAAATAATAATTAAATTGAGAAGAATAAGGAGTTAATTAAGGCTAAATAGAGTAAATTAAGGATTAATAAGGCGTTAAACAGTGGAACATTTAAAAAAAAAACACAAAAGAAAACCTTTTTTTTATTTGACAGGTTGCTTTAAACCAGGGGTGTCAAACTGGCAGCCCTCCAGCTGTTGCAGAACTACAGGTCCCATCATACCTCTGCCTGACAGAGTTGTGCTTGTAACTTTTTCGCCTTGCAATGACTCATGGGACTTGTAGTTTCTCTACAGCTGAAGGGCCTCCAGTTTGAGACCCCCTGGTTCAAACTGACTTTATCTGCAGATCGACGTTTAACCCGTTTGACCTGTAGATGAAGAAACAGAAAGATACAATGTTTCATTTTATCTTAATGTTTCAGCGGCTGAGCAATATTGTTGATAAACATTGCCACTCTGTTTTTTTTGTTTTTTTGACAGCTCCAATAGCTGGACATCTTTACACGTCAGCTGTCAACAAGGGAATCCCACTGACAGCTGAATGAGTCATTGGTTGTGAAGGATGCGGTGGACCCACTCCTTAACAACCAATAATTGCTGCCTTTTTTTTTCTACATTTCAGTTTTCAGTGGGGGAACCCCGCTGACAGCTGAAAGAACGAGTCTGGAAGTATCGGTTTCAGGTATTGGTGTATTTACACGAGTACCGATACTCATGCAAATGCTTAGTATCGGCACTGATTCGGTGCAACCCTACTTGAAACACTGCATGCCCATTTATCTGTAGTGCATAGGGTTACAAGGGATAGTAATGAGGACTTTGCAATGTGCTAGCCCCCGCACTATAAAAGAGTGAGTTCCCATCAGCCATTTCTCAATGTGTGTTGGATTAGTTTGGAGAAAGCCGACAATATAGGGTTGATTTACTAATACCAGAAAGTGTAAAACCTGGTGAATCTCTGCATAGAACCCAGCTTCCAGGTTTCTTATGTCAAAGCTTATTTGAGCAAGCTGAAGTTAGAAGCTTATTGGCTACCATGCACATGTGTGCCAGATTTTGCACTCTCCAGTTTTAGTAAATCAACTCCTATGTGTAGGAAGAGTTACTTGCCATACAGTGCTATAGTGCAGTGGGAAGGGCTGCATACTCTTGTGTACTCCCTCTATGCTCTTTTATTTAATGTTTATCCTGGCTTAGGTCAAGAGTTGGCAAACCTCACAGTATTTTCAATTTAGGCCTCATGCACACTGGACGTTTTTACAGCTGCTGTTTTTGGCTTTAGGCGTTTTTTCTGCAGCCAGTAAACTCTGCAGCATGTTATCCTATGTGCCCATGCACACATAAGCTTTTATCAGTGTTTTTTGGTAGGAGTGTTTTTGGCTGGAAGAAATCCCCAGAACTAGTGGGTTTAAAGAGGAGTTTTCAGCTGTAAAATTGCTCTAACTCTGAAAAACGCTAAAAAACACTGAAAATGTGGCTATTCTGCATTTATGAGCATTTTTGAGCCATAAGCTTTTGTGGGGGTATAGTTTTGCTAAAGAAAGCTAAAAACTTCTAATGCAAAACATGGCAAAAGTTGGGGCTTTAACGCAGTGTTCTACAGCTAAAGCTACTGGTGCTTTTACAAAGTCGAGTGTGCACAAGGCCTTACTGTAACTTAGCACTGGCCATGCTGCATTGCTTGAAGCCTTGCCTGTGCGATTATGGTAAAAGGACAGGCTCTGAGAAGCTGGGGTCTATTTCACTGTGTTAAAGGCACATTATTGAGGGTTGAGGAGTATTTTGACATTTTTAGAAGAGGCTACCAAAATAGTGAGCAGAGTTTAGTGATACAATCCCTCATAATTCTCATGATAGGAGGCACAGCAGTAAGAGGATGAGGAAGAGTTGCTGATGTTTCAGGGTTAGCAGGACCCTTTGCATACTGCCTCCATCCATGTGAGGCAGAGGCAGTGGGAAGCAGAGGAGACATGCAAGAAAGAGCAAAAGGTTTTATGTGCAGCAGTAAGGAGTAGGAGTAAATGGGTCAGACTAAAGGGGGATGTTTTAGGCCTCTCAATCTCTTGGAGTAGTATGTGGGCTGGGGTGTGTTTGCTGAGGACTTTGGGTCATTTGCTGCAGATGTTATGGAGAATAGTGTCCTCTATGCTCAAATACCTGTACAAGGACCCCAGGATTGGAGTCATCAAAGAGAGGAACTGCTAATACTGTAGATATCCAATACACGGATAAAAAAAGCAGAGTTGAGACTGGACATGTTGTTTACAGCTTGCACAGTATATTTGTGTTCTTGCTTGTCCTGCAGTCAGTGTGTTAGTAGGGTGCAGTATGATGTGGCAGGCAGTAAACACACAGTCCAAGTTAGATGATAGCAATATATTGTAGAGATGTCCAAAACAATACAGCTAGGCCTGGAGGGTAGGCATGACTATCTTGAGCCACTTATGAGCTGTAAAAGAGTCTAAAGACTTGAAAGATGTCGACAGCGCCTGCAATGAGGAGCGGATCCCAGCCTGGCCAGTCCACATCTAAAGAGGAGGCCTCCTAAAGTGAGGTAGACATATTCCACGCACTGTCCCTACTCCTCCATAATCTTTCCTTACTGCTAAGCACTGTCCCTGCCAGACGGGGAACCTGTCCATACACTAGCACTCCATTCCTGGGAAATTAGTAATCTAAACTAAGTAATTTGGAGCAGAAGAACTACTACAACCAGGATATAACATTGACTATAAACATATAAATGCACACCAATATTAAAAATAATACAAGCTTTATATAAGAAGAGATTAAAGTGGTTGTAAAGCTTAAACATGTTTTACCTTAATGCAGCAAATGTGAGCAAAAGTAAGTGTGTGAATCATGGATAAAATCAATAATCCACTCTTTCCAGGTGGCCAGTCTCAAAAGACAGCTCATATCTGGTGGCTATAATATTCACCATAATATAAATACACAAAATGTCACCAGGATCTGGATTTCCAATGAAAGAATCTGACTCAAGTGAACAAATCCAGAAAATGGCAAATGTGTTTGTTAAAGAGGCACCTGACCCCCCTGGGTTTAATTTTAATTTTTACCCTTATTGACCTTATCCGTTGAGTTGAGCTGAAATAGTATACTCACCCACCTAGCGATATGAACGCTGTCCTATTTTCATCTTCCAAAAGATGCAAAGTGAGCCCTGCGCCACCATTCTCCTGGAATGCATGACGTGGGTTTCCCCTTAAGACATCAGGTAGGAAAGGGGACATCATTCCTGCCTAAACAAGAAAGGCAACAGAGCAAACTGTGTTCTGCAGAAAAGGGTATCCCCCCAACAATTTTCTTTTTTTCATACTGCAATCTGCTGAAAGGGGGAGGAGGAGAACAATGCTATGAAGATGTAAAAGTAAGAAAACGTTTACTTTAACTATGACAGTGGCCTGGTGGAAAAATGTGCAGCAAGTGACTGGTTAATTTCAATGAATAATAAAAAATGAAATATTTAATAAAAATATATGGCTTCAATGAAGGTGTTTTTATGTTTGCCTTGATTTTTTCAGTATATTTAGAAATATGTAATAAATACACATACTGTACAATGTATGGTCTAAAATTAGGTGTTTATATTTGCTTTGCTTTCATCTATAAGGTTATATTTTGTGTCTTGCAGAGAAGTAAAAATATCATGCTTGATTATTTATCTTCTCTGAACACAGTTGGTGTATTATGTTAACCTAACAAGATCGTTTCCCCCAATCTAGTGATCATGGGTAGAAAATGGTTCCATAGCGTAGACTATCCTGCTGAGAAAACCTTCTTTTTTTACTGTTGTAATAGAATCTCAGGGATGGAAAATGTGGCCTGCTGATCCTACCTGCCAGGATAATGAGCAAGTTTAACAAATAGGCAAATCACGCAGCTTTCACCTACCAAGGGCTATAAAATTATTTAAAGGTTCACTTCTTAGCATTTTTAAAGAAAGTCTAGAAAAAAAGAATTCTATAGCTGGGTTTCCATTTTGTTAACACAGCACTAAAATAGTCATTTACCACTGGGAATACAAGTCCTACTTCAAAGTGCTTAATTGATAAAGATGAACAACACAAGTTATTTCCCCATCTTGACAATGTATAGAAAGCAATTTAAGGAAAGGCAAATACCCCACAATGACACCACAAAACAATTTAGCAACCAATTTATGGAATTTCTACTGTTCTTCTGCTGAAGGTTTGTAGAGCATGTAAAGACTGTATCAAATGTTTTTCTTTCAGGATTTTTTATGTTTTGTTTTTTCTTTAATTTTTTAAATACGGTTACTTGAAGCTAAATAGCTTTTAAATTAAAATAATATTAATTAGCTCACACTGAGCTGAGGACTAGGCATATATAAATTATTTATCAAGTTGTGTATAAAATGTAAAGCCCATCTCCAGGATAAATGTAACCCCCTCCCACCCCACTCTCTCTGATCACTGGAAATATATATAAAGTGTATATAAAAAAACTTTCTAAATCCCAATTTTCACTTGCCTAAAAGTGGAACTTTACCCATAACAGTTTGATAACAATTAATGTTCTTTAACAAAAGAACATACATTCCACATTAATAATTATGCTACCAAATCAGTGTGTGCTGTAAATTGCCTCCAGCTTTGCTCCTGTTTCTTCTTGCTGGAGGCCACCAATTTGTTGAAGCCCAGAGCAGTGTCTTCCTTATTGGAAACTTTCCTCCTCTCCTTGGTCTCAAAAGCTATATGTCACTTTCTGTAATTAAAATGTGTGCATTTCCAGCCCTGATTGTATATCTTGGCTCAGCTAGAGAGGAAGGCTGGCAGAAGATTTAGAGTGCTGAAGTTCACAGACTGCTGCTGCCACAACGGAGAGAATATGAGGGGGATAAGATAAGACGCTATCCTTGTATGTTTAAATCTTTTTTGGCAGCAGAGATTGCCCTGTCACCTTTCCCGTTTTTCTTTTCTCCCTATCTAATCTATGCTCTCTTGGCAAAGTCCATGTCATTCCTCTTTCCTCCCCCTTCATCAGCAGTAAATGTTAAGGCTGAACAGGTGAACAGATTGGTCTCTAGTGGCTCACTTATTATTGGCACAGCTCCGAGAATACAGGAGAACTGTGGCTGTGCAAAGCAGGGCAAGACAAGGCCTTACTGCATTTTAAAGTGATTGTAAAGGCTTGTTTTTTTAAAAAATAACAAACATGTTATACTTACCTGCTCTGTGCAGTTGGTTTTGCACAGAGCAGCCCAGATCCTCCTCTTATCGGGTGCCTCTTTGCTGCTCCTGGCCCTGCCCTCTTGCCGAGTGCCTCCACAGCAAGCAGCTTGCTATGGGGGCACCCGAGCCGAGCTGCAGCTGTGTGTGTCCATTCAGAAAGTTTCCCCCCCCCAAAAAAGGGTGCTGGGCCTCAGGAGGAGATTTGAAGTACCAGGTGCAAACTTGATGCACTTGGCCACAGTTTTCAAGGTATCTTTGGATTCGCTGGAGTGACAGGAGGTGACTTGGGTGCTAGCAGATCTTTTACAGGAATTGCAGAATTAGCAGGGAGGCCTTCCCTTTGGAGCTCATGCTTAAAGTGATACTAAAGTCTCATTTTTTTTTCTTTAAAAATAACAAACATATATTCACATACCTTCTCTGTGCAGTGGTTTTTCACAGAGCAGCCCAGATCCTCCTCTTCTCGGGTGCCTCTTTGCTGCTTCTGGCCCCGCCCTCCTGTCGAGTGCCTCCACAGCAAGCAGCTTGCTATGGGGGCACCCAAGCCGAGCTGCAGCTCTGTGTCCATTCAGATGCGGAGCTGCCGTTTGGCCCCACCCCCTCTCTCCCCTGATTGGCTAACTAACTAACTAACTTTGATTGACAGTCGCAGAGCCAATGGCACCGCTGCTTTATGTCAGCCAATTAGGAGGGAGAGTCCTGGACGGCCGAGGAATTTTTGGACATTGCTTGACAGAGAGGGGGGTCAGGTAAGTATTAGGGGGTGCTTGGGAGGCTGCTATACACAGAAGGATTTTTATCTTATAGCATAGAATGCATCAAGATAAAAAAACCTTCTGCCTTTGTTTTTAATGTTTTACATGCTGTAGCTATACCTGCAAGAGAGGCCAGCATAAAGTGGTCTATCAGGACTAAATTTTCTAACTATAGTTCAGTTATCAGTTAATGTAGATCATGTGATCATCCAGTGCTGGGTACTTCCTGATGGGGTCCTTCTTCAGGGTGTCCATGAGGCTGCCTACATGACGGAGACAATGCCCATTAATTGGCCAGTGATGGGGTCCTCTTGGGAGCCAAGATGTCAGACCAAGGGTAGTGAAGGGGACCTACAATAAAAGGTTAACCTGGCCGCTGGTCCAGGCAGAAACGGCATCAGCAAGAGACTTAGGTAAGTATAACTGGCTTTACCAGGTGAGGAAAGCCTAACACTTGGCAGGATGGGCTAGAGAGGGATGGGAGAAGGGGGTGAGGAAAGTAGATTTTGTCTGGAGTTGGGCTTTGAAAAAATAATTATCATAATTTAAAATGTAGCTCATATACATACATAATCCTGTCTTGAGGGGAACAGCACTAGTTGGAAAGGATGATGCACAGAAAGCAGAAGGAGGTGTAGCAGTAGCTGTGAAAGATGCAGCACTAGGTGAAAAGGAGCATTCAGAGAAAGCAGCAGGGAAAGGAGCAGAAACAGGTTGGCAGGAGGTGGCATAGAAAGCAGCAAAAGCAGAAGTAGTGGGAGGCCCTGTAGGAGATTGCTGCTACAAGGAGTGATTTCTCTACCAACTACATGATGCACAGACGAGCCTCTGGCTAATAAAGTCAATTGAAGACAGATCTCTGACTGCCTTCAAACACATAAATGGTTCTAGAATGACCATTCTTGGCCAATATTAAGCATATGTATGGCTAGGAGAAACTAAAAACTGTTCTGGAAACATTATTAGATTCTGTATAATTCCTTATATATTTCCATATCCATAATTTGTAGTCAATATAGTTTTACTACCCCTCGTCTGAAGTTTTATTTGCAATGAGAAAGTGTTATATGGCTAATTACTTACATTTTATTATCATTTTAATATTTTTTCCAATTTTAATTTATTTTTGCTGACATAAAAACTATTTAGTTATTGAAGCAAAACCTTCAGTATAAAGCATACATCATGAATTTATATTGATATGGTTTACAGGGGTCTTCATTTAAATGTTGACACTTTTTCTCCAGATAAGCCAAATTGACACGTGTCTGTTAGCAATACGTCTAGTTATAACGCAGCTCAATAATAATACTTTAATTGATAGCAGTGCTATTGGAAAAAGTATTTGATCTAGTTAAAATCCACACAATTGCTTTAATCATAATCACTTTAATATTGACAGGCACTTGACACCACACACATAACTATTGATAGGATCCTGCCAATAGCCCCAGTCTAAAACAAAATATGTACTATCATGATTTGGATAAGTCTTAATACAAGTGCTAAAATATGCTTGTTTGATGGTAGATTTAGCAGTCTTGTAACATGGTTCCCAGTAACTTAGAAAATTGGTAACAATTTTAATGAAATGAAACGAATAATGATGTGTTTAGCCTACCAGAGGACATTTACCATATTTATTGGTGTATAACACGCACAGGCGTATAACACGCACATAAATTTAAAGTGAGAAGTTTCTTACCCTAAAATAAGGGTCAGTGCGCATCTGCAGCCTCACCATTGCCATCAATGCAGCCGGATCAATGCCCATCTGCAGCCTCACAAGTGCCATCAATGCAACCTCATCAGTCCACATCAATGCAGCCTCGCAAGTGCCATCAATGCAGCAGCCTCACCATTACCATCAATGCAGCAGCCTCACAATTGCTATCAATGCAGTAGGCTCACCATTGCCATCAATGCAGTAGCCTCACCATTGCCATCAATGCAGCAGCCTTGCCATTGCCTTCAATGCAGGAGCCGCTCCATTGCCTTCAATGCAGCAGCCACAACACTGCCATCAGTGCAGCCTGATCGATGCCCATCTGCAGCCTAGAGGGGACAGGGAGGGGGCGGGATGAGCGTGGACAGATTACATACAGTGAGAAACTCCTATGATAGACAGAACAGTGGTTCAATGGCGGCCCAGGAGACGGGACTTCCTGTTACAGAGGCCGCCAAGTAAACAGGAGATTTTCACAGTATGTAATCTGACAGCGCCCATCCCGCCCCCCTCCCTGTCCCCTCCGAAGCAGCTAAAATTTGAAGTATCGGCGTATAACAAGCACACGCTATTTGCAAGTTCAGTTTTATTTTTAACTCATGATTCGCTCTCCCATGGCACAATCAGCAAGAGGAACACACTATTTCCTGGTTTAAATACACAGATTCTGGTGTCACCTGCCTATTCACTGGCTGTGTGATAATGTTGTTCTGTTGTCAAATGAGTGAAGATGAGGAGACATTGGAAGCTGCAAAACTTTCCAAGGACACAGGGGTGTGACTTGGCTGGCTATGTATTGTAAAAGATAGTGGTGGTAAATGCTAGACACAAATTTCCCAAGGTTATCAAAATGTGGACAAGGTCATTACTCGAAATTAAATTGGCCTGTATTCAGCAGCTCACCACAAAGATGGTAATCTCCCAGGAGAGGACATTCACACAAGCTGGGAAATCCAAGTGAAATAGGTCAAAGAGAGCACAATATGAAAAATCCATAGAAGTCCAAAGTATTTCATGTTCAATTGATAACTTGTTGTGACCAGTTGGACACTAAAGACTTTGGACGCCCAAGGATTTTTCATTTGGTGCTCTCTTTGACCTATTACACTTGGCTATGTAGTGTGGAGTTACGTGAACCATAACTAAATGACAAAAATGCTTCACATATATGGATTTGTGCTGTGTCTGTGGTTACGTTTTAAGTGCTAGTGAGGGGTTAGCATCTCTGTCACGGTTATATTGCCTTTTGTATTGTATTGTGAACTACCCTGTCCATGTGCACCCTACTTAAAAAGCTACAGTAAAACCTTGGATTGAAAGCATTATTTGTTCCAGAAACATGCTTGTAATCCAATGCACTCGTATATCAAAGTGAATTTCCCCATAAGAAATAATGGAAACTCAGATGATTTGTTCCACAACCATTTATTTGTAGCAGGGGCCTTGACCCCTAGAGGCCTAATGGTGACCTCCGGAGTCAGGGAGAGCTGACATCATTCCTTGTAGAGTGGGTTACCAGGCATTGTGGATGTGATGCAAGAAGAAATGATGGGCACGAGTCACTTTTGGATGTAAACAAGAGATTTATTGTCTTTTGACAGAACTGAAGGAGAGAGGGTTAGGGCCATGACACCCGGCCTCCAGCCGGATAACACTTCTGTATAGGTAGGACTGCTGTCTTCTATGGCAACTAATCTTGTAACAGTCACTAACGGTAGTTGTACATAACTCTTGGTAACACAGAACAGTCCTTTACTTACAGTATCTCACAAAAGTGAGTACACCCCTCACATTTTTTGAAATATTTTATTATATCTTTTTCTGTGACAACACTGAAGAAATGACACTTTGCTACAATGTAAAGTAGTAAGTGTACAGCTTGTAAAACAGTGTAAATTTGCTGTCCCCTCAAAATAACTCAACACACAGTCATTATTGTCTAAGTTGCTGGCAACAAAAGTGAGTACACCCCTAAGTGAAAATGTCCAAATAGGGCCCAAAGTGTCAATATTTTGTGTGGCCACCATTATTTTCCATCACTGCCTTAACCCTCTTGGGCATGGAGTTCACCAGAGCTTCAAAGGTTGCCACTGGAGTCTTCTTCCACTCCTCCATGACGACATCACGGATCTGGTGGATGCTAGCGACCTTGCGCTCCTCCACCTTCCTTTTGAGGATGCCCCTCAATAGTGTTTAGGTCTGGAGACATGCTTGGCCAGTCCATCGCCTTTACCCTCAGCTTTTTTAGCAAGGCAGTGGTCGTCTTGGAGGTGTGTTTGGGATCATTATCATGTTGGAATACTGCCCTGCGGCAGGACATGTTTCCAGTAATCCATGTCATTAGTCTGCTTGTCTTCAGCAAACTGTTTACAGGTTTTCTTGTGCATCATCTTTAGAAGAGGCTTCCTTCTGGGATGACAGCCATGCAGACCAATTAGATGCAGTGTGTGGAATATGGTCTGAGCACTCACAGGCTGACCCCCCACCCCTTCAACCTCTGCAGCAATGCTGGCAGCACTCATACATCTATTTCCCAAAGACAACCTCTGGATATGACACTGAGCACGTGCACTCAACTTCTTTGGTCAACCATGGCAAGGCCTATTCTGAGTGGAACCTGTTCTGTTAAACCGCTGTATGGACTTGGCCACCGTGCTGCAGCTCAGTTTCCGAGTCTTGGCAATCTTCTTATAGCCTAGGCCATCTTTATGTAGAGCAACAATTCTTTTTTTCAGATCCTCAGAGAGTTCTTTGCCATGAGGTGCCATGTTGAACTTCCAGTGACCAGTATGAGAGAGTGAGAGCAATCACACCAAATTTAACACACCTGCTCCTCATTTATACCTGAGACCTTGTAATACTAACGAGTCACATGACACCGGGGAGGGAAAATGGCTAATTTGGCCCAATTTGGACATTTTCACTTAGGGGTGTAATCACTTTTGTCGCCAGCAGTTTAGACATTATTAGGTGTGAGTTATTTTGAGGGGACAGCAAATTTACACTGTTATACAAGACAGTTTCTGAAGCTGCTATCTTAGCGCTTCACTGGTGATCTGTGCCAGAATTCACCCTCCCCGATTCACCAGCTCAGAGGTGGAGAATCAGGAAGTGAAGAGAGAATCCCGGGGGATCTGAGGAGGAAAGAGGAAGATTGTTAACTTCCCTATACCTCGATCAGACTCCCCAAGACAGTAACCATGTCCCCCTGTCATATTTATGTGTATATAACATGTGTGCGTATATATATATATATATATATATATATATATATATATATATATATATATATATATATATATATACATATATATATATATACATATATACAGTCAGGTCCATAAATATTGGGACATCGACACAATTCTAATCATTTTGGCTCTATACACCACCACAATGGATTTGAAATGAAACAAACAAGATGTGCTTTAACTGCAGGCTTCCAGCTTTAATCTGAGGGTATTTACATCCAAATCAGGTGAATGGTGTAGGACTTACAATAGTTTGTATATGTGCCTCCCACTTTTTAAGGGATCAAAATTAATGGGACAGATTAACAATCACCCATCAAACTTTCACTTTTTAATACTTGGTTGCAAATCCTTTGCAGTCAATTACAGCGTGAAGTCTGGAACGCATAGACATCACCAGACGCTGGGTTTCATCACTGGTGATGCTCTGCCAGGCCTCTACTGCAACTGTCTTCAGTTCCTGCTTGTTCTTGGGGCATTTTCCCTTCAGTTTTGTCTTCAGCAAGTGAAATGCATGCTCAATCGGATTCAGGTCAGGTGATTGACTTGGCTATTGCATAACATTGTACTTCTTTCCCTTAAAAAAACTCTTTGGTTGCTTTCACAGTATGCTTCGGGTCATTGTCCATCTGCACTGTGAAGCACCGTCCAATGAGTTCTGAAGCAGTTTGCTGAATATGAGCAGATAATATTGCCCGAAACCCTTCAGAATTCATCCTGCTGCTTTTGTCAGCAGTCACATCAACAAATACAAGAGAACCAGTTCCATTGGCAGCCATACATGCCCACGCACTACCACCACCATGCTTTACTGATGAGGTGGTATGCTTTGGATCATGAGCAGTTCCTTTCCTTCTCCATACTCTTCTCTTCCCATCACTCTGGTATAAATTAATCTTGGTCTCATCTGTCCATAGGATGTTGTTCCAGAACTGTGAAGGCTTTTTTAGATGTTGTTTGGCAAACTCTAATCTGGCCTTCCTGTTTTTGAGGCTCACCAATGGTTTACATCTTGTGGTGAACCCTCTGTATTCACTCTGGTGAAGTCTTCTCTTGATTGTTGACTTTGACACACATACACCTACCTCCCGGAGAGTATTCTTGATCTGGCCAACTGTTGTGAAGGGTGTTTTCTTTACCAGGGAAAGAATTCTTTGGTCATCCACCACAGTTGTTTTCTGTGGTCTTCTGGGTCTTTTGGTGTTGCTGAGCTCATTGGTGTGTTCTTTCTTTTTAAGGATGTTCCAAACAGTTGATTTGGCCACACCTAATGTTTTTTCTATCTCTCTGATGGTTTTGTTTTGTTTTTCAGCCTAATGATGGCTTGCTTTACTGATAGTGACAGCTCTTTGGATCTCATATTGAGAGTTGACAGCAACAGATTCCAAATGCAAATAGCACACTCGAAATGAACTCTGGACCTTTTATCCTCTCCTTGTAAATGGGATAATGAGCAAAAAACACACCTGGCCATGGAACAGCTGAGCAGCCAATTGTCCTATTACTTTTGGTCCCTTAAAAAGTGTGAGGCACATATACAAACTGTTGTAATTCCTACACCTGATTTGGATGTAAATACATCTTATTCGTTTCATTTCAAATCCATTGTGGTGGTGTATAGAGCCAAAAAGATTAGAATTCTGTCGATGTCCCAATGTTTACGGACCTGACTGTACACATATATATATATATATATATATTATGTAGGGGGACGTTTTATTTTATTAGCATTAACCATGCCGTCTGTCCGTGTACTGAGTAGTGATAATTTATCAATGCTTAATAAACTGACTCAGTGTTTCGGTGGATTTCTGGTACAATCTGGTGTAATCTGGTGTAATCTCTCTATGTCTCACGAGATTCCAGTATCAGAGGGTGTTCTCCCCTGTTTGAAGTGTTTGTAGATCACTTCACTCCTCCAAATAAGAAGAGATCTACAAAGCTTCATAAACTGGCACACAGAGGAGAAAGATCTCCTCTGAGAATGCCGGAGAATGAAGCAGTGAAACTCTTTCACTGCTTCATAAACGGACACCAAAGCCATGATTTATTTTTGTACATACCAAGTGTTGGTCAATGCTTGTAAATACAATATAACACTCAACCTATGTTTTGCATTTGGAAAGAAGAAAAATATATTGTGGTTTATGCAAGCAATTTGCGTAAAATCAAAGTATACAAGTTAAATTGGTAAAGCAACCTTATAAAATAAATATATTGTCTGCAGAGTTTGTACCTAACACCACATGATTGCAACAATTTAACTAACAAAAACCAGCTGTCTTTGAATGTGCTTCTTTCTGGCACCAGGGCACCCACAGACTTTGCTGTGCCATTAGCAGAATACAGCAAATACTCTGGGGAAATGTCACTGTGATGTTATTGTTAAAAGAACATATTAACAAATGACTCATTGTGCTGGTTTTAACTTCACATATAAAGAATTCTAATCAACAATTTTATAACATTATGACTTCATAGTGAGAAAAGCAGGAATACTATGTGTCGGCATGCTGCCTGTTACATAACCATATTCATAACTGCTTTTGTTTTTTTTAGACATTCACCAAATAAAACATGCAGAAATTATCTAACTAAACCACATGGATCAATATGTGACCCAGATTAGACTAGCAAAGTTGCTGGACCTGCACACACATTTTTCAACACCAAAAATAACAAGATACAAATGACCAGTCTATTAAAAGGTAAGATAACAAAACCAGCCTTTGCTGTTATGTTCACCTTCAGTCCAGAAATTTCCCCCGCAGTAATTTTTTCTGCCACTAGATGACCACAGTTTGATGATCGGGACCATTTATTCCATTTCCTCTGAGCTCAGATTGTCCTGAACTCACCTCAACCTGTGACTGGTCATTGGACAGTAAAGGGAGCTAATCTCTCTTTCATTTTGCATTAGCATCAGCATTTTGCAATAGCATCAGTACGGAAACATAGAAAAGTGGCAGCATAAAGTAACCAAAATGACCAAGTGGTCCATAGAGTCTGCCCCATTTGTTTTTGTATTTTCTTTTTTGTGTTTAACTATTTTTTCTGAGTGTAGATCCATGTTTGCCCCAAACATGGTAAATCCACTTACTGTTGACTGACTCACTACCTGTGCTGGAAGTCAATTTCAAGGATCAACTACCCTTTTGATAAAACAATACTTTCTAAGATCAGTTTTGAACCTTCCTCCTGCAAGTTTGATGTCCCCATGTTCTTGATCTTGGCTTCATCTTGAAGATACTGCCCTTCCGAACCTTATTTACCCCCTTGATGTATTTAAACATTTTCAAACATATCTCCCCTTTTCCCTTTCCCACTCTTCCAAATTGTACATATTAACCGCTTGCCGACTGTATACTGCACATACTGTATATGGCGGCAAGGCAGCTCTGCTGCACTGAATCACATATCTAGTACGTGATCCAGCACTTCTGGGTTGGGGGCATGCAGGCATGAATAACCACTTCTGGACCAAGCCTATTTTTGACACTTGTTGCTTACAAGTTAAAATCAGAATTTTTTGCTAAAAAATTACTTAGAACCCCCACACAATATTTTTTTTTTTTTTTTTAGCACAGACTCTAGAAAATAACATGGCGGTCATTGCAATATTTTATGTCACACTGTATTTGCACAGCAGTTATTCAAACGCAACTGTTTTGGAAAAAATACACTTTTTTTGAATAAAAAAATAAGAAAACAGTAAAGTTAGCCCATTTTTTTTGCATATTGTGAAAGATGATGTTACACCAAGTAAATAGATACCTAACATGTTATGCTTTAAAATTACACGCACTCGTGGAATGGCGACAAAATACGGTACCTAAAAATATCCATAGGCGGCGTTCAAAAATGTTTAACGGTTACCTGTTTAGAGTTACAGAGGAGGTTTTTTGTTAGAATTATTGCTCTTGCTATAACGATCGCAGCGATACCTCACATGTGTGATTTGAACACTGTTCACATTTGCAGGTGCGACTTACGTATGCGATTTCTTTGGTGTGCGAGCATGAGGGGAAGGGGGGCGCTTTAAAATGTTTTATTATTTGTCTTATTTATTTGTTTATTTATTTTATTTAACACTGTCCCTTTAAAAAAAAATCTGATCACTTTTATTGCTGTCACAAGAAATGTAAACATCCCTTGTGACAGTAATAGGCAGTGATAGGTACTCTTTATGGAGGACCCCAAATCCCTCCTTTGTGCTTCAAAGTATTCAAAACACCAAAATCTGAGTTTTGGAATATTGAATTTTTTAAAAATCTGTGTCATTGGCAGCTGAGTAAACTGGAAGTGATTCAAACAAGGAAGACGCCGCTCCAGCTGAGCAGTCACTACAGTCCGGATGCGCTGGGTGCAAGCCACGGCTCGCCACCGATGATGTATAGGAAGAAAAGAACGGCTGCACACCACAGGAACGTTCCAATGATTTTATTCCAAAAATAGCAAATGACAGCCAACAAAGACAGAGTGTCCGAACCCATGAAGTGATGTTGTGACGTCGCTTACCATTTTTTTATATCGTAGACCCAATCGAAGCCCATTCCGGCTTCATTCGGGACTCCACACAGCTGTCGGATGTGGGGGTTGGTCACTCCGGTCTCCCGGTGGGATGGGAGACCCAGGCACAGTGATGGAAGGCAGCGGGAGGGGGGATGTTCCCTCCCACTCCTTATGATAATGACCGAGCGGCTCATTAGCCGCTTCGGTTGTTATCATGAGAGAGCCGACCGCTAGCTCTAAAACACAGTACCGGGGTGATGCTTGCGCTGCAGGCATCACCCTGATACAACCACTTCAACCAAATGATGTACAGGTACGTCATTTGGCGTGAAGTGGATAATCACAGCGGGAGCCGATCAGCAGGTACCATGGACTTGATGTCCACCAGCAATCGCCGACTATTCGTTACACAGGCAGAATGGCAGACTGCCCATGTAAACAAGGCAGATTGCCATTCTGACAGGGGGGAAGGCATTGATCCTGTGTTCCTGCAAAGCAAAGCAGGAACACCGATCTATGCCTTCCACTAGGACAAGCACCACCCACATTTTAGTAAAACACCAGCTAGTAACACATTTAACCCTTTGATCGCCCCTGATGTTAACCCCTTCCCGGCTAGTGTCATTAGTACAGTGACAGTACACATTTTCCAGCACTGATCACTGTAATGCCCCATACACACGGTCGGATTTTCCGATGGACAATGTCCGATCGGAGCGTGTTGTCGGAAATTCCGACCGTGTGTGGGCGCCATCGGACATTTTCCATCGGATTTTCCGACACACAAAGTTGGAGAGCAGGAGATAAAATTTTCCGACAACAAAATCGCGTCAATTCTGACTGTGTGTGGCCTGTTCCGATGCACAAAGTGCCACGCATGCTCAGAAGAAATTCCGACACGGGACAGCTCGTTCTGGTAAACTTAGCGTTCGCAATGGATACAGCACTTTCGTCACGCTGCAATGTTAAAAATGGTTTAATACAGCGCACTCTCTTCTTCTTTATAATGTGACAAGAATTAAGTAGTTTTGCTGCTCATATTCACACACACTTCTCACAAACTTTTATTTGTGTTTTTTTAGTGGGATTCCCTCAATATATTGTTATTAGTTGTCACATCTGACAGTTTTATATTTTTTATTTATTTTTTTTTTGGATTTTCAGCCTTTTTTGTTCTTTAATGTTTGGAATTTTTCCAAGGCAATCTTTGTTCAATGTTATTTTTATTTTTACTCCAGAATATTTTTGTGTGTGTTTTGTGTGTCAAGTTACCCCAACACCATTGATATCTTTTATTATTTAATCTCCAGGAGATTGTTTGTTGTTGGTGTCTCTTGTTCATTTCACATTGTATATTTGAAATGTACCTGAATCCTCACAAACCAACTGTCATTTTTGAAGTAAAACACATAAGAGAGTATAATTCAAAACAAAAAGCCTTTATTAAGGGATCAGAACCAAACAAAGAGGAAGGCAACACTGGATCAACAAGAGAAATTAGTGAAGCCTCGGACCCCCACAGCAGACATCAATTCTTAAACATCAAAATTGGTGGCCTGAGGAGTCCATATCTAAGGAAGGGCAGTCTGGTCCGGGATTCACAGAGACTCGGATAGCAGCAGATGACATCTGTGTCCCCAGGCTGTGGTACCACAAGAGGCTGCATCTTTTGGCCGACCAGACTGGATCCAGGGCAATCACTGTCTGGTCTTCCTTCCACGCTTCCTTCCGGGCTGTGGCTGTGCAGTTGGAGATGTGGCAGGAGGAGGAGTAGGACCTGGAGGAGGAGGAGGACTGGGGGGACCTGGAGGAGGACTGGGGGGACCTGGAGGAGAGGGAGGAGGAGGAGGAGGACCTGCAGGAGGAGGAGGAGGACCATCCCAAAGATGTGTGTGAGGTGTAATTTGGCCCCTCATACCTTTCTCCAGAGCCTCTGATATGAGGGCCTCACACATAGCTTTTTGGCCCTCCTCCATCCTCTGCATTTTATATGCTATGAAGGCAGCAATGTTCTCCTGCATGGTGTGGGGTGCTCCCAGGACCTCTGTAGCCCTCCAAAAGAATGCTATAGCCGCCTCCTCTAGGGTACTCGTCCTACTGCCACTTTCTGTTTTCAGGGGGGGTGGAGGGACCTTGATATCAGCCAGCCGGCTCGGCCGGCCACCTCCTGGCTGAGACTTCCCTGTGTATGAAAAAGGGACATGGTTTTAGTTTTTGCATCATCAATCACAATCCTAAATTAGTACTCCCAACTAACATCTAGTTAACATCATTGATTGGACAAGCAGAAATATTTAGAGGAATGCTATACCTGGCTCAATCTGGGCTCCTCCACATATGGCCTGGAAGGCCCAGGTTGGGCGTCAGAAGCCTCAGCCAGGGGGGAAGGAAGCATGGAAGGAAGACTGGAGAGGGATGGCCTGGGTTCATTCTGGCCTGCCAGAAAGTGCAGCCTGTCGTAGTACAACATCCTGGGGACATAGATGTCATCTGCTGCTCCGGATCTCTGTGAATCCAGGACTTTCTTGCGCTCCCTCAGATATGTGCTCCTCAGGCCACCAATGAAAATCTTTAAATAAGTGATGTCTGCCGTGGGAATCACCTGCTTCACAATTTCACACAATTGCTCCAGTGCTGCCTTCCTCTTTGCTTGGTTCTTGAAATGGGGGTGGGTAATCTCCCACAGACAGGGTAGCTCACTTAGCATATCTATGAATACTGACATGAAGTCAGTATCTTTCATTAAGATATCCATGTTCACTGCAAGACACAACACAAGACAAAGCCTAATGTCAGACAAAACTCTCCTAATCTTGTTACAATATAGGCCTCAATCTAGAAGCAGTATAGGCACAAGTTTGTCTCTTACCTTCATTCTTACGATCTGGCGCGTCCAATGCTCCTTCCTCCGCTCACAGATCGTACGTAATACGCACGCGTGTTACGCTTTATACACACTGCGCATGCGTGTAACTCCGCCCGCCCCTGACGTTCTTTCTAGTCTATTCCCCGCCCCTTTTCGTTTGGCGCAGTGGGGGAAGAGCATGATGGCGGAGTTACAGCAGGTGCGTGCTAATTCTAGCAACGAGGAGGAGGAGGAGGAAAGCCCGGATCCAGGCACGTCCCGATCCAGAAGGAGACGTTTTAAGGCCACAAATATGTCGTTTGGGGAGATGTTGGAGATGGTCGACATCATGAGGAAGTCCGACTATGACGGAAAATATGGGCCTTACCCCAACCCCAATATCCGAAAGGCCAAAATCATGGCGAAAGTGGTCAGGAGTCTTGAGAGGAATTTCGGGGTACGAAGATCTAAAGATCAGCTCAGGAAGCGGTGGTCGGACCTGAAGTTGAGAGAGCCAGAACAGTACCAAAAGATCCGAAGAGTGCTGCAAAAAAGTAAGTAGTTGTGCTGTGTTCCTATTCTTTCTGTCTTTATTACGTTCGTTCTGCTCCATATGCTTTTATTAATTGTAACGTTTAAAAAGGTCAACTTTAATGTTCATGGGCCCATTATTCATTCGTATCAAACATTTTTCTTTCGGCCTCTAGAACACCATTGTTTAGGCCATATGCATTTTCACACATTTTTGGGGGCCTACTTGGATGCCAAATATTTGTTTGTGTAGATGGGTTTGTTACTAGAATGAAATGCCAACTAGATTGTGTGTAAGGAGAGGACACTGAGGAGCTGTTTTCACATCTGGACACTGGAGCACTAGTGTGGGACCCCAGAACACCATTTTTATTAGGGGGGGCACACAGGTGCTCCAGTGTATACTATAGGGGGGGCTACATCTGTGAAGCTTGTACCAAACAGGTAAAGTATTGCAGCTTGACAAAGGGCAATAAAAAATATACATCTTGGAACTCGGCTAAAATAGACAATTGTACCCCACTTCCAAGCAATGTTTCCTATTTCTAGTTCGGAAATACCGCAAACCCAAGAAGCTGAGCAGGAGGAAGAAGAAGATGTGGTGGAGATTGGCACCACAACAGGTGAGTGTCTGCGACCACAGGCTCAGGTAAAAGAGATGGATGGTGGCAGATTTTTGAGACCTTTTTTTTTGTTCTTTATCTCTTTTTAGGTGATCGTGATGTGAGGGAGAGAGAATGTTTCACATCTGAAAGTGCCCAGATACTGATCGGGGAGATCATGGGGTGTAATCTCCAATTGCAAAACATCCAGCAACAAATCAGTGATGTTATTAAAAAAAATAATAACATCATTGATGTTTTGGGGTGAATTTAAACCCCACAAAATCACCTGTTTTATCGTGGTCCAATCTTACCAAAATTTTTTATATGTTTAGAAAAGCCAAATTTGGAGGATGCACACAGTGTGCCAACATGTGCTATCTGCCATCACGGGAGATCAATGGACGCGTTTTGGGGGTGCAACCCCTTCCTCAATTATAAAGTAGCATTGAGGAAGGGCTTGCTCCCCCAAAACACGTCCCTTGATCCCCCCTGATGGCAGATAGCACATGTTGACATTCGTAAATTGGTGTGCATCTTTCAAATTTGGCTTTTCCAGGGGTGATTTCCCCCCATCTGAACGCTATATCAAACCCAGTTCCTAAATATTGATGTCTGATATAGCCTTCAGGTTTTACCATATGTGAACTTTGTAAGTTCAAGTTTTTTGGCTTTCTTGTTGGTTTTACACAGGCCTGTTTTATCTGAAATGGATATTTCGATTTTTGATAATGCTACTGCAAACATTGTTATACAACAAACATGTTGGTTTGTTTTAAAAACCTTTCGTAAATGCACATGTGATTGTGCAGGTATAAAAAAGTGCCTTACTCAAGAATGTGTGGATTATTGTCTCAACACTACAACACTTTTGGGGTGATGTAATTGCTGTTTTATGGAAAAATGGGGGTTATTTCCTAAGGGCAAATACACTTTGCACTACAAGTGCAGGTTCAGTGCAGTTGCAAGTGCACTTGTAGTGAAATGTGTTTTTGCATTTAGGAAGTACCAGCCAACACTGTTTTTTATAAGGTTACCCAATCACGACATTTTCTGCACTCAACACATTTCTGTCAGGGTCAGCTAAAACAAACACAAGCAGTAAATGTCCACCAAGAATTTCTTTTGGTTGTTTTTTATTTGAAAAAGGTGTCACAGATTGTCTGGCATATTGATAGCCCCCCTACCCGCAAAGAACTCCAGGTAGCGTAACCGGACATCACGGGCATTCAGGGAGGGCAAGCCAGGACGGCCACTTTCAAGCGCCGTCAGTGTTGATGGATTTGGGATTCCAGCCTCAGGCCCAACTGAGCCAGCATAGTTGGCTGAATGTTTTCTTAAAAAATTATGGAGAACACAGCAGGCAAGTATTATATGGTTCAGTTTATACTCCGCCATATGGATGGGTGTCAGAAATAATCGGAACCGGCTGGCCAGGATTCCAAATGTGTTCTCCACCACTCTTCGGGCTCTGGCCAGCCGGTAATTAAAAACCCTCTGTTCCGGGGTGAGGGTCCTCATCGGGAATGGCCGCATCAGGTGGTCCCCCAGCGCAAATGCTTCATCAGCAACGAACACAAATTGGAGACCTTCAACATTGTCCTCTGGAGGTGGCAAGTCCAAGCTGCCATTCTGGAGACGCCTGTAGAACTCCGTCTGGGCGATCACTCCACCATCGGACATCCGGCCATTCTTCCCCACGTCCACATACAAGAACTCGTAATTAGCCGACACCACTGCCAACATCACTATACTATTAAACCCCTTGTAATTATAATAGTACGACCCCGAGTTGGGTGGTGGGACGATGTGGACATGTTTCCCATCAATTGCCCCTCCGCAGTTAGGAAAGTCCCACCGCTGGGCAAAGTGGGAGGCCACAGTCTGCCATTCCTGTGGCGTTGAAGGAAACTGTTGAGGAAAAAACAATAAACATTACTATTTTTTCAAAGATACATGGCAAGCAGATTATACACAAATTATGGGGCAACCTCCAGATAGCATTTACTAAGGGGAATTTAACAACAACAAAGTATAAGGTACACCTATCATATTCCCCCTCCCCCCCTCTCATGGGCCATTTCTAACATTATAGGGGGGGGAACTCTTGGACAGGTAACCCTCTTCACTTCATTGAGAGATGAATGCCTAAATACAGGGTATTACTTGGAACAGCCCCTCCTTAGTTACACTATTGGCAGCCCACTGGACAGGTAAGAAGTGTCATAATACAAAGATATAAATACACACTGTACACATTTGAGGACATTTGAACATTCTGCTATTACCTATCAAGATAATAATAGGATACAAAAACTTTAAACAGTACCATTGGAAAGTATACAGGCAGGCCCTTGCACTACATGCTTTGGGGAATTCATCCATAAATCTGACCAGTAAAGAGATGGGTGTAGTGTGTATGGGTTTGTCAAAGTCAGCAGATAGATTATTGAGGATAGAGAATTAGGATCAGCTGACTTAGCAGTTGGGGGAGGGAGGGTTACAAAAAATTTGGGGACACCACAAAAAAAGCCTCTGGCACTCTGCCTGAATTTAAAGCTAAAATAACATTTCCAAACATTTTAGGGGGTGTTTGGGGTAAAGCACTACTATGGAGCTGATAAAATACATTGTTAAGTGACTACATGAGGTGAATATAGGGGCAGGAGACACCATGCTGGGGAGGTTATTGAAGGGCAAATATGTATGAAGGACCTAAAATAATAATTACATAAAAATCCAGCATGCATGAGGACAAAGGGGACATTCACAGTATAATACAATCATGGTAATTAGGGAATGAGGGAAGAAATACAATATATTAGCAAACATTCAATACAATAAAATGTGATATTAAAGCATAAAAATCTTACCTTCATATACTCCTTCTGCAGGACCTGTACGATGGCAGAACAGGTCTCTGGGATAATGATCCCAGAGCCTGGGGGGAGATGCCTGTCGAGAACTTTAAGTCCTGCAGGCTTCTCCCTGTGGCCAAATACCGCAAGGTAGCGACCAACCTCTGCTCCGCAGTGATGGCTTGCCTCATGCAGGTATCCTACCTGCTGATATAGGGGGTCAGCAAAGCCAACAGACGGTGAAACACGGGGTCCGTCATCCTGAGAAAGTTCCTGAAATCATCAGGATTATTCTCACTGATCTCAAAGGCATATGACAGAACTGGTCACGCTGAAGCAACCAATTCTTGGTCCATGAACTCCTCCCCACCCTGTTCATGGACTGGACTTGTGTCAAGGTCAGGACCCCAACACCAAGCCCCCGCACAGCACGAACTCTACGAGGAGTACGCATACGAAACATGGCTAGAAAACGGTCGGCTGCTCAGAACGAAGTAACAGAACGCACTGAAGAACAGCAAGGCCTGTGAAGAGCGACCTGAAAAACAGCAACGAGCAGGCAAGATCACACAGAAAACTCCGATACGAACTGACTGCACGCACTGAAGAGCAGATACAAACCCACAAGCACAAACTGAATGGCAGAAAACGATCTGAAAGCCACGAGTCTGAAAAAGCGCGAATCGTCTCTCACCAAACTTTTACTAACACGAGATTAGCAAAAGGAGCCCAAAGGGTGCCGCGCTTGGTTCTGATCCGGCCTTTTCTAGTCTCGTCGTACGTGGTGTACGTGACCGCGTGGTTGTCGATCGGAAATTCCGACAACTTTGTGCGACCGTGTGTAGGCAAAACAAGTTTGAGCCAACATCCGTCGGAAAAAATCCTAGGATTTTGTTGTCGGAATGTCCGAACAAAGTCCGACCGTGTGTACGGGGCATAATAGTGTCACTGGTCCCCAAAAAGTGTCAAAAGTGTCAGTTAGTGTCCAGACTGTCCACCACAATGACGCAGCCCCACTATAAGTCGCTGATCACCGCAGAATACATAGTGCCCTAGATTGATGAAGAAATTTGATTTTTTTACATGTTTTTATTGGATATGTTTTATAGCAGGGCCAATTGCTTTATTAAGCTTTAACCAAGCCAGTTCCTCTCCTTCTGCATTTATTTCTGAGAAGACGGAACAGAAGTAATTGTTTAAATGGTTTGCTACATCCATGTTTCCCTCAATATAAGTGTTTTTTTCATTTTAGTGATCGCACTGTATTTTTTCCTTCCACTGCTGATGTACCTAAAAAAGGTACTCATTTTTTAATAGATTTAGCTCTTTCCTCCTCTTTCTGTGCTTCAGCAGCAATGATAATGTGTCTGGCCTCAATTGTCTATTTTTATACACTTTTTTATCAGCTACACTGCCTGTTTTCTTGAATCTCCTATATGCTGATTTGTTTCTCCTATACTATCTTACTTACATATTTAATAACTCATATTGTTGTTTTCTTCTGTTTACTACTACTAATTTGCCTGACATATAATCTAGTTGCCACCAGGATGGTAGACTTTAACAGTGGCATTACTGATTCCGGTTTGGGATGCAGACCATTACTTTTGTACAGCTTAATATTAGACCACCTGCTAGCATCATGACTAACATAACCAAAACCTTCAGCTTTGCACCAATCCTTTAACCTTAAAGTGGTTCTAAAGGCTGAATGTTTTTTACCTTCATGCATTCTATGCATGAAGGTAACAAACCCTCAATATGCAGCTTCCCCCACAACTTCTTCTAATATTTACCTGAGCCCAATCGTGATCCAGCAATGTGCATGAGAGTGGCAGATCTCTGCCTCCTGATTGGCTGAGAGACAGCAGTGGGAGCTATTGGCTCTGGCTGCTGTCGTTCACAGCTCACAGGCAGTGAGGAGGGAGTGGGGGCAGGGCCAAGCCCTGTTCTGTATGTCTAATGGACACGCAAAGCAGGGCTCAGGAGTGAGCATGCACGAGTGCCCCCATAGCAGGCAGCTTGCTATGGGGGCACTCGGAGAAAAGGAGCGGCCAGGAGCGCTAGTGGGGGACCAAGAAGAGGAGGATGTTAGACACAATGCATATCTAACATGATAGGAGATATAGAAAAAAAATTGATGTGCAAGCACCTGGAAGTGTCTACTGTGAAATTAAAAATACTTAAGCTTCCTTTCACATGGGCTTGTCCGTTTGGCAGACTCTGCTTGCAAATATAGGAAGAGATAGCCCGGCCGCCGCACACCTCACCCAGCCCGAGTGGTTAGCAGGTAAAACAGTCTTAGCTTGATTCATCCAGACTACAACTCCCCTAATTATGGTCTGGATGAATCAAGCAAAGGCTGCTTTTACCTGCTTACCCCTTGGGCCGGGTGAGGTGTGCCGATCTATCTCTTCCTATTTTTGCATTATGCTATGAAATGAAAAGCCACATTATATTGTGCCCAAAAGCTTACATTAGAGCGGAACCAAAGTAAAAAAAAAAATGCGAACAGGCAGGCTCTTTATTTAATGAGAGACATACCTCTTCTCTTCTGCAAAAAATACATCTACCGGCCTGCAATCCTCTTTTGAATGGAGAAGATGCTAGCGCCATGGGTGTCAGACCATTGGAACAGAAGTAAGTATTTTTGACTTTAGTTGCACTTTAAAAAAATCTTAACACTTGCATAAGTCTATTCATGAGTGGTTCTCTTTAAATAAGAATGGAATCATTTCTTGTTGCCTTGTTGTTGCTTTGTTTTAGTACAAGAGTGAATTTTACTAAATACCTGCAGACTTTTCCCCGTTTTTTTTAAATACAGAAGCATTTACAATGCAACTAAAACAAATTTTCAATACTGTAAAGTGACAAATCCATGCTAAGAACTGCACGTTCATAGTGACTTTTTCCAAGCAAGCATTAAATCACAAATGCTGGACGGATGGAGTTTGATAAATGGACCCCAGAAGTCTCCCACTTCTTCCATGTTACAGTTAAGAAATCCCTTCAGATACCTCCTCTGCATCATAATAATATTTCACTGCTTTTTCTGGACAGATGACAGAATTTGGCAGCCAGGATGAACTGGCAGTTCAGCTAAGCGGCAGATGATGTCACACCAACCCATGAACCTGATTCAGGAAGTGATTAGAGAGTAGAGGGAGCAGTGCATCCTGAAAATCGTCACAATAAAAAGCAATTGAAAAACAAAACACAACAGGGAAAATTGATTTGAACTAAGACAGGTGCAATTACAGAACAGGCTCTTCATTTTACAGTGTTTTGCAGGGAATATTTTCTCCTGATGACCTTTAAAAGTTTGAATTTATTTTTCAATCAAGCTCCCTGCTTTCCTCTGAAAGCTTTTTTCTTTCTCATTTTCAGAGATCATTTTGCCCCTACTGACTGTATATTCACATTTTATATACTTAGTCTTGCAGACTACGTGAGTTTGGTTACCATCAGGTAATCAAGACATCACAGCACCCAACACTGATGTCCCTTAATGCAGAGCATGTGATAGACTGCTGCGAGGAGATGTATGTTGTTTAATGTCAGGTAATTAGTTCTGGGGCGAGGAGAATTTATTGCTTCTACTGCAGGTGTAAACCTTTGATGGTAGCTTTGGCTTGCACTTGGCTGGAAAGAAGCCATAAATATTGGTGAATTACTCGCCTTTAAGAAAGCTCTGCTTTTGGGAGGGGTAAGATTAAATTATGACAATATATTATTTCTCACGCAAGGTACATTACATATCACGAAGAACATAGATGAGCAAAACATAAATTTATATTTGTCAATATGGCTAACAACGTACATGTACAGTACAATCTTATAACAAATTTAGGGGAATTTTGAGTTTATGAACATGGAGTCATCATAAATGCCATTAGTTTGAGCTGTGTTCTGTTCATAATAGAGCAAGCATAAAAGATGTGATTCAAATCAAGGCTTCTACATACACTATAATGTCAAAAGTTGCCTGCCTTTACACGCACATGAACTTTAATGCCATCCCAGTCTCGTACACACGAGTGGACTTTACGGCAGACTTTGCCCGGCGGACGGGATTTCGTCGGACAATTCGATCGTGTGTGGGCTCCAGCGGACTTTGTTTGCTCAAAAGTTGGACGGACTTAGATTTGAAACATGTTTTAAATCTATCCGACGGACTCGAGTCCGGTCGAAAAGTCCACTCGTCTGTATGCTAGTCCGACGGACAAAAAGCCACGCTAGGGCAGCTATTGGCTACTGGCTATGAACTTCCTTATTTTAGTCCGGTCGTACGTCATCACGTACGAATTCGACGGACTTTGGTGGATTGTGTGTAGGCAAGTCCGTTCATTCAGACAGTCCGTCGTAAAGTACGTTGAAAAGTCCGCCGGGCAAAGTCTGCTGTAAAATCCGACTGTGTGTACGCGGCATTAGTCCGTAGGGTTCAATATTGAGTTGGCCCACCCTTTGCAGCTATAACAGCTTCAACTCTTCTGGGAAGGCTGTCCACAAGGTTTAGGAGTGTTTCTATGGGAATGTTTGACCATTCTTCCAGAAGTGCATTTGTGAAGTCAGGCACTGATGTGAACAAGAAGGTCTGGCTTGCTGTCTCTGCTCTAATTCATCCCAAAGGTGTTCTATCAGGTTGAGGTCAGGACTCTTTGCTGGCCATTCAAGTTCCTCCACCCCAAACTCGCTCACCCATGTCTTTATGGACCTTGCTTTGTGCACTGGTGCACAGTGCTGTTGGAACAGGAAGGAGCAATCCCCAAACTGTTCCCACAAAGTTGTGAGCATGAAATTGTCCAAAATGTCTTGGTATTCTGATGCATTAAGAGTTTCCTTCACTGGAACTAAGGGGCCAAGCCCAACGCCTAAAAAACAACTCCACACCATAATCCCCCCTCCACCAAAGGATTTGGACCGGTGCAGAAAGCAAGGTCCATAAAGACATGGATGAGCGAGTTTGGGGTGAAGGAACTTGACTGGCCTGCACAGAGTCCTGACCTTAACCCGATAGAACACCTTTGGGATGAATTAGAGTGGAGACTGCGAGCCAGGCCTTCTCGTCCACATCAGTACCTGACCTCACAAATTTGCTTCTGGAAAAATGGTCAAACATTCCCATAGACACACTCCTAAACCTTGTGGACAGCCTTCCGAGAAGAGTTGAAGCTGTTATAGCTGCAAAGGGTGGGCCAACTCAATATTGAACCCTACGGACTAAGACTGGGATGCCATTAAAGTTGATGTGCATGTAGAGGCAGGTGTCCCAATACTTTTGATGTAAGTGTGTGTATGGGGTCTTGAATGTATTGAACAATTAAGAGCAGGGCCATCACAAGGGGTGCACAGGAGGGACGGCTGCCCTGGGTGCAATTGTTTACTGCAGGGATGGGGGCGTCCTGTGCCATTTGCTTCTGTTACAAGGCTGACAGGAGTAGTGACAGCGAAATCACAGCTAACCCTAAAGCCTCGTACGCACAATCGGATTTTCCGATGGGAATTGTGTGATGACAGGCTGTCGGTCTAAAATCCGACCGTTTGTATGCTCCATCGGACAATTGTTGTCTGACTTTCTGCGGACAAATGTTGGATGGCAGGCTTTAAAATTTTCCACGGACAAATGTCTGTTGTCGGATTTTCCGAGCGTGTGTACACAAGTCCGTTGGACAAAAGTCCAAAGTACAAACACGCATGCTCGGAAACAAGGACAAGCTGGAAGCGGTCGGTCTTGTAAACTAGCATTCGTAATGGAGGATTAACATTTGTGACGTGGCAAATTATGAAATCTAGAAATGCAGCTCACAATTCTCTTCTTCTTTAATGGGATAATAATGAAGCTGCTTTGCTGGTGATACTGATGGAGTTATTGCAAACGGATTTTCAAAGTTTTTTTTTTCTAATGATATCAAGAATAATATTAATATGCTTGCTATTTTTTTTTTTTTTTTTTTTGGTGCAAGTTACCACAACACCATTATCCCGTAGTTTTTAAGATCAAAGATACAACTATATTGGTGTCCCTTGTTAATTTTACATTGTATTTTTTAAAATGTAACTGCCTACTCCAAAACTGTCATTTGAAGTAAAACACAGAGCCAAGTATTATTCTCCACAATTTTTTTTATTGTGCATTAAAAAAAGAAAACAAATAAAATTAGACATGCTATCTGCAAATAAAACGTAACTAAAAAGTACATTCTATGCATCCAAAAATATTGAAAATATACAAAATCAAATCATTATTCAACCAAAAAATAAAATAAAAGTCTCATGCATGTGTCCTGCTTCTTAATATAGGGGGTCAGCAATGCCAAGAGTTGGTGAAAGCAGGGGTCCGTCGTCCTGAGATAATTCCAAAATCATCCGGATTATTCTCCTGGAGCTCCCGCAGCAAAGGCATATGACATAATTGGTCACAATTAATAAAGCAACCAATTTTTGGTCAAAGAAATCCTCTTCCTCCTGTTCCTGCACTAGACTTGGGTCAAAGCAATAACTCCAAGGCCAATAATAAATAACACGTTATCTCCTCCGATTTTGCAACATGGCTGGTTGACGAACGGCCGTTCAAAAACAAACTGAAAAGCGCAAAATGAAAAGAGCGAAATGAAAAGCACGAATCAACACTCACCAAACTTCTACTAACCCGAAATTAGCGTGAAGGAGCCCAAAGGGTGGCGCTAAAGAGCTGAAAAAAACATGTAGTACATCACTGTGTTCGTGTTTGTTGGCCTGACAATTCCTTGCTGTTTGTATGCAAGACAAAATCCAGGGACACGCCTTCGGACAAAAGTCAGAGGAATCCAATCGTGTTTATGAGGCTTAAGGGAAGGGGGGGGCACAGCTTGGCAACTTTGCCCTGGGCACTGGATGACCTTGTCCCGGAGTGCTTAGGAGTGTATTTACAGTATGTGTTTAGAGTGACCTTTGTGTGGAATGCAACTAGAAAACCTTAAAAAGAAGTTAGGGCTAATGGCAAAGCAGAACATTAATAAAATGGGGAGCTGTTGAATTCACTACATATACTAAAAACATACAGTATCTTTGCCATATTTACTTGCAAGAAGAGCAGCTATCAGGAAGTTTAAGCTCCTAAATATTACAGAAATAGTGTACTACCTGTGTTGCCAGTTGAATGTTGGCCCTAATGAGGACTAAAGCAAAGAATCTAAGGAATCGCCTTAGTGTTCACCAGAGCACCCTGCAGGGAGTGAGTGGATGGGCTTTGCTGGAAACGGTTCCCAGCTTTGAGCCCTCAGATACACCCGGACTGGCAACAGCGAACAGAAAGCAGAAACAAGGCAAAGTGTAGAATCATGAGGCAAAATAGTGGTCAAATGGGCAAGAGGTCAAGACAGGTGGACAAGAGGGTTAATTACTAAACAGGCAAAGGGCATTAACTGGCTTTAGGAACTTGAGCAGAATCATGGGAACAGGAGCCTGGGAACAACTTGCCGACCCACCACAGTACTTTTACTAAAGTGGGGCGGCAGCTACAGCCACAACGATGTACTAGTATGTCCCTGCCTGCTCCTGGGTCTGGGGGTGTGCGCGAGCCCCTGCCCCCCTGTGTTTTCACACAGCAGGAGTTCATCAACAGATCCTGCCCAATGATTAATGGCCAGGACTTGCTGATCGGCTGTGTCAAATCATAGCCTAGAGCTCTGTGTTGGTAAACAACACATAGCTCTATACAGAGGGAGCGTTTTCTTTCTTTATTTTCCCTGCTAAACAGGGAAATGAAATAAACCCATCTGTAGTACGAAGCAGCAAACAGTAAACACATTAAAACTTGCTAGGGACACAATTAGTGTCACTGGTGATGCCAGTGTCAGTTAGTCAGTGCCCACAAAGTGTCAGTTAGTGTCAGATTGTCTGCCACACTATCACAGTCCCACTATAATGCCCCGTACACACGGTCGGATTTTCCGACGGAAAATGTGTGATAGGACCTTGTTGTCGGAAATTCCGACCATGTGTAGGATCCATCACACATTTTCCATCGGATTTTCCGACACACAAAGTTTGAGAGCAGGATATAAAATTTTCCGACAACAAAATCCGTTGTCGGAAATTCCGATCGTGTGTACACAAATCCGATGGACAAAGTGCCACGCATGCTTAGAATAAATAAAGAGATGAAAGCTATTGGCCACTGCCCCGTTTATAGTCCCAACGTACGTGTTTTACGTCACCGCGTTTAGAACGATCGGATTTTCCGACAACTTTGTGTGACCGTGTGTATGCAAGACAAGTTTGAGCCAACATCCGTCGGAAAAAATCCTAGGATTTTGTTGTCAGAATGTCCGAACAAAGTCCGACCGTGTGTACGGGGCATTAGTCCACGATCATCGCCATTACTAGTATATAAAAAAAATAGATAAAAATTCCAGTATACATCCCATAGTTTGTAAACGCAATAACTTTTACTCAAACCAATTAATACAATTATTAGGATTGTTTTACCAAACATAT
Source organism: Lithobates clamitans (assembly GCA_037952925.1). Lineage (NCBI taxonomy): Eukaryota > Metazoa > Chordata > Amphibia > Anura > Ranidae > Lithobates > Lithobates clamitans. Next base: position 641,237 of record JBBGZY010000187.1, on the reverse strand, counting down.
TTGGCAGAATACATTTTGACCTATATTTATGAAGAAATTATATTTTTTAATTTTTTTTTTTTGGATATGTTTTATAGCAGAAAGTAAAAAATATATATATATATATTTTTTTAATTTATGCTTGTTTTTCATTTATATATATATAAAAAATAAAAACCCAGTGGTGATCAAATACCACCAAAAAAGCTCTGTTTTGGGGAGAAAAAATTATATAAATTTAATTTGGGTACAGCGTTGCCCGACCGCGCAATTGTCAGATAAAGGAGCACAAAATAGCTTCTCCAGACAGACATAATATAAGAGAAAGTGCTCTTTAGCATTTCTCAATAAGAATCAGCAAGGGGAGCATGAGAATGCCTAAACACACCAACTGAATATGTTTTGCCACAGCTTTCCAGGGGTAGGGAAGCCTTTTGCACAGCAAGGGATCCAGCAATGGGTCCAGGTGAGAAACAAGAGACTGACTCAGCAGAGACTAATGCCGCGTACACTCGAGCGGAATTTCCGTCAGAAAAAACTTGGATGGTTTTTCTGACGGAATTCCGCTCAAGTTTGCCTTGTATACACACGGTCACACAAAAGTTCTCTGAACTTTCGACCATCAAGAACGCGGTGACGTACAACACTACAACGAGCCGAAAAATGTAGTTCAATGCTTCCGAGCATGCGTCGAATTGTTTCCGAGCATGCGTGATTTTTTGCGCGTCCGAATTGCATACAGACGATCGCATTTTCGGGTAGGAACTTTTTCCGACCGACAAATAGAGAACCTGCTCTCAATCTTTTGCTGGTTGGAATTCTGCCAGCAAAAGCCCGATGGAGCATACACACGGTCGGAATTTCTGACCAAAAGCTCACATCTGACTTTTGCTGGCAGAATTTCTGATCGTGTGTCCGCAGTATTAGCTGCATCAGCAGCAGACAGCAGCACAGGGCAATTCTGAAGACAATGAACTGTGCACAAACCTTGAAAAATGTTGGGTCTGTGCCCAACTCATAATTACATCATGTTGAATAATAGTTTTACACTGCAAAAGATGTGTTAAAAACATTTTACATTAATAATGGATGTAAATACAGAAGATGGCAGCTGCTTGCTTTTCATTAGTGGCATCTCCTGTAAATCTCACACTGGACTGTAAGGGGTCCAAAGAACCCCTTTAGAAGTTCATTTTATAGAGAAACCATAAAGATTGTTTAAAATGAAGTAAGCATTACTTTTTTTTTATTAACACAGCATGCATGCTTGAAAAAAGCAGACAACTTTGAAATAGGTTGGTACATCAAAGTGAAAATGCATTTTCTTTTTGATGGGCTTCACTGTAAAATCACTACCATGGTTTTAACTATAATGTATGGTTGGGCTTTTTAAAAAAGACCTCACATTTCTAGTGTATGTAACAAACCTCTATATATTCAGTATGTACAGTATCTCACAAAAGTGAGTACACCCCTCACATTTAGTAAATATTTTATTATATCTTTTCAACACTGAGGAAATGACACTTTGCTACAATGTAAAGTAGTGAGTGTACAGCTTGTATAACAGTGTAAATTTGCTGTCCCCTCAAAATAAATCAACACACAGCCATTAATGTCTGTGTGTGTCATTAAACCGCTGGCAACAAAAGTGATTACACTCCTAAGTGAAAATGTAAAAATTGGGCCCAATTAGCCATTTTCCCTTCCCGGTGTCATGTGACTCGTTAGTGTTACAAGGTCTCAGGTGTGAATGGGGAGCAGGTGTGTTAAATTTGATGTTATTGCTCTCACTTTCTCATACTGGTCACTGGAAGTTCAACATGGCACCTCATTGTAAAGAACTCTCTGATGACCTGAAAAAAAGAATTGTTGCTCTACATGAAGATGGCCTAGGCTATAAGAAGATGAAGGTAAAGGTGATGGACTGGCCAAACATGTCTCCAAACCTAAACCCTATTGAGCATCTGTGGGGCATCCTCAAATGGAAGGTGGAGGAGCACAAGGTCTCTAACATCCACCAGCTCTGTGATGTCGTCATGGAGGAGTGGAAGAGGACTCCAGTGGCAACCTGTGAAGCTCTGGTGAACTCCATGGCCAAGAGGGATAAGGCAGTGATGGAAAATAATGGTGGCCACGCAAAATATTGACACTGTGAGCCCAATTTGGACATTCTCACTTAGGGGTGTACTCACTTATGTTGCCAGCGGTTTAGACATTGATGGCTGTGTGTTGCGTCATTTTGAGGGCACAGCAAATCTACACTGTTATACAGGCTGTACACTCACTACTTTACATTGTAGCAAAGTGTAATTTCTTCAGTGTTGTCACATGAAAAGATATAATAAAATATTTACAAAAATTTGAGGGTTGTACTCACTTTTGTGAGATACTGTATAACAGTAATTCAATTTATGTTTTCTGTAAGGCAACTAGTAAATTTAGCTGTGCTAGGTGATAACTAACCTGGCCGATTTATAGTATTTGTGTTCATTTGGGTTTTCTCCTAAGGCTGGTTTAACTGTGGTTCCTCCCTTCTGTCTATATGTGGCATTGTTGCCTTTGGCATTAGTAAGATGAGCCTCAGTTAGACTGAGTTATGAGTATGCATATCTCTTTCAGCCAAGTAGGAGTTGCATGGCACTGAGCATACTAGGAGAGAATATATATTTGGAGGAAGTCAGGTGATTGGAGTCCTCCCACTAGACCTTGGTCTGAAGTGGATGTATGAGGAACAGCCGTGTTGGGTGAGGCCTTAAGTCTAAGGTCTGGCCATGTGCTCGAGGCTGTGCCAGAGAGAGCCTGTTTGCTGCATAGGGCATTGGAGAGGCTCTGCCAGAGAGAGAGAGGGAGCCTTTTGTTGCCTGGTGGCATGAGGAAAAGGATGGAGGTCTGAGATGAAGTATCAGATGTTACTCTTTATGCGCCAGAGACTGTGGAGAGGCTGGGAAAGTGTCAAGAGGGACTCATCCAAGGAAACCCTGCACGGTGTTGTGAGATTTTGGTTGCTATAGGAGACAGCTGTTGGGTGCAGGCTTAAGGCCATTGTTCTGTATTGTTGTCTACCTGGCTGTTTGGTTTTCCAGCTCTGCTGATCTGTCTGCCTACTGTCCCAGGGTGTTCTGTGCCCTAACACTCTCTCTTTTCTGCAACTATCAACACCCACCATGCTGAAGAACCAGCACTCTGAGGTGAAATGTCAGCCCTCCCTGATTCCAGGGGTTAGAGGGGCACTACATATATATATATATATATACTCTGTATATAAATATATATTTTATATTCACAGAAACAAATGCATGCAGAGGTCAGAGCTAAAGAAGGGTGAAAGTAAGATGCCGATGGGGGATGCAGACGTAGGCAGCTGTGGAAGAAGGCTTAACTCTGCACTCTGTGTGTAGCACACCCCTAAACTCTGCACTCTGTATGCAGTACAACCCTAAACTCTGCACTCTGTGTGTAGCGCACCCCTAAACTCTGCACTCTGTATGCAGTACAACCCTAAACTCTGCACTCTGTGTGTAGAGCACCCCTGAACTGTGCACTCTGAGTGTAGAGCACCCCTGAACTCTGCATGCAGCACACCCCTAAACTCTGCACTCTGTACATTATGCTCTCCTAGCATTTAATGCCCCTGTATGACCCTCACACTGTTAGTGAAATGTGACCGCACCCACTATTTAATGCAGTTTGAAGAGTGTATGTGTGTATGAGGGGGGGGGGGGTCGTGGTTGAGTTCCTGCATCTATTTTTTGAGAAAAAAAACCTTGGGCTCTGCCCACTGCCATCATTACTGACTGATAGGAAGCTGACAGCTGTGAAGAAGACAGCATCCTTGACAGCCAGTGGCAGGTGGGGAGGGGGAAGAAATAGCAAACATGCAGCTCTACTATACAAGAAACAGAGACAGGCACTCTGTCCTGTCTCTGTATGACAATTTACAGTTGATCTTAATTACCTCCAGTTGTGTTATCTACTAACTGGCGGTAATTCATTTTTAATTTGTTGAAGTAATTCCCCACTTTGTAATTCTCTACTTTTTTTTCCTGAATCTCCCGATTTCCTGAATCTCCCGCACATTTCAGTAGCGCTACCAAAAATGATAACAGGGCTTTTTGAGTGAGGACCTTTTAAAGGGCCATAACACCAGAGAAGTGGTGCTCATGCTTTATTGAGTTCCCTTGCCAGTGTTCTAATAAAAAACACTGCGGTTTCTGCATCCCTTTACACGTATTTAACTCTTGGGGAGTATCTCAACAAGACTGAAATTTCTATTACATGGGATGCTTAAAATGTGACTTGTGCCTTAGTACAGACTTCTAGGGGAAAAAAAAGAGCCAATAACACCAGCAGGAATTAGCATTTCTGGGAGCATTTCGTACATTAGTTGTGTACAGTACATTTTTCAATACATTTTTGTGGCTGCAGATGAAAAGGAGAGGTCGCTCTTAAATTACAATATGGCTTGTGTAGCAATTGTTGATATTGTTAATATGCTATTCTTTTCCAGAAATATGGAGTAATCCTTTAAATGAGGAGGGAAAAAGGAGAGGCAAAACTAAAAGAGACAATTATATCTAATTCTTTTGCTCATCAAACACTGGGAGCTTGGTCAAGATAATAGAGGGTAACAGGGGTACTGTATATCCTGCACCAAGTTGAATTGTAGATATAGGTCTTGGCTATGATCTTTAAACATATCATGTTCTCTGTATGTATGTATAGTACATTGCCGCTACTTTACAACCCCACCACACTATTCCCAGGTGAACAAGTAGTTGGGAAATGAAAGGCAGGTGAATTTAAGTTAGTGAAGTTGTTGCACAAATAAAAGCACATATTAAGTTGAAAGCCCATAATAGAAATGTTATACATTTCCTTAAAGGAGTTGTAAAGGCAGATGATTTTTTTTATCTTAATGCATTCTATGCATTAAGATAAAAACCCTTTGTGTGTAGCAGCCTCCCCAGCACCCCCTAATTACTTACCTGAGCCCCATCTCTTTCCAGCGATGTCTACAAATGTCTAAGCCTTCTGGGACACTCCTCCTGATTGGCTGAGACACAGCAGTGGCGCCATTGGCTCCCAAAGCTATCAAAGTCAGTCAGCCAATCAGGGGAGAGAGGGGGCGGGGCCGGGTCAGGGCTCCGTGTCTGAATGGACACACGGAGCTGTGACTTGGCTCGGGTGCTCCTATAGGAACCTGCTGACTCTGGGGGAACACGATACGAGGGAGGGGCAAGGAGCAGCAAAGAAGGACCCGAGAAGAGGAGGATCCGGGCTGCTCTGTGCAAAACCAACTGCACAGAAGAGATAAGTATAACATGTTTGTTATTTTTTTTTATTTTTTTAAACGAGCCTTTACAAGTCATCTGCTTAGATTGGTGTTCTCAACCTTTTTTGAGTCAAGGCAACCTTTAAAATTATGCACATTCTGTCTCATAGCACCCCATTCAAAAATGTAAAAAGCTAAATTAAACATTTTACATATTGCAACAGAATCCACACATGTAGAACACTCAACATTGGAGGTTATTCATTCTTGCAAAGCAAATACACCTTTGCACATTAATTAGTATTCCAACGTTTCTCTTCTCCCTTAGTTTCTCTCCCTCACTTAGCTAATGTGACCCCAGTGCTGATGGGGAAGAGCAAACAAGGATGCTGTGCAGGTGCCCAACGTCCTCCTTATCAACCAATGATGTCATCAGTTGATAGTATGCCAGTAGCTGGCCCACATGGTGCCCAAGGTTGTTTTGCTGCACAATACAAACCAGTGGCTTTATGTAACAAAAAGGTGGACATAATCCACTCGCTCGCTTTTTGACAATTTTGGGGTGATGGTGGTGAGCATACATACAGTATATCTTGATTTTTATTTCAACTGTTTGAATGTAGCTATTGAACATATGCTGATCATATGTTCATACATATACTGCAGCACCAGTTGGATGTAACGCACAAACACATACTTACAAACAGCAGGTCTTTCTTGAAACTCTGACTTGTAGTCGGTTTTATTTGAAAGGATTGCAATAGAAACAGACAGAACAAAACTGAAAATAAATCATCACCATCCAGCCATTAATTAAACAGGACAGTTTTCTACCTGACTGGTAAAGGGTTTCTCCCAGTCACCTACGAAACATGCAATTTACAAAGCTTTTCTTTATCTTACAGAGTGATTTCCACATGCAGCTCTCCCAGGTGGCTATCCTCAATCCCAGGCCAGACCACCATCTTCTTTATCCCACCTGCTGCTGTTCAAAAGTGGGAAGCGAAACCCGGCTTGATTCCATGCTTCCAAGGTGGCCTAGAACACATGGATCGATTTCCACCTTAGTTTGCCACATATGAAAGCATGCAAGGTAAAAAATGCTGTCCCCCAACCACCTTGCTTTTCATTATGTCTATATATATATATATATATATATATATATATATATATATATATATATACAGCCATTTGCTAAAATCATTTAAGTTCATTTTTTTCCTCATTAATGTACACCCCATATTGACAGAAAAACACAGAATTGTTGACATTTTTGCAGATTTATTAAAACAGAAAAACTGAAATATCACATGGTCCTAAGTATTCAGATCCTTTGCTGTGACACTCATATATTTAACTCAGGTGCTATCCATTTCTTCTAATCATCCTTGAGATGGTTCTACATCTTCATTTGAGTCCAGCTGTGTTTGATTATACTGATTGGACTTGATTGGGAAAGCCACACACCTGTCTATATAAGACCTTACAGCTCACAGTGCATGTCAGAGCAAATGAGAATCATGAGGTCAAAGGAACTGCCTGAAGAGCTCCGAGACAGAATTGTGTCAAGGCACAGATCTGGCCAAGGTTACAAAAAAAATTCTGCTGCACTTAAGGTTCCTAAGAGCACAGTGGCCTCCATAATCGTTTGGGATGACCAGAACCCTTCCTAGAGCTGGCCGTCCGGCCAAACTGAGCTATCGGAGGAGAAGAGCCTTGGTGAGAGAGGTAAAGAAGAAAGATCACTGTGGCTGAGCTCCAGAGATGCAGTCGGGAGATGGGAGAAAGTTGTAGAAAGTCAACCATCACTGCAGCCCTCCACCAGTCGGGGCTTTATGGCAGAGTGGCCCGACAGAAGCCTCTCCTCAGTGCAAGACACATGAAAGCCCGCATGGAGTTTGCTAAAAAAAACACCTAAAGGACTCCAAGATGGTGAGAAATACGATTCTCTGATCTGATGAGACCAAGATAGAACTTTTTGGCCTTCATTCTAAGCGGTATGTGTGGAGAAAACCAGGCACTGCTCACCACCTGTCCAATACAGTCCCAACAGTGAAGCATGGTGGTGGCAGCATCATGCTGTGGGGGTGTTTTTCAGCTGCAGGGACAGGACAACTGGTTGCAATCGAGGGAAAGATGAATGCGACCAAGTACAGGGATATCCTGGATAAAAACCTTCTCCAGAGTGCTCAGGACCTCAGACTGGGCCGAAGGTTTACCTTCCAACAAGACAATGACCCTAAGCACACAGCTAAAATAACGAAGGAGTGGCTTCACAACAACTCCATGACTGTTCTTGAATGGCCCAACCAGAGCCCCGACTTAAACCCAACTGAGCATCTCTGGAGAGACCTAAAAATGGCTGTCCACCAACGTTTATCATCCAACCTGACAGAACTGGAGAGGATCTACAAGGAGGAATGGCAGAGGATCCCCAAATCCAGGTGTGAAAAACTTGTTGCATCTTTCCCAAAAAGACTCATGGCTGTATTAGATCAAAAGGGTGTTTATACTAAATACTGAGCAAAGGGTCTTAATACTTAGGACCATGTGATATTTAAGTTTTTCTTTTTTAATAAATCAGCAAAAATGTCAACAATTCTGTGTTTTTCTGTAAATATGGGGTGCTGTGTGTACATTAATGAGGAAAAAAATGAACTTAAATGATTTTAGCAAATGGCTGCAATATAACAAAGAGTGAAAAATTTAGGGGGTCTGAATACTTTTCGTCCCCACTATATATATATATATATATATATATATATATATATATATATATATATATATAAATGCATCTATGTTGTCTTATACAGTAGCAGGCTTTACTCCAGCTACATTTTCACAAGTTATTTTGTTTATATTTAGCAAGGCACTATCTATAAAAACAGCAGTTATTGCGAAAAAAATATATATGATTTTATATATTTAATACCCCCCCATCCAAATTATTTATTTGCAATCTAGGCATTTCTGAATAGAATGTTCATATTTCAGGATACAAACTTTCAAATGAATGCTTTCAACTGCAAGCTCCCCGGAGAGAACTGGTTTATTTACCTTTTCTATAGGCCTCGTTTCTTTATGCCTCTTAAATAATGTGACAAAAGATCCAGTCTACACCATTTCTCTCTGAAGGCCAAGTGCGGTGTGTTAAAGCTGCTACCGAAAAAAAAAAATGAGAGAGCAGCAAATTAAAACACAACCTAAGTAATCAGCAACGTCCGGGTTACATTAAAATGACTGCAGCATTTCACAGTAGTCTTCCACTTGATTATTTTTGTGCTAAATAATTACAAAGTTGAGGGGAAAAATATGGTAATCTAAGGTGGGTTTGTGGGCAGTAAACACCAGAGGCCAGTTAGGCCAGATATGAATGTGTCCGTTCCACATAATGCATACCTCAATACCACAAGTTAAATAGCAAGTTATAAAAATATCTTAGAGAACGTAAATGAAGCAAGTAATGGCAAAAATGCATGACTGCAACGATTAGACTAAATCTTTCATGACTCTCGTACATAGGTTTATCCAATTTAATTGACAATTTAAGAGAAATATGTGACAATATCTGGCTTTTAGCCTTGATCAACGTCCTCGCCGCCGTTCCTCATCCAAGATCTTGTCAAACATTTATCATTTGCTTTATGTAGCTATGAACAGCTATTACTCGTTCTCTGCCTAATGTGGTCAAATTTGGATTTTCTTCTGCTTATTACATTCGAAAGAGAAACAAATCAGTTTATGGGAAGACAGGTAAGGCCCATAATCCATCTAAAATTAAAAATGTTGTCAAATCATTTCTGAGATTAATCAGAGAAGAACATGGAAACTATTTCAAATAAACACAGTGGACTGAAATTGCGTGCAGAACATAAAAATGTGTTAAATATATTTTTTGTGTATTAAATAAGTGGAAAATTATGTTTTGTAGGCCCATTAAAGGCAAAATGTACAATTCTTTATCAGAAAAGTAATTTTACTCCCAAAGTTCCCTGCACCATTATGATGTCATTCCATTTGAGGATCAGGAGCCTTTTAACATGTTATACATGAAAAGTATAAGTGACTCTTTATTTACCATTGCCTCTATAGGACATTTGTGACAGCACAAATGTTCAGAGGACCCGAGATCCTCCTTAGAGGTTCGAATGAGCAGCCATGAAAGAGGTCTTCTCTATCCTTGTATCTCTCCGTTGCAGATACCATCGCCAAAAAAAGGAAGGGCAAAGTGTGCATTGGTTATAGTGGCAAACAACATGGGCTACCGGAAGATGAGCAGGGTACAGAAGAACACAATGGAGTACTCTAAGGTGCTAAAGTGTATGTCTAGGCATTACCAAATTTACCCACAAAACATTGATTCTCCTACAGCAGTGGTCACCAACCTTTTTGGCACCAGGGGCCGCTTTCACGGCAGCCAATTTTTCCAGGGAGGGGGACAGGGATTGGGGAGGGGCTAATAATGGAGCCTATCCTCAGCCCTCCTTTACAGCACAGTCCCCCCTTTATATCAGTGTCCTCAGTTCCCCTTTACATCACAGTTTCCCTTTACATTACAGTGCCCCTTTACAGTGCAGTCCCTTTTACATCACAGTGCCCCTTTACATTAATGTAACGGAGGCACTGTAATGTAAAGAGGGGCTGTAATGTAAAGGGGGCATTGTAATCTAAAGAGGAATGCTATGTAAGGGGGGGCACTGTAATGTAAAGGGGGGCTGTAATGTAAGGGGTTCTGCACTGTAAAGGGGGCACTGTGATATAAAGGGGACTGCACTGTAAAGGGGGCACTGTGATATAAAGGGGACCGCACTGTAAAGGGGTACTGTAATGATTATATTAGTCCCTTTTACATTACAGTGCCCCTAGCAACCACAGCCTCCTCCATCACAGTGCCTCTGCAATCTGCCCCCCCCCCCACTGACATATGACACTTCCCTATTCTAATGTCTGCCTCCCCTGCCTAGGACTCTTACATTTGGCAGGGCAGAGGCTGTAATCAGTCCCTGCTTCCTCTCCCAGCTCCCTTGCCCATCCAACGATGTCATCCTATCAGCAGGGCAGGGGGCGGGAGGAGCTCTCCATTCTAATCCGCAGTCCCCTGCCCTGCCGTTGGCCGAGTGGGCGGAGCTGGGAGAGGACAAACAGGCATGTCTCCTGCTGTGCAGCCCCATCATCAACAGGCCACGGACCGGCACTGGTCCGTGGCCCGGGGGTTGAGGACCCCTGCCCTACAGCATATCTTAGCAATATTTTATCTTTGACCTTATTCCTGTAGCAAGAAACAGCTTTTCTTATTCCCTGTAATATTATCAGGCTTGTAAAGTTCTTGCAGGGGACAGTTGCTGGTCAGTTCCTACTAACATAGGTATGCCCTCAGAGCCAAGGTTTCAAAGCAGCAGTATTGCTTTGCTTAGAAAGAAATCAATGTATGAGTACGGCAGCAGAGCAGCTTTCTTGTGCTAGATTACATACCTAGTACGTGATCCAGCACTTCCAAGTAGGGAGTGCCAATGCAGCGTGTTACAGCACAAGCCAATCGGCAAGAAGGAAGACAGGACAGAGCTCTGTCAATGTAAACAATACAGAGCTCTGTCTTGTCAACGGGGATGTGCTGGTTTTTGTTTCCCTACAAAGCAGGGAATGATAATCAGCACATCCCTAGTAAAAGCACCTCACAGTAGACACATCAAGCATTATTAGGCACACATTTAACCCTTTGATCGCTCCAGATGTTAACCCTTCCCAGGCAGTGTTATTAGTACAGTGACAGTGCATATTTTTAGCACAAATCACTGTATTAGTATCACTGGTTCCCACAAAGTGTCAGTTAGTGTCAGACTGCCAACCATACTATCACAGTCCCATTATAAGTCGCTGTTTGCCAACATTACTAGTACATAAAAAAAAATTCCAGTATACAGTATATACCATAGTTTGTAGATGCTATAACATTCACGTAAAACCTATAAATATATGCTTATCAGTATTTTTTTTACCAAAAATATGTAGCAGAATAAATATTGGTCTAAATTTATGAGCAAATTAGATTTTTTCAGTTTTTTATTTGGTATGTTTTATAGCAGAAAGTAATAAATTTTCGTTTTTTTTTTCAAAATTTTCGTTTTTTTTTTTTATAGTTCAAAAAATAAAAAACCCAGTGGTGATCAAATACCACCAAAAGAAAGCTCTACTTATGGAGGGGGGGAAATTATATAAATTTCAGTTAGTTTGTCTGTTAACATAACGCAGTGCCAAAAAGTAAACAATTTTTCTGGTGATATTTTGATTGGATAAATGGAACTGATGATTTAACCACTTCAGCCCCGGAAGGATTTACCCACTTCCTGTCCCAGCCATTTTTCGATACAGCACTGCATCGCTTTAACTGACAATTGCACAGTCGTGCGACCTTGTACCCAAACAAAACTGACGTCCTTTTTTCCCACAAATAGAGCTTTCTTTTGGTGGTATTTGATCATCTCTGCGGTTTTTATTTTTGCACTATAAACAAAAAAAAAAAAACGAAAATTTTGAAAAAAAACTATATTTTTTACTTTATGCTATAATAAATATCGAAAAAAAAAATTCTTCATCAGTTTAGGCCAATATGTATTCTGCTACAAATTTTTGGTAAAAAAAAAATCACAATAAGCGTATATTGATTGATTTCCGTAAAAGTTATAGTGCCAACAAAATAGGCGATATATTTATGGCATTTTTATTATTATTTTTTTTTTACTAGTAACAGCGGTGATCAGCGATTTTTAGCAGAACTGCAACATTGTGGCAAACAGATCAGACACTTTTGACTTTTTTGGGATCATTGCCATTTATACAGCGATCAGAGCTAAAAATAGCCACTGATTACTGTATAAATGTCACTGGCAGGGTAGGGGTTAGCACTAGGGGGCAATCAAGGGGTTAAGTGTGTCCTAGGGAGGTGTTTCTAACTGTGGGGGGAGTGTAATGGCAGGGAGTAGAGAGAGATTGCTGTTCCTGATCACTAGGAGCAGCAGATCTCTCTCTACTTTCTGACGGAACGGGGATCTGTCAATGTAAACAGACAGATCTGCCTCTCTAAGGAACGATTGCGGGTTGCAGGTGAACATCACGAACATCACGCCCGCCGGCCACGCCCATCGTCTCCGTCGACGCACCGTGGGCATGCGCGCCACCAGCGGCACCCACACGCCCGCTATAGCTCTTAAAGCGGCCGCCGTACAGCTACGGCAATTCACGCAGCAGTGCCAACCTGTCTCTGTATAACTGTATAACGACGGCAGCTAGTCGGCAAGCAGTTAAATTGAAGAAAGTTTTATTTGCTTAAAGATTGGTTTACACTGAAAACCATATTTCCCAACCGTCCCGGATTCGCTGAGACCATCCCGGTGTCACGCAAATCTGGGCCGAATCCCACAGTGGAGCCCAGCGCCGCAACAAGTTCTGGGACTTGACTCCACTAGTCTACCTTGTAGATGCATGTTTCGTGGCAGCTGTCAAGTCTACGACTCATTCAGTGCCCAGCCAGCACAGCCCCCCTCCCCTGCTCACTTACCCGCCCACCTGCTGGCTCTACATCCAGTACAAAGAGAGACAAGGAGGAAGGCTAGGTCTGCTCCACCCCTCCTCATGTACTCCTGTGCCTGCCCACAACCCCTGGCATGCAGCCAATGCTGTGCCTGTGAAAGGGTTGTGTGGGAGCGGGAATTTTGAAGCAGTGCACATGATGTCATTGCCCGAGCCTCTGGAGAACAGCCAGCCTCGGGTGAGTGAACTCTCTCCTCTCTCTCTTCCTTCTATCTAATCCTTCCTTCCACATAATATATTGATCCTTCCTGCCTTCTATGTGCCATAGTGATCCTTCCTTCCTGCCTTCCATGTGCTACAGTGATCCTTCCTTCCTGCATTCCATGTGCCATAGTGATCCTTCCTTCCTGCCTTCCATGTGCCACAGTGATCCTTCCTTCCTGCTTTCCATGTGCCATAGTAATCCTTCCTTCCTGCTTTCCATGTGCCATAGTAATCCTTCCTTCCTGCCTTCCATGTGCCATATTGAACCTTCCTTCCTTTCAGATACACTAAAACATAATAACTTAACAATAAACTTTCCTTTTGAAGATTCAGAGAAAGAGGGCAGCAATCCTCTGGGGCATTCTCATACCAAGGATATGTTCTGCCAGGGTAGGAAGATGGTTAATTCACATACCCATAACATTTCCAGCTTCCTCCTGAAATCCATTTACCTTGTAACAGATTGGAAGTTTGTCCACTTAGGATAAGGGCTTGTATACAAAAGTGGCTGCACATTAGGCTGTGTACAATGTATAGAGCTCTGAGGAAAGGGACATGACCCCCGAAACGCATCAGCTTTCCAACAATTTGGTCCTAGGTCGAGTTTCACTGCGTTCAGCTGGAGTGTATCAGTATTGCCTGAATTTCTATATCAGTATGTGAGCATCCATTTGTCGCTTTGGATTCAATAGATTTATTTTTAGTAATGCACAAGGTGTTTGCGCTCTCCTGTGTGTTTTTTGCTTTGTGTACAATGTATGCCCACAATGTGAGCTGTGTAGGGGCGGTGTGATGTGTTATTACTATGCATCTCACTGATTACTTTTTTGCTTCCTTTTAAAGCGGCTGTAAACCGATGGACATTTTTTTTTTTGTACCTCCAAGTTAATGTCATAATGTGCTAGTATGCATCGCATACTAGCACATTATGTTAAACTTACCTTAAAACGAAGCTCTTCCAGCGCCAAGATGTCAGCACTGCAGGCACTCTCATCTTCATTCGTCTTGCTTCCGGGTTTGCGGACCCCAGCTCTGTGACTCGCCGGAGCCGCAATGACGTCACTCCCGCACATGCGCGTGGGAGACGCTGTTCACGGCACAGGGCTCTTAAGAAAGGGCACGGTTGCCGTTCCTTTAGAACACATGCGCCAGTGATGTCACTGGCTACATGTAATGTAAATATTTCCTAAACAGTGCATGTTTAGGAGATATTTATACTGCCTACACTATAGGTAGGCCTTAGTATGGGCTTACCTATAGGTAAAGCAAGAGATGGTAGTTTACTTCCACTTTAACCACTAGCAGACCACATCATGTGTATATACTATGGTGGGGCGACTGCTCTGCAGATTGCGTGCATATATGTAGTCCGGCATTTCTGGGTAGGGGGCATGTGCTTCCCCATCTTTGCTGCGATTTGGTACAGCACAAGTCGGTCAGCAGGTCCCAGCCAATGATTTAAGGCCAGGACCTGCTGATCTGCTTAGCGAATCACAGTACAGAGCACTGTGTTTATTAACAACACAGGGCTCTGTGCACAGAGAAGCAATGTGGCTGTTTTTTGTCTCTGCAAAGCAGGGAGAAAAATTAGCCACATCTATTAGTAAAAGCAGCACATATTACACTTCTTAGTCACACAGTTAACCCTTTTATTGCCCCTAGATGTCAACCCCTTTCCCAGCCAGCGTCTTTAGTATAGTCATTAGTACAGTGACAGTGTATAGTATTAGCACCGATCAAATATTCCCCACACCATTACACCACCAGCCTAAATGGTTGATACAAGGCAGGATGGATCCATGCTTTCATATTGTTTATGACAAATTATGACCCTACCATCTAAATGTCTCTAAATCGAGACTTGTTAGACCAGGCAACGTTTTTCCAATCTTCTATTGTCCAATTTTGGTGAGCCTGTGCGAATTGTAGCCTCAGTTTCCTGTTCTTAGCTGACAGCAGTGGCACCCGGTGTGGTCTTCTGCTGCAGTAGCCCATCTGTTTCAACGTTCGATGTGCTGTGTGTTCAGAGATGGTATTCTGCATACCTTGGTTGTAACGAGTGTTTATTTGAGTTACTGTTGACTTTCTATCATCTTGAACCACTCTGCCCATTCTCCTCTGACCTCTGACATCAACAAGGCATTTTTCTCCAGACAACTGCCACTCACTGGATATTTTCTCTTTTTTGGATCATTCTCTGTAAACCCCAGAGATGGTTGTGAGTGAAAATCCCAGTAGATCAGCAGTTTCTGAAATACTCAGACCAGCCTGTCTGGCACCAACAACCATGCCACGTTCAAAGTCACTTAAATCGTCCTTCTTCCCCATCCTGATGCTCGGTTTGAACATCAGCAAGTCGTCTTCACCACGTCAAGATGCCGAAATGTACTGAATTGCTGCCATGTGATTGGCTGATTAGCAATTTGTGTTACCATGCAATTGAACAGGTGTACCTAATAAAGTGGCCGGTAAGTGTATGAAAAGTGAATCAAAAGATGGAGTTCAGCTTTAAGCCCCTGTTCACATCAGGGTGATCTGACATGCCAAATCGCAGCCTATTGCCAGCAACGGCACCGTCCAAATCGATGCGATGCCGATTTCCAAAAGTAGTTCCTGCGCTACTTTTGGCGACTTCCGGGGCAATTTCAATAGACATCCATGCATGAACCCAGATGTCTTTCAAATCGCCCCCAAACTTGCAATGAAATGCGGGTTTCAAACCCACCTCCAAAGTGAACGTACCTTAAAAAAACAGTTTCCCTGTCTGTAAGCCAGTTTTGAAGTTGCGCTATTTCAGGGCGACTTCAAAGCAGCGTGTTTTCATGTGCAGGTTGTTGATATCTGTTCGACTTCTTTGGACAGTTGACAATGCAAGTCGCACTGAAATCGCACAGAAATAGTGCAGGAACCTTATTTCAAAGTTGCTGCAACTCAGGTCACAGCTATTTGAACGGTTCATTTGCTGCAAATGGAGTGCGACTTTGAACTGTCAAGTCGCATGGCAAGTTGCACTGGTGTGAACCAGGGCTAGACTGTATACTGTAGTAGGTCTTCCAACATATTAAACAAAATAAGAAATGTAACCATTGTGGAAAATCAAAGGATTAGAAAGAAGGTTTATTTCAAGGTGGGTAACAAGGATAATACGAATTGCCAGAGTCATTACTGTAGCACGAAAAGATTCAAAGCAAAGAACACGGCATGATAATCAGATGTCTGATCAGAGTCAGCCGCCTTTCACTGTCCTACATAGCTGTCATCTGTGTGTCAAATCGCTGCTGGGCTCTTAGCAAGCAGGACCCGCTTTCATTGGCTAACATTGCGCATGCTCAATGCGTGTTCTTCTGCTTTCTGTATGAACCGCCCGTTTTGCTGTGGTTGCGTTTCAAGCCTCTCTCTCACTATACAATCTCTGTAGATGACTGCGTTCCACGCCTCACTCGTGCCCCCGCTGGTGATTGGACTTTAATCACAGCTGGTCTGAGAGGAGGTTTGCTTTACTTCCTTGTTGTCTGAGAGCTGTTCCTGTTTACTGTGGTATGTATAGGTATGTGTTGTGTCCATTGTGTGCCTTGTATGTGCTTCCTGCACCCTTCCCTGTGCACCTGCTGTACTTTATATAAGGCAGAGCTCTGAAAATAATCTATTCCTCTTCTACTTCTTTGTGCAATTGTAAAGGGAAAACTGTTTTCATTTTTATAAATAATGAATACATTTTTGGTTAACCAATTAAGCTTTGGAAGCTTTTACCTCCCCCTCCCCCCCGACCAGGGTTTGCTATTCAGCAATGCACCAATTTAACCACTTAAGGACCGGAAGGTTTTACCTCCTTCATGACCACTGCGTTATTTTAACTGACAATTGCGCGGTCGTGCGATGCTGTACCCAAACAAAATGGACGTCTTTTTTTTCCCCCACAAATAGATCTTTCTTTTGGTGGTATTTGATCACCTCTGCATTTTTATTTTTTGCGTTATAAACAGACAAAGACCGACAATTTTGAAATAAAAAAAAAGTATTTTTTACTTTCTGCTATAAAACATATCCAAGAAAAATATATAAAAGATACATTTCTTCATTAGTTTAGGCCAATATATGTAGCAGTATTCTGCTACATGGTTTTTGGTAAAAAAAAAAAAAAATCACAATAAGCGTTTATTGATTGGTTTGCGCAAAGGTTATAACGTCTACAAAATACAGGGAAGATTTATGGCATTTTTATTATTTTTTTTTACTAGTAATGGTTGTGATCAGTGATTTTATTTATTTATTTTCAGCGGAACTGCGACATTGCTGCAGACAAATCAGACACTTTTGACACTTTTTTTTTTGGAACGAGACATGATTACAGTGATCAGAGCTAAAAATATGCACTGAACAATGTATAAGTGACACTGACAGGAAAGGGGTTAACACTACGGGGCGATCAAGGGGTTAAGCGTGTCCTGGGGAGTGCTTTCTAACTGTGGGGGGGGGGAGTGGACTGACTGGGAGTACAGGGAGATCGCTGATCACTAGGAACAGACAATCACACTGTACTCCCCTTTCAGAACGGGGATCTACTTGTTTACACTGGCAGATCCCCGTTCTGCCTCTCCGACGAGCGATCGTGGGTGGCCAGGGGACATTGTGGCCGCTGGACCCGCCCATCGGCTCCCCCCGCTGTGCAGCGGGCGCCGCGCCCACAGTATCCTGTGCACGAAACGACGTACGGCTACGTCATTTCATGCGATAGGGCCACCCTGTCACAGTATATATGCGGTGGGCAGTCCTTAAAGTGTAAGTTCACCCTTACAGGAAAATCTGTAAGGTGAACTTGCACAGGACCCATCCTCACCCCCCCGTCCCGCTGACCTGCAGCGCGGCAATCTCCCGTTCTATTGCCGCCTCACCGGTCCGGGGCTTAGAAATCCCCTTGGCATTCTCTCTACTTCTTCCCTGCTGAGAGGACGGGCAACACGGGATGTGATTGGTCCAATGCTCCAAAACGTACCTCCTGACGGGGGGACATTTTAAAGATTAAGCCAAGGGGATTTCTAAGCCCCGGTCCGGTGAGGCGGCAATAGCAGGGCTCAGAATAGATCACCGCGCTGCAGGCCAGCGGGACGGGGGGTGGGGGGAGGTAAGGAGGGGGTCCTGTGTAAGTTTACCTTACAGATTTTTCTATAAAGGTGAACTTACCCTTTAAGTGGTTAACTGGCAATTGTGCGGTCATGCATCGCTTCCCAAACAAATTTATATCGTTTCTTCCCACAAATAGATTTTTCTTCTGGTGGTATTTGATCACCACTGGGTTTTTTAGTTTTTGCCATTGTAAAAGAAAAAACATCTAATTTCTTCATAAATTTTGGCCAATATGTATTCTGCTACATGTTTTTGATAAAAAAAGAAAATGCCGACAAGTGTATATTGTGGCAGTGACTTATATTGGGACTGCGACAGAGCGGTGGGCAATCTGACACTAACTGATGCTGGGTGGGAACTAACTGCCACTGACATTACCAGTCACACTTATATAGTGATCAGTGATAATACTATACACTGTCACTGTACTAATGACACTGGCTGGGAAGGGGTTAAAGTGGAATTGCAACCATTTCTGTGTTTATTAAAAGTCAGCAGCTACAAAAAGTGTAGCTGCTGACTTTTAATAAACAGACACTCACCTGTCCCACGGTCCAGCGATGTGCCCGCCCGAAGCCTCCGTTATCTCTCCTCTCCGCTGCACCGGCATCACTAATGTGGCCACCTGGCTGTGACAGCTTGCGGCTTCACAGCCGGGTGCAAACTGCGCGTCCTTAATGGCCGGGAAATCTTCTGGGACCTGTGACTTGTCCCAGAATATTTCAGGGAGGGAGGAGCAGAAGTCAGAGCTGGGTACCTGTCAAAACTAGGTAACCCCACCCCCCAAAAAAAATTACATACCAAATGTGGCATGTCAGGGGGTAAGGATTCCTTAAAGTGGAAGTTCCACTTTTTGTGGATAAATACATGCTTAACTATGAGTAATGTGTGCTGTTTTTACTAGTTGATCTCCATGTTTGAAACGTCAGAAATGATTCACTGTGTACAGAGCTCTGTGTTGAATGTCAACACAGAGCTCTGGGCTGTGAATGTACAAAGCCGATCAGGAGGTCCCAACCATGAATAAGTGGTCGGAACTTGCCAACAGACTTCCACTGTGTACAATCACAGCGGGAGCCTGGCCGGGGGGGGGGGATGGGGGCGCACCTTAATCCCAGAAGTAGGCAGCGACATACAGGTACCTACAGCCTACAGCTACTGCTTGTCCGCAGTACAATGCAGGCGGGCGCTAAGTGGTTGAACAAAGCAAAAAGCAGCACAAATGCTTATGCGAGATCACTGTATGTATTCCAGTGAGCCTAGTTTACACCACTGCAGGGCTTTCATGCATGTTTTAAAAAAATACAGCATGCTGCATTTTTGTGCTCCAGAATGCGTATGAACATATGCAGTCGCTTGTGAATGCCACTTCGTAAGTAAAATAAATTGAAATCAATAAACGCCACTAATGCACTGCAAACGCACATGCAGAAATGCACAGGAAACGCAGAGATTGTGGTGTAAATGACCCCCTAATGAAGATGTAGGAGAGACAAGGGCAGTGGGGGAGGGGTTGTTTATGTCGGTATACGAGTCCTGAGTTGGCTGTCACCGCAGTCGCAGGAGGTCAGGCATTGCTTTGGTTTCTGGTCTGACAGCTGTTCATTCAGAGATCCTAAGGAACGTGCGTATGTTCTAGAAAGTGGCCAGGATGTATTGTGTTTTGGGGAAGAACTTGTATGTGTTTTGATTTTGCATATTCCTTATATAACCTTCCCTATTCTGCAACAACATCCAGGTTCACATTTAGAAACTATGGCTCACTATACACACTACAATTAGACCCCTTTCACACTGAGGCGCTTTTGGACTAAAAATAGCGCCTGAAAACGGCTCCCCCGCAGTCTCAGTGTGAAGGCCCGAGTGCTTTCACACTGAGACGATGCGCTGGCAGGATGTTAAAAAACCTCCTGCAAGCAGCATCTTTGGAGCGGTGAAGGAGCGGCGTGTACACCGTGGAAGCAGCCATGGAGGTGAGCTCGGGTGTGTTTGGATTCTATGCCCAATGCCGCGTACACACGACCGTTTTTTCTGACGGAGTTCCGCTGAAACGGACTTCCGTACACACGATCACACCAAAGTCTGATTGTTTAGAACGCGGTGACATACAACACGTACGACGGGACTAGAAAAAGGAAGTTAAATAGCCAGTAGCCAATAGCTGCCCTTGCGTCGTTTGTGGTCTGTCGGACTAGCATACAGACGAACAGTTTTCCCGATAGGAATTGAGTCCGTCGGAAAGATTTAAAACATGTTCTATTTCTAGGTCCGTCAGAATTTTCGAAGGAACAAGTCAGATGAAACCCACACATGATCGGAATATCCGATGAAATGATTCTGTCCGACCTTTTCTGCCAGAAAGTCCAGTCGTGTGTACGCGGCATAACCCTCCTAACTTATCCCGCCAGGAAGCTGTTACTGTACTGGGCCAATCATAAACAGCTGAGGCATTCCCCACCCTGCAGCCTCACATATCCATGACTGGTATATATGTGGCAGGGAATGCCCCAGCCGCAGATGATTTTCTCAGTACAGTGAGCGCTTAATTGGTGGGTTCAAACTAGGTTCCAAACACGCCTGAGTTCATCCCTCGCTACAATCTGACCATACAAGCTCTAAGCAATCAATCATCACCAGTCATCTTTAACCACTTGCCAACCACGCTATAGTAAAATATTCGCCAGTTCTGGGAGGGTGTCATATGATGTCCCCCTGTGATTGTATCTGATGTCCATCCTGTGATTTATGTGCAGACGCTTGTGTATAAGCATAAATGCCCAGAATAAATATATATATATATATATATATATATATATATATATATATATATATTCTGGCCAGTAGAATGGATTCACACTCAACACCAAACACACATACTCATGCGACATTAGAGCCATTTTTTCTGTCATGCTCTGGCAAAAAAACTCCTACACCCGTGTGCATGAGGTCATATAGTACAGGTTGAGATGATGTAGAAAGTTTATTCCCTTTCATATTCATGCTTCTATTGCTGATGGAAATTGGAGACTTAGGCACCTGTACTTTTATATCTCACTCACTCTCAGTTATTATAATTATTATTATTATTATTATACAGGATTTATATAGTGCCAATAGTTTACGCAGCACTTTACAACATTAAGGGCAGAGCGTACAATCAGAATACAATTTATTGCAGTAGAGCTTACAATCTAAGAGGGAGGGAGCTCATGCAAATTCTGTTTCAAAAAGAAATAGAAGCAGGAAGCTCCTTGCTGTCAAAGCCAGATGTAGTAAGGTTCACTGAACCAATCAGTAGGGTTTTACAGCGAATGGGTTGTTGTGTGGGCATCAGCACTGGTCCTGTGGGTAGAAATAGGTGGGTTTACTAACACATGTTTGCTGCCATGCTGGTGCCAGGAAAACCGAAAATTATATCATGCTTACCCATAATTGTCCTCTTCTGGTGCCAATCCTTGGCAGCATACTTGAGCACATGTACACTACCATGCTGGTGCCAGAAAAGTGCATTAAAATAATCCTAAAGGAAACATTTTTTCAGGTAAAATAAAAAACACGTTATACTTACCTGCTCTGCCCTGCAACAATAATGCACAGAAAGGTCCCTTACCTTCTCTTCGGGTAGTCCCCTGCCTGTGCTCCTCCCTCCTCTGAAAGCCTCCTTAGCAAGCTGGGTGCATCCATAGACACACACAACCAGTAAGCCACTCCCCCGTTCCTTCCTCACAGGACCTCGACTGACAGCAGCAGGAACCTATGGCTCCCATTGCCCTCAGTTCCTTCTGTGAAATCGAGAAGTGAGGGGAGCCAGATGAGTGTTTAGGGGTGGGGGACTAGAACAGGTAGTTGGGCATTTTTTAATGTTAATTCAAAGAATGCATTCCTGCCCTCACTATAGCCGAAAGATGGCTACAGCACAGGCTTACTTTGCCATAAGTTCCTACATAAATGTCCTCCCATGATTGCGCTACCCAGGCAGAATGCTCTGTGATCGGGGTAAAGGGCCAGTCACAGAAGCCCTTTACCACGTGATCAGCTGTGTCCAATGACAACTGATCACAGATGTAAACACAAGCCGATTATCGGCTTTTCTTTCCTCACGCTGACAGCATGAGGAGAGAAGAAGTGAGCCGATAACCGGCTTGTGTTAAAAGGACATCGGCACTGATAATAAGGGCACTGAATATCAGTGCAGTCCCGTCAGTGCCCATCATTGTCACATATCAGTGCCAACCAGTACCGCCCCATCGGTGTCACCTATCCGTGCCCATCAGTGCAGGAGAAAAATTACCTGTTTGCAAAATTTTATAACAAACTATAAAAAGTTTGTTTTGTTTTTTTCAAAATTTTCGGTCTTTTTTTTGTTTAGCAAAAAATAAAAAAACCCAGTGGTAATCAAATACCACCAAAAGAAAGCTCTATTGGTGTAAAAAAATGATAAAGATGTTATATGGGTACAGTTTTGCATGACTGCGCAATTCAAAGTGTGAAAGGGCTGAAAGATGAAAATTGGCCTGGGCAGGAAGGGGGTGAAAGTGCCCAGTAGGCAAGTGGTTAAGGTAGAAAAAAGTTTTGACTTTAGTTTAGAACCACTTTAAGAAATCATAATGATTTTAGCTGTATCTTGGAGCCTGTATTGTCCGAGTTGTAATTACCACCTGTAGGGTTCAAATAATAAAACCAAGTTCATATGTACTGTGTGTGTTCAATGAGGTTTAATGTGGAGAAATGTAAGGTAATGCACTTGGGGGCTAAAACATAAACCCAAAATACTCACTAGGGAGAGAACCTCTGGAAGAATCAAGGATGGGGAAAGATCTGGGGGTCCCAGTAGAAGACTGAGCAATAGCACGCAGTGTCAAGCTGCAGCTACCAAACCCAGCAGAATTTAAATTTAGAGATAAAACTATAATCCTGCCACTGCTCAAACCACATCTGGAATATTTCATCTAGTTCTGGTCACCAGTCCTCAGAAGGAATGCCCTGGAGCTGAAGGAGGGAAACAAAATTAAAATGGGATTGGAGGACCTCAATTTCAAGAAACGACCAGAAGCAATAAATGTATTCTCGCTGGAGAAGAAACGCTTGAGAGGGAACATAATAGCAATTTGCAAATACCTCAATGGCGATCCCAGAATAGGAAAAAAACTATTCAATCTCAGGAAGTGTAAGAGGACACGGGGCCACACAATGAGATTGGAGGAGAAGCAGTTTAACCTTAAACTGCGCAGGGGGTTTTTCACTGTTAGGGCAACAAGGATGTAGAACTCTTTTCCACAAGTAGTGGTGTCAGTGGGGAGTATTGATATTTTTAAAAGACTCTTGGACGTGCATCTTAGTGAACACAACATACAGGGATATGGGAAATTATATCGTCGCTGACACATATAAAGGTTGAACTGGACTATAGTCATGGCCCTCAACATGATCTTGAACAGCAGAAGACTGAAGCTACGGTTGGTGTGAAGTCTGCAACCTGTGAAATGTATTAGCTGGAATTTAATAAATTTTTCTTTGCATAGGGAGCATTGTATGCTGATCTAAACTACAAGTACATGTGCTCTCAGGCTGGGGGCAGGGACGTGGCATGACTGTATTGCTTAAAGTCGTTCTGAAGGTTTTTTTTAACCCTAATGCATTCTCTGCATTAAGATAAAAACATCTTGTAAAAGTTCCCCCTAGCCCTCCCTAAATTGTCTGCTGCTCTTGTCAATGAAATCTTGTGAGTGGTGGGTGGGGCCTAGCCTGGCTCGGGAGAGAGCCCGCACAAGTGTCCCATAGCTGGAGGCTTGCTATGGGGGCACTCTGAAGGGAGGAGGAGCAGAGAACACTGGCGGGGGATCCCAGAAGAGGTGGTTTGGGACTGCTGTGTGCAAAATCCACCCCAGTGCACACCCCAGTGAAAGCAGTTTGTCAAACTATATGAGAGGCTGACAGCTGATACGACTGGATGGGGCTTGACGATTCATCAAGTGGTACTAATGTATGCACTATGGGGGTTATGTACGAAAGGCAAATCAGCTTTGCACTGCAAGTGCAAACTACAAATGTAAAGTGCACTTCAAATTGCACTGAAAGTGCAGTCACTGTAAGGTTAGATCTGAAATGAGGGGAAGCTCTGCTGATTTTATCATCCAATCATGTGCAAGCAAGTTTTTTTTTTTTGTGTGTTCCCTTTATCTGAAGTTCACAGCAGTGTGGTGCATTGTAAAGAATTTGTGTATTATATCACTGCACCGCACTTTCAGGCTGCAGTGCACTGTTTACTGTGTGTTCTAGCAGTGGTGACCTGCGTTCATCCAGTGTGGTTAAACGTAGGTCCCCGCAGTATGTGTGAAAACGGCCTTAATGTGCTGCACATGTGCACTGGGTGTACATAGCGTCACATTTATTTTCTGCTAGATTTTACCATAATGTGGCATTGTTTGGGAACACTGGAGACAGCAGGAACTGTGTTGACACAGGAATCACACGGTCTCCTCTTTCTGTGCGGCACTAATTAAAGAGTTTAATGTGTGACATCAATTTGAATGCCCTTGTAGCAAAGTCCTAATTATATCAGTCACATGGTATGCAAATCTGAAGAAAAATTTGGTTGTGTTTCTATAGATAAAGGCTAATGCTAGTCAAACACGAGAAAATCAATTGTGGATTTTAACAAAAAAGTTATTTCCCTAAAAAAAAAAAAAAAAAAAAAAAAAAAAAAAAATTCCAGCAAGATGTTATGGAACTGATCACTGATCTTATATTAATAAGAGACGGGGATCACTGTGTAATACCATTATGTAGAGACTCTGTACAGGCTTTTCTAAATTAGTGCCCCTAGCAACAGTATACAGAATGACGAAAGATGTAAACACTGCACCAGACCTGTAGACACAAGGCCCCTTTCACATGATCGGACCAATCGGGTCCGCCTGTCTGTTTTTCGGGTGGACCCGATCGGTGACATATTGTCCCCTAGGGGGAGGCAGATGTCCGCTGACATCCAATCCAACAGAACCCGCTGAAAACAGACGGATGGAGATACGTTTGCCATCCGTCCAGCGTGTCGGACCGTTTATTTCTGATCTCTCCATAGAGGACAGCGGGACTTTGACAGGTCCAGCTCTGCACAGTGAGCAGAGACGGACCTGTCATCCGCCTTCTCAGCGGGGATCAACGGAGCAATCCCGGTTGAGTAAGTGGAGTCCATCAAAACAGATCCACCCCGTGTGAAAGGGGCCTAATGGTGATATCTCCAATTTTACAATATTAATGAGGTAACCCTGAGCAAGGGTCCATTCACACCAGGGCAGCTTTGTATAAGGCAAATTGACTTGGGTCTTCTAGTTTAGTGGTCATCAACCCTGTCCTCAGGGTCCACTAACAGGCCAGGTTTTATGTATTACCTTGGGGAGATGCAGACTAGAATATTGCAATCACTGAGCAGCAAATTATATCACCTGTCATGTATTTCAGTTATCTTGCAAACCTGGCCTGTTGGGGTGCCCTGAGGACAGGGTTGGTGATCACTGCTCTAGGTGTTCATTTGACACCACTGTAAAAATTAGGACATGCACTACTTATTTCTCACTGTACTGCAACGCACTACACCCTCGTCCCAATACTCTGATGTGAATAAAATTTATGAAATGTCACTTTGTACCATTTCAATAAAGTTGTAAAAAAAAAAATGCATGAGTTGTACAATGCCATGGTTTACTTCTGAGCACAGAGTAGCAGGCGTGATAGGACGCAGCTGCTGGTGTGAATGAGCCCTTAGGAAGTTAGCAATGCAGACCGGAAAATGAAAAGTAATAAAAACCTAAATTAACTCACCCTCCGCTAATTAACTGTTGGTATGAAAAAAAAAACAAAAAAACTATCCATGCCCATGTTACTTACCTGAAGCCATGGTTCTGTTAAACTCTGAGTGTCCACATCACTGGCTACATGATCTGGATACCTGTTGATGGAGACAACACTTTCAGTGACCAGTTCCTTTCTCAGAGGCAGGAGAACTCATGGGGGCAGTGAGGGGACCAGTGATCAAGGAGGTAATGAACAGGGACAAATCCCTGATCCCCCAGGGTGGGAAATGAACATTGGTGACAGAGGAAACGCTGACTTTCATTTATTGTTAGAGGTATTTGGAATACACTATTTAAATTTCATTTTTGCTTGGGGTTGGGATTAAAGCTGAAGTTTAGGTATCATTTCTATAGCACAGTTATATTGTTCCAGATTGGACCAATGTAAGTATGTACAAACTCAATTCCAAAAACGTTGGAATCCTATGGGACAACAGTCCTCTCCCAAAACTTCAGCAACTGGTCTCCTCAGTTCATAGATGTTTACAGAACGTTGTTAAAGAGGAAGTAAACCTTGATGGGTTTACTTCCTCTTTCTTTCCCTGCAAAGGTAAAGCATAATGGGCCACTATGCATTGCATAGTAGCCCATTATGTGTCACTTACCTGACACAGGAGCCTGCAATGTCACAGCTGTCCCCTCTGCTACGGAGCGTCTATCTTCTTTTTGGTTATCGTGGCTCCGGCGCTGTGATTGGCCGGAGCTGCAATGACGTCACTCCCACGGATGCGCACAGGAGCCGCCAACAACGGCATATCGCCGTTGGCAGCGGCATGCTCAGTGCGCCTACGCACTGAGTAGACAGCGGTGTCTGTCTTTTTGCAAATATCTCCTAAACCGTGCAGGTTTAGGAGATATTTCTTGGACCTACAGGTAAGCCTGAATCTAGGCTTACCTGTAGGTCAAAGTGGTCTGTAAGGGTTTACAACCACTTTAAAAGAAGAGAAGTTACACCGTGGTAAACGTGTCCCTGTCCCAACTTTTTGAGATGTTTTGCTATGGGGACGTGCTATTCTATGGGGA
The DNA here is from genome assembly GCA_037952925.1 of Lithobates clamitans. Taxonomy (NCBI): domain Eukaryota; kingdom Metazoa; phylum Chordata; class Amphibia; order Anura; family Ranidae; genus Lithobates; species Lithobates clamitans. The sequence goes on along the minus strand of JBBGZY010000187.1, from coordinate 614,192 downwards.
ATAAAGTAGTAGTTTATGAGATTTGCAAATCATTGCATTCTGTTTTTTATGTAGATTTTACAGTGTCCCAACTTGGGGTTGTATGTGTATCATATATCTCTCTGATGCTGAAGTAGGTTGCAAGTCGCTGTAGTATTCACTGCTACTACATTAAAAGCAGCAATCTCCCGGGTCACTTGCCGAGCTGCTGTTCTCCTGTATAGTAACCACAAGGGGCCGCCAACTTTGGCACTGCCGCCATTTTGAAAATGCCTTATAATTGTTCAAAGAATACAAGGCATTCTGTGATTGGGCAAGGTGGAGAGGTAGGGTGGTGTTGTCAAAATCTCCATCTCCTCCTATCGGAGAGCTCCTTCATTAAAAAAAAGAAATACATTCTGTAAATGGAGACACTGGACCTGGAAAACTTTGACTATCACTGTAGTAGTGCTGGCTAATACAGTGATATGCTGCTTCCACTAGGATTGGTTAGGTATGAGTTGTGCATACTAACTTTGGTGCAAGCTGGCCCAATGTAACTGTGCTATAGAAACCAAAAGTATTAACTCTTAAGGTGCCAAATATAAATGTCACAACATTCTTGGAAATTACTAGCACCAAATAGTTGGAAGGAAATTTTTTCGCCACCCTTCACAATAAGAATGTTTTATCATATTGAATAATCCCTATGTTTCTGTTTCAGGTCTGTTATTAAAGAAGTGATTGTCCTCCGGATTCCTTTTTTAACCCTGTTATTTTAGTAAAGGTAAGACGTTTTCTGTAGGGGTAAAAAAAAAAAAAACCCCATTAAACATACTGTAACTTTCTAAGTGGTGAACTAGGATGATTGCACTGGAGTTTGCATCTATAAAGCCCAGCTGAAGTCTCAGAAATAGATATTGTGTTGGATAGGCATTGCATGAATAGCCTCACTTAGTGTTAGGCTATCCATACATGCTTAGATTTCTCTCATTCAGTCCTGTGTACTGAATGAGACAAATCAATTGACTCTCCCATTCACTCTAAAGTTTATGGATGGGGGGAACCTAAACTACTAGGATGTAGGATGCAGTCTTCTGTCAACAATTTTTTGCCGGACTCCTTCAATTTTGAAATTGGGGTTTGACTGACAGGGCCACCCACAGCTTGAATTGTGACCAATTTGTTAGGAATCAGATGAATTTTGAACCATGTATGGCCAGCTTAGCACCACTTTCCTGTTGCAGCAGTTGCACTGTATGTCTAAATGTGACTGTGCAGTACAGTAGTCTCCAAAGCTCGCCTTGTATACTTGGTAATAGACCTGGGCAGACACACTTCTTGTTTTTCAGCAATACACATCTGTCTGAAGATAGATGTGTTGAGCGGTGCGGCTGTTACTCATCAATGCCAGCATAGAGCACTGCAGTGGAAGGGCATACATTTCCAGTAAAAGAAAAGAGGGTTTTTAACACCTTCCCTTCCAGCCTATAGTGGATTGATGGCCAGGCGGGGGCTTTACCATTCTGACTGGACGTCATATGACATCCTTCAGGACGGGCCGCTCCTGTGCACCCCTGGGAGGGGGCAGCGATCAGTGGTGTGGTGTGTCCCTCGAACACACCACATCACCGTTCACGGTAAAGAGCTTATGACGTAGGCTCTTTACCATGGGGTCCGCTGTGTCCAATCACTGCTGATCCCAGTGTAAATAGGAAATGTCAGTTATTGGCATTCCTCTCCTCACGCTGATAACGTGTGAGGAGAGGAGAGCTGATAAGCGGGTTTTCTCAGTGGGGACATTTGCATTGATAATCAGTGCAGTCCCGTCAGTGATGCCTGTCGGTGCCCATCGGTGCTGCCTTTTAGTGCCCATCAGTGCTGCATATTAGTGCCTCCTTTTCCGTGCCGCCTCATCAGTGCCCGTCAGTGCAGCCTCAGCGCACATCAGAAAAGGATAAAAATCACTTATTTACTACATTTATAAAAGAAACTAAGAACATTTTTTTTTTTTAGCAAAAAATAAAAAACCTATTGGTGATTAAATACCACCAAAAGAAAGCAATTTGTAAATAAGCATGTTTTCTCCTTCTCCGATGCGCACTGATGAGGCCGCACTGATGGGCACTGACAGGCGGTGCTAATGGGGCTGCACTGATAATCCGGGCACTGATGATCATCCCCATTCACCTAGCATTGTGAGAGTGCACTTTTTTTGGCAAATTTTTGCTGTGACACACATAGGCATTTATTTTAATGGGCCGCCCTACACGTGGCATAGTAGCTCATGGTACTATTAGGCGTGTTGTGGCTTGCATGTTTTTTTGTTTTTTTTGCTGCATGTTTTGCTGTGTTTATCACTTGTTTTTTCATTTAACAAAATGTGTGTTTGCATCTGCATTTTCTTGTGCCTTAAACAATTAATGGCACAAAGGCATGAGTAGTTCATTTTAGGTGTTTAAAGGTGACCATACACTACACAATCTGATTGTACAATCTCTGTATGAGCTCCTTTAGGTACAAAACTATATAATATGAGGACACACCATCTATCCTATCACTCTGCATCCAATCAGACAGGCCTTTGCACTGCATAGTTGATAGTAGATCTAAAGGACATTGCACAATTAGATTGAACATTGTACAATTCGATTGTATATTGTATGGTGACCTTTACAGACTTTCAGGGACACGTTTTTCCTGTTTTTAATACTACAGCTCTATCCACATAGGCTGTTATGTGATCCCTCAGCTCCTGTACACTCTGCCAAATGAACAATCTATGCAAGAGGAAGATCAATTACAAAACTATCCATGGCTGTGTATTTAGTGAGAACAGTGCAGACTGATAATGATTACATTGGTAAAGCATGTAACTGTAGAGGAGGGCGGCATCAGTCCCCTGGAGAGGGAGGGCAGGTGCAGACTGTGTCAGCTGGTGAAGTACTTCCTTTTAACATTTTTTCCTTTCCAAATACATTTTAGGACAGGTAATGGAGGATTTTTTCTACAGGAGACTGGAGGCTACCCTAGAAGGTGGGGCCTGTCCTAAAAGACAGAGAAAGCTTTCCCTTTTCTGCAGCAGAGGTACATTAATAGTACACTATATTGCCAAAAGTATTGGGACACCTGCCTTTACATGAACTTTAATGGCATCCCAGTCTTAGTCCTTATGGTTCAATATTGAGTTGACCCACCCTCTGGAAGCTTTAACAGCTTCAACTCTTCTGGGAAGTCTGTGCACAAGGTTTAGTGTGTCTATGGGAATGTTTGACTATTCTTCCAGAAGTGCATTTGTGAGGTCAGGCATTAATGCTGCACGTGAAGGCCTGGCTTGCAGTCTCCACTCGAATTCATCCCAAAGGTGTTCTTGTGAGTTGAGTTCAGGACTCTGTGCAGGCCAGTCAAGTTCCTCCACTCCAAACGTGCTCATCCACACTATGTTGCCAAAAGTATTGGGCCTACAAAATCATTTGGTGGAGGGGGGATTATGGTGTGGGGTTGTTTTTCAGGGGTTAGGCTTGGCCCCGTCGTTCCAGTGAAGGGAACTCTTAAGGCGTCAGAATACCAAGACATCTTGGACAATTTCATGCTCCCAACTTTGTTGAACAGTTTGGGGATGGCCCCTTTCTGATCCAACAGTGCACAAAGCAAGGTCCATAAAGACATAGATGAGCGAGTTTGGGGTGGAGGAACTGGCGTGCCCGAGTCCTGACCTCAACCCGATAGAACACCTTTGGGTTGAATTAGAGTGGAAACTACGAGCCAAGCCTTCTCGTCCAACATCAGTGCCTGAACTCACAAATGCGCTTCTGGAAGAATGGTCAAACATTCCCATAGACACACTCTTAAGCCTTGTGGACAGCCTTCCCAGAAGAATTGAAGCTGGTATAGCTGCAAAGGGTGAGCCAACTCAGTATTGAACCCTACTGGCTGAGACTGGGGTGCCATTAAAGTTCACAGCTCGGCGTCCCAATACTTTTGGATGTAGTGTTTATTGGTACATAGGAAGTTGGTTCATTTCTAGATTTGTTCTTCGAGCTGTTCTTTTTGCAAAACAGTTTAATTGATTTAATCTTTACATTGGCCCACTTTTTCTGACATGCCAGTAAACCCCCAACCAAAATAAAGTCACAGTAATAGTTAATTTTCTCTTCTTTTCTTTTATATACATCTCGGAACAAAGGTTTTACAACATAAAGGAGAATGTAATCCAGCAAACATTCTGTTGCGTAGCATTTTCTTGCAGGGTGCTCACTTAAATTGGTCTAGGGGGAATACAATTCGGCATTTGGCTGTATTGGGATCGCCTCTCCATTTTCTGCATGTGTACAATTTGGCTTCAGTAGTTTGACTCTTCTTTTTGTTCGTGCAGTGACCTCAGGAGAGGGAACCTCGCTTTGTTCTTAGGTTTTGTCTGTGGATCTGGGGTCATTCTTTGTTACAACATGATATTCATGTGACGTCGAGTGAATGTCAATAGGTAGCAGAGAGTGGAGGATTGTATAAATAGTCCTTGAGTTACCCCACCAAACAGTTTTTTCTTTTATCAGATAATCACAGTACAATAGCTAAGCCCACCTGCAGAAGATGGTCTTTTGTTACTTGTTTTTGCTGGGCCCTGCAAGCATTGGGTCAGCTAGCTGTGGCTGTTCTGAACAGGGGATGATAAAATCATGTCAAAATTTGGAAGTCAGGCAAATATGAGTAGGACATTTAAAAACTGTGCCCCTGCTGAGCTTTTTAGAAATGATCCCAACTATTGCTGGTACTGGAAAAATGTTCTGTTTTTTTGCCAGCTAGCAGTCTGGGTGTGTTCTGACTTTGCAGCTTTTTAAAATCTGTACAAATATTGTACCATCTTTAGAAAGTATTTGGGAAGGGTTTTCATTTTATTACAGTTAAAGTAGGGTTTCTTATTTAAAATGCAAATCTCAAAATGTTTTAATTGTTTCATATATTAAATTGAACCTGTCACAACAACAAAGTTTTGAATAGCTGTCATTTTATTGAGGGTACCTGCAAATAACTTGCTGTATCCCAGGCACCCCAAAATCTATACGCATGCTATATTTACAAACCCTGACATTTCTGCCTGGATTGGCATGCATCCTCTTCTCTGGGCTCTGCCATAATTCCTACTGCAAATTGGTCACATTGTCAGGCAGAGCAATTTGTTTTTGCAATGCAGTTTGTCTGATTAGTGCAAAAGGGGAATCCTGACTGATCAGTATGCACAGCTTTTTGAAGGAAAAAATGCCATCCGGGAAACTTCGAACAGGATGAAAGGAGTTGGAACACACACGGAAAATGGGTGATCTAAGCTTTTTTGGCTATACTTCTCCTGTGGGTTACAGGAGTGCAGCTAGTGCATTGCTCTGAGAAGATCCCACCGTATGATCAGGATTCGTCCAGAAGCCCAGACCAACAGCTGGCTCAGCCTCTCAGTGAGTAGCTAAAAACCTGAGCCAGCCAGTTCCCGCCCCCTCCACAGCCAGCGCTCCAGTGAATGCTGGTGGGGCAGAGCAGAGAGCCACTGACTGACAGTCACCATTTCTCTGCAGCCTGAGAGCTGAGCAATCAGTGATGTTTGCTCAGTTCTTGGTCTTCGAGGCAGTGGGGGACAGCTGCAGCTAGGATCTGTGCCGTAGCCATCTTAATATGATTTTTTTGTTATGGCGATTTCCATACTACTCTTTAAAAAAAAAAAAAAAATCTGTATACATTTTTCATCATTGTCTTTAGTTCATGGACACACAGGTCCTCTTCACTTTCTTCTTCCCATGGCTGTAAATGGATCCTAAATGCAGAAGGCCCTCATTGGGCCTCATTGGTAAGTGGGTTAAATAATGCTGGCCATCATTCCAACCGAAAAGGGGCCGGCCTTGGAACGATGAGTAGGTGAGTCTGCGAGAAACCGGGTCCAGAAATTCTATTTTGCCCAAACTGCGCTGTAAGACCCAGCAAGAAATAGTTGTAAAGGGTTAGCTGACAGCAGTGGGATCATAATTCTAAAGCAGTGATTGTGACATTTACCAAATATGTACTGGTAGTGAATCAATTGCTGTCATTTCAAACACTTGCACTAGTAAGATTCATCTGCCGTGAATGTTTGCTGCGTGTCAAATTTTCTGCATAATAAATGACCCCTTGTATTTAGATTTAGGCCTTGGACTAGTAAATCCTACATGCAACATGCACTTCACTAGCATGTACATATGAAACCAGTGTGTTTTTAACAGGGCTTATACTTTACAAAATGTACCCTTTGACTATATTTTGTGAATTGCTTTACAGTGAAAGGGTTTACAGTAACTTTTAGGTTCAGTGTATATGAAGACTACCTTTCATGTTCTCTGTATAATGCAGACTTAAGCTGGTTATTTTTAATAAGAGATATTCCTGATGAGAATAGATAGATGTTAGTTATTACAGGTCTTTAGTGCTTTGAATTAGAAGCTCTCGTTATTGGTTAGATAAATATTCTGCATGTTAAATAACCAGATTTATTTTCCAGCAGGAGAAATGGCTGTGGCGGAAAACAATATGGAAGACATAAATCCTGTGTTAAGAATAAGTCAACTGGATGCTATTGAATTAAACAAGGCATTGGAGCAATTAATCTGGTCTCAATTTAACAGTTGTTTTCAAGGCTTCAAACCAGGACTTTTGAGTCGCTTTGAACCAGAGATTAAAGCATTTTTATGTCTGTTCTTATGGAGATATACAGTATACTCCAAAAACACTACTGTTGGTCAGTCGATTTTGAACATGCAGTACAAAAATGACTTATCTCAAACTAAAACATACAGGCCACTTAATAAACAGCAGAAATTATGGTTTGCACTTTTTACAGTTGGAGGAAAATGGCTGGAAGAAAGGTCCTATGATTTATTTAGTAATCACCCTTTTGGGTCATCTTTTCAGAGAACAAAGTACTTTATTAATGTTGTGTCTGGCCTTCTGAAGATTTGTGGACTGCTTAATTTTTTGGTTTTCTTGCAGCAAGGAAAGTTTGCCACACTGGCTGAACGCCTTTTAGGAATCCGGTCAGTTTTCAGCAAGCCTCAAACTATACGGCAGGTTGGGTTCGAGCACATGAATAGAGAAATTTTGTGGCATGGATTTGCCGAATTTCTGATCTTTCTTTTGCCTCTGATCAACACACAAAAACTGAAATCAAAGATGTTTTCCTGGTTTAAGCCAGTCAAAGGGCTCTCTTTTACTGATCCATCACTAGTGGTCCTTTGTAAGGAATGCTGCTTGTGTGGGGAATGGCCAACTATGCCACATACCATTGGCTGCAGCCATGTCTTCTGCTACTACTGTATTAAAAGTAATTACATGGCTGATATGTATTTCACATGCCCAAAATGTAGCACTCAAGTACACAGTCTGCAGCCCCTCGAGTTCAAAGTCGAAATTTCTGAAGTTCACACTTTGTAAACCATACTCACCGTGAACTACTGAACAGTGATGTCTCCCAGTTTTCATATGTTTTCTGGATTTCAATGGTGAAAACGTTAGGGTTGAGTTCTTATGTCATCTTCAAAAGCAAATATGAAGACTAACAGACTCAAGGAAACTAGTTCCAAGAAATAGATGAAGCCTATGGTTGATTCAGCCAACCAGTCTCCACTCTACATCTAAAATGCCATTTTTTAATGGAATCCCTTAATTGTGGCATTGGTTGTTAAATTCCTTGAAATTAAACAGCATTTTTATCTGAGTTGTCTTTTTATTTTTGAACATTTAACTGATCGGATTTTCTTCACAATGTAGAAAAAAGACCACATTTTTCCACTTGCCCTTAAAAATAGCCTGCTTGGTCATTTTCAGCACTAACTGTAGCCCTAACCCTAGCCTGACTAGTCATTTTGAGCCCTAAGAAGAAGCCCGATTTAGTCATTTTTGAGCTCTTTTTTGAAGTTAGATATGATTTAATAGACGGTTATTATCATGAACTAGGTGACACTGTACAAACTGGAATAGTGTTAAGATAGAAGCCGCCACAAAGTGTCAGTACTTACCACTGCCTTGTCAAAAAACCCTCCAAGTGCACAAAATGACTTTTTTAATATTCAGAGCATGCAAAGTATGTCATTCACAGCTCTGCCGGAACACTCTCAGTTTAAAGGATAACTAAAGGCATTTTTTTTTTAAAGTTTTGGATAGAGTGAAGAGGGATTAGAACACCTGTCAGGTTTTTATAGCTGTCTGTTCCCCCATTACGAAGATGTACCCTCTCTGTTTGTCTTGTTTACCATTATCACTAAGAGTGACACCAGGACAGGAATAGAGGGGAAATCTTCCACTGGGAATACTAGTTCTGGTGACAACCAAGGATTCCTTCACTTTGCCTCACCTTTCCATACAGTATGTCTTTAAGTTGCCCTGTTGCGTTGTGGGTAGAGGTGGGATTCCTGACTGTTTCAGGATTTGCATACTGTGTGCGCTCTGAATTCCTGGGCTCCTGGATCATACTGGGCAGATGTTGGATTAGGCAGTGGTGTGATGCCAACTGTTTCATGGTTGACCTATGTGACCTCCACTCATAGATGCAAAGCCATACAACTTTTTGTATTTCGTATTACCCCTATGAATCTGTTTTCTCATGGAACTTTATAGGAACACATTAACCCCTGTCAGGGACAGAAAAAAAGTAAGGACAATTTTTGGTGGAAGCAGTTTAAACTATCAGAATCTTTTTTTCATGGAAGGAAATATTTTTAGAACAAACACTACTTGCCACCATGCTAAATATGCCTGTTCTGCTTCCCTGATGGGCAAATCCCTTGAAAGGAGATTGATAAAGGCTCCACAAGGGATCATACCCTTACTCCCTCAACTTAATCTAATAAAATTATAAATGGTAGAGTGGTTATATGTTGGACATATACAGTAACATAAATAAGCTTGTCTTTACAAACGTCCTCCACACTTGAAAGATCCAATGTGCTTTCTTCACAATGTGGGTCAGGCTCATTTGTGATGAAGAGTTTGGTATGGGTTAGGGCTTGGGGGAGAGTCCTAGAGACAGACAGAAGGGATTGATTTTGAGAAGAAAGGATCAGCACAGATTAGAAGGAGTTAGGGCCAGAAATTAAGTTTAAGAGATGATATTTAGGGGGCTAATTATCTACTTATGTTTTATGGTTAATCCCAAGTCCAGCTGAAATCTTTTCCTTACGCTAAATAAAGTGGAAAAGGGTTAGAAACTCTGTAATTTATTTAGGAGATTGTTCCTCACTTTTCTAGCCTATGATACCTGTACACAAATGAGGATAATGTGGGTCACAGGACAGAAAGGCACAGATGTCCCAATAAAAATACAGAAGTTTTAACCTTATCCAGCTACATTAAAAACATGTTTCTGCTATTTATGTCCTCCTTTGGAGAGATCTACTATCACTTCTTGCCCCTGTGGCTCCATGTTACCAGGACAAGATATGAAAGAGAATCCCCCCCAGCTGGGACACAAACGGCAATAAAAAACTGAATAGAAATTCCTACTGCTCTACACTATATCTAAAATAATAATAAAAAAAAGGTTGTAAGGGTTAAAGTGGAAGTTTAGGCAAAAACTAACTCCTATCCTACATTATGCCACATTCTAAGACTAATCTATCTAGTCCTGTAAAGCAAAAATCGCTGTACTCACCTGTTCTGCACACCTTCTGGTCCAGTCCAACGCTCCAGTGTGTAGCCATGTACAGGAGAGGCAGCCGACAACGAAAGCCCCATACTAACTCTCTATGGGTGACGTCACTTCCCTGGCACTTCACAGCACAGGAGAGGAGAGGCAGCCGACAACGAAAGCCCCATACTAACTCTCTATGGGTGACGTCACTTCCCTGGCACTTCACAGCCGTTGTCGGTTCTCTCCTGGAGACTGGACCAGATCCCCTGCAGAAAAGGTAAGTATGGTGATTTTTGCTTTATAGGGCTAGATAGATTAGTCCTAGAATGTGGCAGAGAGCAGGATTAAAGTTAGTTTTTGCCTAAACTTCCACTTTAAGTGTATGTGTTGAGGGTAAGGTTAGGGTAAAGTTAAGGGTCAGATCAAGGGTTACATTTCAGGGTTAAGTTAAATTTAAAGGATATCTAAAGCCAAAGTTAAATTTGTTTTGTTAACCTTGGATAAAGTGGGGATCTGTTGCAACCCTGGCTAGGTTTTTATTATATATATATATATATATATATCTCTGAACGGTGAAAGTAAGAGGTTCTGAATCCAAAAGTTGCTTTGATTTTGCTGTAAGGATATATATATCTCTATTCAAGTATAGTGCAGTGGCTCTGGTTATGGTTAGGCAGCTCTAATACAGAAAAGGGGGTCTATAGGAGGTGTTTTGGATGTAATTCAGGCAGTATAGGGGCAAAGACAGGTTAAGGCAGAATGGAGCCCTGGGCAAAGTAGTGGCTTTATCTCTAATCGCTTCAACTGATATTAATAAGTATTGCAATAGGCCCTGAAACGGACAACCTACAAGTGCATCCTCCTTGTGAATCAATAACAGGTTCACAACTTTGACCAGTTGTGCTATCCCTCTAGTCTATTGCAGGAGTAGGAATGTTATAGCATGTCCCCCTGGACAGCCACCAAACCCGAGGATCCTGCCTAGGTTGCCTTGTGGATGATTCATCTCTTTATAGGAGGAAAGCAGCACCACACCAGATATGGTTATTCCATTAAGAGAAACCCAAAAGACAATCCGGTGCATTTCAAGATGTGTTAAGGACCCTTTTAATTTAAGGTTAAAAGAATAATACTAAATGCAGATTTTGGTGTGCTTAAAAACTCACTTTAACCAACTTGTGTTTTTCCTTATTTATTAATTATAATAAAATGACCTGACTTTTTCAGTGGATATTTCTGATGATTATTAATGTTGTTTTTGTCCAATACTGGTACTAAACACATAATTAAACAGTTTCTTTTTTGCAATATTACTAATGATATCAAATTATTTTTTAGGATGATTTTTAAGAATTTCTGGACTTTACAGAATTTCTGTTTGCGTTTTTTATGCATTTGTAAATCCTGTTGTTTTGTCTAGCTCAGTAAAGGTATTTTTTTTTTAATTTTGTTGCAGGAAAACAAATAACCTTCCTGGCATTGTGCCTTTATGCAGGTGAATGCGTTATTTTTCAATAATTCCGATGGAGTATTCAGAATTCTATTACCTTATATCTTTAGAAGCTTTAAGTGTGCAGTAAGGTTTTTCATACTGTACCTCATAAAAATTCATTACGGAAGGGCATAAACAAGTACTTTTTCCTTCCAGTCATTGGCAGTAAGTGATTCATCTGTTTTCCACAGAAAACCAATTTCATTGCAGATGTCCTGTAATTTCCAATCTCCCCGAATTGTGGAAGCGTATCACACCATCCTCATGTAAGGAATGTGAGGATATTTTTGTGAGGGAGTAAAAGAGGGAGAGGGGAAAAGCTGTGCTTAGTCTTGTTAATGGGATTGAATAGCATTTGCTGTCTCATCAGTTTTGCAAAAGAACCGTAAAGTAATCAGGCTGCCTTCCTTTCTGCCTTACACCGGCTATCAATTTAAGCATGGGGGCTGGTTTTGTTACATATATGTGCAGGCACAAAAGTGGAATTGGGAAGTCCTTTCAGATAAGTCTTTCACTATCAAAGGAACATTGATTTACTTCTGCCTTTTGGCTGTAAAATTGTGAAAGGTAGAGGTTAAAAATTAATGTTTCCTGAAATGTGCCAAAGCAGTGAAGTGCATATTCAGTACAAGCACAGTGATGTAAAGTAGGTTTAAAAGACTTTGGTTCTTTTCTTTTCTACTTTCCCACTCAAAGTATAGTTCCTTTTGCCTGTCTGCATGGGCATAACTGTAGTCATAGCAGCCAATGCAGCATATTCCTAGCAGGACAGGGAGAGAGCCTGACGGTATTATGATCTATATAAGTTACATCTGACAGAAAAATCCAATGAAAAGAATGTTTGCATATACTTAAATACTAATGTACCTTTTATGCAAAAAAAAAAAAAAAGTATACCGCCCCTCCCCCCCCAGGCTAGTATACTAAAAATCAGACCTTGGATGCTTTATGGTTCCTCTGCCGAGTTGGGCTTTTACATTCATCTCTTTTGAAATTGTAGTCACATTGCCCAGCACAGTGGAAAATAAGGTAGTGTAAAGGGGGACTGTGCTGCATCTGAAATAAGATTTATGGAATACTAGCTAAGAGGGTGGTGGGGGAATCCTTAAAACCCAACTCTAGGTAACTGAAAAATCATCCCTTGCAGTGAGGCTGTGCCCTCACTGCAAGGGTTATTTGCTTGTTTAGGTCTAGGCCAAATTAGGGTCCATAGTCCTGCAGGGGGTGTGATGACACTGAGGGACAGTCCAATTCCAGAACATAGGGGAGCACCATCTGCTGGGGGAACAGATTTCCCAGAGTTGATCACTTTTTTTTGTTATAAGAGTACAACTGTACTTTTGCATAAAAAAATGAAAAGATGAATGAACTAACGCCATACACCCTCCCCACTGCCCCCCTTCTCTGGCAACCCTTTACTTACCTACAGGGATGCTAAGCTGTCACTACCTATGCAGCTGGTCCAGTAGTCTGGGGGTTCTGAAATCCTCTAACGATCTAACAAGGGTACTTTCTATTCAAAGTTCGAAGATAAATTAGAACTAAAGGCAAAACTTCTTTTTTTTTTTTTTTTTTTTAAATTTTAGATAGAGTAAGGCTGGTCATACATGGTTCCAATCTCAGCCGGTTCAGCAGGAACTGGCCGAGATTTGAACCGTTAATGGACAGGCTGAATGTACCAAGTTGAACGATCCATCAACTTGGGTACAACCAGCTTGCCAGATTCGCTTGCGATAATCCTCTCAGCGGGGATGGCTTCTCCCGCCCCCTGCCGGGAGTAGACAATGGCTCGGCAGGAGGGATTCCCTGGTCAGCACTGCCTGTGTTGATGGGGGAATCGTGCAAATTTCTTTCCTGCAACCCGTGGTTGGCCTGCCTTAGTGAGGCTTATTACATCCAACATTTTTTTTGTGTCATCTGTGTACCATGGTGGATATTTCACTACCCGAATACCTCTAAAGTGAGGAATTTCCTGCTTCTCTCATGTAGTACACAGATTAGTCCTGTCAATTTAAAGGGATTGTAAACTTACAAAGTTTTTCACCTTAATGCATTAAGGTGAAAAACCTTCTTTGCTGCAGCTTCCCCCTTTTCTTTTCTTACCAGAGCCCATGCGTTCCAGAGCCGTGCACGAGCCCAGTGGCTGCTGGCTCTCATCTCTTTGGGCAGATTGATAGCAGAAGGAGTCATTAGCCCCCACTGCTGTCAATCAAATCCAGTGACATGGGGGCCGGGCCGAGTCCAGTCCCACTGTCTGTGTCAATGGACACAGCAGCAGGACTTGGGAGAGTGGGGGCACCCAGTAAAAGGGGAGGAGCCAGGAGCGCCAGCGGGGCACCCAAGAAGAGGAGGATCGAGTCTGCTCTGTGCAAAACCCTTGCACAGAGCAGGTAAGCATAATATGTTTGTTTATTTTTATTTTAAGAAATCCTTTACAACCACTTTAAGAAGGTGCTCCTAGCAACAACTCGTTATATGTATAAAAGACACCTGTCTACATAATCCCCCTTCTCAAGAAGGCACGTGTACAATGAACATCTAAATGATTCAGAGAAAGTGCTGTGGTCAGATGAGATCAGAATGGAGCTCTTTGGCATTAACTCGACTCTCCGTGTTTGGAGGAAGAAAAATGCTGATTATGACCCTAAGAACACCATCCCTACAGTCAAGCACGGAGGTGGAAACATTATGCTTTGGGGCTGTTTTTCTGCTAAAGGTACAGGCCGACTTTGCCGCATTGAGGGGCCAATAGATGTAATAATGTATTGTAAAATCTTGGATGAGAACCTTCTTCCCTCAGCCAGAACGCTGAAGATGGGTCGTGGAAGGATCTTCCAGCATGACGATGACCAAAAACATACCGCCAAGGTAACAAAGGAGTGGCTCAAGAAGAAGCACATTAAGGTCATGGAGTGGCCTAGCCAGCCTTCAGACCTTAATCTTATAGAAGATTTATGGTGGGAGTTGAAACTTCGAGTTGCCAAACGACAGACAAGAAACCTTAAGGATTTAGAGAAGATCTGTAAAGAAGAGTGGACCAAAATCCCTCATGAGATGTGTGCAAACCTGGTTACCAACTACAAAAAACATCTTACCTCTGTGCTTGCCAACAAGGGTTTCTCCACCAAGCACTAAGTCGTGTTTTGCTTGGGGATCAAATGCTTATTTTACTCACTGAACTGCAACTCAATTTATAACATTTGTATCATGTATGGATTTTTAATTGATATTCTGTCTCTGTCATTTAAAATACTTCTATGATAAACATTATAGACACTTAATTTCTATGTAAGTGGTCAAACGTACAAAATCTACAAGGGATCAAATAATTATTTTTCCAACTCTATCTGCTTCTGAGGTCTCCAGGTAGCTCCGCCCACTAATTGCACATTATGGTTTGGAGTGAAACAAAGTCACATGACTGCAGTGTACAAGGCATTACAAAGCTATTTAGAATGAATGTGTTTTTTTTTTTTAAACTGTGAGCCAGACAACCAGGTTCAATACTATACCTGGTATATAGCAAAAATTTTGGAAGTGGGTTTAATATCACTTTAACCACTTCCATACCGGGCCTATTCTGGCACTCCTCTCCTACATGTAAAAATCATCATTTTTTGCTAGAAAATTACTCAGAACCTCCAAACATTATATATTTTTTTTAGCAGACACCCTAGGGAATAAAATGGCGGTCATTGCAACTTTTTATCTCTCGTAGTCGTGCAACAATTTTTCAAACGCGTTTTTTTTTTTGAAAAAAACTATTTTATGATTTAAAAAATAAAACAGTAAAGTTAGCCCAATTTTTTGCATAATGTGAAAGAGTATGTTACGCCAAGTAAATAGATACTCAACATGTCACGCTTTAAAATTGCGCACACTCATGGAATGACGGCAAACTTCGGTACTTAAAAATCTCCATAGGCGACACTTTAAAATTTTTTAAAGGTTACATGTTTAGAGCTACAGAGGAAGTCTAGTGCTAGAATTGTTGCTCGCACTCTAACACATGCGGCGATACCTCACATGTGTGGTTTGAATGGCGTTTACATATGCGGGCGGGATTTACGTGTGCGTTCGCTTCTAAAAGCAAAGCTACCGGGGACAGGGGCGTTTTAAATTATTTTTTTTTATTTTACTTTGTTTTTTATTTTTACACTTTCTTTTACATTTTTTTTGATCACTTTTATTCCTATTACAAGGAATGTAAACATCCCTTGTAACAGGAATCGTTTGTGACAGGTCCTCTTTATGGAGAGATGCGGGGTCGGTAAGACCCCACATCTCTCCTCCAGGCTGGAAAGCATGAGATCGGGAAAAAAAATCCACGATCTCATGCTTACCAGCCGCGATCGGGGCTTTGTTTACATCCACGGCCCAGACGTGACGTCATAACTTCGCGCCCAGGCCTTTGATGGTCATAGAGATAACTGACCATCTGGTCACCGGAAATCTCTACGGTCGTCATCTGGCGGCGGCCGATAATTTCTCCGGGTCCCCGATGGCACGGGAGAGCCCGGAGAAGCAAGAGCATTGGAGAATGGAGTGTAGAGTTCTCCTTTAAAAGCAAAAAAGGTTAAATGCCCTTTTAGGAGGAGCTAGAGGAGCGAGAGTCTTTTTACATCATTTTAACAAGGTGCATGTCACATGTTGGCAACGTAACATGCTAACATGACCTGTCTGCAAATCTCCTTAAAAAAATACATAAGGGTGAACCAGCGTAACAAAAAAAAAAATGGCAAGTTTAGAGGTGCGCCGTTCAACCCGTGCAACTGCATGTACGTCGCTTAATATTTACTAAGATTTTGGCTGCGTAGTGAACACACTCATGTGAACGAGCGCAAGAGCCGCTTGCATGCAAACTGCTTACATTGATCTCACGCAGTTCTAAATGTACTTGCAGGCACAGCAGGCTTTCTCTGAAAAAGTTACTTTCTCATTTTATTTTGGGCATATTTGTTACTTGGGTAGTTGTTAATAAACTTCCTCACATCACCCTATAATATTGGCACCTCCATCTTTTGTCAATATTGAATTGGAGATGCCGCGCATGATGTCCATAGTGGCGCACAGTTTGCATTCTCCCCTATGCCGAGATCGCTATAGTAAATGGGGGATTCAAGCTCTGTTACCGGCGCACCATTTCGTAAATATGAAAATGTTTGTTGTGCCTCGCCGTGCGCCTCTACTGATGGCACACAGGTTTTCGTAAATCACCCCCATTATGTGTGCTACATGCAAGCATTTTACTGAATGAAATCGATTCATTCAGTTTGTTTTGTTGTGATTAGCTGCGATTGGCCACAGCAATCACTGTGAGCAATCACAGGTAGCAACATGTCTGTACACAATGGATGGCTTGAAAGGAAGCCATCCATTGTTTACAACTGTTATGTGACCTGCTGTGATTGGTTACAGCGGTCACATGGTACAGGCAGCGGCACAGTGATTAGTCATTGGCTGTATCACAGCCTGTGACAGATCGTACCGCTGCGTGGCCTGATCCGGGAGGACACCTATCCGGATCGACGAGAGGCCAGACCCGGTGTCATTCCCCCATATGCAAGGCAGGAACTGGTTAAGCAGTGGAGAAAAGGCAGAGTAGTGTCCCCAGGTCTTGGAAGAGCCATTGTGGTCCTGCTGATTCTCCTAGGGTGGTGTACTTGAGTTCACAGGGTAGAGCAAAAATGAATGTATTGAGTATAGGGGGAGATTGAATGCTAACCAGATTTCATAATTCAGTTGTATCTGTGTTTTTGTCAGTTCTGCTATCAAACAGATATTATCTGTTATTACCAGTCAGCAATCCGAGTTTATTTAGCTATTTTCCAGTAAGTAGGGATGAGGCCTTTTGCAGTATTAAATCAATTGTCGGTATGTGCAGATGGAGAAGGCAGTTTTGTGGAAGACACACCCACAGATCAGGTAAATAAGATCCATGATCCCTGACCAGTACGACTGTTTTGGGGGACAATGTCACTAAATACAGTGCCTTGCAAAAGTATTCACCCTCACAACCTGGAATTAACATGGATTGTTTGAGGATTTACATCATTTAATTTACAGAACATGCCCACAATTTTGAAGATTTTTTTCTTATTGTGAAGCAAACAACAAATAGGACAAAATAACAGAAAAAGTGCATAACTATTCACCCCCCTAAAGTCAATACTTTATAGAGCCACCTTTTGCGGTGATCACAGCTCCAAGTCGCTTTGGATAAGTCTCTATGAGCTTGCCACATCTTACCACTGGTATTTTTGCCCATTCCTCCTTGCAAAACTGTTCCAGCTCCTTCAAGTTGGATGGTTTGGGCTTGTGAACAGCAATCTTTAAGTCTGACCACAGATTTTCTATTGGATTGAGGTCTGGGCTTTGAACAGGCCATTCCAACACATTTACAAGTGTTGCTTTAGCAGTGTGTTTGGGGTCATTGTCCTGCTTGAAGGTGAACCTCTGTCCTAGCCTCAAATCACACATAGAGTGGCACAGGTTTTGCTTAAGAATATCCCTGCATTTAGCACCATCCATCTTTCCCTCAACCCTGACCAGTGTCAGAACATCCCCATAACATGATGCTGCCACCACCATGTTGCACTATAGGGATGGTGTGCCAGACATAGTGTTTTCTTTGGCTGAAAAGTTAAATTTTAGTCTCATCAGACCAGAGCACCTTCCTCCATACATTTTGGGAGTCTCCCACATGCCTTTTCGCACACTCAAAACGAGCCATTTTGTTTTTTTGCTGAAAGTAATGGCTTTCTTCTGGCCACTCTGCCATAAAGCCCAACTCTATAGAGCGTACGGCTTATTGTCGCCCTATGTACAGATACTCCAGGCTCTGTTGTGGAACTCTGCAGCTCCTCCAGGGTCTTTGTGCTGCCTCTCTGATTAATGCCCTCCTTTCCCAGTCCGTGAGTTTTGGTGTGCGGTGTGTGGTCTCTTGGCAGGTTTGCTGTTGTTCCATGTTCTTTCCATTTGTTTATGATAGATTTGATTATGCTCCTAGGTTAATTGGATTCTGTCCAAAATTGGCCCTAGTATATGAATGGGGACCTTGGATTGAGGGTAGGGACTGATGTGAGTGTGCGATGTACAGGGTTAGGGACAAGGGTCAGGGTTGTAGACACACACTCACTCAGGTTGAACTGGATGGACTGGTGTCTTTATTCAACCTTACTAACTATGTAACTATGTAGGGATCATCAAAGATTTGGATATTTTTATATAACCTAAACTTGTACTTCTCAACAACATTGTCCTTTACTTGTTTGGAGAGTTCCTTGGTCTTTATAGCAGTGTTTGGTTAGTGGTGCTTCTTGCTTAGGAGTTGCAATCTCTGGGACCTTTCAAAAAGGTGTGTATATGTAATGACAGATCACGTGACACTTAAATTGCACACAGGTAGACATCATTTTACTAATTATGTGACTTCTGAAGGTAATTGTTTGCACCAGAGCTTTTTATGGGCTTCATAACAAAGGGGTGAATTATCAGTTTTTTTTAAATAAAGATACGTTTCCTTTCAGCTCAGAGGACAAAGTAGTTTGAAGTTTTTGTTCCTTTTCAGAAAGGTAAGGTGGTAATCTTTGACCTTTTATGAAGGCCATAACCTCCCATGACATAATAAATATAACAAGGAATGGTAGTACTGGTAATACAATACTTAAAGTGGAATTCCACCCAAAAGTGGAACTTCCGCTTTAAGGAATCCTGACCTCCCCTGACATTTTTTTTGGGGGGGAGCGGGTACCTAGTTTTGACAGGTACCCAGCTCCCACTTCCGCTCGGGCCGCCTAGGCGGCCCCTCCCTCCCTACAATCTTCTGGGACACATCACAGGTCCCAGAAGATTGCCCGGCCATTCAGGACGTGCAGCGCGACTCACGCCACAAGCTGTCACAGCCGGGTGCCCACAGTAGTGATACCAGGGGAGAGCAGAGGGAGAGAACCGAGGCTTTGAGCGGCCGCATCGCTGGACCATAGGACAGGTGAGTGTGTGTTTAATAAAAGTCAGCAGCTACACTTTTTGTAGCTGCTGATTTTTAATAAACACAAACGGCTGTAAATCCACTTTAATATGCTCCAAAGACATGCACATACAATGGGACAAAAAATTTTAGTCAGCCACCAATTGTGCAAGTTCTCCCACTTAAAAAGATGAGAGAGGCCTGTAATTGTCATCATAGGTATACCTCAACTATGAGAGACAAAATGTGGAAACAAATCCAGACAATCGCATTGTCTGATTTTTGAAAGAATTTATTTGCAAATTATGGTGGAAAATAAGTATTTGGTCAATATCAAAAGTTCATCTCAATACTTTGTTATATATCCTTTGTTGGCAATGACAGAGGTCAAACGTTTTCTGCAAGTCTTCACAAGGTTGTCACACACTGTTGCTGGTATGTTGGCCCATTCCTCCATGCAGACCTCCTCTAGAGCAGTGATGTTTTGGGGCTATCACTGGGCAACACGGACTTTCAACTCCCTCAAAAGGTTTTCTATGGGTTTGAGATCTGGAGACTGGCTAGGCCACTCCAGGACCTTGAAATGCTTCCTTACAAAGCCACTCCTTCGTTGCCCGGGCGGTGTGTTCGGGATCATTGTCATGCTGAAAGACCCAGCCACGTTTTATCTTCAATGCCCTTGCTGATGGGAAAAGGTTTGCACTCAAAATCTCACGATACATGGCCCCATTCATTCTTTCATGTACATGGATCAGTCGTCATGCTCCCTTTGCAGAGAAACAGCACCGAAGCATAATGTTGCCACCCCCATGCTTCACAGTAGGTATGGTGTTCTTTGGTTGCAACTCAGCATTCTCTCTCCTCCAAACACGACGAGTTGTGTTTCTACCAAACAGTTCTACTTTGGTTTCATCTGACCATATGACATTCCCCCAATCCTCTTCTGGATCATCCAAATGCTCTCTAGCAAACCTCAGACGGTCCCGGACATGTACTGGCTTAAGCAGGGGTGGTAGCCTTTGTTACGTTGGTCCCAGCTCTCTGCAGGTCATTCACTAGGTCCCCCCGTGTGGTTCTGGGATTTTTGCTCACTGTTCTTGTGATCATTTTGACCCTACGGGGTGAGATCTTGCGTGGAGCCCCAGATCGAGGGAGATTATCAGTGGTCTTGTATGTCTTCCATTTTCTAATTATTGCTCCTACAGTTGATTTCTTCACACCAAGCTGCTTGCCTATTGCAGATTCAGTCTTCCCAGCCTGGTGCAGGTCTACAATTTTTGTTTCTGGTGTCCTTCGACAGCTCTTTGGTCTTAACCATAGTGGAGTTTGGAGTGTGACTGTTTGAGGTTGTGGACAGGTGTCTTTTATACTGATAACAAGTTCAAACAGGTGCCATTAATACAGGTAATGAGTGGAGGACAGAGGAGCCTCTTAAAGAAGAAGATACAGGTCTGTGAGAGCCAGAAATCTTGCTTGTTTGTAGGTGACCAAATACTTATTTTCCACTATAATTTGCAAATAAATTCCTTCAAAAATCAGATAATGTGATTGTCTGAATTTGTTTCCACATTTTGTGTCTCATAGTTGAGGTATACCTATCATGACAATTACAGGCCTCTCATCTTTTTAAGTGGGAGAACTTGCACAATTGGTGGCTGACTAAATACTTTTTTGCCCCACTGTATAGTCTTTTTAGTGTACAACAAGTATATAGGACTATAGGAAAGAGGACCCATTCCAAACAATCTAGTGGTATAAGAGATAGAAACAAAAGGTAAGTGAAATGAGAGACCCGTATATGAAATGTCAGGTGAGAGCAGTGATGGGTCAGTGACTCTTTATCAATTGACAGTGCAATCCCCTCTCTCAACAGGGTTGATTTACCAAAGGCAAGTAGACTGTTCCCTTTACAATTGCACTTTGCAAGGGAATTTTTCCAAGAATTATATGGTTGAGGCTCTGCTGACCTCTGCCAATCAGTCACATGCAAACAAAAATGCAGTTTTTTTATTTTGTTATTTTTCTTGAATGTTATTGGGTATTCTTTGCAAAGTGGAATTCACCACATCCACAAAGCTCTAGGGAAAACTCCTTTGCAAAGTGCAACTTTCCTTGCAAAGTGAACAGCCTCTTTTGTCTTTAGTAAATCATCCCAAGTGCATCAAAAAGAAATTATGTTAAATATCTCAGTGCAAGAAGCTACTGAAGTCCTTGCCAAGCACAGGGTATTCTCCAAAGCAACAGCACACAAGAAATCCTTCAGAATGTAAAAAAATATATATTAATTTAGTCTATTAAAACCACAATGCAACAATAAGGATAAATATATTTAAGAGAATAAGCCTTCCTGCTTGGGAATTTCACTGCTGTATTACAAGTAGGGCTTGACAAATCCTAGCACCATCCTTTTTGGTATAGACACTTTTATTTGCCAAGCCACTTTTTGATACAGGAATGTATACATAGAGCGAACATATAATGCAAATGTGAGGCTGAGACACTCATCTTTAGATAAGAGTAAATCATTGCTTTGCTCAGGTAACATGTGCTCATGAAAGAGCCAACAGTACCAGAGACATCACTTATGCCTACAGGAGGGCCTTGTAGAGATAGCGAACCTTGAATTAACCACCTGCACGACATCAAGGAGAAAAATTGTGACAGATACCAGTGGTTTAATTAGAAAAAGCATGTTTTACCATTTTTTCGGGTCAAAATTTTCTGTTCACAGCCACCCAATAGGGACTGGACGAATTTCGATCCATCTATTGGCAGGCTGTTTTTACTGAAGTCAGTTGATTTGATTTCAGTTCAACATACCTGTTGGGTTTTTTCATGCAAATTCTGCCGTTGGCTATAGTCGGCTGTGGTAATCTTATTCTGATGACGTGGAAACCTCCCACCGCCAGAATACAATAGTGCAGTGTGAGGGATTCCCCCATCAACATGGGTTGGTTGAAGGAAATAAAATTGCTTTGTGTATGACCAGCCTTAGATCCATCCATTCTCCCACAGGGAGAACCAGTGGCTCAGACATGAAAATTATTATTTGCTAGTGACATAAAGCCCTTTTTTTTTTTTTTTTTGCATGGCAGCATCATTGTCATGAGGTCTGAAAAAAAAGTTAATTATTATTTTTTTTTACATATACTGTATATAAGTAAGTGTTTTTAATATTCAGCATTAGTGATCCATTAGGCTCTCTACCAAGTTTATTACGTGATATGTAGAACATGACAGTTTCACTTTAATAATGTCCTTATCCTCCATTAACTTGAGCTTGCAGAAGCTGTTTTATTCAGCTGTCAGCAGTTGGAGATTCATTTGAGTTCTATTCGGCTCCAGCCGTCTGACTTTGTGGAAAGTTTCTGTGTTTTATTTTCAGTAATCATACTAATTACACTAATTTATTGTGGATACACTTAGGGATACATGTATGAGAACAGCAATCTGAAAAGTTGGGTGTTTGGAGCCAAAACAAACCCGACCAAACCTCCAAAGCAGCAGCCAGGGCGGTAAAGAGGCACAGTCTATACTTTAAACTAAAAAAAAAAAAAAAAAAACGAACTATATAATGGGATATATTTTTACATCAACTTTGCTCTTCGAGCTTTTGTGAATTTTTTTCTCACATTTTTGTTAAAACAATGAGTGCTTTCCCTAGTTGTATAAGAAATTACTAATAAAATGGTGCCAATTTAGTATGTTTCAAAATATAGTTTAAATATTTTCTAAATTTTGTAGTGAAAATCTTGTTGAGATCTTTAAATCTCTCTTTAGCTTTAACAAATTTGTCAGTTTTTAAACCTGCAATGGCTGTAATGTAAATCAAAATCAGATAATCAGAATATGTTTTCTCTTTATCTACTGAAGGCTGGGTTCACACCTATGCAAATTGGATGCGGGTTGACCGCATCCAATTCGCAATAGCAGAAGATTTTGACCGGCTCTCTATGGACCCGATGCACATATCTCCGGTGCGAATTTGAACAGGAGCCCTGTGCGTCTTTGGACCATTTTAGGTCCGAATTCTACCAAAAATTGGGTTTAAATCAGACCTGAAACAGTGAATCTGCTGTGGCAATAGTGTGCACCCAGCCTTGATGGATGTATCCCCCCCCTATTGAGTGTAGCCCAGCTGGTCCAATAGTCACTTTTTGTCTCTGATCCAAAATGTTCATTGTGCAGCCCCATAATTATTATGGGGAGGACTGTACTCTGGAGTCTGCTATGAATATGATTCTCCATAGAAACAAATGGGGTTTTTGCATACTTGCACAGGTTGAAGAGCACCTGGCAAGGATGCTTTCAGAAGCAAGTCAAACAAAACCAAAAAAAAATTCCTAGCTCAACTTGCCAACCAGCCTGCAACCAACCGAACTGTGCTGTCTAACAGTTTGCATTAAAAACAGGGATTTAGTTTGCACACATTTGCAAATACATGCGTAAGCTGCAGAGCCACTTCAACGCACCCCAGTATTTGCAGTCCTATAACTATAAATTTTGAGAGCCCTCATAGTAGAAACACATGCCTAATAATGGATAGGCAGAAGGAAGGTGACCCTGGAGGGAGACCATACCTCCTAAAGGCACAGGGGCGCACTGGACACCCAGCATATAGTACAATGGCAGCAAAGGTGCCCAGTGCGCCGCTCACCAGTATTCCAACAGTACAAACAAATGGCTACTGCACCCCACCTATACCTGGCCTTTGCAGCAAGGAGCACTTGGAAGGGTGACGCATGTCAAACAAAACCAAAGACAATTCCCAGCTTAACTTACTGACCAGCCTGCATCCAACAAATTATCCCGTCTAACGGTTTGCGTTAACAACGGGTTTTGTTTGCACACATTTGCAAATACATGCGTAAAATGCTGAACCACTTCGTGACATCCCAGTATTGTCTACAGTCCTAACTCTTTAATTTTTTTTATTTTATTTGCTTTTATTGCGTGGGGCCACGCAATAAAGATGGCTGGATCAGGAGCAAAGTTGAGTATCAGACTAGTTGGGATGCACTCAATTGGGGGTGCTTTTATTGTAGGACAACTTCTGTCAAAGGTACAGTTGTCCTTTACAGCAGGGAAGGAGCAGAAAAATGATTCTGGTTATGATTCTGACTTACTTTTACTGCAGTGATGTCCTGGCTCCACCTGTTTATTTCCACAGGCCAGCGCAGAACAAAATGAAAAGACCAAGGATGAACATGTGACCCTCCTTTTTTTTATGGTAAGGAGCCACAAATACATGTTAAAATAAGGGAAGAAAGCTGAACAACATACTCACCGGCCACTTTATTTGGTAGACCTGTTCAATTGCTTGGTAACACAAATTGCTAATCACATGGCAGCAACTCAATGCATTTAAGCATCTAGATGTGGTGACGACGACTTGCTGAGGTTCAAACCAAGCATCAGAATGAGGAAGAAAGAGGATTTAAGTAACTTTGAACGTGGCATTGTTGTTGTGCCAGAAGGGCTGGTCTGAGTATTTCAAAAGCTGCTGATCTACTGGGATTTTCGCACACAACCATCTCTCGGGTTTACAGAGAATGATCAGAAAAAAAGAGAAAATATGTAGTAAGCGACAGTTGTGTGGACTAAAATGCCTTGCTAATATCAGAGGTCAGAGGAGAATGGACACACTGGTTTGAGATGATAGAAAGACAACAGTAACTCAAATAACCACTGGTAACTTACAACCAAGGTATGCAGAATACCTACTCTGAATGCACAACACATTGAACCTTGAAGCAAATGGGCTACAGCAGCAGAAGACCACACCGGATGCCACACCTGTTGGCTAAGAACAGGCTCACCAAAATTGGACAATCGAAGATTGGAAAAAGGTTGCCTGGTCTGATGAGTCTCGATTTCAGCTGCAACATTCAGATGGTAGGGTCAGAATTTGGCGTAAACAACATGAAAGCATGGATCCCCCCTGCCTTGACGCAATGATTTAGGCTGGTGGTGGTGGTGTAATGGTGTGGGGGGTATTTTCTTGGCATACTTTGTGCCCTTTAGTACCAATTGAGCACTGTTTAGATGCTACGGCATACATGAGTATTGTTGCTGACCAGGTCTATCCCTTTATGGCTACAGTGTACCCATCTTCTGATGGCTACTTCCAGCAGGATAATGCACCATGTCACAAAGCTCAAATCATCTCAAACTGGTTTCTTGAACATGACAATTAGTTCACTGTACTCCAATGGCCTCCATAGTCACCAGATCCCAATCCAATAGTGCACCTCGGGAATGTGATGGAACAGGAGGTTCGCATCATGAATCTGCGTAATGCTTTCATGTCAATAGGGACCAAAATCTCTGAGGAATGTTTCCAACACCTTGCTGAATCTATGCCATGAAGAATTAGGGCAGTGCTGAAGGCAAAAGGGGGTCCAACCTGGTATTAGCCAGACTCTAAGTGGTTGATCACATGCAACTGAACTGATATTCTAAAGGAGTTGAGATTTGTCACTCAAAAAATTGTGTCAATTTTTACTTAAACGATCCAGTCGTGAATAACATCTGCACATATTTGGGTATTCATGGTCAGATAATTGAATATTTACACAATTTTTGAGTGGAGATGCTTAAAGTGATTGTAAACCTTCATTTTTTTAAAATAACAAACATATCATGCTTACCTCCACTGTGCAGTTCGTTGTGCACTGTGTGGCCCCAAACCTCGTCCTCCGGCGGTGCTCGCGGCTCCTCTCGGGATTACCTTGTGGGCGTGCTCCTGAGTCCAGCATTTGCATGCATAGACACAGAATGCCGGACCGCCCCCCCCCCGGCACCTGCATCATTGGATTTGATTGACAGCAGCGGGAGCCAATGGCTGTGCTGCTATCAATCTATCCAATCAAGAGCCAAGAACCCTGGGCAGAGAGGTACAGCACGTCTCTGCAGAGGGGGCTCAGGTGAGTAAAATGGGGGGCTGGGGTGCCGGTCAGTGTCAGAAATTTTTGCACCTTAACTACCGTATTTATCGGCGTATAACACGCACTTTTTTCCCCTTAAAATCAGGGGAAAATCGCGGGTGCGTGTTATACGCCGATCCCCTGCGATCCGAGCTGTCAGAATTTAAAAATCGCTGACCGCGATTTGAAAATGGCGCCGCCGGCGCCGAAATACGCAGTGCCGGTCCTCGGCTCTTCTCGGCGGCTTTCGGTTTCACTCGAGCGCCGCCCGAACCTAGCCGAGTATACTCGGCTAGTTTCGGATAGCTCCGCTCACCGTCCGAGTGAAACCGAAAGTAAACGAGAGCCGCCGAGAAGAGCCGAGGAGCGGCTCTGTGTATTTCGGCGCCGGCGGCGCCATTTTCAAATCGCGGTCGGCGATTTTGAAGCTCACAGGCTTCAGCAAGGCTGGACTGGGGCAAGGCTGGACTGGGGCAAGGCTGGACTGGACACTGGGGAAGGCTGCACTGACATGGCTGCACTGACATGGCTGCACTAGCAAGGCTGCACTAGCAAGGCTGCACTGACATGGCTGCACTGACATGGCTGCACTAGCAAGGCTGCACTGACATGGCTGCACTGGCATGGCTGCACTGGCAAGGCTGCACTGACATGGCTGCACTGGCAAGGCTGCACTGACATGGCTGCACTGACAAGGCTGCACTGACAAGGCTGCACTGACATGGCTGCACTGGCAAGGCTGCACTGACATGGCTGCACTGACATGGCTGCACTGACAAGGCTGCACTGACATGGCTGCACTGGCAAGGCTGGACTGGGGCAAGGCTGCACTGAGAAGGCTGCAATGATGGGCATTTAAATGTAAGTTTTTTTCCCTTCAACTTCCCTCCTAAAAGTTTTTTTCCTTAAAATTCCCTCCTAAATTGAGGTGCGTGTTATACGCCGGTGCGTGTTATACGCCGATAAATACGGTACTTCATATCCGCGCTATAGCCAAATGACGGCTACAGCGCGGATCTGCTTTATTGACATCCTTCCAGCAAAGTTGTGATGACGAAACGTGTTTGATAAAGTCGTGATGACGAAAGGTGTCAGGGCGTGACCTCACGGCGACCGGAAATTACGTCACAACGTTGTGCATTCCAGGAACCAGGGAAGTAAACAGGAAGGAGGAAGTGTTGGATGCTGAGATCAATACGATCTACACTGGACTATACCCCGTCCTCTCAATCCCAGGGAAAGCGGACAATGTAAGCTCTTTTAGTAGCCGACCTTGAGCTACATGACAACTGTTGGATTGTCACTGAGTTATGCATTATTGGATTTTTTATATACTTGAGTTGGCGAATACATTTTAAAACGGAATTAGACTATTTGGAGTCTCTCTTACATGCATGTGAATTTTGGAGATGGTTTTAGAGCTACCCTATGAGGATATCTAGAGCAAACAGACCATAGGATGTTGATTGGGGCCTGATAACCTCCGGTTCTGGTGAGTGTGAACCCCTTGCGGGTGTGTGGAGCACGCAGTGGGAAAGTGTTTGGTGGACGGTGCACTCATCAACTAGCTGCTGTTTACACCCTAAATATCCACTAGACTCCTATTTCATTCCTATTTTGTTTTGTTCGCTTTTAAATCTTTACGTACACAGTAGTGACCCTGTACTAGCCTGTCAGTTTTATATTCGTTATATTACTGATGGGAGCGCCGCTTTGATGTTTTAATTGTCACTCGATTTGAGTTTTAATTTTTACATCTAGTCTGTATGTACAAACTATGAAACATGATTTTTTTATTTTTTTTTTTTAATTTTCCATCTTTTTTTGTTTAGCAAAAAATAAAAATCCCAGCTGTGATTAAATACCACCAAAAGAAAGCTCTGTAGGAAAAAAATGATAACATTTCATTTGGGTATAGTATTGTATGACCGCGCAATTGTCATTCAGAGTGCGTCAGTGCTGAAAGCTGAAAATTGGTCTGGTCAGGAGGGGGGTTTAAGTGCCCAGTAAGCAAGTGGTTAAGGCATAGAATGCATTAAGGTGAAAAAACATTAAGGGTTTACAACCCCTTTAACTACTTAAATAAATCGGCCTCCTGTTTGACACTGCTCATGCTATATGGCATTTTTACTTGCCAGCAGCCTTCATGTGTCTTCGTTGTGACTCTGACACACCAAGATGGATGTCAAGAACTGCAAAATTACATATATGCTCTGCACTGTATGTGATCTATGTGATAATATGGTCAGCGATTCCCGTTTTCAAGATCCATTTAGGCTGTATTAATGCACAGAGAGAAACCAATTAGAGTAGCCTCTTACAAGGAATAATTCAAATATAGGCAGTTATTTCTAAATGGTCATATTGGGCATGATGTCTACTCCAGCATGACTATTAAGAAAC
This sequence comes from Lithobates clamitans, assembly GCA_037952925.1. Taxonomy (NCBI): domain Eukaryota; kingdom Metazoa; phylum Chordata; class Amphibia; order Anura; family Ranidae; genus Lithobates; species Lithobates clamitans. The sequence goes on along the minus strand of JBBGZY010000187.1, from coordinate 585,804 downwards.
CCCTTCGTATTGTAATATTTTATTCATTCATACATGCCATTACATGGTTAGGTGTCTGTATAGAATACTTTCCAGGGAAATCTCTTCTGGATTATAGAGGTTAAAATCTGTAGCTCAGTCACAGGACTTAACATTTCTTATCTGCAAAATGAGCCCAAAATCCAGTCATCCGGAAACCATTTGCCATCCTTTGAGATATCAGAAAGCTGCAGCCTTTTGGCTGCAATGATGCTTTTAACAGGTTGCAATCAGAGCCCAGATACTTATATTTAACACTGTATAGCTGTCATAATAACATTCCTTTAGAGTAGAAATGATTCAATTTTTCATTAACATTATATTAGTTACAAATGGGAACATAAAATTCTGATACATCATACTGCAAATAACCAATTATTCCAACTCTTATCAGCTGTATCTTTATAATCTGCATACTCTGCTTTGGTACAGGGTAATTTATATTTCTAGCATTTGAAATACTGTATTACAACCATATTTATAGGAACTTTGATATCCATGCATAAACTTCACAGCCAAATATGTGTTTAAACCAAAAAAAAGCATTTCAATAGACATTCTACCAATAATTTGGTAAAAAAAAGGTAGAAATTAAATTTACTTGATGGCGGGTTTATGGGTGGAAGCTCATATATAAAGAAAAAGAGGTTTCAATATCAAATGGCAGCTTCTCAATCGGTTATAGCCCAAATGTTTAGTTGTTATCCAGTGAAACATTAGAATACTAAATAATAATGCATCCCATCAGTTCAGATTGGTGGCATATGCAATGCTTTTTTGGAACACACAAAGCTCCTTAAAATCAACTTAACAGCATTTAATTGTCTAGGCTTGCCTGTATTTTGTTGGTGATTAGTGGGGTATTTTTTTTATCCTTTAAAAGTATATGTACATGAGAGATTTTGTAGAGAGGGGAAAAAACAAAAATAAAAAACGGAGTGAAGGCAAAAACGCCCTTCTAGCATAATAAAGTTAGTATAAATGCTTATTAGTAGAAAATTGGTGCAGAATGAGTAACACATCTGGTGAGGTCGTGGGAGACCATAGGACCTTAAAACATCAGCATCTCTTTCTATGTAGTATCTTGGAAAGAGACCAAGAGACCGTCACACTCAAATGTTCTGGGCCAGCCCAAATCTAGTTCAACTGCATGGGCCTTTTGTGGTGAAGGAAGTATGTCAGAAAACTGAAAAAAGTGCCAATCCAGGTAGTAGATCTGCCCCAGTAGAAGTAGAAGATAAATCCCAGGAGGTCAACAATTTTACAAAAAGTTGATCTTAATCAGTGCCATATGATATAGTATTGCATATCCCCATCATCTCTAGGTGGTTCTAGGTACAGAGCAGTGATCTCAGTGTACTCCAATACCATGCATTTTTCCAGATCTCAATCCAGTATAGTACCTTTGAGACTGGGTGTAATGGATAGTGACAAATTGTGACTAAAGTTGTGATCATCTAAAGGGATGTGTCTGATCATATGTTTTTTTTTAACAGTAAGAGTTTTTATTTATTTAGAAATCATAAAGAAAAATACAAAACAGCAATAACATAAACAGTACAGTATTTGCCACCAGATTACATCTCTATGGAATGTAGCTATTACCAGGCGGTATTGGAGTCAGGGTACCCAAGGGTGAAAAGCAGCCTGTAATATGAGACTATATCTATAGTTGATTACAAATATCCAATAATACAGAACAAGAAGAGGGGAGTGTATACTCTATAAGGCGGACGGTGGTCCTAGATTAATCCTAACGTTCCTCTGCTGGAAGTATGAAGAGTGGGAAGTACTTTCAGTTAGGGGGGCAAAAGGCGAGGGGGGGAACGCGGAGTCAGCGGGCTGCTCCGCAATTACTCCCAGCTTCCTATTAGCTAATATATACAATACAATCCCATTTGCATATAATAGGAGTTCAGTCAGGCGTCAGACCAATGTGACCATATTTTTTCAAATTTCGCGGGGCAGTTCCTACTTTCATATGTGATCTTATATAATGGAAGGACTTTATTAATTGCACTTCGCCATGAGGCAACTGTGGGGAGATCTGTGCCCTTCCATCTCAACAGGATTTCTCTCCTAGCATAGTAAAGGGCAAAGGTCAAGCATAATTTAGTATAACGGTCACCCTCCACGTCCCCGAGGTAACTGAGCAAAAAGACAAGAGGGTCTAGTGTCAATGTGGCGTCGCATACTTCTGTTAATACATCCGCCATCCCTCTCCAGTAAGGTTGGATCTTGTTGCAAGTCCAGACCATATGAAAGAAGGAGCCCCGCTCAGTGGAGCATCTCGTGCAGAGTGGGCTGAGAGAGGGGTAGATGGATGCCAACCTTTGTGGGGTATAGTATGCCCTATGTAAAAATTTTAGTTGCACAAAACGGTCTCTAGAGGCTATCATAGAGGAAATAAATGTAGAGATACACTCTTCCCATGTGTCTTCGTCTAGGTTGGGAATGTCTGCCCTCCATTTGGCCAGCACATGCGAAGTGTCCGTGTCATGAGCCACTGTGAGATACATGTAGAGGGTGGAGAGTGGTTTGAGCAGGATCTCCGAAGAGAGGAGTCTCTCGATAGAATCTGAATTTAACGTGATTGGGTCAGGGAACTGGGCGGTAAGGGCATGCCGGAGCTGCCAGTATCTAAACTGAAAAGAACGAGGGAGTTTAAATGCTTGTCTTAATTCTAGGAATGTTAGGATCTTTCCACCTGGCATTACTTGCTTAAGAGTGACGATACCCCTCATTGCCCACGCCGCCGGGTCAGGTATTGTATTCAGGTGGGGAAGAAGGGGGTTGCCCCATAGGGGAGTGTGAGGGGAGACCTCCAAGGGGTCACGGTGGGCTGCCCGGGAACATTACCAAACTCGAATCGTGGTCTTCATAGGGACCGTGACACCCGGGTGTGCTTTACACCCCCTGAAGACTAAGTTAGAAAGGGCTGCATATGAACCAAGGATTGCTGCTTCAAGGGTAACCGCTGGATTCTGTCTGGGCTGGGAGAACCACCAGCGGACGGTAACCAAGACCGCCGCCCAGTAGTATATAAGGAAGTTCGGTAGGGCCAGACCTCCCCCAGAGAGGGGCAGATAAAGGGTCCGTCTGGCCACTCTAGGAGGTCTCCCCGCCCAGACAAAGTCGCTCACAATGCTGTCCAGTCTCCGGAACACGGACCGGGGAATATGGACAGGGGTGTGACGAAAGAAATATAACAATTTAGGTAAATACACCATTTTGATCAAATTCCCTCTGCCCACTGGCGTAAGAGGAAGTTTACGCCAAGTGGTGCATTGCTTGGTAAGTTTGTCCAAGACCGGAAGTACATTACGGTCCAGGTATCTGTCCAGAGACAAGGCTATCTTTACGCCCAAATATGTGAACTCTTTGACCCATCGGAGGGGGGTTTGGGTATCAATACGAGGCATGGATGGGTGAAGTGGGAAGAGGACCGATTTTGTCCCAGTTGATACGGACTCCTGAAAAACGGCTAAAAGTATCAAACTGAGACAAGGCAGCCCTCAGGGAATCAGAGGCATCAGCCAAATAGAGGAGGGAGTCATCGGCGTAAAGGGACAATTTCTCCTCTAACGGGCCTACTTTAATGCCCTTAATAGCTCGATCTCTTCTAATATGAGCCGTCAAGGGCTCTAGGGCCAAGGCAAACAATGCCGGGGACAGGGGACATCCCTGCCGGGTCCCTCTCTCCAAAAAAAAGGGCTCTGACAGAGTACCACCCGTGCGTATGCGAGCCCTAGGCTGTGCATACAACATCTAAATCCATGTACGGAAGATCGGGCCAAAGCCAAATCTGGAAAGGACCCTCCACAGGTAGCCCCACTCGACCGAGTCAAAAGCTTTCTCTATGTAGAGTGAGGCCACCACCCCAGGGTTCCCCGGGTCAGCCACCGCAATGTGAGTATGTAATTTACGTATATTTATATCTGTGCCTCTTCCGGGCATGAACCCCGTTTGGTCTGGATGTGTGGGGGCAGTAATAACTTTGTTTAAACGGTTGGCTAGGACTTTGGCAAGGACCTTTGCGTCAACATTTAGGAGAGAAATAGGGCGGTAAGATGCGCAGAGGGTAGGGTCCTTCCCTGGCTTGGGGATAAGTACTATAACCGCTTCTCTCCTCGAGGCCGGGAGGGTCCCAGTTTTTAAAGCTGAAGCAAAAACCGTCTGCAATCTAGGGGTTATCTCTTCCACGTAAATCTTATAGAACTCCACCGGGAATCCGTCCGGACCCGGAGTTTTCCCTGTCTGCATCATTTTGAGGGCTTTTTGTATCTCCTCTAATTGAATGGGGGCGTCTAGTGTATTTGCTGTGGCGGGTGTAAGGACTGGGATGTCAATTTCCTCCAAGTAATCAGTAAGGTCTCGTTGATCATATACTACTCGTGAGCTATATAATTGCTGGTAATAATTGGTGAAGCATCGATTAATTTCCGCTGGGGAAGAATGAAGTGTCCCATCCCGGTCACGAATCTGCGCTATTGCCGTTACCCCAGATTGTTCCCTGGACAGCCAGGCCAAAAGACGACCTGTCTTTTCCCCCTGTTCGAATATGCGCTGGGACTGGTATAAAAGCTTTTTTTGTGTCAGGGAGGTCTGTAGCAGTAGTGTTTGTTGGGTAAGAGATTGGAGTGTTGCGTAGTCTCGTGGATCTCGGGATTGGATATATAGAGCCCTCCTGTCTAATCGCCTCAGCCTCTAATCTGGTAAGCTCTGCCCTACGAAGTCTTCTCACTCTGGCAATAATGCATTGGTATTGCCCCCTTGATGAGGCCTTAAAGGCTTCCCAAACAGTATTGTCAGAGGCTGTTCCTGGGTTGACTTCCCAAAATTGCTGCACCGTTTCCCGAAACTGAGAATCAACATCTACATCGGATATCCAGAACCTGGACAACCGCCAGAGTCTGTCCGACGGGTCCGCCGTCAGTTCCAGGGATAGCAACAGCGGGGCGTGGTCCGAAATCCCCTGCGGAAATATGCTGATGTCCCGAACCCTGGGAAGGACAGGGGCCGCGACATAGGCCAGGTCTATGCGAGAAAAGGATCAATGTGTGGCAGAGTGGCAAGTAAAGGCCTTGGCTTGAGGGTTCTTCCACCTCCATACATCCACCAGGCCATATGTGTCAGCCCAGTCTGCCAGGTCGCGGCGAGTAGTACCTCCCACTGTGCTCCTGTCTAACTCAGAGTCCGGAACAAGGTTAAAATCACCCATCAGCACAACATTATCCGGGGGGAACCGAGCCAGCTCACCCGAGATTAAATTGAGGACTCTGAAGGAGGCCGGGGGGGCAGATATACCCCCACCAGCACCCATGGTTAGTCATATATCAATGCATTTATTAATACATATCTCCCATCAGGATCTAGAACTAAATCAAGGAGCTTAAAAGGGAGGGTCTCCAGGACCAAAACACTAACCCCTCTAGCAAAATTGGAGTAAGTAGAGTGGTAGTGATGACCCACCCAAGGTTTTTTCAAGCTGAGAGTTTTACTACCGAACAGATGTGTCTTCTGTAACACACAGATATGGGGATTATGCTTCAGTGGAGAGTTTAGGCCACGTGTGTTCCAGGAGAGGATATCTAGGTTAGTCATGTATACATCTCATTTTTAGAAAAAACAGGATATACCTTATATGCACCTCCTGATTCACCACAAGCCGTCACAGGGAATGCCCGAGGCGAACCAGAGCCTGACATCACTTTAAGTAAAAAGAGCAAACAGTACTGTCAAAAAATATAAAACAAAAACAAAACAAAAAACTGGGAGCCAGGAACATGACTCAATATCCCCAAACCACCCCCCACCCCACCCGACCCCCAAAAATGGAGGCAGGTCTGTGTCCCGAAACTTGCGTCAGCCCATAGGCTGATCATGGAGGCAGTGAACTAGAGGCAACCAACCTCTGTGAATCAAAGAAAAACAAATGTACTTTAAGTTCCGGTAAGGAGGAAAAATGGTGTGGATCACCCGGAGCCCCGGGGGCGCAAAACTTGTTATGGTCAATGAGAACCCCCGACCCCATCCGGGATCGATGCCATGCTGGAAAAAATAGCAGGGGAAGAAGGAGGGAAGGGGGAAGCAAAGGAGAGGTAACCATACGGACTCAGTCCGGTCCCATTAAGGATAGAATGCCATATCTGCATCCGTAGTGGCATCACAACATAAATAAAAGTTCCCATCTTATCCCTTGATAGACAGCATCAGTGGAGGAAGTCCATTCGGGTGAAAAGTTCAGGGTTCAAACCAGATTGTCTCTTCTGCTTCCATGCTGGGAATTAGAAATACTGGTGTGCCAGTGGGTATGCACTTAAGGGGGGGGAGCGTGGGTCAGTTCCAAAGTCAAAGAACCAGAGGGAGTGTTGAACAGATAGCCCATGCTTGCCAGTGATGATATGAGAGGGGTCCGCAGAGGCACCCTAAGGATCAGACCCTCCCCTCCAGAAATAAATCCCTTGTAAAATCCCCAGCAGTGTACTCACAGTTTCCCAGAGGGAGTCATCTTCGGATGCTGTCCGCCCACGCGGCTGCTTCTTTGGGAGAGGTGAAGAATTGCACTTTTTCACCATCCTGTACTCTCAGTTTGGCAGGGAATAGCATGCTATATTTGATCCCTTTCTCTCGCAGCATGGCACGGACATGATCAAAAGACTTCCGCTGCCTCTGTGTCTCCACAGAGTAATCCGGAAAGATAAGGAGTTTCGTGTTCTCATAGTGTAATTCTCCTTGCATGCGGGCAGAGCGGAGCACAGTGTCCCTGTCTCTATAGTGGAGGAGTTTGAAAATGAATGTGCGCGGCGGCGCTCCCTGCGGGCCTCTGCTGGCAGGCATTCGATGGGCGTGTTCGATAGAGAAGTGCGGAGAAAATTGTGCTTTCGGAAGTAGGGTTGGGAGTAGTTTCTCCATAAAGCCGACCGGATCCGTCCCCTCTGCGCCTTCCGGGAGGCCGAGAACCCGGAGATTATTCCTCCGGTTCCGGTTCTCGGCGTCCTCGGCCCTAAATTCAAGTGCTTTCACCTTCGATTTTAGGATCTGTATGTCCTCATGGTGTTCTCTCTGCACATCTTCTGTGGTGGAGATCCCCCCACTCGCTCTCTGAATCGATCCATGTCACGTCGAATGAGGGCAGTTTCCTCCTGGACATGGTCTATCTTGATGGTGAGAGTGGACTGGCAAGTGGATATAGCGTGCATCAGAGCCTCGAACGCCTGGGATCCAGCCTGGATCGCGCCATCCGGCAGGGCAGAGGTCTGCGTCTCCACGTGGCAGGCCTTAGGAGGGGTAGGCCCAAACTTCGGCGGCGTTCTTGTATGCTCAGGAGCTTGCGGTTTCTGTGCCCCTTTTTTGTACCTGTGCATTCCCTGAGCCACCGGGGGTCTCTGGTGATATATGGCAGGGGGTTAGATGCAAAATCCACACCAGGATATTAGAAGGAGATAAGTCCGGAGTGGGAGCTCTGGTACTAAATGTCCGCTCCCAGCGCCATCTTGGACACGCCCCCCTGATCATATGTTTAAATACATGTTATAAATAGAGATGAGTATTGATTGCGGGACAACACCGGTATAGAGGTGAACCCTGCCAGCTTGCAGTTTGTGGACGCAGTAAAGTAATGTAACAATTCACCTGCTATAATACATAGTAATGATAATGCACTGCAAGGGCCCTTGAACTTTTGTCATCTCACTTAGACAAATAATGGAGGCTTTGTTATGTGTAGAGAGAGATTAGGATCAGTTAGGAAACTGTACTTTAAAGAGGTTGTAAACTTTGGAAAAAAACAAAAAACCTGCAAGACAAAGGCATAATGAGCTAGTATGCATCACATACTAGTTCATTATGAAATACCTCCAGAACGATGCCCTGAATCGGTGTCGGCACTCTGAGTACACGGCCGACATCTTGCATCGGAGTTACTTGCGGGTTCGCGGCTCTGGCGCTGTGATGTGCCGGAGCTGTGATGACGTCACTTCTGCACGTGAGCCGCCGGTCACGGCACGAGTCCTGAAGAAACGGCACCAGCGAACCGTTTCTTCAGTGCGCATGCGCCGATGACGTCGGCAGCAGTGCATATACTGAATATCTCCAAAACTGTGCAAGTTTAGGAGATATTCACAGTACCTACAGGTAAGCCTTGTTATAGGCTTACCTGTGGGTAAAAGTGGTGTAACCAGAGCTTACAACCACTTTAATTCTGAATGTTAGCTCTTTGGGCAATCAACCCATTACTTATTTTTGTCCTTTTCTTATTACTGAGAGCTTTTTTACATTTTTGGTTAATTAGAGGTCAGTAGTAACCCTTTTTTTCTGCAAATCTTCCCTTTTCGTTTCAGGGGTGTATTATTTGGGGGGGGGGGGTTACTATGTGGGTATATTGTTTTTATTATATGTTGCTAGGGCTTTTCATTTATGGGTAAACTTCTTTTTTATCAGCAGACTATCCATTAAAATAAAAGTGTAGTAGCTCCAGGACTGATTAAACAAAGCGGGCTGGTTTTACAGGGTGCCCATACATGGGTTAAAATCTGGCCAGTCTCTGCTGAACTGAAATTTCGATCCACGTATGGCTGGCTTATGTCCAGTGGAAATCACTCTCCGATGTGATGTCACTCTTGGATCATTTGCAGGGACATGTTTTGGGCAGTTCCATCTACTTCATAACCAGTTAGGACTATTATCCCTGATTAAAACTGTCCTGTTGCTGGCCATTTCTACACTGCCATGTAATCTGCTAGCTCTTAATTATTGTACTAAAACACCTGCCTACTCCTTTTTCTCCAGTACATTTTGGATCTCCCTCATTAAAAATGTCTTACTGTTGGCTAGTAACTTTGCTGTATCATCTGTGGTTACTTAATTGTTAATGAAAATTTGATAAAAATACAGTTGTGTACAAAATACAAAAGTGATTGTTATTAAAAAAAAAAATTACAAACATGTTATTCTCACCTCCTCTGTGCAGTTGTTTTTGCACACAGCAGCCTGGGTCCTCCTTTACTACTCCTAGCCTCTCCCTCCTTTGAGTGCCCCTCAGCCAGAAGCTTGCTATAGGGGGCACCCAAGCTGAGTCAGAGCTCCATATATCCGTTCAGACATGGAGCCCTGACCTGGCCCCACCCCCCTCTCCCCTGATTGGCTGACTGACTCTGACAGCCACGGGAGCCAATCGCTGCTCTGTCTCAGCCAATCAGGAGGAATGTACTGGATGGCTGAGGGGATTGTGGACATTGCTGGAGCAGGTTTAATGCATTAAGATGAAAAACCTTCTGCCTTTACAACTCCTTTAAGGCCTCATGCACACTGGGTGTTTAGCCCTGATGCATGAGGCTCCGGCATTTACGTGCAGCTGGAAGGTACAGCCTCACTGTCCAGCCCCGCTTTCAGCAACCTGTAAAAGTCTAATGCCGTGTACACACGGGTGGACTTTTCGACCGGTCTGGTCTGACAGGACGAATCCGTCAGACAATCCGACCGTGCGTGGGCTTCATCAGACCTGCAGCTGACTTTTTTGGTAGAAAATCAGACGGACTTTAGATTTGGAACATGTTTCAAATCCTTCCAATGGACTCAAGTCCAGTCGGAAAATTAAATTGTCTGTATGCTAGTCCGACAGACGAAAACCAATGCTATGGCAGCTATTGGCTACTGGCTATCAACTTCCTTATTTTAGACCGGTTGTATGTCATCACGTACGAATCCATCGGACTTTGGTGTGATCGTGTGTAGGCAAGTCCGTTCATTCGGAAGTCCGTCAAAAGTCCGTCGGACCGAAAAGTCCGCCTGTGTGTACACGGCATTAGAGGGGCTGACAGTTGCTGTGACTGGACAGGGCTGGATATTGCACTAAGTGCATCAAATATCTAGGGCATCATACTCCTGGGATGAATGCCTGTATTGCAGACTACTTGCGTTCCAGGCATTCATCCATGGGCACCTACTGCCCTAAATGTAAGTAAGTACACCGCTGGACATCATGACTGATGTGGATCATAGACATTAAAAAGTTTTAATTGTTTTCTTTTGTATTGTTTTATAAAGGACCTTTACCAGGTGTGTGTGTGTGTGTTTTACATTTAACGCTTTGTGAGAATGGGTAAGGAGTATTAATATACTTCTGAGAGGGGAGGGTATCTAGGGGCCCCTCAATTTAAGAGGATTCCAGAATCCACTATTAGTCCCCCTATATTATTCAACCTCCTCCTTAGGGCATCAGGGTATGGAAGTGGCCCTTGTCCCTCAACATTTGCTTTGCTGCTCCCCCCATTTAAGTTACATCCCCAATGTTAGAAAGCATGTGGCTTTTTCAGGTACAGGAAGGTGAGATACTTGTTTGCTGCCCTATCTTTCCTGGCCACCCAGGGTGCATTCCTGGATAAGGGTCTAATTGGAATTTGAAGGGGAATTCAACGACTTTTTCCTTTTTTTTTTTTTTTTAATGCTCTCCGTGAAAATTGGAAAATTGTACTGCTCCATAACCCCACAAGTAGCTTTAAGGCATCCCCCCTTATTTAACCACTTGCTGACCAGCCGGCGTCATCATACTGCTTTATACTTCTAAAAATGCCATAAATCTATCCCCTATTTTGTAGAAGCTATAACTGATCAATATACGCTTATTGCGATTTTTTTTTTTTTACCAAAAATATGTAGAACAATGCATATTGGCCTAAACTGATGAGGAAATTTTGGTTTTTTTTACATTTACATAGCAAAAAGTAAAAAATATTGGGTTTTTTCAAAATTGTCGGTCTTTTTTTTGTTTATAGCGCAAAAAAAAAATAAAAACCCGCAGAGGTGATCAAATACCACCAAAAGAAAAATCTATGGGGAAAAAAGGGCATAAATTTTGTTTGGGTACAGCATTGAATGACTGCGCAATTGTCAGTTAAAGCGACGCAGTGCCATATCGCAAAAAATGGCCTGGCAGTGGTCATTAAGGGGGCAAATCCTTCCAGTCCTTAAGTGGTTAAAGGATTAGTATATTTTTAATGTTGGCCGTATTTGAAAACATTTTTTTTTTCATTGGTACATGTCCTCCCATGTCAGTACCCAGTTTCCCATGCCTTTTTATTAAAAAAAATGTGATTTGCTTATTAGTCTAAAAATTGTCCAGAAAAAATATCAAAAATCACCTCCCGTAGAGTTCAGGGTGGTTTGCCGCTAAGTTTGGGGTTTGCGGATGTCATGCTACGCTGGCCAAACCTCCTTTGAACTGAATCCAGGCAGATTCGCTCATCCTGAGTTTCAAAGAATGCAGGCTGTAGGAAAAAAGGGAATCTTACCTGGTACTAGAGTGGTGTACCAATAAAAAGGTCACTGAGTGTAATTTGCTTGTGTAAACTGGCCCAATCACTTGCCACCCAAACAACATTTAGAGAGAAGCTGTCAAGTTCAGGTCCATAATCAGCTTTCATTCTGTGTTGCTTTTCTTACCCCATAGACCACAACTTGCTCTTGCTCTGCCTCTTTTCCCAGTGCTCTGCCTCTTTTCCCAGTGATCTGCCCATTATACTCTCCAGCTACACGTCTGGCTAAAATATTACCCAATTGGACAGTGTTGCATAACAGAGGCCAAAAAAACATAAAGTTGAAACAAACCCATTCATGAGCATACATACATTTGCAAGTATTTTTTAAATGCTGGCAAGAATAAAATATTGATAAATGTTTTAATCAATTATGTTTCAAAAATGTTCTGTTCTTGGTAAAATACTAGTAAAAAAAGGGGGGGAAGTGTAACTTTGTCGGATAACCACTTACAACAAGATTACAATGTTAGAAACAGGATCCTGTGTGTTCATTTGGTTTTTGCAAAGAATGTGAGATCTGGTATAATGGTTACTGGAATATGTGCTGTACTACTGAAATTTCATAACACTTAATTATGCTCTCCCACCTGCACTAGGCATTTGCAAGCGATATATGATATCCATTTTTCCTATTTGATAGAATGTGAAAAAACATACAGAATTCATCTACGAAGGACCATTTTTTTTATTCTTGCAGGATAAAAGTTTTCATATACTGTACCTAAAAGTCGCTACCCAACTATAGAGCATTTATTAATGGTAGCCAACAAGTGTGTGACATCCTTAAAGCTGAAAGTAGTTCTAAAGTCAAATAGTTTTTTACCTTAATGCATTCTATGTGCATTATTTTTTTTTTCTAAAAAGTGAACTTATCCTTTAAGGTAAAACCTTTGAGCAGTTGATTCTCCCTCCATCCCCTAAATACTTACCTAAGTCCTGTATCGATCCAGCGTTGTGCCCATCTGCAGGAATTCTCTTTCCTCTCTCCCCATTCACAGGCTTGGCCAAAGCAGCAGGAGCCATTGCCTATAAGCAGCCAATAACAGGTCCTAGAAATGGATTGTGTTTTTTTTCCTATAATATACTATACTAAGGACTTTTGACACTCTAAGCTTTGCTAGTTCTAAGGGTCACAAATTACATACTTTTCATTTTAGAATTTAAAATATATTAATTGCATTGATAGAGACGACGGTTAATGCAAAAGCATCAGGAGATTGTCAAAACAGAAAATACTTTAAATTACGTGGTTATGGGGGGGGGGGTAATATCTTCAGCCACACAGCTGACTTGTACAGTAATCTTAATTAACAAAAACTTAAGGACTGACCATTTGTTGATTATATAGCTAACACAGGTTAAACAGGGAAGTTGCAAAATGTCATACAGATTTGAATTTCTACTTACATGGTTCAAGTATTAGTTTTTCTTTAACGTACCAAAAGGGAAGCTTTTTGTACTTGTTTCTGGCATTTGACTATATACTTCTGGCAGCGATGAAAGGCCCCCGCCTCTGTTGTGTGGTTTGAATTTCCCCCCCTCCACTTGCCATACCCATTTGGTGCATCTAGCTGCATGCTGCAGTGGCTCAGAGTGCAGGGCCACTTTGCCATTACAGACTAAATGACCAAGGGGTTAAAAGAAATACATTAACTGTTGCCCTTCTACACCATGCATGCACTATCCATTTTGTCGACCGCCATACGCATATATACATTGTGGTTTGCAAGTGGTTTACCGGGGTTATGGTTGAAGCTATCAGCCACAACCTCTGTATTTTTTTAAATTGCTTGCAGAAGCAGCAGAAAGGGACGTTCCATCCCCCACCACTCGGGCTTTCTGTTTTTACCGGCATGCCCGAGAAATAATCTGACGGGTCATGTGGCTGGCCATAGTGGTTCTCAGAGACCAGATTATCTCTGATCACCTTTATGGTCTTGGTGGACCGGAAGAAAGTCATGACTTTACTTCTTTCTTTTTTTTTTCTCATTTAAAGCAAAAGATCAGAATTTTTTTTTTTTGACCTGTTGCTTTTAAAGGTAGAGGAGAGCTTTGGGATCTTATTGACCCCAGATCTCTCCATAAAGAGGTCCTGTCATCCCTTGTTTCTATTGCAAGGGATATTTAACCTTCATTGTAATAAGAATACAAGTGATCAAAAAAACTAAAGGGACAGTGTAAAAGTAAAAAGTAAAATAAATAGGGAAAAAAAAAGAAAATTTAAAGCGCCCCTTTCCCTCTGTGCTCATGTGCAGAAGCGAACACATACGTAAACGGTGCTCGAACCACACATGTAAGGTATAGCTAGACCTCCTCTGTAACTCTAAACAGGTAACCTGTAAAAATGTCTTAAAGAGATGCATATGGAGACTTTTAAGTATATTAGTTTGTCACCATTTCACCAGCGTGCGCTTTTTTTTTTAAAGCGTGACATGTTAGGTATCTAGTTACTCTACCATCATCTTTTATTTCGCAAAAAAATTGGGGTATATATTTTGTTTTTCTTTTTTCTTTATTCATTAAAGTGTATTTTCTCCCAAAAAAAATTGCATTTGAAGAACCGCTGCGCAAATACCAAGTGACATAAAATATTGCAAGGATCGCCATTTTATTCACTAGGGTCTCTGCTAAAAAATATATATATATAATGTTTGGGGGTTCTAAGTAATTTTTTAGCAAAAAATACTGATTTAAACTTGCTGTCCCCTCAAAATAACTCAACGCACAGCCATTAATGTCTAAACCGCTGGCAACAAAAGTAAGTACACCCCTTAGTGAAGAGGTCCAAATTGGGCCCAATTAGTCATTTTCTCAGGTGTGAATGGGGAGCGCAGGTGTGTTAAATTTGGTGTTATTTCTCTCACTCTCTGGTCACTGGAAGTTCAATATGGCACCTCATGGCAAAGAACTCCAAGACCCTGAAACATGGTCGACCAAAGAAGTTGAGTGCACATGCTCAGCATCAGATCCTGAGGTTGTTTTTGGGAAATAGATGTATGAGTGCTGCCAGCATTGCTGCAGAGGTTGAAGGGGTTTGGGGGGTCAGCCTGTCAGTGCTCAGACCATACGCCGCACACTGCATCAAATTGGTCTGCATGGTTGTCATCCCAGAAGGAAGCCTCTTCTAAAGATGATGCACAAGAAAGCCTGCAAACAGTTTGCTGAAGACAAGCAGAATAAGGACATGGATTACTGGAACCATGTCCTTTGGTCTGATGAGACCAAGATAAACGATAAACCAATAATTTGGTTCAGATAGTGTCAAGAGTGTGTGTCGGCCACCAGGTGAGGAGTACAAAGTCTGGCATGGTGGTGGGAGTGTCATGGTCTGGGGCTGCATGAGTGCTGCCGGCACTGGGGAGCTACGGTTCATAGAGGGAACTATGAATGCCAACATGTACTGTGATATACTGAAGCAGAGCATAATCCTCTCCCTTCGGAGACTGGGCCGCAGGGCAGTATTCCAACATAACGACCCCTAACACACCTCCAAGACGACCACTGCCTTGCTAAAATAGCTAAGGGTAAAGGTGATGGACTGGCCAAACAAGTCTCCAGACCTAAACCCTATTGAGCATCTGTGGGGGATCCTCAAACAGAAGGTGGAGGAGCACAAGGTCTCTAACATCCACCAGCAATCTGTGAAGCTCTGTTGAACTCCATGCCCAAGAGGGTTAAGGCAGTGCTGGAAAATAATGGTGTCCACACAAAATATTGACACTTTGGGCCCAATTTGGACATTTTCACTTAGGGGTATACTTAGTTTTGTTGCTAGCGGCTTAGACATTAATGGCTGTGTGTTGTTATTTTGAGGGGACAGCAAATTTACACTGTTATACAAGCTGTACACTCACTACTTTACATTGTAGCAAAGTGTAATTTCTTCAGTGTTGTCACATGAAAAGATATAATAAATTATTAACAAAAATGTGAGATACTGTGTATGTGTATGTGTGTATGTGTATATACAGTGGGGACGGAAAGTATTCAGACCCCCTTACATTTTTCACTCTTTGTTATATTGCAGCCATTTGCTAAAATCATTTAAGTTCATTTTTTTTCCTCAATGTACACACAGCACCCCATATTGACAGAAAAACACAGAATTGTTGACATTTTTGCAGATTTACAAAAAAAGAAAAACTGAAATATCACATGGTCCTAAGTATTCAGACCCTTTGCTGTGACACTCCTATATTTAACTCAGGTGCTGTCCATTTCTTCTGATCATCCTTGAGATGTTCTACACCTTCATTTGAGTCCAGCTGTGTTTGATTATACTGATTGGACTTGATTAGGAAAGCCACACACCTGTCTATATAAGACCTTTCAGCTCACAGTGCATGAAGAGCTCAGAGACAGAATTGTGGCAAGGCACAGATCTGGCCAAGGTTACAAAACATTTCTGCTGCACTTAAGGTTCCTAAGAGCACAGTGGCCTCCATAATCCTTAAATGGAAGACGTTTGGGACGACCAGAACCCTTCCTAGAGCTGGCCTTCCGGCTATCGGGGGAGAAGAGCCTTGAAGAGAGAGGTAAAGAAGAACTCAAAGATCACTGTGGCTGAGCTCCAGAGATGCAGTTGGGAGATGGGAGAAAGTTGTATAAAGTCAACCATCACTGCAGCCCTCCACCGGTCGGGGCTTTATGGCAGAGTGGCCCGACGGAAGCCTCTCCCCAGTGCAAGACACATGAAAGCCCGCATGGAGTTTGCTAAAAAAACACCTGAAGGACTCCAAGATGGTGAGAAATAAGATTCTCTGGTCTGATGAGACCAAGATAGAACTTTTTGGCCTTAATTCTAAGCGGTATGTGTGGAGAAAACCAGGCACTGCTCATCACCTGTCCAATACAGTCCCAACAGTGAAGCATAGTGGTGGCAGCATCATGCTGTGGGGGTGTTTTTCAGCTGCAGGGACAGGACGACTCTTTGCAATCGAGGAAAAGATTAATGCGGCCAAGTACAGGGATATCCTGGACGAAAATCTTCTCCAGAGTGCTCAGGACCTCAGACTGGGCCGAAGGTTTACCTTCCAACAAGACAATGACCCTGAGTGGCTTCACAACAACTCCGTGACTGTTCTTGAATGGCCCAGCCAGAGCCCTGACTTAAACCCAATGAGCATCTCTGGAGAGACCTTAAAATGGCTGTCCACCAACGTTTACCATCCAACCTGACAGAACTGGAGAGGATCTGCAAGGAGGAATGGCAGAGGATCCCCAAATCCAGGTGTGAAAAACTTGTTGCATCTTTCCCATAAAGATTCACAGCTGTATTAGATCAAAAGGGTGCTTCTACTAAATACTGAGCAAAGGGTCTGAATACTTAGGACCATGTGATATTTCAGTTTTTCTTTTTTCATAAATCTGCAAAAATGTCAACAATTCTGTGTTTTTCTGTCAATATGGGGTGCTGTGTACATTAATGAGGAAAAAAAATAAAACTTAAATGATTAAGGGGGTCTGAATACTTTCCGTCTCCACTGTGTGTGTGTGTGTGTATATATATGTATATATATATGTATATATATATATATATATATATATATATATATATATATATATATATATATATATATATATGTATATATATATATATATATATATATATATATATATATATATATATATATATTAGTGCATATGTGTGTTTGATAGATATATATATAGTGTATATGTGTGTTTGATATGTATATATCAAATTGTACTGCTCCAAGCTATTGTACTGACTACATACCATAAAGGCTGGCCAACTGTAGAAATCCCAGATCTGCAAAAATACTTTTACATTCATAACCGACTTGATTACGCTGTAGGATTGGTGCATCACAATCTCAATGCCTAAACCATCTGTCGTGGCATATATTCCCATCTTTATATAAAACACAAGAGACAGCCTCATAAATAGTCTCTTGTTGGTCATTCACTTAAAATGTCTCTTCCAAAGAATAAAACATCAAGACTAAGGAACAGGATTCCAATTTGCATTTTTGTTAAAGTTATATGAGTGTTGCATTATTACTCACAAAGGAATGTTCCTTGATAACTATTTCCACAGGTTTCAGAACAAAAGGTCAGAAGCTAAGTTGTACATACTTTAAGTTATTGCTTTGTAGCTGTGAAAGTACAAGAGCACTTCCAGGTGGATATATAAAATGTATTATGCCTGCAGTTCATTTCTGCTTACGCTATACCTGTCTGAATAATGCATTGTAGTCCCCTATTTTATATCATGGCAACTTTGAACTGTTTGCATATGTATTTTAATGAAAGAGATGATGATAAATTCCTTTTGATAAAACATTTCATGAGGGCCTATTATGCAGTCACTATTCATAATCTATAAAGAAACACCACTATCTAGTTTTAGTCATATATAATGTAAGTCATATTTTATACAAGTGATTTAGCCTCTTCAGATAACTTAGCCACATTTGAGCAATTTTAGGAAAACTTTTGATGGGTTGTAACTGGGTTTTTAACTATGCTTCACTTTCGGCAAACCATACGATCACCTGTACTTTAGTAGTACATATTATACAGTGAAGAAGGCTCTGTTTTGAAATTGATTCCTACTATTGTGAATTATTGAACTATTGCTTTTATTGCATATTGAAAGTGGCATTTTAAGATCTACTCTTGTCCTGTGTGCCTTTGTACACTTTATCATGGCAACAATAGCAAGTTAGTGTATGGAGGAATTTGGTAAGAATTAAGAATTGAGTCTCAACTATCAATAAGTTTGAGAACATTGCTTTAGGAATGGTATAAACACACAGTGAACATATTCAAATGAAAATACAGAGCTTAGAGTGAAACAAAACCCTCCTATATATTACAGCCAAGGAAGCTGCCTTCTTAGCTTCTGTTTAATCTTTAGCCATGGTGCTGCACATGTGTGTTTGAGGACGAACCTAAGCTCAATAGCAGTTGTAATAGCCATGCCTAATAGGCTTGCTTTAAATATAACTGTTTTGGAAAAAGTTAAAATCAGTGGGTTGAATTTTGCTTTAACATTTTTGGTCTTACTTGGTATTCGAGGTTGATCTTTTGGGGCCCTAATCTTTAATTGAACAATCAGAAATCCTCATGTATGGGTGCTTTTAATTTAAGGGGTTGTCGGCTTTTCATGGGCCAACCCTTAGCTGCTTTTTAGACTAATGCCCTGTACACATGATAGGATTTTCCGATGGAAAATATGTGATAGGACCTTGTTGTCAGAAATTCCGACCGTGTGTAGGCTCCATCACACATTTTCCATAGGAATTTCCGACACACAAAGTTTGAGAGCTTGCTATAAAATTTTCCGACAACAAAATCCGTTGTCAGAAATTCTGATCGTGTGTACACAAATCCGACACACAAAGTGCCACGCATACTCAGAATAAATTAAGAGACGAAAGCTATTGGCTACTGTCCCGTTTATAGTCCCGACGTACATGTTTTACGTCACCACGTTCAGAATGATCAGATTTTCCGACAACTTTGTGTGACCGTGTGTATGCAAGACAAGTTTGAGCCAACGTCCGTCGGAAAAAATCCATAGATTTTGTTGTCGGAATATCCGATCAATGTCCGACCGTGTGTACGGGGCATTAGAGTGTAAATAGATGATAGGGTTTTTGTACTCCAGAATCTGAAAAATTGCTCAGAAAAATACATTTTGCTTGCACTTGATTGGCTAATAAAAGTCAGCAGAGTTTTAAATCATTCTTTGAGCTCTGGGGAAAATTCCCTTGCAAAGTTCAACTTGTCTTGCAAAATGAAGTCTATTTGCCTTTAGTAAATCAAGCCCGATGTCTCATATAAGTTCTTTGCACCTTAACTCTTACATTATCTTTTGAATTGATTGCTATTTTACAGAATAATGCATATGAATACTTTCTATATTTTAGTATGAAATAGAAACATCTCATGAGTGGCACTGTCTTCTTTACTCATAAAATTTCCTATACCTAAACTAAATGAAACAAAGACCACAATCACATTCACATTCCTGTATGTTTATGTTAACTAAGGTAAGACAGATGTAATCACTTCTGCAAATAATTAGGAAATATGCTATAAAAAGGTTTTCACTGTAAACAAAATCAAGTTGTTGGTCCTTGCTCGACGTCAAAACATGTTTAACTGAAAGAATCTGAGCTGGAGTTCACAGTTTACCACTGGTCTGTTCATTAGTGAACATTATGAAACAAGTTACTAATGTAGCTAAAAGCATGATTGCTAAGGAATATCTGATATGCATTATTTGTTTTTTGTTTTTTTAAGAATATAACATAAAGCCGAACTCTTGCACAATAGGATGAAAATTAGTTTCACTGTAAGAAATTCTACAAGATAGTAATTCTACAAGATATTACATTGTGATTGTAAAGCATTAAAAAAATTGTACTTACCTGCTCTGTGTAATAGTATTGCACAGAGCGGCCCCCTAGCCTCCCCCTCTGGAGTCCTCTGCCAGTGCTCTAGGCTCCTCTTCTTCTTGGACTGCCCTCATAGCAAGCCTATTGCTATTGGGACACTTTTGCAGGCTATCTCTTGTGATGAGCTGTGTGCCTCCATAGACACACACAGCGAGACTTGGCCTTGTACCTGCTCCCTCTTCACTAGATTTGAATGACAGCAGCAGGCTACTCACAGTAAAGCCAGTAAATGCAGGAAGAGAGCAGAGCGTGGCTGCCAGTGGGGACAGCACTGGATCGAGAGTGGTGTCAGGTAAGTGGTTAGGGAGTGGGGTGAGGCACAGACAGTGAAAGTTTTTTTTTTTTCTTGTTTTTTTTTTTTTTACCTTTTAATGCAGAGAATGCAAAGTATGGGTTTGATACATAGAGGAGATTGGTTTGTTTTAGGTATTAGAATCATTCCTCATTAACTCTAATCATGGTAGCTCACTGGTTAGCATAGCTGATCTAGAACTATTAGGACCAGCTCTTGGATTTTCTGTGTCTGCAAGGTTCTCTTGGTTTCCTCTGTGCAGTACTTGATATGATTTTTGCATTGAAACTTAAGACCAAATTTTAATGGGTCTCTGTATTGGCTCAATCTTAGGTTTTGTCAAAAAAGTTTTTGAGGTTTTCATATATATTCAACAAAGTATCACACAATGTAAAAGTGGTCTTAACAAGCTGTTTTCCAGATGTATAGTAGCTTTTCCTGTCTGGTGCAACCATTTCGAGCAGTAAGATTCACTTTAAAAAGTGAGATTCATTAGGGCATGAACGTTTAATTACAATAAGGTTGCTAAGGAGGTCTTTACCTTTTCTTCATAGTAGTATGCTGCTGCATTACTGTAGCATGTGGTCACACTGAAATCTTGGTCCTGCTGTAGTTCAGCTACCACTGTTCTTGTGGTTCACTGCCAATATCACTGCTCCACCTTCGTTAGACACTATTTTCACCCCTGTTCCTATCCACTAGGCGATTCACAAGATACACAGCTAAAGGCAGCATGGAGGCAGGCGGAGACACAACTCCAGTGTCCGTGTCCAATGGATATGAGATGTCAGCAGTGAACTAGAAGTGCAGTGGTAGTAGGATCAAAACTTCACTTTGATAATAGGCAGGCAGCAGCATACTACTACAGAGATAAGGTAAAGACTTCCTTTACAACCTTATTCTAACTAAACTATCAAGCTTGGAGTTGGGATTTAACTGCAGAACATACACCGATCAGTCATAACTTTATGACCACCCACCTTTTATCGATTAGTCCTGACCCATCGAGGCACTGACAACACTAGACCTCACCACTAGACCTCTGAAGGTATGCTGTGGTATCAGGCACCAAACCTGGAGTACATCCCTTAAGTCCTACAAGTTGTGAAGTGGGGTCTCCATGGATCGGACTTGTTTTTCCCAGCACATCCCATAGATGCTCGATGTATTAAGATCCGGAGACTTTTGAAGACCACTTCAACAACTAAAACACATTGTCATGTTCCTCAAACCATTCTTGAACCATTTCTGCAGTGTGGCACACCACATTATTCTGCTGAAAGAGGCCACTGCCATCAGAGAATACTGTTTACATGAAGGGGGGTACTTGGTAAGCAACAATGTTTGGGTAGGTGGTACTTGTCAAAGTAAAATCCACATGAATGGCAGGACCCAAGGTTTCCCAGCAGAACATTCCCCAAAGCATCACACTGCCTCCACCGACTTTTTCTTCTCATACTGCTTACTGGTGCGATTTTTTTTTTTTTTTCCCCAGGCAAGTGCATGCACTCGGCATCCATATGATGTAAAAGAAAATATGATTCGTGAGACCAGGTAGACTTTTTCCATTGCTCCGTCATCCAGTTCTAATCATCTTCCTGATGACGCAATTGTATTTGCGAAACGAGTAGAGACTGCTGGGAAAAATACTACGTCACTTCCTGCCGAGTGAAAGCAAGGCTTGAGACGCACGCTAACATAGGAGACATACGGCGATATCTTCACCCATTTATAGCGCTGGATAGGCTTGGTGCCGGCTTATGGGCACATTTAAATGTGAGTTTTATAATCTTTTTAAACTTTTTAAGAATAAAACAGTATAGACATACTGCGCAATGATTACTGTTTATTTCCTATGAGGATGGATATCTATTGTACTGATACCATTGGAAAAAGTACCATGAGTGGAGTGGTTATCCCATTAATGAACCAAAGGCGTGTTTATATCTTCTTCTGGTGAGTGGCCAATCCATGTGGTGGTGTTGTCACAATATTGGTGGAATTAGCTACACTAAACCACGGACGAGGGATAAAGCGCACAGAAATAGCTCATTCACATTGGAGAGTTGCACTGGGACTTGCTAGATATTTTATTTACTAGTATCAATTAGCTGGTACATTTTATCCAGCAGAAACACTGGACACTCATTTTATTTTATTATTTTCTATAATTATTGGGAAAAGGGGTTTTTGTGGTGTTGTTTTGGCCTATCATTTAATGATCGCTGTTTAGATATTGTATGCGATAAGGCACTGGTAATTTGCATAATAGAAAAAAGTGGTATACATATATTTTTTGTTATATATATATATATATATATATATATATATATATATACTATACAGTATATTTGTATTCACTGTGTAACAGGAGTGGTGTAATTTTATAATATTATACAGGGGTTAGCGCAGTCAACCTTCTTTGTTCCCTAATGCTCACATGCCCATTGTAGGCACTTTTGGCCGTGGACACGGGTCAGCATGAGCACCCTGACCGGTCTGCAGGTATGCAGCCCCAATACACAACAAACTGCGATGCCCATTTTTTCTGTTTTTCAACACACAAACTTCAGTGACAACATTTTTTTTTGCTGCCTAATATATCCCACCAGTTTTCAGATGCCATTTGTAATGAGATTATCAGTCTTATTCACTGTACCTGTCAGTGGTCATAAAGTAATGGCCGGTGTGTCTGTTTTAACAGAATAGGAAGATTAGATTTCAGCTACTATAATTATGGGCATGTAAAAATGTGAATAAAAACAGTTCTATGTACACATTAATATTTACATACATTACAAAAACTCAAATAGCATGAGAAAGTGTATGCGCCATAAAAATATGACATGGCTGTCATCAGTGAGAAGACACTTGCAGATGCCTAAGTCTCATATCTAAGGATTTTAGAAAGTACAGCATGAACGCGTTAGTAGGACTTTGTGTTTTTGCATTTCTGTTTATTTTATATTTATTTAATGAAAAATGTAGATAACTCTATTTCTTTGACTGCAGACTTAGTTTAATAGCATTAAATTCTGTATCTTCACAAAAGGATAATGCCATGTGCCTGAAAATACAAATTGTAATCTCTAAAATGTCATTCTCAAAGTTGTGTTTTTGCCTCTTTGTAAAGTTAGCTTTGCCCGCGTGATGTTCTTAACCTCTATCATTGTTTTCTAATCCCTTGGCACAGCCTATCAAGACCTTCTGCTACTATGTGCTGAGACATTTTTCATAATTCTGCCGCTTCCGCCGTTCATTCTTAGGTAATGAAAATATTTTAGATATTATAGCATAATCTTAAAGACTGCATTCCCAAGATCATTTCCACTCCGATGTGGATTGAATTTCTAAATGCTTAATAGTTTTATGCCTGCTGTTGTTTAACTCACTTCACTGCTGGAAGTACTTGCATGGCCTTTGTCAGAGACACTTTTCATAGCTCTGCTGATATAGACTGGGAGATGTGGAAAAAAGCATGGATACAATGCATTTGTTAATAACCCTAATTGCTTTAGTCTGTAATCAAACTTCCTTGAATGTGTGTGTAGATATATAGATAGATAGATCGATAGATACAGTGTATATATATATATATATATATATATATATATATATATATAATCTCTCTATTGGCGTATAACATGCACTTTTTAACCCTGAAAATTGGGTGCAAATAGCGTGTGCGTGTTATACGCCAATACTTAACTTTTAGCTGCCTCGGAGGGGACAGGGAGGGAGGTGAGACGAGCGCCATCAGATTACATACAGTGAGAATCTCCTGTTTACTTGGCCTCTGTAATAGGAAGTCCCGTTTCCTGGGTAGCCATTGGACCACTGTTCTGTCTATTATAGGAGATTCTCACTGTATTTAATCTGTCGGCGCTCGTCCCGCCCCCTCCGAGGCAGCTAAAATTGAAGTATTGGCGTATAACACGCACACGCTATTTGCACCCAATTTTCAGGGTGAAAAAGTGCATGTTATACGCCAATAAATACTTATGTTCCTTATTTAAATTTTTTCTTTCCTTAAAATTCCCTCTTAAAATTAATGTGTGTGTTATATGCCTGTGCGTGTTATACGCCGATAAATACGGTGTATATATATATATATATATATATATATATATATATATATATATATATATATATATATATATATATAGATATATCGATATAGATATATCTATATAGATATATCTATATAGCGATATATATTTCTATATATCCAGTCATTATTTGTACCGAGATTACATGTTTACTAATTAGGTGACTTCTGAAGGCAATTGGTTCCCCTAGATTTTAGTTAGAGTTATCGGACTAAAAGGGGCTGAATACAAGTGCACGCCACACTTTTCAAATATTTATAATATTTATTTGTAAACAATTTTGAAAAACATGTATCATTTTCCTTCCACTTCACAATTATGTGGCACTTTGTGTTGGTCTATCACCTAAAATCCCAATAAAATACATTTACATTTTTGGTTGTAACATGACAAAATGTGGAAAATGTCAAGGGGTACGAATACTTTTTCAAGGCACTGTGTATATACTATATATACACTTTTCAAAAAAATTAAAGGAACACTTTGAAAACACATCAGATCTCAATAGGGAAACATATGCTGGATATTTATACTGATTTGGACTAGGTAATGTGTTAGGAACGAAAGGATGCCAAATCGTTTGATGGAAATGAAAATTATCAACCTACAGAGGGCTGAATTCAAAGACACCCCAAAAATTTGGAAAAAGAAAAGATAAAACTGTGCTAAAAAAGTGTAAACAATGTACCGTGAACCAATATTCGTGAAAGCAGCAATTCAAAATATACGACACACATATACCCAATCAAAAATAGAAAACACCTGAATCGCGCTAATGGGTAATCATAAAAATTATTAAGTGATCAGTGATGGATCTATTATGTCCCAAAACTAAGTAAATTGAGTAAAACCAATAAGTATATGACCTTATTAGTATATATCTCTATGCTCATTAATAATGAACATTGAGTGCACATGTGAACAACAAATAATAAAAAAGGAAAAAAGTCTCTCAATAAGTGATAAATAATCCACCCGTGCAAAACACAGATTGCAAAAATCCATCCATAAGGGAATCTTCAACTGTTATGCAGCGAAAAATGTGATCCACCACCAGTATAGAAGGGGTTACTTCTTACCGGACATAAATGATCCCCCATTACAGAGGATCATAGCAGGCATGTCAGCTGTATAGCTCCCGTGCTGGACTGCTGCGGCTGTACCTCAGATCGTCATAGGGACCCGATCGGTGCAGTGGTGAATTTGGCATGTAACAGAAAGTGGGAAACTCTGATCGTGTAAGACCTTTTAGCTTTATTGTATAAAAAGTCAAAAACACACTTACATAAAACATCCGTAAACAAGCCTAAAGTCCGTTGTGTCGGCCGAACACACACGGACAAACCCGTCCTACTGGAAGAGAACACACAGTTTGGAGGTGACGTCAGCGCGTCGTCCTGCTCCGCCCTACGTGTTTCGTGATAGGTCACGTCATCCAGGGGCACGGGCGGCGCGCTGCATCACTTCCCTATATATCAGGAACACCGTACCAAGTCTCGTTCCGAGCCACGGACCACCAAGGAGCATCCAAATCACCCAGAATGGACCGCAGGACCAGACGAGGAAGGCCGATGAATAACAATACATAGTGCCACTCCTTACCAACATTGTATTAAAAACGGACTAAGTCGAGTATAGTACACAAAAGTGTCTCATATCACTCTGATGTACCATATATCATACAGGGCATGAATAGAGTTCTGAAGCGCCCATGCATATTTATCTAATCCACATACAGCGGAAGGCATCCAGTTATACTAGTGTGCATAAAAATCCTACAACATTGATTAATACGCATAAAATGAATACAACTGTTTTATAAAAGAATTCCCGTTGACAAAAAAAAGCCCTTAATAAATGTGACAAGGACATATCACAGAGTTGCCAATCAAAAATCAATAAAAATTACATGTCGTGTCAATCACAACTATAAACAAAACAATAAATCATATAAAATGAAATAAATCAGCTGTTATGGGGTGTCTGATCCATATCTAGTCTCTGTCAATCAACAAGCCCCAAAATGACCAACAATTCTCAATGGTCTAATATATAAAGAATAAAATAAAATAAATAAAAAAACATTTGGATCCTATCTAATGAACTAAGCCCGGAAATGCAAAAATTTGGACAATTGGGGCCACAACTACAATAAGGATTGCTGCCATATAATGGTAGGAACATAGAATGTACAGCATAAATATCATTATGCTCAGGATAAATCCTAACACCTTATTGCTGTGACACTCTTGGACGGTGCTAAAACCCCAGACCTTTTTTTTTATATATATAAATACTCCTGAACTAGCTATGACTAGTGTCACGAACATATAAAAAATAAATAATTTAAAAATTAAGATAGTCCAGAGACAGCCTCATGGATCATAGCGTTGATACCATGGGGGACTCATAGAACTAAATGTATAGAGGCTCCGAGCAACCTCACCCACTCTCTCCTAATCAACCAAGAACCATGGTACCGATGTGTGCTCAAGAATTATTAATAAAACCATTCACATCAGTATCAACATTGAGTCCGAATGGGACATAAGATTTGAGTCTATAGATCCAGGACATTTCCCATTTAGAAATCTCCCTGACCAATGACCCACCCCTCCAATGGGGTCCGTACTTATCAATGCCCATGTATAGTGTATTAGAGGGGTTCCTAGCATGTACCTCGTCATAATGCTGTGAAACTGGGTGTTTGTCGAAACCCTTTCTAATATTATTTATATGCTCAGTTAGTCTAACCTTCAGTGCCCTTTTGGTCCTCCCCACGTACTGTAAACCACATGGGCACTGTGTAAGGTAGACCACACCTTCAGATGAACAAGTTATGAATGGTACTACCTCATACGTACGAGAGGTGCTGGTGGAAGTAAACTGGCTGATTTTTCTAGCTCTACACCTATTTATGGTACAGACCTGGCATTTTTTACATCTGTAATAACCTGTAAGGTTATGAAAAAAATTTCTATCCAGACTCGTGGGTCCTGGACCATGGGGGCAATCTTATTACCAAGCGAGGATGCTCCTTTGAACACGGCCTGGGGGTTCTTTGGCAATATAGTTCCAAGAACCTGATCACTGGTTAGAATATGCTGTAGCACTAACTCTCGGTGGAGCTGCTGGTTTAAAGCAGGCTGTTACCTTCACTCTCGACACCTCTGTTTCTCCGCCACCGGGTCTAGGGTCCCGTTGAGTTTACCTTTGGACGATGTAGACACCAAACACTTGAGTATATTTTACAATGCTTTAATGAACAAGTAATAAAGGAAGTAGCAGGAAAGAGGCAGAATGAAAGTTGCAGGGAAGCTCAAATACCTTTCCTTAGTATTCTTTAGAACAATCTTTGGAATTGAGCACTTGTAGTTGAATGCACTCCCTTTGTAGGATTCAATCTTTGGATAGGCCTGGATAGGCCTCTCTCACTTGCCTAGCAGCCAGTACGTAGCACGAACAAAAGTCTCTGCCGCAGACTTGTTTGGAATAAATCCCGTACAATGCTCTGCCACAGGATGTATTGGTTTGTGATGAATGTCAGACACAGTACTTGAACCTTTAAGCCAACCCGGCAGTACTATGCAGTAAGATTACTTCAAGATACGTCTTCCAACCGAGTCACCAGGCCCCTCTCCAGACCAGCACTCTGCATGATCCTTCCATGACGGGTCCTCCCCTGGGATCTCCTCGGTTGTCCAGCTTCTTCACTCAGGATAGACAGCTCAGGACCATTCCTCTGCTGCTGTGGTAGGCCCCAGACAGGCTTCTGGGCCCACCCACACGCCGCAGCGACGTGGCCCACCGGAACGGAGGACAACGAGGTGGTACTTTTAACGCATACCTGTTTGCCAGGAGGGCCAGCAGGTGGCTGAAAATGAACCCCTGAACATGGCGTCTGTCCCATAAATACCCTCGCCCAGAATGTAACTCGGAGGACCACCTCCACCGAGTTGTCCCCGGGACAGAGGAGCACTCATACGCTTCAACACGTTGCCTTTCCAACACCAGCCAATGGTGACAATGACACCCACTGGCACAGTGTGGAACCACACGCAACTCAGCCAAGCTGGAACAGAGGCAAATCTAACTTCACCTAACAAGTAACCCACAAAATTTACCTATTAGCGGTAGATTAAAAACCTACCAGCGCTATAATGCCAATGTTTACGGATCAATCTCTTGACACTCTTATGTTGTGTCGAGAACGTCGTAATAAATGGCAAAGAGAATTGGGTGTTAGCCTCATCCTGTTCATCCTTCAAGAATAACGGTCTGTTTTTCTCACGTATAGATTTGAGCATTCTCAACAGAACACCATCACCATACCCCTTGTCCGTGAATCTTTTGGTAAGGACAGCCGCCTGACTGTCAAAGGTGTCAACCTCAGTGCAATTCCGCCTCAGACGTGCATACTGACCACGAGGAACTGCCCTTAACGAAGGTTCATAATGGCAGCTATCGAGGGGGATGTATGAGTTCTTATCGGTCGGCTTAAAGTAGGTGGATGTTATGAATTTATCGCCTCTAACAGTGATTTTTAGCTCCAGGAAGTTTATTTCCTCACGGCTGGCCTGAAAGTTCAATCTAATCCCCCTGTTGTTGTCATTAGGAAACGACATGAAGTCACGGAGTGCAACCTCACTGACAGGGAGATTTCTAAATGTGAAATGTCCTTGATCTATAGACTCAAATCTTATGTCCCATTCGGACTCAATGTTGATACTGATGTGAATGCTTTTATTAATAATTCTTGAGCACACATCGGTACCACGGTTCTTGGTTGATTAGGAGATAGTGGGTGAGGTTGCTCGGAGCCTCTATACATTTAGTTCTTAGATTCCCCCATGGTATCAACGCTCTGATCCATGAGACTGTCTCTGGACTATCTTAATTTTTAAATTATTTATTTGTTATATGTTCGTGACACTAGTCATAGCTAGTTCAGGAGTATTTATATATATTAAAAAAAAAGGTCTGGGGTTTTAGCACCGTCCAAGAGTGTCACAGCAATAAGGTGTTAGGATTTATCCTGAGCTTAATGATATTTATGCTGTACATTCTATGTTCCTACCACTAGATGGCAGCAATCCTTATTGTAGTTGTGGCCCCAATTGTCCAAATTTTTGGATTTCCGGGCTTAGTTCATTAGATAGGATCCAAATGGTTTGTTATTTATTTTATTTTATTCTTTATATATTAGACCATTGAGAATTGTTGGTCATTTTGGGGCTTGTTGATTGACAGAGACTAGATATGGATCAGACACCCCATAACAGCTGATTTATTTCATTTTATATGATTTGTTTTGTTTATAGTTGTGATTGACACGACATGTAATTTTTATTGATTTTTGATTGGCAACTCTGTGATATGTCTTTGTCACATTTATTAAGGGCTTTTTTTGTCAACAGGAATTCTTTTATAAAACAGTTGTATTAATTTTATTTATGTGTATTAATCAATGTTGTAGGATTTTTATGCACACTAGTATAACTGGATGCCTTCTGCTGTATGTGGATTAGATAAATATGCATGGGCGCTTCAGAACTCTATTCATGCCCTATATGATATATGCTACATCAGAGTGATATGAGACGCTTTTGTGTACTATACTGGACTTAGTCCGTTTTTAATACAATGTTGGTTAGGAGTGGCACTATGTATTGTTATTCATCAGCCTTCCTCGTCTGGTCCTGCAGTCCATTCTGGGTGATTTGGATGCTCCTTGGTGGTCCGTGGCTCGGAACGAGGCTTGGTACGGTGTTCCTGATATATAGGGAGGTGACGCAGCGCACCGACCGTGCCCCTGGATGACGTGACCTATCATGAAAAGCGCAGGGCGGAGCAGGGCGACGCGCTGGCGTCACCTCCAGACTGTGTGTTCTCTTCCAGTAGGACGGGTTTGTCCGTGTGTGTTCAGCCGACACAACGGACTTTAGGCTTGTTTACGGACGTTTTATGTAAGTGTGTTTTTCACTTTTTATACAATAAAGCTAAAAGGTTTTACACGATCGGAGTTTCCCACTTTGTGTTACATTCACCACTGCACCGATCAGGTCCCTATGATGATCTGAGGTACAGCTGCAGCAGTCCAGCACGGGAGCTATACAGCTGACATGCCTGCTATGATCCTCTGTAATGGGGGATCATTTATGTCCGGTAAGAAGTAACGCATTCTATACTGGTGGTGGATCACATTTTTCACTGCATAACAGTTGAAGATTCCCTTATGGATGGATTTTTGCAATCTGTGTTTTGCACGGGTGGATTATTTATCACTTATTGAGAGACTTTTTTCCTTTTTTTTTTTTTATTATTTGTTGTTCACATGTGCACTTAATGTTCATTATTAATGAGCATAGAGATACAGTATATACTAATAAGGTCATACACTTATTGGTTTTACTCAATTTACTTAGTTTTGGGACATAATAGATCCATCACTGATCACTTAATAATTTTTATGATTACCCATTAGCGAGATTCAGGTGTTTTATACCCCAAAAATCTGAGTGAAAAAATGATGCAGCGGGCTAGTCCATTGCTGAAATTTCGTTGCAGCAACTCAAAATGTTAGTTTGTATGGCCCCACTGCACCAACGTAGGGTCTGACAATGTGTCCAAGGATTTCATCCCTATATCTAATGGCAGTCAGGGTGCCATTGTCTAGCCTATAGAGGTCTGTTGAACACAATACTCCTATTCCCTTTTTTTCACTTTTTTTTTATGTATTTTTGGCATTTTCACATATGCGTTTGCGCAACTTCACGCACATTTGCGCATATGCACACTAGCTTGTGGACAAATGAGTGCGAATTTGCACGCAAACCTGTGCGAATGCATGCATTTGTGCGCATAATTGCGTAAATTACTAACCAAAAATGCAGATTTTTCAATTTTTTTTTTTACTGAAGAATACACAGTGCTTGTTTACGTGCCTGTTTGCATAGGCACATTACAATTAATGGGCTGTATTTTAGCTCAGTCAAAAAATAAGCTGTTCTGAGCTTTTTCAAGCTGCAGTGCGCAAGGCCTATTGTTCTCCACGGCTTTTCCAGACCCTTTCACGTCTGTCACATGTGCTCAGGGTGAACTTGCTCTGGTATTCAATGGTAAATGCCAATCGAGCTCCACGGTGCCGGGCAGTAAGCACAGGCTCCACTAGAGGACGTTGGCCCTCAGGCCACCCTCATGAAGTCTGTTTCTGATTGGTCAAAAACATTCACACCAGTGGCCTGCTGGAGGTCATTTTGTAGGGCTCTGGCAATGCTCATCCTGTTCCTCCTTGCACAAAGGAGCAGATTTCAGTCCTGCTGATGGGTTAAGGAATTTCTATGGCCTTGTCTAGTTCTCCTGGAATCTCCTCCATGCTCTTGTGACTGTGCTGGGAGACACAACAAACCTTCCGGTAATGGTAGTGTGCCATCCTGGAGGAGTTGGACTGCCTGTGCAATCTCTTTAGGGTCCAGGTATTGCCTTATGCTACCAGTAGTGACACTGACCCTAGCCAAATGCAAAACTAGTGAAAAACAATCAGAAAAGATGAGTAGGGAAAAAAATGTCAGTGGCCTCCACCTGTAAAACCATTCCTGTTTTGGAATTTGTCTCATTGTTGCCCATCTAGTACACCTGTTGTTAATTTCATTAACACCAAAGCAGCTGAAACTGATTAACAACCCCCTCTGCTACTTAAATGACCAGATCAATATCCCAGGAGTTTACCTGACTTGATGCTATACTTTGATTAACCACTTGCCGACCAGCTCACGTACTTATACTGCGGCAGATTGGCAGTGCTGCGCAAATCGCGGTACCTGTACGGCGGCTTGCACAGTTGCAGGCGGGCGTATGCAGCTAGTGACACGCTCTTGTTCATGCTGCGGGTCGGGCATATCAGTGTCCGCTGGCGACCTGCAATCGCCTAGTACAGAGGCAGAATGGGGATCTGCCAGTGTAAACAAGTGAATTTCCATTCTGACAGGTGACATGACAGAGATCTACTGTTCCCAGTATCAGGAACAGTGATCTCTGTCATGTCCCAGTGAGCCCATCCCTCCTGAAGTTAGAACATACCTAAGGGACACACTTAATACCTTGATCGCCCCCTGCCAGTGTCATTTTTACATTGATCAGTCCATTTTTATAGCACTGATCAATGTTATAGTGTCACTGGTCCCCAAAATTGTCATTTGGGGTCAGATTTGTCTACCGCAATATTACAGTCCCGCTAAAAATAGAGGATCGCCGCCATTACTAGTAAAAACAATTAAAAAAAATAAAAGTCCCTAAATCTATCCCATAGTTTGTAGATATGATAACTTTTGCACAAACCAATCAATATACGCCTATTGTGATTTTTTTTTTTTTTAACAAAAATATGTAGAAGAATATATATCGGCCTAAACTGATGAAATACATTTTTTTATATATTTTTATTTTGGGATATGTATTCTAACGAAGTTTTTTTTTTTTTAAAATTGTCGCTC
This sequence comes from Lithobates clamitans, assembly GCA_037952925.1. Taxonomy (NCBI): domain Eukaryota; kingdom Metazoa; phylum Chordata; class Amphibia; order Anura; family Ranidae; genus Lithobates; species Lithobates clamitans. The sequence goes on along the minus strand of JBBGZY010000187.1, from coordinate 553,149 downwards.
ATCATTTGTTTACAGCGCAAAAAATAAAAACCGCAGAGGTGATCAAATACCACCAAAAGAAAGCTCTATTTTTGGGAAAAAAGGACGTCAATTTTATTTTGGTACAACATCGCACGACCGTGCAATTGTCAGTTAAAGCGACGCAGTGCAGTATTGCCAAAAAGGGCCTGGTCATTAACCACTTTAAGACCAGGCTTATTTTTCAGACTTATTGTTAAAATAATTTTATTTTGCTAGAAAATTACGCCCTAGAGAATAAAATGCCGGTCATTGCAATACTTTCTGTCACACCGTATTTGCACAGCGGTCTTACAAGCGCACTTTTTTGGGAAAAAATACACTTTTTTGAATTAAGTAAGACAACAGTAAAGTTAGCCCAATTTTTGTTTTATATTGTGAAAGATGATGTTACGCCGAGTAAATTGATACCCAACATATCACGCTTCAAAATTGCGCCCGCTCATGGAATGGAGACAAACTTTTATCCTTAAAAATCTCCATATGCGACGTTTAAAAAATTCTACAGGTTGCATGTTTTGAGTTAGTGGAGGTCTAGGGTTAGAATTATTGCTCTCGATCTAACGATCGTGGTGATCCTCACATGTGTGGTTTAAACACCGTTTTCATATGCGGGAGCTACTCACATTACTCACATGTGCGTTTGCTTCTGCATGTGAGCTCGGCGGGACAGGATGTGTTAAAAAATTTTCAATTTTTAAATTTATTTTATATATATATTTTTTTTTTTTACACTGTTCTTTTAAAAAAAAAATGTGTTGCTTTTATTCCTATTACAAGAAATGTAAACATCCCTTGTAATAGAAAAAAAGCATGACAGGACCTCTTAAATATGACATCTGGGGTCAAAAAGACCTCAGATCTTATATTTACACTAAAATGCAATAAAAAAATAAATTGAAAAAAGTTAAATTAAGAGCTATGGGTGGAAGTGACGTTTTGATGTTGCTTCCGCCCAGCAAAGCCATCTTCCCCTCACTCAGCTCCATCCCTAACACAGAAGAGGACACGATCACCTCCGCCACTGCTGGTGGCTCCGGTGAGCGGCGGAAGACACCGGAGAGCGGCGGGGGGCCGTCTCCCGCCACTAATAAGAGTGATCTTGCGCAGTGACCACTTTTATCTGAAAGCGGACTGCCTGCTGAAGAAGTGGATACCGGGGTTATGGCAGCTAGCTGCTGCCATAACAACGATATTCCACTTCAAAATACCGCAGGCAAATCCTTCCGGGGCTGAAGTGGTCAAAAAGTATTCCTTTTAATTTTGTTGAGCAGTGTACAGTGGCAAAAATAAATATTGTATCTCCTGCAGATTTTGTAAGTTAGCCCACTTACAAAGAATTTAAAGGTCTATAATTTTTATCATAGGTGTATTCTAAATTACCGAGACAGAATATCAACAGAAATCCAGAAAAAAACACATACAAACAAATGCTACAAATTAAGTTGCAGTTCAGTGATGAAAATATGTATTTGATCCCCTAGCAAAACATGACTTAGTACTTGGTGGAGAAACCGTTGTTGGCAAGCACAAAGATAAGACATTTCTTGTAGTTGGTTACTGACAGGACTGGGCTCAGCCCTTCCTTCTCAGAGCTGGCCGCTCAGCTGGCGGCTAATTGCCAGCTCCTATCTCTCCACAGTTACTAAGCTGTTGATGATATCCTGCTCGTCAGTCCTGCCTACTTAAGCCGTTCAGCCCAGTGGATCTCTGCCTTCGCCTTGGTCAACATCTCTATCTCCTGCGTTCCTGGTTAAAGACTTGCTTTGCTGACATCCCTTCTGGCTCCAGATCCTGCTTGCTGTTCCACTACATTGATCCCTGACTTCTGGCTTGGCTGACTATCCGTTCCGGTTACTGAACACTGGCTATGTTTTGACTACGTTTGTTCTTTTTACTTTTATTATTAAACAAGTTTGATTTTACTGTACTTCTGTCTCATTCTGATTTCATGGTTTCTGACAGTTAACAGGTTTGCACACATCTCAGGAGGGATGTTGGTCCACTCTTCTTTACAGATCTTCTCCAGATCCTTAAGGTTTCTTTGCTGTCCTATAGCAACTTAAAGTTTCAGCTCCCTCCATAAATTTTCTATAGGATTAAGGTCTGGAGACTGACTAGGCCACTCCATGACCTTAATGTGCTTTTTCTTGAGCCACTCCTTTGTTGCCTTGTGGGTATGTTTTGGGTCATTGTCATGCTGGAAGACCCATCCACGACACCCATCTTCAGTGTTCTGGCTGAGGGAAGAAGGTTCTCATCCAAGATTTTACAATAGACAGCCCTGTCAATTTGCCCCTCTTTGTAGGGATGATGTTCTTAAGGTCATAGTCAGCTTTTATCTTCCTCCAAACACGGCAAGTCGAGTTAATGCCAAAGAGCTCAATTTTGGTCTTATCTGACCACAGCACTTTCTCCCAGTCCTTCTCTGAATCATTTAGATTGGCATGACTGTACATGTGCCTTCTTGAGGAGGGGGACTTGCCATGTTTGGAGAAAGAAAAATGCTGACTATGACCCTAAGAACACCATTCCTACAGTCAAGCACGGAGCTGGAAACATTATGCTTTAGGCTGTTTCACTGCTAAAGGTACAGGCCGACTTTGCCGCATTGAGGAGCCAGTGGACATGTATTGTAAAATCTTGGATGAGAACCTTCTTCCCTCAGCCAAAACACTGAAGATGGGTCATAGATGGGTCTTCCAGCATAACAATGACCCAAAACATACTGCCAAGGCAACAAAGCAGTGACTCAAGAAGAAGCACATTAAGGTCATGGAGTGGCCTAGCCAGTCACCAGACCCTAATCCTATAGAAAATTTATGGAGGGAGCTGAAACTTTTGAGTTTTAAAGCAACAGCCAAGATGCCTTAGATAAAGAAAGGGGTTTGTGGGACTTTAGATGAGGCACAAGACACTGAGAAAAATATATACATATTGTCATACCCTGGTACATTGCAAATGTTGCATAACTAATTGTAGATAATTGAATCTATATACATGAGGATAGCACAAAAGCATATATATATATATATATATATAAATATATATATATATATATATATATATATATATATATATATATATATATATATATACACAGTGCCTTGCAAAAGTATTCACCCCCTTGGATTAACATGGATTATTTGAGGATTTGCATCATTTGATTTACAGAACATGCCCACAACTTTGAAGATTTTTTTTTTTTGTGACGCAAACAACAAATAGGACAAAATAACGGAAAAAGTTAATGTGCATAACTATTCATCCCCCTAAAGTCAATACTTTGTAGAGCCACCTTTTGTAGCTATCACAGCTCCAAGTCACTTTGGATAAGTTTCTATGAGCTTGCCACATCTTACCACTGGAATTTTTGCCCACTCCTCCTTACAAAACTGCTCCAGCTCCTTCAAGTTGGATGGTTTGCACTTGTAAACAGCAATCTTTAAGTCTGACCACAGATTTTCTATTGGATTGAGGTCTTGACTAGGCCATTCCAACACATTTACATGTTTCCCCTTAAACCACTCAAGTGTTGCTTTAGCAGTGTGTTTGGGGTCATTGTCCTGGAAGGTGAACCTCCATCCTAGCCTCAAATCACACACAGAAAATCCCTGTATTTAGCACCATCCATCTTCCCTCAACCCTGACCAGTTTCCCAGTCCCGACTGCTGAAAAACATCCCCACAGCATGATGCTGCCATCACCATGTTTCACTGTGGGGATTGTGATCTTTGGGTGATGTGATGTGTTGGGTTTGCGCCGGACATAGCGTTTTCTTTGATGGCCAAAAGTTCAATTTTAGTCTCATCAGACCAGAGAACCTTCCTCCATACATTTTGGGAGTCTCCCACATGCCTTTTCGCAAACTCAAAATGTGCCATTTTGTTTTTTGCTGAAAGTAATGGCTTTCTTCTGGCCACTCTGCCATTAAGCCCAACTCTATGGAGCGTATGGCTCATTGTCGTCCTATGTACAGGTACTCCAGTCTCTGCTGTGGAACTCTGCAGCTCCTCCAGGGTTACCTTAGGTCTCTGTGTTGCCTCTCTGATTGATACCCTCCTTGCCCGGTCCGTGAGTTTTGGTGTGCGGCCATCTCTTGGCAGGTTTGCTGTTGTGCCATGTTCTTTCCATTTGGTTTTGATAGATTTGATGGTGATCTTAGGGATCATCAAAGACTTGGATATTTTTTTTCTAACCTAACCCTGACTTGTACTTCTCAACAACATTGTCCCATACTTGTTAGGAGAGTTCCTTGGTCTTCATGGCAGTGTTTGGTTAGTGGTGCCTCTTGCTTAGGTGTTGCAGCCTCTGGGGCCTTTCAAAAAGGTGTGTATATGTAATGACAGATCATGTGACACTTAGATTGCACACAGGTGGACATCATTTCATGAATTATGTGACTTCTGAAGGTAATTGGTTGCACCAGAGCTTTTTATGGGCTTCATAACAAAGGGGGTGAACACGTACGCACATGCCAATGATCATTTTTTTATTTCTGAAAAAGTTTTATGTATATATTTTTCTAATTTTAAAATCAACAACTTAGACTATTGTGTTCTGATCCAGCACATATAATTCAGATCAAAAACAATATTGAACTAAAGGCTGTAATGTTACAAAAAGGGGGGGGGTGAATACTTTTGCAAGGCACTGTGTGTGCAGTTGCTTTTATAGAGTATATATATATATATATATATATATATATATATATATATATATATACACACACACACAAATAGATCAGATAAAAACCTATTGCAGTAACTGAGAATGTAAGTCATTAGTAGTAAACATGGTAATCGATAAAAATATATATGAAATTGGGCTAATAATTAAAGACATGGTAGCATTCAGTAAGCGCAACGCGTTTCACGGACAAATTCCACTTCCTCAGGATCAGACGCATAGCATATCTGCAAAACATGGGAGATATCAATATGATCTAAAGCTTTGGCCAAGTGGCCAAAGAAAAACATTGGTGTAGGCAGAGGGATAGAAAAAGCATCTCCCTTGAGTACTTACATAGCGATTACTGTAAGAATGGCGGTACTACAAAGCCAGAGTTGCCAAAAAGTCATATATATATATATATGTGTGTTTCAAAAGAAGACTATTAAAATATATATTAGAGGAATGCATAAAACACTACATTAAATTTTAAAAATGCAACAGCACTAAAAGCTGAAAATTGACCTGGGCAGGAAGTGGGTGAAAGTGCCCTGTACTGAAGTGGTTAAACAGGCTTGCATTAAAATATGCAATACTAGCTATAATTAATATGTAATTTTAATGCAATATAAAATGTTGGGGCCATTAATGCCAGCTAATGTATTACTATATATAGACTTTGCTTTTCCTGTGTCAATGAAATTGCCATATCTGAGAGCAGAAAGAACACTTGGGCTGGGTTCACACTTGTACAGCAAACGCTCCGACTTTGGGAACTTTGGGATGTTGCATGACGTGTGAAAATCAATGTTTCCCTATGAGAGTCGTCTTAACCACTTCAGCCCCGGAAGGTTTTACCCCCTTCCTGACCAGAGCACTTTTTACAATTCGGCACTGCGTCGCTTTAACTGCTAATTGCGCGGTCATGCAATGCTGTACCCAAACGAAATTTGCGTCCTTTTCTTCCCACAAATAGAGCTCTCTTTTGATGGTATTTGATCACCTCTGCCGTTTTTTATTTTTTGCGCTATAAACGGAAAAAGACCGAAAATTTTGAAAAAAAATGATATTTTCTACTTTTTGTTATAAAAAAAATCCAATAAACTCAATTTTAGTCATACATTTAGGCCAAAATGTACTCGGCCACATGTCTTTGGTAAAAAAAATGTCAATAAGCGTATATTTATTGGTTTGCGCAAAAGTTATAGCGTCTACAAACTAGGGTACATTTTCTGGAATTTGCACAGCTTTTAGTTTATGACTGCCTATGTCATTTCTTGAGGTGCTAAAATGGCAGGGCAGTACAAAACCCCCCCAAATGACCCCATTTTGGAAAGTAGACACCCCAAGGAAATTGCTGAGAGGCATGTTGAGCCCATTGAATATTTATTTTTTTTGTCCCAAGTGATTGAATAATGACAAAAAAAAAAAAATTTCCAAAAAGTTGTCACTAAATGATATATTGCTCACACAGGCCATGGGCATATGTGGAATTGCACCCCAAAATACATTCAGCTGCTTCTCCTGAGTATGGGGATACCACATGTGTGGGACTTTTTGGGAGCCTAGCCGCGTACAGGGCCCCAAAAACCAAGCACCGCCTTCAGGATTTCTAAGGGCATAAATTTTTTATTTCACTCCTCGCTGCCTATCACAGTTTTGAAGGCCATAAAATGCCATGATGGCACAACCCCCCCCCAAATGACCCCATTTTGGAAAGTAGACACCCCAAGCTATTTGCTAAGAGGCATGGTGAGTATTTTGCAGCTCTCATTTGTTTTTGAAAATGAAGAAAGACCAGAAATTTTTTTTTTTTCTTTTTTCAATTTTCAAAACTTTGTGACAAAAAGTGAGGTCTGCAAAATACTCACTATACCTCTCAGCAAATAGCTTGGGGTGTCTACTTTCCAAAATGGGGTCATTTGGGGGGGGTTTTGTGCCACCTGGGCATTCCATGGCCTCCGAAACTGTGATAGGCAGTGAAGAGTGAAATCAATAATTTATGCCCTTAGAAAGCCTGAAGGCGGTGCTTGGTTTTCGGGGTCCCGTGCGCGGCTAGGCTCCCAAAAAGTCCCACACATGTGGTATCCCCGTACTCAGGAGAAGCAACAGAATTTATTTTGGGGTGTAATTTCACATATCCCCATGGCATGTTTGAGCAATATATCATTTAGTGACAACTTTGTGCAAAAAAAAAAAAAAAATGTGTCTCTTTCCTGCAACTTGTGTCACAATATAAAATTTTCCATGGACTCGACATGCCTCTCAGCAAATAGCTTGGGGTGTCTACTTTCCAAAATGGGGTCATTTGGGGGGGTTTGAACTGTCTTGGCATTTTATGCACAACATTTAGAAGCTTATGTCACACATCATCCACTCTTCTAACCACTTGAAGACAAAGCATGAAAAAATTATTTTTTTTTGCAAGAAAATTACTTTGAACCCCCAAACATTATATGTTTTTTTAAAGCAAATGCCCTACAGATTAAAATGGTGGGTGTTTCACTTTTTTTTTTCACACAGTATTTGCGCAGCGATTTTTCAAACGCATTTTTTGTGGAAAAAACACACTTTTTTAAATTTTAATGCACTAAAACACACTATATTGCCCAAATGTTTGATGAAATAAAAAAGATGATCTTAGGCCGAGTACATGGATACCAAACATGACATGCTTTAAAATTGCGCACAAACGTGCAGTGGCAACAAAATTAATACATTTTTAAAAGCCTTTAAAAGCCTTTACAGGTTACCACTTTAGATTTACAGAGGAGGTCTACTGCTAAAATTACTACCCTCAATCTGACGTTCGCGGTGACACCTCACATGCATGGTGCAATTGCTGTTTACATTTGACGCCAGACCGATGCTTGTGTTCGCCTTAGCGCGAGAGCAGGGGGGACAGGGGTGCTTTTTTTTTTTTTTTTTTTTTTTCTTTATTATTTTTTTGCTTTTTTATCTTATTTTTTAAACTGTTCCTTTCATTTTTTTTTTAATCATTTTTATTGTTATCTCAGGGAATGTAAATATCCCCTATGATAGCAATAGGTAGTGACAGGTACTCTTTTTTGAAAAAATTGGGGTCTATTAGACCCTAGATCTCTCCTCTGCCCTCAAAGCATCTGACCACACCAAGATCGGTGTGAAAAAATGCTTCCCCAATTTCCCAATGGCGCTGTTTACATTCGGCGAAATCTAAGTCATAAAATGCTCGTAGCTTCCGGTTTCTTAGGCCATAGAGATGTTTGGAGCCACTCTGGTCTCTGATCAGCTCTATGGTCAGCTGGCTGAATCACCGGCTGCATTCTCAGGTTCCCTGTTGGGACAGGAGAGCCAGAGAAAAACACGGAAGACGGTGGGGGGGGGCATTCCCTCCCACTGCTTGTAAAAGCAGTCTAGAGGCTAATTGCTTTTACATGAAAGCCGACCGCTGGCTGAAAAGAATGATACCAAGATGATACCTAAACCTGCAGGCATCATTCTGGTATAACCACTCAAAGTCGTGAATGGCGTACCTGAAGACAAAAAAATGGTTAAAAATAAAGCACAGTGAACAGTAAAGTATAAAAAATTGCATACCTGAAAAGCAAATATGATAAAACATAATAACAATAAAACATTGCAGAATAGAATACAGTAAAAAAGAGCAGAACAATAGAGAGAGAGAATAGAGAGAGAGAGAACAATAAAACGACAACTATTTTTTTTATTTTTGTTTGTGTTTTTTTTTTTTTTTTACACTTTTTTTTGTAACTGTAACTTTTATAACTGTAACCGGTTCCAGGTTTGGGTCTCTCAAAATGCGATGGCATCTTGGGAGACCCTGTGAAAGTGTGCCTAGTCTGTGCAATGCTGTACCCTACGCTAATACTCAACTAGTGAATGGTAGCGTTCAAAACATTCACCAATGCAAAGACCAGGATTGTCAGGACAGGAGGGACAACAATAGCGGTTGTCACGTCTATATCCGCGCTTGCTGCAGACACAACATCTTTTTTGGGGGGGTTCGTTGGGTAGGGGTACTCGGGAGGACATAAAGAAAATGCCTCTCATGCAGCCGACTGCATTTGATTGGGGATGTGAATGGGGGAAATACGGGCGCTGCAGAAGCGGTGGGTTCCCAATTAGGATTGGCGCATGCAGCAGGAAGGGTACTATGGGCACGACGGGCCTGTGTTTGTCTTCTTGGTGGCAGCGGGACAATACTTGTGCTTGCCACCTCACCAGCTTGAACTGCACTTATGGGACTCGCCAGGTCACCAAGTGTTACTGCAGTGCTGGTTTGACTACGACCGGGGTGTACTAGGCCGCTGGCGCTTGCCAGTTCACCAAAACGCTACAAAAAAACTGTTAGCGATCGCAGGGATCAGGTCTGACTCTGCGAACGCTGCAGTTATGCGTTTAGTGTTTTGTAAGTGACAGTGATCGATCGATACTGCACTTGGGTGGGCTGGGCTGGGCCGGGCGGAGGGGCAAAACGCAGGTGCTAGCAGGTATCTGGGCTGATCCCGCTAACACTGCGTTTTTGGGAATCCTAAACTGCTGGGGACGCTAGTATAGATCTGATCGGATCAGATATTGATGCGTTCAGATACTATACCACTAAGGGAGGTGTACCGTGCATGGGTGTTAGCGCTACTGGCACTAACCTGACGCTGCCTGGGGCTGGTGCTTGCCATTTCACCAAAACGCTACCAAAAAAACTGTTAGCGATCGCAGGGATCAGGCCTGACTCTGCGAATGCTGCAGTTATGCGTTTAGTGTTTTGTAAGTGACAGTGATCGATCGATACTGCACTTGGGTGGGCTGGGCTGGGCCGAGCCGGGCGGAGGGGATAAATGCAGGTGCTAGCAGGTATCTGGGCTGATCCCGCTAACACTGCGTTTTTGGGAATCCTAAACTGCTGGGGACGCTAGTATAGTTCTGATCGGATCAGATATTGATCCGTTCAGATACTATACCACTAAGGGAGGCGTATGCTGCGTGCGTGGGTGTTAGCGGTACTGGCGCTAATCTGACGCTGCCTGGGGCGACGCATATCACCGGCGGGCGATCGGGGGGCTAAACCTTTATTCGGTAATAAACGGCGGGTGCCCTGACACTATAAAAAATAAACCAGCGTCACCCGTAACGGTTATACAGTGATCAGTGGTGAAAGGGTTAACTAGGGGGCCATCAAGGGGTTAAAACATTTATTAGGTAGTATATGGGGGTCCCTGTCGCTATAAAACGCTGACGGCGAACCTAAATATTTACGTCCCTAACTAGCGTCACCAGCGACACTAATACAGCGATCAGAAAAATGATCGCTTAGCGACACTGGTGACGGGGGGTGATCAAGGGGTTAAAACTTTATTAGGGGGGGTTAGGGGGGTACCCTAGACCTACAGCGGGCTAATACTCACTGCCCTACCACTTCTAACTGTCACAAACTGACACCAATCAGTAATCAGGAAAAAAAAAACAGCTTGGTGTCAGTTTGTGACAGGGGGGGGGGTGATTGGGGGGTGATCGGGGGGCGATCGGGGGGGGGGATCGGGGGTGTTTAGTGTGCCTGGCATGTTCTACTGTGTTGTGTAGTGTTTTACACTTATTCAGATGTCTTCTCTCCTCGGCGTCGGAACGGAAACTGCCAAGCCGAGGAGAGATGACATCACATCCTCTGCCTGTGTACTATACACAGGCAGGGGATGTTTCTCATTGGCTGGGAGCGATCGCAAGGGGGGGGCCACGATCGGATTGCCTCCCCCTCATCTCTGATCGCTCCTAGACAAATGCCGACCGCCGCTGGCACCGGGGGGGGTCCGATCGGACCCCCCGCCCGCGGGAAGGCAGTCACGTACCAGGTACGTGATTTTGCCTGCCCGTGCCGCTCTGTTCACGTATATATGCGTGAGGCGGTCGGCAAGTGGTTAAAGCGGATTTCCGGTGAAAATTTTTTAAAAATTTTTTTGGATCCTAGCATTATTGCTAATGAAATTCAAAAGACAGTATACAATTATGAGTGATTGTTCAATAATATAAATTGCTTACTCTATTTATTCCTCCGTTTGTGGCCGTTTCCATCATGAATGTGGGCATGTGAAGCCCAATCGAGATCGCTTTCTGGAATAGCTTTTGAGAGGTGCATGTTGGGTAACCAGCATGCACCTCTCGATCTCGCGCGTGCGCGATTCAACGGCGGCCATATAGTAGACTCCTGGGAAATGATGTGGGAAAGGATGTGTCATCATTTCCCAGGAGCATAGGCAAGGGAGGAACTCACGAGGAGCTCCGCAGACCAGGAAGTGGCAGATTACGAGAACTACATAGCAACAGGGCCTTTCTGGTAAGTATAAAAAAAAAAACAATTTCCTCCAAATGTTTTTTTCTAGGTTAAAAGGAGTCTTTTAATGCAAAGATTTTTTTTTAGGGTAGAACTCCGCCTTATCTGGTCCGACACAAGTCGGTCCGACTTTGAAAATGCTCCCTGCACTACTTTGGTCCGACTTTGGTCCTACTTCAGCCCATTGAATATCATTAAAGTTGGATCAGAGTAGGATCCTTGTCCTAACCATCCGACTTGTGAAATCCGACATTGTGATTACAGCAGCAGTAAAAGGAATTTATGTCACTCTGGGATTGTTTTGATCGGTAAAAGGACAACTCGTACTATATCAAAGTCGGAACAAAATCTTATCTTGTTCTTTCAAGTCGTAGGACAGATGTAGCAGGGCAAAGTAGGATGATAGTCGTACAACAGTCCTGTAGTATCAGTGTGAACCCAGCCTGAGTTTTACTAAAACTGGTGCACATAGAATCTGGTGAATCTGTACATAGTAACCAATTAGCTTCTAGGTTTTATTTTTTGAGGCCAGGTTCACACTGGTACGACAAATGCTCCGACATTGGGAGCTCATGTTGCATGATATGTGAAAATCAATGTTTCCCTATGAGAGCCGTCTTAACCGGTCCGACTTTGAAAATGCTCCCTGTACTACTTTGGTCCGACTTTGATCCTACTTCAGCCCATTGAATATCACTGAAGTCGGATCAAAGTCAGATCGTCGTCTTAACTGATCCGACATTGGCAGGCGAATTGTGCGCTGATGATCTTAAATGGGAACTCCACGCCAAATTAAAAAAATAAATCGGCATGGGTTCCCCCTCCAAGAGCATACCAGGCCCTTCGGTCTAGCATGGTTTTCAAGGGGCACACCCACGCCAAAAAAACAGCGTAGGGTCCCTCCCAAAATCCATATCAGACCCTTATCTGAGCACGCAGCCTGGCAGGTCAGGAAAGGGGGTGGGGACGAGCGTGCGCCCCCCTTCTGAACCATATTAGGCCGCATGTCCTCAACATGGGGGGATGGGTGCTTTGGGGCGGGGGGGTGCCTTGTGCCCCCCACTTCAAAGCACCTTGTCCCCATGTTGATGAGGACAAGGGCCTCTTCCCGACAACCCTGGCCGTTGGTTGTCAAGGTCTGCGGGCGGGGGACTTATCGGAATCTGGAAGCCCGTTTAACAAGGGGGCCCCCAGATTCCGGCCCCCCACCCAATGTAAATGAGTATGGAGTACATTGTACCTGTACCCATTCACCTAAAAAAAAGTGTTATGATGTACCCATACTTATTCACATAGGGTGGGGGGCCAGGATCTGGGGCCCCCTTGTTAAAAGGGTCTTTCAGATTCACAACCACCAGCAAGGGTTGTCGGGAAGAGGCCCTTGTCCTCCTCAACATGGGGACAAGGTGCATTGGGGTGGTGCAGAGCCCCCCCGCCCCAAACCACCCCCCCATGTTGAGGGCATGCGGCCTGGTATGGTTCAGGGGGGCACTCGCTCGTCCCCACCCCCTTTCCTGGCCTGCCGGGCTGTATGCTCGGATAAGGGTCTTGTATGGATATTGGGGGGACCCCATGCCATTTTTAGGTGTGGGGGTTCCCCTTAAAACCCATGCCAGACCGAAGGGCCTGGTATGCACTTGGAGGGGGAACCCATGCTGTTTTTTTTTTTTCATTTGGCGTGGAGCTCCCCCTAAAGATTCATTCTGAACACAAAGCGCCTGCATTGTCGGGATCAAAGTTGGATCCCCGTTCATTGAAGTTGGATGGATGTCGGACTTCAAGTCACAGTGCAAAATCGTATCCACAGTGGTACAACTGTCATGTCATACCAGTGTGAACCTGGCCTAAAGTGTTACTAAACCCACAACAGTAAAATCTGCCTGTATATGTAGAATAGCATGCCTGTTATACTCACTGTGGAATTTAAGTGATTAATCCCCTGCATTGTGTAAAAAGGCTCTTTGATCCTGTATGCACAGATCTTCCCCCTCCTGCAAGGTCACTCTGGACAAGTCCAGATAACACACAATGAGGGTAGTCCTGCTGCACATGCTCAGTTTGGTCTCTATTGCTGGAGAGAACATTTCCTGTTTGAGTTGAGCTGTTCAGGTCACATGGTATTGACATCATACATTTGGGCGTGTATACAGATCCTAAATGACAGCCCAGTCCCTCCCTCCTCCTCCATGTCCAGTAACTAAGAGCACAGTGGGTGGGATGTCACATCTTGATTGATGGATGATCCACCTCCCATAAAACTACGAGGACACAGGCTGTAGTTGCACGGATTCACATAAATGAGATAACACCACTGTACATGTTTTTACAGTGTTCTTTTTTGACCTCTCAACAGCATCACTTACAGCCTGCAGACGTGCATATTGAGGTCATAGGTATTTCCAAAATTTTAAAAATACATTTATTTCCCAGTTTCCAGATTCATAAATAATTCAGATTGTGCCTAAAATGTGTTATGTTTTCTTTCTTTCATATTTGTGATCCTTCTGTCTCTCTTTCTGTGTCTTTCCTCTTTTTTTCTCTCTCCCCTGTCATCCTCATCCCACCTGACACACCACTGCCACCTTGCTAAAACACTACCCCCTGTCATCCTCATCCTCCTCCCACCTGGCACCCCACTGCAACCTTCCTAACACACTACCCCCTGTCATCCTCATGTTCATCACACCTGGCAACCCACTGCAACCTTGCTAACACCCCACCCCCTGTCATCCTCATCCTCATGTTCATCACACCTGGCAAACCACTGCAACCTTGCTAACACCCCACCCCTGTCATCCTCACCCTCATTAAACCTGGCAACCCACTGCAACCTTTCTAACACCCCTCCCCCTGTCATCCTCATCACACCTGGCACCCCACTGATACCTTGCTAACACCCCACCCTGTCATCCTCATCCTCATGTTCATCACAACTGGCACCCCACTGATGCCTTGCTAACACTCCACCCCCTGTCATCCTCATGTTCATCACACCTGGCACCCCACTGCAACCTTGCTAACACCCTACCCACTGTCCGCCTCATTTTCATCACACCTGGAAACCCACTGCAGCCATGCTAACAACCTACCCCCTGTCATGCTCATGCTTATCACACCTGTTACCCCAATGCAACCTTGCTAACAACCAACTGTCATCCTCATCACAGCTGGCACCCCACTGCAACCTTGCTAACAACCTACCCCTTCATCCTCATCACACCTGGCACTCCACTGAAATCTTGCTAACAACCCACCCCCTGTCATCCTCATCACACCTGGCACCCCATTGCAACCTTGCTAACAACCTACCCTCCGTCATCCTCATCCCCCCATAACCCCCTGCCAGCTTCCAAACACCTGCATTGACAAAGCAGCTTATTCCAATGTTGAGAGGACAAGGGCCTTTTCCCCACAAATGTGTTGTGCCGGGTAACATGGTCTATATATTTAAATATAGAACAGTTTGTTAACAATAAAGATGCCACACCTGGTGAATGACTAAAGTGTTCCTAAACCCACAAGTGTGGAACCTAAGGGGTTAATCCTCTGCATTGTGTAAAAAGGCTGTTTGATCATGTCTTTTCTGATCATCTCTTTCTTCTACAGTCTCCAAAAAATAACCTGATATTTACAGTCTCTATAGAGTCAGGATTCTCTGGTGTGTATCGCTAGAAGAGCTTTTTTTCTTGTGAGGGTGCATGTGATCAGCAAAGGGCCAATCATCACTATCTAGACATGTCCAGACAGAGGGTCAGGGGTCTGACAATCGTGGGAGAAATAAAAAAAACTCCTCATACGAGCTATCAGCACACACTGATAGAAGTCACAAGATTGCTCTAACTGCTATATACAGCTGATTACAAAAGGTATTTATCAGTTTCTATTTACTAAGATAATTGCATTTCCATGTTCCGCATACTGTGGGAGACCAGATATAGTGAATGCAGGGTCCTGGGTTTAGTAACACTTTAATTGAACAAGCTGAAGTTAGAAGCGGATTGGTCATCATGCACAGTTACACCAGATTCCGTGAGCACCGGTTTTAGTAAATCTCACCCTTAGTATATTTCCAGTTTTGCAGCACAATTTTAAGAACACCTACTTTATATTTGTTACATGTCTGCATTCACATAGCAAAGAAAATTAAAAAGTGCAGTTTGACTTTTTATATGGACCCTTCAGTAAGGAAAAATCCGGCTTAGTTCTCTTTGTTTATGAGAGAGCTGGGGAGCAATGTTTACCATAATTGCCTCTGCCTATACTATGCAGGTAGATTTTCAATCATAACTAGATTTGTACAGTGTGTCCTAACAAAGAGCTAAAGGTATAGACATTTGGCTTCTTGCATTGTGTGTTAATGAGGACAGACTTGGGACAGGACATTGTTCAAAAAACCTTGCAGTCAGCCATGACACCTCCTTTTTGAGAAACATCCAAAAGGTAAGAAATATATATATATATATAAAGCCTTATGCTTCATGACCAACTTAAAGTGTACTTCCCCAAATTTGAGAAACCACCACTATATGTTTGTTATACATTCACATAGCATGCTTAAAAAAATGTATATGTGTGTATATGTTATATATATATATTTTTTTTAAGCATGCTATGAGAATGTATAATCCTATAGTGGTGGTTTCTCAAATTTGACTGGAAAAAGGGAAGTACACTTTAAGCTGGTCATGAAGCGTAAGGCTTTTCGTCTGATCTGATGAATATACAACAGCCGGTTTACAAAAACGATCACAGATCAATGATGTTTTTTTTGATGTGGGTAGTGTAAATGCTGCGACATCTAAAAAAAGTTTAAAAAATGACCAATGATTTTTTTGGAACTTTTTAACCACTTCAGCCCCGAAAGGATTTACCCCCTTCCTGACCAGAGCACTTTTTACAATTTGGCACTGAGCTGCTTTAACTGGTAATTGTGCGGTCATGCAATGCTTTACCCAAACAAAATTTGCATCTTTTTTTTCCTCACAAAAATCTTTTGGTGGTATTTGATTACCTCTGCAGTTTTTATTTCTTGGAATTTAAACGAAAAAAGACTGAACATTTTGAAAAAAATGATATTTTCTACTTTTTGCTATTAAGAAAATACAATAAACTCAATTTTAGTCATACATTTAGGCCAGAAAGCATTCAGCCACATGTCTCAGGTAAAAAAAAAAAACAATAAGGTGTATATTTATTGGTTTGCGCAACAGTTATAGCGTCTACAAACTAGGGTACATTTTCTGGAATTTACGCAGCTTTTAATTTATGACTGCCTATCTCATTTCTTGAGGTGCTAAAATGGCAGGGCAGTACAACCCCCCCCCCCCCAAATGACCCCAAGGAATTTGCTGAGAGGCTTGTTGAGCATATTGAATATTTTTTTTGTCACAAGTGATTGAAAAATGACAAAAAAAATTAAATAAATACATTTTCACACAAAGTTGTCAATTAAATTATATATTGCCAGGGGCGGACTGACCAGTCGGGCATTCGGGCACCGCCCGAGTACATTAGGGGCCCGGACTCGGTCACATGAGAGGCCACTTGAAGCGGCTGTAATAATGCCGATAATAATACAGCTAACAGTGCGCTGTTCCCCGCCAGGCTCTCCTTCCCTCCCGTCCGTCCCAGGTGCTTGTACTGTATGCGTCGTGACATCACCTGGGAGTGAAGCTGAGACACCAGGGCCGTCATCGGGGGGGGGGGGGCGAGTACAGATGTATGGGGCCTGGGCCCCAACATGACCGCAGGAAGGCCCATGATACTCTCCTGGGCTGGTCTCCCCACCCCCACAGTGTCCCCCTGTGTGTGCTCTCCCTCCAGTGTCCCCCTGTGTGTGTGCTCTCCCTCCAGTGTCCCCCTGTGTGTGCTCTCTCTCTCCAATGTCCCCCTGTGTGTGTGTGTGCTCTCCCTCCAGTGTCCCCCTGTGTGTGTGTGTGCTCTCCCTCCAGTGTCCCCCTGTGTATGTGTGCTCTCCCTCCAGTGTCTCCCTGTGTGTGTGTGTGCACTCTCCCTCCAGTGTCCCTGTGTGCGCTCTCCCTCCAGTGTCCCCGTGTGCGCTCTCCCTCCAGTGTCCCCGTGTGTGCTCTCCCTCCAGTTTCCCCCTGTGTGTGTGCTCTCCCTTCAGTGTCCCCCTGTGTGTGTGTGTGCTCTCCCTCCAGTGTCCCCCTGTGTGTGTGCTCTCCCTCCAGTGTCCCCCTGTGTGTGTGCTCTCCCTCCAGTGTCCCCCTGTGTGTGTGCTCTCCCTCCAGTGTCCCTCTGTGTGTGTGCTCTCCCTCCAGTGTCCCCCTGTGTGTGTGTGCGCTCTCCCTCCAGTGTCCCACTTTGTGTGCTTTCCCTCCAGTGTCCCCCCGTGTGTGTGCTCTCCCTTCAGTGTCCCCCTGTGTGTGTGCTCTCCCTTCAGTGTCCCCCTGTGTGTGTGTGCTCTCCCTCCAGTGTCCCCCTGTATGTGCGCTCTCCCTCCAGTGTCCCCCTGTGTGTGTGCTCTCCCCCCAGTGTCCCCCTGTGTGTGCGCTCTCCCTCCAGTGTCCCCCTGTGTGTGCTCTCCCTCCAGTGTCCCTGTCAGGTCCCTCACTTACCAGACAGGTGAGTCCGCTTGGGCAGAGGGTAGGCTCCCTTACGTATCCGACTCGGGGCCCCTGATAGAGCAGACAGGAAGCCCACGAGTACGGAGTGGTATGAGGGCCTGGTATATGGATCCTGGAGAAACCGCACGCGCCTGAGCGCGCCCCCGAACACCGGCGTGCATGCCAGCACTACCAGGCACGCCCACAGTAACGCCCATTGGCGAACGCGCGCGCCCGGACGCCACCCTGCACGCCATGGCCGGCCAGACCAGACACGCCGGCGCCCCCAGGAACACGCGCACCAACGTGCCCCGGCGCCCAAATAGGTAACCTCTCTGACAGTGCCTCCGGATGCCCAGCTTGGCCATCTTCGAGGCATGAGAAGCTTTAAATGACTGTAGGAGCTCCCTGGCTTGCAAGTTGCTTTCTGGTTCCCAAGAATTGTCTTCGGGCCCATAGCCCTTCCACTTTACGAGGTATTGGACTTGGTTGCGTCTTCTTCTGCAATCTAAAATTGCCTCCACCTCAAACTCGTCTTCGCCAATAACTAGGATAGGCTTGGGTGGCCGATATTACGGCCAACAAAGGAATTGGGGGTGACCGGCTTCAAAAGGGACACATGGAAGACTGGATGTATCTTCAGGGCGTTGGGTAGATCAAGTTCATATGCCATGTTGTTAATTTTTCTTTTAACCAGAAAAGGACACAAGTATTTAGGGCCTAGTTTTTTGGACGGACAGGCCAACTTTAGGTTAGTAGTAGATAACCAGACTGAGTTGCCAGGTTCCAGGACTAGCTCTCCGCGTCTCTTCCTGTCAAACATCCTCTTGTAATCTTCCTGAGCTTTGGCCATGGCATTCTGCAGTAATTTGTTGTTTATTGAAAAAAAAGTCCAAGGTTTCAGATACTGCAGGGATGGAGCACTCGGGTATAGACCCAGGCAAGAAGGATGGATGGAAGCCATAATTGGCATAGAATGGTAACTGATTGGTAGCTGAGTGCAGTGAATTATTGTAGGAGAACTCTGTGATGGGAAGCAGGGAAGCCCAGTCGTCCTGGGAGAACACAGAGAAACAGCGGAGGTATTGCTCCAAGGTCTGATTCGTCCTTTCAGTTTGTCCATTTGACTGGGGGTGATAGGCCGAAGAAAATGACAATTCAATCTCTAAGGAGCTACAGAGGGCTTTCCAAAATCTGGAGGTAAATTGGCGCCTCTGTCAGAAACTATGTTGGTTGGTACTCCATGCAATCTGATAATTTCTTTGATAAAGATGGTAGCGGTTTCCATAGCCGAGGGGGTGCCCTTCATGGGGAGGAAGTGGGCCATTTTAGACAGCCTGTCTACCACAACGAAGATGGAAGAGAAACCTTCTGATGGGGGGAGGTTTTAACAGACCCCATGCCCTTGCCCGGCTATTCTTGCTTCTGGCACAGGTATTACAGGACCCCTCCCTTATGTGGATCAAATTGTAGGCTCCGCGGAGATCCAGCTTGGTGAAGATGGTAGCGGATCCTAATCTTTGAAATAGTTCTGGCACTAGAGGTAACGGATATCTGTTCTTTATAGTAATCTTATTTAGTTCCCGGTAATCGATGCAGGGACGTAAGGAGTGATCTTTCTTCTCCACGAAAAAGATGCCCACACCTGCTGGAGATGTGGAGGGATGAATGAATCCTTTCTTTAGTTTTTCGTCGATATAGGCTTTCAAGGTGCCCAGCTCCTGCTCAGTTAGGGGAAAAATCCTCCCGAAGGGAACTTCAGTTTTGGGAAAAAGCTCTATCGGGCAATCGTAGGGTCTGTGTACCAGGAGAATTTCTGCCCCCTTCTTGCTGAACACATCCAGGAAATCCTGGTAGGGTTCAGGAAGATTTTGACAAGACTTGGCATCCGAATCTAAACAAAGGCACTGGGATGGTGTCATGGGGTTTCCCAACAGGCAGTGTTGTTTGCAATAATTGGACAAAAACTGGATCTTGCCTGTGGGCCAGTCGATACTGGGATTGTGAGCCTGTAGCCAAGGCATTCCTAAGATGATTGGAAAGAGAGGAGAGGAGATGACATTCAGGCGTAAAAGTTCCTGATGTTCCGGGCCAATAGTGGCCAGTAAAGAACAGTCTCCTGGGTAACTGGTCTGGAGCTGAGGGTGGAGCCGTCCGCTAAGAATACCGCCAGTCCCTGGGCCTTGGGTTGGATAGGAATGTTATGGTTTTCGACAAAGGTTCGGTCAATGAAACCGCTGCATGCTCCCGAATCAATAATGACCGGTACTGGGATGTTCCTTCCAGGTAGCTGTAACATAACAGAAAGTGTTAAATGGTTACCGGATCTGGGTGAGACAGGTGCACACAAAGAAGAGGACGGCAGGCACTTACGTCTCTTGTTGGGGCATGCCCTTGCAAAATGTCCTGGTTCTCCGCAATACAGGCACAGATTGAGTGCGCGTCTGCGTGTCTTCTCCTCTGGGGTCAAAGAGGGACGGAGCAGTCCTAGCTGCATGGGTTCTGGAGCTTCCTGGGCCGAAACAGATGAGACAGGCACTAGGAACCCTGGGCAACATCCAAGTGGGACGTGGGTGGCCAACGGACCTCTCAGAACGTCTCTCTCTAAGACGGCGGTCAATCTGGATTGATAGGTTTATGAGCTCATCCAGCGTCTGAGGTATCCCCACACGTGCCAATTCGTCTTTAAGGGGGTCGGATAACCCCAGCCGGTATTGGTGACACAAGGCCACGTCATTCCACTCCGTATCAAAGCTCCAACGTCTAAACTCTACAGCGTAACCTTCGGCCGCTCTGCGGCCTTGTTGTAGAGAGTGCAAGGCGGCTTCTGCAGTGGCCGTTAGTTGGGGGTCCTCGTATAGCTGAGACATTTCTATGAAGAGGTCATCCAAGGAGTCCAGAGATCTGGATTTTAGCTCCAGTAGACGGTGGGCCCATGTCTGAGGCTCCCCGGACAGAAGTGATAGAACGAACCCCACCTTAGTGGCTTCCAAAGAAAACGTACGGGGTTGCAAGGCAAAATAAAGCTCACATGCGTTGCGGAATGCCCGGAACTTGCAACGTTCTCCAGAGAATTTTTCAGGTGTAGGCACCCTGGGCTCCGGTGGGAGCATTACTACAGAGGGTGCTGCGGAAGGGTTAGCAGGTGCTGCTCCCTGAGGAGATGCTGAGAGGGCCTGGACCTGTCCTTCCAGTCTTGTATAGCCTTCCTGTAGGCTTTTAACCGCCTGGGTGAGGCCCGCTAGGTGCCTGCAAAGTTCATCCATGGGGGAGGCCCCCTGCCCGGACTCAGTCATGGCTGCCTGATACTGTCAGGTCCCTCACTTACCAGACACGTGAGTCTGCCTGGGCAGAGGGTAGGCTCCCTTACGTATCTGACTCGGGGCCCCTGATAGAGCAGACAGGAAGCCCATGAGTACGGAGTGGTATAAGGGCCTGGTATGTGGATCCTGGAGAAAGGTGGTCTTTCTAGCAGCAGGTGGAACTGGGGAACGCTGGAACTGATGCTGAGCAGGAGCTTACTAGGCTGGTCACACACAGGCAGAGGTCGGCAACGGGCTGGCAGCAGAGGTACAAAAGGAGCAGGCAGAAGCGGGGTCAAACAAGCCAGGGTCGGGTTCAGGCAGGAGTCGGGGAGGTCCAAAAAGCAAGCCGGGTTGTAACAGGTCAAAACTTCAGAGATACGGAACGCAGAGAGGATCACGGAACTTAGGCACAGAGCTGTTGATCAGGCAGCACCGAACAGAGATTGAGGCAGACCTAAATAGGCCGATTGGCGCCAAACGCCGCGCTCGTGCGCGCCCCAATTTGCCCAGGCGCCCGCGCGCACCCCCGAACACCGGCGTGCACGCCAGCACTTCCAGGCACGCCCACAGTAACGCCCATAGGCGAACGCGCGTACAAGCCCAGATGCCACCCTGTACACCATGGCCGGCCAGACCAGACACACTGGCGCCCCCAGGGACACGCGCCCCAGCACGCAAAGGAACACGCGCACCAACGCGCCCCGGTGCCCAACCAGGTAACCTCTCTGACAGTCCCCCTGTGTGTGTGCTCTCCCTCCAGTGTCCCCCTGTGTGTGTGCTCTCCCTCCAGTGTCCCCCTGTGTGTGTGCTCTCCCTTCAGTGTCCCCGTGTGTGTGCTCTCCCTTCAGTGTCCCCGTGTGTGTGCTCTCCCTCCAGTGTCCCCCTGTGTGTGTGCTCTCCCTCCAGTGTCCCCCTGTGTGTGCGCTCTCCCTCCAGTGTCCCCGTGTGTGTGCTCTCCCTCCAGTGTTCCCCTGTGTGTGTGTGTGCTCTCCCTCCAGTGTCCCCCTGTGTGTGTGCGTGTGCTCTCCCTCCAGTGTCCCCCTGTGTGTGTGTGCTCTCCCTCCAGTGTCCCCCTGTGTGTGCTCTCCCTCCAGTGTCCCCCTGTGTGTGCTCTCCCTCCAGTGTCCCCCTGTGTGTGCTCTCCCTCCAGTGTCCCCATGTGTGTGCTCTCCCTCCAGTGTCCCCATGTGTGTGCTCTCCCTCCAGTGTCCCCATGTGTGTGCTCTCCCTCCAGTGTCCCCATGTGTGTGCTCTCCCTCCAGTGTCCCCATGTGTGTGCTCTCCCTCCAGTGTCCCCATGTGTGTGCTCTCCCTCCAGTGTCCCCCTGTGTGTGTGTGTGCTCTCCCTCCAGTGTCCCCGTGTGTGTGTGTGTGCTCTCCCTCCAGTGTCCCCCTGTGTGTGCTCTGCCTCCAGTGTCCCCCTGTGTGTGTGTGCTCTCCCTCCAGTGTCCCCCTGTGTGTGTGCTCTCCCTCCAGTGTCCCCCTGTGTGTGTGTGCTCTCCCTCCAGTGTCCCACTGTGTGTGTGTGTGCTCTCCCTCCAGTGTCCCCCTGTGTGTGTGTTTGCTCTCTCCCTCCAGTGTCCCCCTGTGTGTGTGTGTTCTCCCTCCCCAGTGTCCCCCATTGTGCTCTCCCTCCCCAATGTTCCCCTGTGTGCTTCCCCCCCAGTGTTCCCCTGTGTGCTTCCCCCCCAGTGTCCCCCTGTGTGCTTCCCCCCCAGTGTCTCCCATTGTGCTCTCCCTCCCCAGTGTCCCCCTGTGTGTTTTCCCCCCCAGTGTCTCCCATTGTGCTCTCCCTCCCCAGTGTCTCCCATTGTGCTCTCCCTCCCCAGTGTCTCCCATTGTGCTCTCCCTCCCCAGTGTCCCCCTGTGTGCTTCCCCCCCTCCAGTGTCCCCCTGTGTGCTCTCCCCCCTCCAGTGTCCCCCATTGTGCTCTCCCCCCCAGTGTCCCCCTGTGTGCTCTCCCTCCCCCTGTGACTCCCTGTGCAGGTGTGGCTTGAGTGTGGGGACACAGGGGGCCCCATGATCTTCTATTGCCCGGGAGCCCCATGAGTTGTCAGTCCGCCCCTGTATATTGCTCAAACATGCCATGGACATATGTGAAATTACACCCCAAAATAAATTCTGCGGCTTGTACAGGGATTACGGGGATACCACATGTGTAGGAGTTTTTGGCAGTCAAGCCGCGTACAGGACCCTGAAAAACGAATCACCGCCTTCAGGATTTCTAAGGGTGTAAATTTCTGATTTCACTCCTCACTATACAATATTTTATATTTTGCCACAAGTTTTGGAAAAAATACAAACTGTTTTTTTTTGTTTTTTTTGCACAAAGTTGTCACTAAATGATATATTGCTCAAACATGCCATGGGCAGATTTGGAATTACACCCCAAAATACATTCTGCTGCTTCTCCTGAGTACAGGGATACCACATGTGTGAGACTTTTTGGCAGTCTAGCCGCGTACAGGACCCTGAAAAAGCAATCCCCACCTTCAGGATTTCTAATGCCGCGTAGACATGATTGGACATTCCGACAACAAAATCCATGTTTTTTTTTCCCCGACGGATGTTGGCTATCTGCTGAGAGGCATGTTGCCATTTTTCGGAAAAGTACAGTTTTTTTTTTCAGAAAGTAGTCAAATTATATATTGCACAAACATGCCATGGACATATGTGAAATTACACCACAAATACATTCTGCTGCTTCTCCTGAATACGGGGATACCACATGTGTGGGACTTTTTGGCAGTCTAGCCGCGTACAGGACCCCTAAAACCAAGCACCGCCTTCAGGCTTTCTAAGGGCGTAAATTCTTGATTTCACTCCTCACTACCTGTTACAGTTTCAGAGGCCATGAAATGCCCAGATAGCACAACCCCCCCCCCCAAATTACCCCATTTTGGAAAGTAGACACCCCAAGCTATTTGCTGAGAGGCATGTTGAGTATCTTGCAGATCTTGCTTTTTGTCACAAAGTTTTGAAATTTGAAAAAAGAAAAAAAAAATTTTTTTTTCCTTTTTCTTTCTTCATTTTCAAAAACAAATGAGAGCTGCAAAATTCTCACCATGCCTCTTAGCAAATACCTTGGGATGTCTACTTTCCAAAATAGGGTCATTTGTGTGGGGGGGGGGGGGTTGTGCTATCTGCACATTTCAGGGCCTCCGTAACTGTGATAGGTAATGAGGAGTAAAATCAAAATTTTACGCCTTTAGAAAGCCTGAAGGCGGTGCTTGGTTTTTGGGGTCCTGTGCGCGGCTAGGCTCCCAAAAAGTCTCACGCATGTGGTATCCCCATACTCAGGCGTAGGGATGGGCTATCTGTTCGAGTCGAACATGAGTTCGACTTGAACATTGGCTGTTAGCCCGTTCGTCGAACAGCGAACAATTTGGGGTGTTTGCGGCAAATTCAAAAAGCCGCAGAACACCCTTTAAAATTCTATGGGAGAAATCTAAAGTGCTTATTTTAAAGGTTAATATGCAAGTTATTGTCATACAAAGTGTTTGGGGACCTGGGTCCTGCCCCAGGGGACATGTATCAATGCAAAAAAAGTTTAAAAAATGTCCAATTTTTCGGGAGCAGTGATTTTCATAATGCTTAAAGTGAAACAATAAAAGTGAAATATTCCTTTAAATTTCATACCTGGGGGGTGTCTAAAATAAGACTGTAAAGTAGCGCATGTTTCCCGTGTTTATAACAGTCCGGGAGCAAAATGACATTTCTAAAGGAAAAAAAAAGTAATTTAAAAGAGCTAGTGCTAGTGCCGGCTATTAATGAATTGTCGGTCCATGCTCCTACTCAACATGCATGTGGCCTGGTACAGTTCAGGAGGGGGTGGGCGCTCTCTCGTCCCCCCTCTTGTCCTGCGGCCTGCCAGGTTGCGTGCTTGGATAAGGGTCTGGTGTGGATTTTTTGGGAAACCCCACGCCATTTTTTTTTCAAATTCTGGCGCGGAGTTCCCCTTAAAATCCATACCAGACCTGAAGGGCCTTTTATTTTTTTATTTTTCAATTACTTTTATGTGTATTGTTGGGACCGACAATTCATTAATAGCCGGCACTAGCGCTAGCACTTTAAATGACTTTTTTTTTTCCTTTTAGAAATGTGATTTTTGCTCTCGGACTGTTATAAACATGGGAAACATGCGCTACTTTACAGGCATACTATAGACACCCCCCAGGTACGAAATTTAAAGTTATATTTCACTTTTATTTCACTTTAACCACTTGCCGCCCGCCATATAGCAGAATGACGGCGGCAAAGTGGTTTCAATATCCTGACTGGGCGTCATATGACGTTCGCATGATATCGAGCCGCTGTGCGGGGGCACGCATCGCGATGATCGTTGTTGCGGGGTGTCAGTTTATCAGCACAGCCCCCCCTTGGATCCCACCCAGGACCACCAGGGAAGCCGCCCAGGACCACCAGGGAAGCCATCCACACTGGACCACCAGGTATGCCCCCTAGACCCCCAGGGAAATACTAATCTGTGCCCAGGCAGCTGCCAATCAATGCCCAGGCAGCTGCCAGTCAGTGCCCACTCACAATGCCTGCCAGTGCCACCAGGGATGCCTATCAGTGCCGCGTATCAGTGCTGCATATCAGTGCCCAGCAGTGCCGCCTATCAGTGCCACCCATAAGAACCCATCTTTGCAGCCTTTCAGTGCCCATCAGTGTCGCCTATCAGTGCCACCCAGTGCCACCCATGAGTGCCCATCAGTGCCGCCTATCAATGCCCATCAGTGCTGCATATCAGTGCCACCCATCAGTGCCGCATATTAGTGCCCATCGTCAGTGCCACCTCATTGGTGCCGCCTTATCAGTGCCCATCAGTGAAAGAGAAAACTTACTTATTTACAAAATTTTTTAACAGAAACAAAAGCAAAACTTTTATTTTTTTCAAAATTTTCAGTCTTTTTTTATTTGTTTAGCAAAAAATAAAAACCGCAGAGGTGATCAAATACCACCAAAAGAAAGCTTTATTTGTGGGAACAAAATGATAAAAATTTAGTTTGGGTACAGTGTAGCATGACCGTGCAATTGTCATTTAAACAGCGACAGCGCTGAAAGCTGTAAATTGGTCTGGGCAGGAAGGTGTATAAGTGCCCTGTATTGAAGTGGTTAAGCATTATTAAAATCACTGCTCCTGAAAAAACGGCCATTTTTAAAACTTTTTTTTTTGCATTGATACATGTCCCCTGGGGCAGGACCCAGGTTCCCAAACACTTTTTATGACTTTTGATTTTTCATGTTCGTGTCCCATAGACTTTAACAGTGTTCGCGTGTTCAAACAAATTTTTTGCATGTTCTGGATGCAAACCGAACAGGGGGGTGTTCGGCCCATCCCTACTCGGGAAAAGCAGCAGAATGTATTTTGGGGTGTAATACCCCATATAACCATGCCACGTTTGAACAATATATCATTTTGTGACAACTTTGTGTAAAAAAAAAAAAAATTGTAATTTTCTCGAAACTTGTGGCAAAATATAAAATATTCCATGGACACAACATGCCTCTCAGCTAATAGCTTGAAGAGTTTACTTTCCAAAATCTGGTCATTTTGGGGGTTTTATGCTATCTTGACATTTCATGGCCTCCAAAACTATGATAGGTAGTGAGGAAGTGAAATCATCATTTTACGCCCTTAGAAAGCCTGAAGGCGGTGATTGGATTTCGGGGTCCTGTACACAGCTAGGCTCCCAAAAAATCTCATACATGTGGTATCCCCGTACTCTGGAGAAGCAGCAGAATTATTTTGGGGTGTAATTCCACATCTGCCCATGGCATGTTTGAGCAATATATAATTTAGTGACAACTTTGTGCCAAAAAAAAAGTTTGTAATTTTCCTGAAACTTGTGGCAAAATTTAAAATATTCCATGGACTCTACATGCCTATCGGCAAATAGCTTGGGGTGTCTACTTTCCAAAAAGGGGTCATTTGGGGGGGGGGGGTTGACCTGTCCTGGTATTTTATGTACAACATTAGAAGCCTATGCCATAAGGCTTGAAGACAAAGCCCTGTCTGACACTTTTGGTTTGGAAAAATATTTTTTTTTATGCTAGAAAATTACTCTGAACCCCCAGACATTATATATTTTTTTAAAGCAAAGGCCCTACAGATTAAAATGGTGGGTGTTGCAAAAAAAATTTTCACACAGTATTTGTGCAGCGATTTTTTAAAATTTTTGGGAAAAAAAAAACTTTTTTGAATTTTAATGCACTAAAACACACTATATTGCCCAAATTGTTGATGAAATATAAAATATGATCTTATGCCGAGTACATAGATACCAAACACGACATGCTTTAAATTGCATACAACCCTGCAGCGGCGACAAACTACATATATTTTTAAAAGCCTTTAAAAGCCTTTAAAGGTTACTACTTTAGATTTACAGAGGAGGTCCACTGCTAAAATTACTGCCCTCAATATGACGTTCGCGGTGATACCTCACGTGCATGGTGCAATTGCTGTTTACCTATGACACAAGACCGACGCTTGCGTTCACATTTGCGTGCGAGCATGGAGAGACAAGGGATGCTTTTATTTTTATTTTTTTTATTAAATATTAATTTTGCTTTTTTATTTTACTTTTCCTATAATTTTTTGTTTTTTTTGTTATCACAGAGAATGTAAATATCCCCTATAGTAGCAAGAGGTAGTGACAGGTACTCCTTTTTTTTGTTTAAATATTGGGGTCTATTAGACTCTAGATCTCTCCTCTGCCCTCAATGCATCCGACCACACCAAGATCAGTGTGATAAGATGCTTTCCCAATGGCACTGTTTATATCCGGCGAAATCGAAGTCATAAAATGCTTGTAGCTTCTGGTTTCTTAGGCCATAGAGATGATTGGAGCTGTTCCTCAATCAGCTCTATGGTCAGCTGGCAGAGCCACCAGCTGCATTATCAGGTTCCCCGGTGGGACAGGAGAGCCTGAAAAAAACAAGGATTGCTTTTACATGAAAGCCAAACTCTGGCTGAAAAGGACAATACCCAGATGATACCTAAACCTGCAGGCATCATTCTGGTATAACCACTCAGAGTCCAGCAACGTACCAGTATGTTGCTGGTCCTTGTTGGGCATACAGTATGTCACAAAAGTGAGTACACCCCTCACATTTTTGTAAATATTTTATTATATCTTTTCATGTGACATCGGACCTTGGTTGATTGTGTGTAGGCAAGTCCGTTCATTCGGAAAGTCCGTCGTAAAGTCCGTCGAAAAGTACGCCAGACAAAGTCTGCCGTAAAGTCCGCTCGTGTGTACGCGGCATTAGTCCTTCTGACTAGGAAGCTGATAATTTTGGTTGTTATATCCTCAGCAAGGAGGGTTTCAGAATTGGCTGCTCTTTCCTGTAAAGAGCCATATTTGATTATTCACGAGGACAGAGTGGTGTTACGCCCTCGTCCAGGCTTTTTGCAAAAAGTGTTTTCAGGCTTTCATCTGAATGAAGATATTGTCCTGCCATTGTTTTTTCCAAAACCATCTTCCAAGGAAGAAAAGTCACTACATTGTCTTGATGTGGTGAGAGCAGTGAAGATCTATTTAAAGAAAACTGCTCAGATTCGTAAGACTGATGTCTTATTTATTCTGCCAGAGGGTCCTAAGAAAGGACAGGCAGCGTCAAAATCCACTGTGGCTAAGTGGATTCAGCAAGTTATAATTCAAACTTATGATTTAAAGATTCCCCCTTTTTAAGTTAAGGCGCACTCTACCAGAGCGGTTTGTGCTTCTTGGGCAGTGCGTCACCAGGCCTCCATGTCTCAGATCTGCAAGGCCGCAACTTGGTCTTCAGTACATACATTTACAAAGTTTTATCAAGTAGGTGTAAGATGGAATGAGGATATCGCCTTTGGGCGCAGTGTGCTGCAGACAGCAGTATAATTCCTCAAGGTCGGGGGGTACACTACGGGTTGTGTCTCCCTCCCCTCAAGTAGCATTGCTATGGGACATCCCACCAAGTAATTACTTGAGGCTCTGTGTCCTATGATGTACGATAAAGAAAATAGGATTTTTAAAACAGCTTACCTGTAAAATCCTTTTCTTGGAGTACATCATAGGACACAGCTCCCGCCCCTCTGTTTTATGGGGTGAGAGTATATTACTTATATTGCTTGGCTACAAAAACTGAGGACTCCTGGAAGGAGGAGGGGTTATATAGGGGAGTCAACTTCCTGTATTGTTTATACCAGTGTCAACACCTGAAGGTAGGCCCATAACCCACCAAGTAATTACTTGAGGCTCTGTGTCCTATGATGTACTCCAAGAAAAAGATTTTACAGGTAAGCTGTTTTAAAAATCCTATTTTTTTTTCTTTTTTTTAATTTTCAAAACTTTGTGACAAAAAGCAAGATCTGCAAAATACTCACCTCTCAAATAGCTTGGGGTGTCTACTTTCCAAAATGGGGTCATTTGGGGGGGGGGGGGGTTGTGCCATCTGGGCATTCCATGGCCTCAGAAACTGTGATAGGTAGTGAGGAGTGAAATCAAAAATTTACACCCTTAGAAAGCCTGAAGGCGGTGCTTGGTTTTTGGGTTCCCGTACGCGGCTAGGCTCCCAAAAAGTTTCACACATGTGGTATCCCCTGACTCAGGAGAAGCAACAGAATGTATTTTGGGGTGTAATTTCACATATGCCCATGGCATGTTTGAGCAATATATAATTTAGTGACAACTTTGTGCAAAAAAAAAATTGTCTTTTCCCACAACTTGTGTCAAAATATAAAATATTCCATGGACTCGACAAGCCTCTCAGCAAATAGCTGGGGTGTCTACTTTCCAAAATGGGGTCATTTGAACTGTCCTGGCATTTTATGCACAACATTTAGAAGCTTATGTCACACATCACCCACTCTTCACCCACAAAGCCCTTTCTGACACTTTTTGTTTACATGAAAAAATATTTTTTTATGCAAAAAAATTACTTTGAACCCCCAAACATTATATATTTTTTTAAAGCAAAGGCCCTACAGATTAAAATGGTGGTTGTTTCATTTTTTCTTTTCACACAGTATTTGCGCAGCGATTTTTCTAACTTATTTTATTGGAAAAACCACACTTTTTTAAAATTTTAATGCACTAAATTGCCCAAATGTTTGATGAAATAAAAAAGATGATCTTAGGCCGAGTACATGGATACCAAACACGACATGCTTTAAAATTGCGCACAAATGTGCAGCGGCGACAAACTACATACATTTTTAAAAGCTTTTAAACGCCTTTACAGGTTACCACTTTAGATTTACGAAGGAGGTCTACTGCTAAATTACTGCCCTCGATCTGACCTTTGCGGTGATACCTCACATGCATGGTGCAGTTGCTGTTTACATATGACGCCAGACCGACGCTTGCTGTCGCCTTTGCGCGAGAGCAGGGGGGGACAGGGGTGCTTTTTTTTTTTCCCTAATTATTTATTTTGGTTATTTTATTTTATTTTTAAACTGTTCCTTTCATTTATATATTTTTTTTATCATTTTTATTGTTATATCAGGGAATGTAAGTATCCCCTATGATAGCAATAGGTGGTGACAGGTACTCTTTTTTTGAAAAAATTGGGGTCTATTAGACCCTAGATCTTTCCTCTGCCCTCAAAGCATCTGACCACACCAAGATCATTGTGATAAAAAGCTTTCCCAATTTCCCAATGGCGCTGTTTATATCCAGAGAAATCTAAGTCATGAAATGCTCGTAGCTTCCGGTTTCTTAGGCCATAGAGATGATTGGAGCCGTTCTGGTCTCTGATCAGCATTCTCAGGTTCCCTGTTGGGACAGGAGAGCAAGAGAAAACCATGGAAGACGGTCGGGAGGGGGGCATTCCCTCCCACTGCTTGTAAAAGCAGTCTAGAGGCTAAGTAGCCACTAGGATTGCTTTTACATGAAAGCCGACCGCTGGCTGAAAAGAATGATACCAAGAAGATACCTAAACCTGCAGGCATCATTCTGGTATAACCACTCAAAGTCCCAGCAACATATCAGTACGTTGCTGGTCCTTGTTGGACATATATTGTAATCTTTTTTTTTCATGGAGCCTGTGGGCTGAACGCAAAAAAGAGATTGGTGGGTATGCCCACCATTAGAATACCTCCCTTCATCCACCCACTTCTAATGATGGGCATACATGCACCATTTATATATGCCGAAGTATGGGGGCATCCGCCCCAAAAGTTAGGAGAAAATCGCTCCTCCACCCCTGCTGCCCCCATGCTTCAGGATATATGCTCTTTTTTTAACTGTGGTGGTGAAATCAACTCCGACAGCGCTGGAGTCACGGCTTTATGTATCGTGGGAGCAAACGCTGTTGCTGTCAAGATACATAAATCCGCGCTGCAGCCGAATGGTGTACCTGCTAAGCAAATGATGGTTAACAATAAAACAAAATAACATTACAGTATAACAGTAAGACATACCATACCTGCAGAGCAAATACAAAAAAAAATAGTAAAAAATAAAACATTTAACGCAACCTGTGCCTAAAATATATATATATATGCCGAAGCATGGGGGCATCTGCCCCAAAAGTTAGGAGCAAATCGCTCCTCCACCCCTGCTGCCCCCATGCTTCGGCATATATGCTCTTTTTTTTAACTGTGGTGGTGAAATCACCTCCGACAGCGCTGGAGTCATGGCTTTATGTATTGTGGGAGCAAACGCTGTTGCTGTCAAGATAAGTAAATCCGCGCTGCAGCTGAATGGCGTACCTGAAAACAAAAAAATGGTTAACAATAAAACACAGTAAACAGTAAAGTATAAAAAAATTACATACCTGAAAAGCAAACATGATTAAACATAATAACAAAACATTGCAGAATAGAATACAGTAAAAAAGAGCAGAATAGAGAGAGAGAGAACAATAAAACGACAACTATTTTTGTTTTTTGTTTTTATTTGTTTTTTTTTTTACACTTTTATTTGTAACTGTAACTGTAATGTTTCGGTTCCAGGTTGGGGTCTCTGGAACCTAACCATTACATCTTGGGAGACCCTGTGAAAGTGTGCCTAGTCTGTGCAATGCTGTACCCTATGCTAAAACTAAACTAGTGTATGGTAGTGCTCAAAACATTCACCAATGCAAAGACCAGGATTGTCAGGACAGGAGGGACAATAATAGCGGGTGTCACATCTATATCCGCGCTTTCTACAGACACAACATTTTCTTTGGGTGGCTCGTTGGGTAGGGGTATTCGGGGGGACATAAGGAAAATGCCTCTCATGCAGCCGGCTTACTGCATTGTGATTGGGAAGGTGAGATGGAGCACCGTCTGGAAACAGAAGAGCTCTGACTATCTTTTACTGGAATTTAAGAAAGGATCCAGTCTGTCCTGAAGCTCTGTATAGCACATGAGTGTTCAACAAAGCCAATTGAAATAAGTATACAGACACTTTTTTATACCAGCGTCTGGCCTTACAGGCAACTAGGTATGGCGCGAACAACTGGTCGTTGAGGTCCACCCCTCCCATATTTTGGTTATATCCGTGGGCAAAGAGGGGTTTCTCCACAACACCAGTCGCCGTAGTAATTTGGACCGTCGTGTCTGCATGAAGGGAGGTAAGAACGAAAACATTCTTATTATCCCTCCACTTCATAGTGAGTAAGTTATTACACTTCAAGCAGGCTCTCTCCCCCAGCCTAAGACGGAAATCTACAAGCCGCTGGGGAAAGCCCCGGCGATTAGATCGCACGGTTCCACATGCTCCAATCTGATGATCAAACAAGTGACTAAAAAGTGGCATGCTTGTGTAATAATTGTCCACGTACAAGTGGTACCCCTTTCCGAATAAGGGTGACACCAAGTCCCACACAATCTTGCCAGCGCTTCCTATGTAGTCAGGGCAGTTTGTTGGCTCTACGTGACTATCTCTTCCCTCGTAAACCATAAATCTACATGTATAGCCTGTGGCCCTGTCACAGAGCTTATACATCTTAACCCCGTATCTGGCACGCTTTCTGGGAAGATACTGTTTGAATGACAAGCGGCCAGAAAACTTAATCAGGGACTCATCAACGCAGACAACTTGATGGGGAGTAAACAAGTCTGCAAAACGTTGGTTGAAGTGGTTTACTAGGGGCCGAATTTTGTACAGCTGATCACATCCAGGGTTTCCACGAGGACAACAGAGTTCATTGTTGTTGAAGTGCATGAAACGCAAAATCTGCTCGTATCGTGCCCTGGCCATGGAAGCAGAGAACACGGGCATATGGTGAATTGGGTCAGTGGACCAATATGACCACAACTCACTCTTTTTGGTTATGCCCATGAGGAGGGATAGGCCCAAAAAGAGCTTAAATTCGGAAACCGTAATTGGTTTCCAATCTCTGGCAAGGGAGGACTGGGGATTAGTGTCGATGTATTGACCAGCATACAAATTGCTTTGGTCCACAATAGATCTATAGAGATCTTTGGGGAAAAACAGCAAATAAAAATCAAGTGACGTAAAATCAACTGTTTCCACCTGAATGCCGGGTTGGCCAGAGAATGGTGGGAGTACGGGTGAGGCAGAAGTGGTGGGTTCCCAATTAGGATTGGCGAATGCAGCAGGAAGGGCACTATGGGCTCAATGGCCTGTCTTTGTCTTCTTGGTGGCAGGGCGACACTACTTGTGCTTGCCACCTTGCCAGCTTGAACTGCACTTATGGGACTCGCCACGTCACCAAGTGTTACTGCAGTGCTGAATGTACGACCAGGGTGTACTAGGCTGCTGGTGCTTGCCAGTTCACCAGAAGGAATAGCAGCACTAGTACTTCTCTGCTCCATACGAGAGCCTTGCGGTTCTTGCACCTCAACAGCAGAAGAAGATTGGGGTCTGGTACGCCTGACCTTGGCAGGGACCACAACTCTGTAGTCAGAGCTATCTGTCATGGAGCCGCTGCTGTCTACAGGTTCGTTTTCTGAACCTGAATCTGACCGATGAGTGACTTCCTCTTCACTATCTGTCATGCTCAGAAACGTGTAGGCCTCTTCACTACTGTACCTTCGATTTGCCATTTTGGGCTCTAAGTTTAGTGGTACAGTAGTGAGACTCACAGGTAAAAAAAAGCTCCTGACTGTCAGCGACTGTATCAAAACGCTACCAAAAAAACTGTTAGCAATCGCAGGGATCAGGCCTGACTGCAAATGCTGCAGTTATGTGTTTAGTGTTTTGTAAGTGACAGTGATCAATTGATACTGCACTTGGGTGGGCTGGGCTGGGCGGAGGGGCAAAACGCAGGTGCTAGCAGGTATCTGGGCTGATCCTGCTAACACTGCGTTTTTGGGAACCCTAAACTGCTGGCGACGCTAGTATAGATCTGATCAGATCAAATATTGATCCGTTCAGATACTATACCACTAAGGGAGGTGTATGCTGTGTGCGTGGGTGTTAGCGGTACTGGCACTAACCTGACGCTGCCTGGGGCGACACAGACCCCATCTGACCCTAAAACCTAACTTATATCACCCGCCGGGTGATCAGGGGGTTAAACCTTTATTAGGTAATAAACAGCGGGTGCCCTGACACTATAAAAAACAAACTAACTAACCAGCGTCACCTGTAACAGTTATACAGTGATCACTGGTGAAAGGGTTAATTAGGGGGCAATCAGGGGGTTAAAACCTTTACTAGGTAGTATATGGGGGTACCTGACGCTATAAAAACCTGACGCTGAACCTAAATACTTACCTGGCTAACTAGCATCACCTGTGACACTAATAAGGCGATCAGAAAAAAGATTGCTTAGTGACACTGGCGACAGGGGTTAACTGGGGGGGTGATCAAGGGGTTAAACCCTTATTGGGAGTTAGGGGGGTACCCTAGACCTTAAGGGGCCTACCACTAACTGCCCTACCACTTATAACAGTCACAAATGACACCAATGCAGTAATCAGTAAAAAAAAAACTGCTATTGGTGTCACTGTGACGGGGTGCAGGGGGGTGATTGGGGGGTGATTAGTGTGCCTGCGTGTTGTACTGTAAATGTAGTGTTGGTGCACTTACTTGGATATCTTCTCTCCTCGGAAGCCGAAACGAAAAGGCTTCATGGAGGAGCGATGACATCACTTCCTCTGCTTCTGTTTACAGTTCAGAAGCAGAGGAAGCTTGTCATTTGCCAGGAGCGATCGTGAGGGGGTGGCCATGAATCAGTGGCCTCCCCCTCAGCACGGATCGCTCCGGGAGCTAGTCCGACTGCCACAGGCACCGGAGGGGTCGCCTGCGGGCAGGCAGGCAGGGATGTACAGGTAAGCCCTTATGCCTGCCCGTGCCATTGTGCCAACGTACATCGGCGTGCGGCGGTCGGCAACTGGTTAAATACTCCTTTAAATAAATGTTATACTTATGTTGGCCAATAATTTTTGTGTTGAATCTGCTTGCAATGCAATGTGCAAAAGTCCTAATTAATTATTTTCTTGTTTCACTCCAGTTTCCTTCAATGCCACAGGAATGGCAGACTGTGGCTTCCCAATTTGCCCAGCGATGGGACTTTCCCAACTGCGGAGGGGCAATAGATGGGAAACACGTCCGCATAGTCCCACCCCCCAACTCGGGGTCATACTATTACAACTACAAGGGGTTTAATAGTATTGTGATTTTAGCAACGCATCATTTTCTCTATGTGGACGTGGAGAAGAATGGCCGGATGTCAGATGGTGGAGTCATCGCCCAGACCGTGTTCTACGGATGGCTCCAGAGTGGTGGTTTGGGATTGCCACCTCCGGAAGACAATGTGGATGGTCTGCCATTCGTCTTTGTCGATGATGAAGCATTTGGGCTGGGTGATTATCTGATGCATCCATTCCCGATGAGGACCCTCACCCTGGACCAGACGGTTTTTGGGTTAAGAGTGGTGGAGAATGCTTTTGGGATAATGGCCAGCCGGTTCCGCCTATTGCTTACGTCAATCAACATGGCAGAATATAAACTTAACCATATAATCCTTGCATGCTGCATTCTCCACAACTTTTTAAGGAGAAATTCTAGGAACTATGTGACCTCAATTTTCAAGATGAAACCCTGACGGCACTTGAAGCTGGCCACCCTGGCTTGCCCCCCCCAAAGCGCCCGCGAGGTCTGTCAAAAATATATGGAGTACTTTGCAGGTAGGGAGACCATTGATATGCCAGAAAATGTTTAAGGAACCTTTTTTAAATAAAAAGAACGAAGAAGCCACACATTGTTGAGTAGAATAATTTTTACTCTGTGCACATTCATATGTGCATTTAGAAAAGGGTTTTTGAACAAACCAACATATTTTTGAAATCCAATTTTTTTTTTGACAGTAGAAATATCCTTTTTTTGGTAAGCAGGCATTTTTTTTAAACAATACAACAATACACAACTCAGGAACTTACAAAGTTCAACTTTTATAAATTGAAGGCAATATCAGACATTAGTTTGTCCAAACTGTGTTGATATTGCCTTTATCAGATGGGATGATGTCACCCC
The DNA here is from genome assembly GCA_037952925.1 of Lithobates clamitans. NCBI lineage: Eukaryota > Metazoa > Chordata > Amphibia > Anura > Ranidae > Lithobates > Lithobates clamitans. The sequence goes on along the minus strand of JBBGZY010000187.1, from coordinate 516,845 downwards.
TGTGAAAGCCAAATTTTGAATATGCACACAAATTGAGAGTCAAAATGGGGATTTACCTCCTGATCCCATGCCTAATGTCAACATGTGCTAGCTCCCATCGTGGGGGATCAATGGACGTGTTTCGGGGGTGCAACCCCTTCCTCCCATCTACTTGAGTTGTGAGGAAGGGGTTGCACCCACAAAACGCGTACATTGATGTCCCATGATGGCAGATAGCACATGTTGACACACTGTGTGCATCTTCAAAATTTGGCTTTCAAAATTTTGGAGAAAAGTTAGAAAAATAGAAACAATTTGATAAATGTTGGTGTGTTTTCGATTCTGCCTAAAACATCAGTGATGTTTTTGAGTCTTTTTTCAGCATCATTGATGTCTTCCTTGATCTTCTGTAAATCCCGATTGCGCACCATGATCTCTCCGATGAGGACATGTGCACTTGCACTTGTGAAGTGTGTTTCTTCTTCCACAACATCCACATCACCTAAAAAAAAAAAAAAAAACACCATGTATTATAAATATGCAGGCATCCATTTATTATCTGAAGCTGTGGTCTCAGACACCCACCTGTTGTGGTCACTATTTCACCCACTTCATAAACCTCTCCTTCCTCCACATCCTCTGGTTGTTGTTTTGGGATCTCCCCTTCTTTAGGAGGTTGGGGGTCCCTGTTGACCTCAGACATCCCAAGTCTTTTCTCTCCTATGTGAATAAAATAAAGGTATACTTAGGCAAGAAATAGGAATATGAAAGATTGCTTGGAAGTGTTGTACAATTGTCTGTTTTGAGTTCAAAGCTGAAGACATGATTTTTTTCCCTTTCCAAAGCTGGAATAATTACATTTTTTGTTAAAGTATCACACATGGAGACACCCCTAGTATCCACTGGAGCACCTGTGTGGGACTCCCTAAAAAGTTTGTTCTGGTGTCCCACACTAGTGCTCCTGCGTCCAGATGTGTAAACAGCTGTTGAGTGTCCTCTCCTTACACTGAATAAAGTTTGCATTTCATTCTAGTTACAAACCATCTAGACAACAATGTACTAAACTTCTTTTAATCCAAATAGTCATGAACAAATGTAGTTAACCTGCATCTGCAAAAAACATTGTATTAGTGGGCGAACGAACGATGTTTACTGTGAATGATTACTGTGCCCAGGAACCTGAAACTTGCCATTTTAAACTGTACAACAGTAAAGAAAAGCACATGGAGCAGCACAAACGTAATAATAATAGGAACACAAGACAAAATACTTACGGTACTTTTTTTGCAGCAGTCTCTTGATTTTTATGTACTGATCCTGCTCCCTCAATTTGAGGTCTGACCATCGTTTTCTCAGTTGATCCTTGGATCGCCATTCCCCAAAATTCTTCGGCAGACTTTTTACAACTTTAGCCATGATCTTAGCCTTTGTCAGGGAAGGTTCCATCCGCTGATGACACTGCCTGATATTTGGCGTGCAGTACTGTGGTCCACCAGCAGGTGTCTCCTAGCAGTCTGGAACTACCAGGGGAGCTTTCCCCTGTTGGTAGTATTATGTGATCTTTGGGCCACAGTACTGGTGTTCACCAGCGGGTGGTTTCTGGCAGTGTGGGGCCGACATCATCTCCTGCAACCAGGCATCACCTGAGTCTGATTGAGATGAGTATAAATACTCACACCTGGCCCTGGTATTGTCCTTGTGCCCTGATCTGCAGCCTGTTTATCTGTTATCCTGATTCTGAACCCTGATTCCTGTATCCTGAACCTGTTTGTATCTGTTCCTGTATCCCTGGATCCTTGCCCTGTAGCCTGATCCCTTCCATCTTGTTCCCTATCTGTTTACTCTTGGCCCCCCTCGGCTGATCTTCTGTTTATGAACCTGGTCTGGCTTGACTATGATTCTGGTACTCCCTTTTGCTATATATGCTGGTTGGTTTATTATCACCGTTTGGTTTGTTCACTCTGTATTGGTGGTGTGTTCACATTTATATGCATTTACTTGAATAAACTTACTTTCACCTATTTATGTCTGGTTCACTCTGTCGCAGTCACACAGTTCTGGTCACATCTGGTTTATGACAGCCTTTCTGACATTTGGGTTTGGGTAAGGTCCATGCTTCCCATCATAGTCGGCCCTCTTGAAGATGTCCACCATCTCTACAAAGGCCATATTTGAGGCCTTAAATATCCTCCGGGATCGGGACGTTCGTGGCTCTGGGCTTTCGTTGTTGCTGCTCCTGTCTTCATGCACTTGTTCTTTCTTCGCCATGTGCTCTCCCACCGGGCCGAAAGAGAAGGGACGGGGAATATACTAGATAAAAGGTCAGGGGCAGGCAGAGTTTCACGCATGCGCAGTGTATATAAAGGGTAACACGTGTGTGTCGTACGTATGATATGTGAGTGGAGGAAGGAGTAGCGGAAGCGCTAATCGTGATAACTAAGTTACAATTTTAACTTGGGCCTATACTGCTTATAGATTGAGGCCTATATTGGGACAAGATTATGAGAGTTTATCCTGACATTAGGGTTTGTCTTGTGTTGTGTCTTGCAGAGAAAATGGATCTATTGAATGATCAGGACTTTATCCCCATATTCATTTATATGTACAGGGAGCTGCCCTGTCTGTGGTAAACCATCCCTTTTTTAACAATAAAAGAAAGAGGCAGGCAGTGCTGGATCAATTGTTGGAATTTGTGAAGCCGCAGATCCCCACGGCAAACATCAACTATTTGAAGGCCACAATTGGAGGCATGAGGAGCTCTTATAATAGGGAACGCAAGAAGGTCCAGGATTCCCAGAGATCAGGAGCTGCAGCAGATGACGTTTATGTCCCCAGGCTGTGGTACTATGACAGACTGCATTTTCTGGCAGACCAGAGGGAACCCAGGCCAGCACTCTCCAGTCTTCCTTCCATGCTTCCTTCCACCCCAGCTGAGGCTTCCGACGTCCAACCTGGTCCTTCCAGTCAGGAAGATGTGGAGGAGCCCAGTTTGAGCCAGGTATAGCATTGCTCAACATATTTCTTGGCAAAAAATTAATGATGTTAACTAGATGTTATTATTGATCACAAATTTCTGATTTAACAAAGTGTTTTACATATCAATAGACAGTAGTGGCCACAAATGATTGGGACAAGAATGAAAAATGCTGGGGTCAGAATGATCGTCTTTTCTATTTGTTAACATTCAATTCGCAACAGTCATGAGCTGAAAATTGTGTGTGATTGATGAACCAAAAACTAAAACTATGTCCCTTTTTCATACACAGGAAAGTCTCAGCCAGGAGGAGGCTGTGGAAAGTGGCAGCCAGGAGGTTTTCGGGCCCAGTAGCCTGCCCGAATCTCAGGTCCCTCCCCTCTGCCTTAAAAAAAAAAAGGCCCAGGAAAAAAAGTAACCTGGAAGAGGCTGCACTTGGGCTATTTCGGAAGGCTACTGCGGCCCTCGGAACCCCCCCCCCCCAATATTCAAGAGGACTATGCCTGCATGGCAGCCTGCAAAATGTAGGAAATGGAGGAGGGCTAACGCTGTGAGGAAGTTATCTTACAAGCCCTAAATAAGGGGTTGAGGGGCGAACTCACAAGCCAAAGCCAGGTTTGTGAGTTTGATGATCCTCCTCCACCACCTCCTGCCACAACTCCAACACCAGAACCACAGCCTGGAAGCAAGTCTGTAAGGAAGACAAGAGAGTGACGGCCTGGGTTCAGTCTGGTTTGACAAAAGACGCAGGCTCTTGTAGGACCACAGCCTGGGGGCATATATGTCATCTGCTGCTGTTCCTGATCTCTGGGAGTCCTGGACCGGATTGTGCTTACTATTATTTGGACTCCTCATGCTACCAATTTTGGCTGTAAAATAGTTGATGTGTGCCTTGGGGTACAAAGGTTTTGCCAATTTCACCAGTTTATCCAGCATTGCCTTCCTCTTTATTTGGTTATGACCCATAATAAATGGCTATTTTTTTGTTCACATATACTTGCCTATGTGTTTAACTTCAAAAGGGACAGTTTGTTTGTGAGTAGGCAGGTACATTTCAAAAAGACAATGTCAAATTAACAAGGGGAACCAACACCAAACAACCTACTTGAGGTTAAAAAATACAAGTTAATAATGGTTTGTAGTAACTTGACACACAAAACAAAAAATATTATGGAAATCAGTAGAAAAAAAAAATCTAGAAAAAAACAGGAGATCTTGAGATATATATATATATATATAATCACTATAAAAAAAAAATCTTCATAAAAAAATTAAAAAAAAAGGATCACTATAAAAAGAAATTCAAAACATTATTATGAAGATCTGATGAAAAAAATACAAAATATTGTCATGAGATCAGAAAAAAATAATAAAGAAATCAGTTTGTGAGAACTCTGTGTGAATATCAGCAGCAAAACAACTTTATTATTCTAGCATTATAAAGAAGATTAAAAAATGTGCAGCGTGACGAATGTGCTATCTCTATTACGAACGCTAGTTTTACCAGACCGAGCGCTTCCGTCTCGTACTTGATTCAGAGCATGCGTGGAATTTTGTGCATCGGAATTGTGTACACATGCTCTGAATTTCTGACAAAGGATTTTGTTGTTGGAAAATTTGAGATCCAGCTCTCCAATTTTTGTTGTCAGAAATTCCGAAAAAAAAATGTCCGATGGAGCCTATACACGGTTGGAATTTCCGAAGCTCTCATCGAACATTTGTTGTCGGAAAATCTGATCGTGTGTACGCGGTATAATTCTTTTCAATGGAAATTTGTGATCTAAATTTAAAAACAAGAACAGTTATGCCAACTGTGCAACACCTGTAATGGCTAAATTACATATGATAAAAAAAAACATAATTGCAGACACCGTTATATACAGAGCAGAACATTTGTTGCAAAACGATTTGCAGGAAAATGTATAAAAGAATAAATAAAATGTTTGGTTTCCAAACTGCAAAAAACTATAACTCCTTTAACAGGATGTTCATAATTGAAAAACTAAATTTTGGGCAAATAAATGAATACACAGTGACATTCCAAAAGGGCTTACAACTTTACCCACAAATAGATTTGTAAATCTGTGTGTCAGCCTTGTGATCTAGGTAGCATTGCCAAACACCAAAGCCACATCCTGGACCTCACTGAAAACAAAGTCAAGACATTGCATTAAAGGCAGTGCAGAAGAGAAACCCTTAATTTATACATTTGAAAACCTTAATTGTATGAAAAGTATTATACATTTATTGGGGGGGGGGCAATTGAAAGAGTAACCACATTGTTTTGGGGTTCCAAAATCAATCCCTTCCCCAGGGCTTGAGATTGGCAGCCAAACCAGGTGCTGACAAGACCTGTACTTTTAATCACACTGGAAGAAATATCATTAACGGTCCATTTCACTCCTAATCAATTTTATGTTGTTTCAATCTCAAGCCCTGATGATGGGGTGCTTTTGGACCTCAAAAACATATTGAATATTCTTTTGATTATACCCATGATACTTATTGGAGTAAAGTTCTATCTGGACCTTTTTAGCAGTGGTATGGTGCTTCAGTTTACATTTTTGTTATGGGCCTACATGATTAAGCCCTTTGTGGGGTGAAACATGTTGGAGTGGGAGGTGGACAGGTGAGAGTTTTGAGTTGATTTATTAAAACTTGAGAGTGGAAAATCTGGTGCAGCTGTGCATGGGAGCAATCCGCTTCTAACTTCAGCTTGTTCAGTTAAGCTTTGACACAAAAACCTAGAAGTTGGTTAGGTTTTTCTATGCACAGCTGCATTAGCTTTTGAACTCTCCAATTTTAGTAAATCAATCCCTATATGTTGTGAATCCTCTATTAAAGGAAAGGTAGGTCCAAATGTGTTTTAGCCCTACTTCTCCTGTAGGTCACCTGACATCACTCAGCCGCTCCAGGGATCCCTACTTTAGCAAGATGTTAAATTGGCCTATAAGTGCTACAACCTTATTTAAATTCAAAAGAACTAGAAACGACTAAGCATGGCGGGACTTTGAAGGCACAAGTTAAGTTAAAAACATAAAGTTTATTGTACAGTTACAAAATTCATCATTTTAAAAAAGGTGTGGGGTGGACAAACATGGCGGCAGGTAAACTGCCGCAATGTGTGCACACCAGTGTGTGAAGTGCCTGTGCACCTTCGGCCCTCCCTGGCCACTAAAGGCATCATCATGCCTTGCAGCCGACCTGCCCACTACACCTGCGCACATAGCGCTGGTTTACCCGCCAACATGTTTGTACACCCCACATGTCGCTGCGGTCACAGATGGCTGCAATTGGCTGTCAATTGCGGGGATATATCTTTGGACAGCCCCCTATGGGAAACATGGAGGTGGGATGATCTCCACACAGGACATACGGACATTTTAGTGTTGATAAACATAGATGAGATCTGGCAAGTGCATTCAGTAGTGGTAGGTACCCCTGTTCATTTACAAATCTAGATGCCCTTATGCTGCAGTATATTTGGGGAATTCTATTAGGGGCCTTTTTCCATTTTTATTTTTTTTTTCATCTTAAAAGGTCCTAGAGTGGTTTGACTTGTAGTCTTCTGTAGATACATTTGGTCAAGGCATAGTATATCAGGTAAAATATAATATGGAGTAATCTTTGCCTTTTATTGCTTATACCATCTACAATGTTATTCGGCCCAATAAGAGGGCTATATATACATAGGCACAAGTAAGTAAATGAATGTACAGCATTGATGTGATAACATTTCCTTTTCCCTTTTCTCACCTTTTTGTTTATTAGATGTATTTGTATTTTGACTGCAGATATTTTGCAGATATTTTTTTTTCATATACAACCTTATATTACGTTGCCAGTCCGAATTATCCACAACTATTTTCATCCGTGTGGGTCCTCCCAGGCACTAGTCCCTTTTTTAGGGGGCCTCATCCTTTTATTTTATCTCCCTATTGGGGTTTTGGCTTGTCCCTCCCTTTGCTGGTATGTGTCCAGGTACGTGCAGGAACTTTCTCCCATAGGATATATATGAATTTGCCTTGTGAGGGCTTTAAATGTGTTGTAACTTTGTATATTTTTACATCTAGAAAATATTTATATATTCCGCTATTAAGCTCCTGATGAAGTGGATTATTTCCAAGAAACGTGTCGAGTTGCGGAAAGAAACAAGTGAATTTGCTATTTTGATTAACCCGTTTGTGACTCCGCCCCTCTGACAACACAGGGAAAGCCATAGGGAAGTCCCCGTGTGTCAGAGGGGGGTGGGGTCACTGGGTGGCCCCGCCCTCCATTGTATAAGAACTGTCACCTGAACAGAAGCGAATTGTTGACATTTTTGCAGATTTATTATAAAAGAAAAAATTATATATCACATGGTCCTAAATATTCAGACCCTTTGCTCAGTATTTAGTAGAAGCACCCTTTTGACCGAATACAGCCATGAGTCTTTTTGGGAAAGATGCAATAAGTTTTTTACACCTGGATTTGGGGATCCTCTGCCATTCCTCCTTGCAGATCCTCTCCAGTCCTGTCAGGTTGGATGGTAAACGTTGGTGGACAGCCATTTTTAGGTCTCTCCAGAGATGCTCAATTGGGTTTAAGTCAGGGCTCTGGTTGGGCCATTCAAGAACAGTTACGGAGTTGTTGTGAAGCCACTCCATTATTTTCGCTGTGTGCTTAGGGTCACTGTCTTGTTGGAAGGTAAACCTTCGGCCCAGTCTGAGGTCCTGAGCACTCTGGAGAAGGTTTTCGTCCAGGATATCCCTGCACTTGGCCGCATTCATCTTTCCCTCGATTGCAACCAATCGTCCTGTCCCTGCAGCTGAAAAACACCCCCACCGCATGATGCTGCCACCACAATGCTTCACTGTTGGGACTGTATTGGACAGGTGATGAGCAGTGCCTGGTTTTCTCCATACATACCGCTTAGAATTAAGGCCACAAAGTTCTATCTTGGTCTCATCAGACCAAAGAATCTTATTTCTCCCCATCTTGGAGTCCTTCTGTGTTTTTTAGCACACGTCATGCTTTCATGTGTCTTGCACTGAGGTGAGGCTTCCGTCGGGCCACTCTGCCATAAAGCCCTGACTGGTGGAGGGCTGCAGTGATGGTTGACTTTCTACAACTTTCTCCCATCTCCCGACTGCATCTCTGGAGCTCAGCCACAGTGATGTTTGGGTTCTTCTTTACCTCTCTCACCAAGGCTCTTCTCCCCCGCTAGCTCAGTTTGGCCGGACGGCCACCTCTTGGAAGGGTTCTGGTCATCCCAAACATCTTCCATTTATGGAGGCCACTGTGCTCTTAGGAACCTTAAGTGCAGCAGAAATTTTTTTGTAACCTTTGCTCTGACATGCACTGTGAGCTGTAAGGTCTTATATAGACAGGTGTGTGGCTTTCCTAATCAAGTCCAATCAGCATAATCAAACACAGCTAGACTCAAATGAAGGTGTAGAACCATCTCAAGGATGATCAGAAGAAATGGACAGCACCTGAGTTAAATATGAGTGTCACAGCAAAGGGTCTGAATACTTAGGACCATGTGATATTTCAGTTTTTCTTTTTGAATAAATCTGCAAAAATGTCAACAATTCTGTGTTTTTCTGTCAATATGGGGTGCTGTGTGTACATTGAGGAAAAAAAATTAACTTAAATGATTTTAGCAAATGGCTGCAATATAACAAAGAGTGAAAAATTTAAAGCGGTAGTAAACCCGCTGACTTTTTTTTTCTTTCCCTACACCTGTAGGGGAAAAGGCATAATGAGCTAGTATGCACCGCATACTAGCTCATTATGAGATACCTTAGAACGAGGCGCCGGCATTTCATCCGGTCCACGCTGAGGGAGCTGACATTTCCCTTCAGCGTGTCTTCCGGGTATCACGGCTCCGGCGCTGTGAGTGGCCGGAGCCGCGATGTCGTCACTCCCGCGCGTGCGCGCAGGAGACTTCTTTCCGGCAAGGTCCGGCATCTGCCGGGCATTCAGCCGAGAATCCCCTGTGCGCATGCGCCGCTGCAGTCAGCGGCTCATTGCGAGGGGAATATCTCCTAAACCGTACAGGGTTAGGAGATTTTTTTTTACCTACAAGTAAGCCTTATTATAGGCTTACCTGTAGGTAAAAGTTTAAAAAATAGGTATACAACCGCTTTAAGGGGGGTCTGAATACTTTCCATCCCCACTGTACCTCCAGCAAGTCTAGTTTAAAACACCTAAACATTTTCAAAAAAACATTATCAAAAAATATGGGGATTTGGTCACACCATATTGCTATATGGTGCTAAGCCCACTTACTGCGACAAAGTACCCCATGATTAGGGGGTCCTACACTATCCATAGATTGGGAGATCCTGCTTCTCTGAACCATAAGAGCAATACACTCTTCTAAATGGGAGAATCTTGAGGTCCCCACCCATGACACAAGTGGACACTAATGAGAGGTACTTAATGAGTAGGGATGAGCTTCGACTCGAACATCGGCAGTTTGCCGAACAGCGAACAATTTGGAGTGTTTGCGGCAAATTCGAATGCCGCGGAACACCCTTTAAAAGTCTATGGGAGAAATCAAAAGTGCTAATTTTAAAGGCTTATATTCATGGTATTGTCATAAAAAGTGTCTGGGGACCTGAGTCCTGCCCCAGGGGACATGAATCAATGCAAAAAAAAGTTTTAAAAATAGCCATTTTTTCGGGAGCAGTGATTTTAATCATGCTTAAAGTGAAACAATAAAAGTGTAATATCCCTTTAAATTTCATACCTGGTGGGTGTCTATAGTATGCCTGTAAAGGTGTGCATGTTTCCCGTGTTTAGAACAGTTTGACAGAAAAATGACATTTCAAAGGAAAAAAAGTAATTTAAAACTACTTGCAGCTATTAATGAATTGCCGGTCCGACAATACACATAAAAGTTCATTGATAAAAACTGCATGGGAATTCCCCACAGGGGAACCCCGAACCAACATAAAAAAAAAAAAAGGACGTGGGGGGTCCCCCTAAATTCCATACCAGGCCCTTCAGGTCTGGCATGGATGTTAAGGGGAACCCCGCGCCAGAATTAAAAAAAAAACAGCGTGGGGTCCCCCTGAAAATCCATACCAGACCCTTATCCGAGCACGCAACCTGGCAGGCCAAAGGAAAAGAGGGGGGACGAGAGAGCGACCCCCCTCCTCAACCGTACCAGGCCACATGCCCTCAACATTGGGAGGGTGCTTTGGGGTAGCCCCCCAAAACACCTTGTCCCTATGTTGATGAGGACAAGGGCCTCATCCCCACAACCCTTGGCCGGTGGTTGTGGGGGTCTGCAGGCGGGGGGCTTATTGGAAACTGGAAGCCCCCTTTAACAAGGGGACCCCCAGATATCGGCCCTCCCCCCTGTGTGAAATGGTAAGGGGGTACAAAAGTACACCCCTACCATTTCATAAAAAAACTGTCAAAAATGTTAAAAATGGCAAGAGAGTTTGACGATTCCTTTATTTAAATGCTTCTTCTTTCTTCTATCTTCTTTCTTCTATCTTCCTTCGGTTTCTTCCTCCATCATCTTCTTCTGGTTCTTCTGGTTCTTCCTCTGGTGTTCTCGTCCTGCATTTTCCTCCGCGGCGTCGGCGTCTTCTTCCCTTCTTCTCCTTGGGCCGCTCCGCATCCATGATGGCATGGAGGAAGGCTCCCGCTGTGTGACTTCCCTGTGGCATTCTCCGTGATGTCAGAAGTGGGCGGGGTTACATAACGGGTGACTTTGCCCCCCCTGACGTCATGGGGAATGCCACAGGGAAGTCCCGTCAAGTCCCCGTGTGTCAGAGGGGCGGGGTTACCGGGTGGCCCCACCCCCCTGTTATTTAAGATCCGTCAGAAGAGGAGAAGCGTCACACAGCGGGAGCCTCCCTCCATGCCATCATGGATGCGGAGCGGCCCGAAAAGAAGATGAAGACAAGAAGATGAAGACAAGAAGATGAAGAGAAAAAGATGGAGAGAAGCGTCACACAGCAGGAGCCTCCCTCCATGCCATCATAGATGCGGAGCGGCCCAAGGAGAAGAAGGGAAGAAGATGCCGACGCCGTGGAGGAAGATGCCGGACGAGAACCCCTGGAGGAAGAACCAGAAGAAGAAGATGGAGGAAGAAACTGAAGGAAGATAGAAGAAAGAAGAAGCATTTAAATAAAGGAATTGGCAAAAACTGTCTCGTCTAACATTTTTGACAGTTTTTTTGTGAAATGGTAGGGGTTTGTCCATTACCATTTCACACAGGGGGGAGGGCCGGGATCTGGGGGTCCCCTTGTTAAAGGGAGCTTCCAGATTCCGATAAGCCCCCCGCACGCAGACCCCCACAACCACCGGCCAAGGGTTGTAGGGATGAGGCCCTTGTCCTGATCAACATGGGGACAAGATGTTTTGGGGGGCTACCCCAAAGCACCCTCCCAATGTTGAGGGCAGGTGACCTGGTACGGTTCAGGAGGGGGGGCGCTCTCTCATCCCCCCCTCTTTTCCTGCGGCCTGCCAGGTTGCGTGCTCAGATAAGGGTCTGGTATGGATTTTTAGGGGGACCCCACGCCATTTTTTTTTTTTTTTATAATTTTGGCCGGGTTTCCCCTTAATATCCATACCAGACCTGCTAACACGGGAAACATGCGCCACTTTACAGGCATACTATAGACACCCCCCAGGTATGAAATTTCAAGGAATATTACACTTTTATTGTTTCACTTTTAAGCATTATTAAAACCACTGCTCCCGAAGAAACGACCGTTTTTTAAAAACAATTTTGGGGTCTACAAACACAGGACAAGACCTGGGTCTCCAAACACAGGACAAGACCTGGGTCTCCAAACACTTTTTATGACAATAACTTGCATATTAACCCTTAAAATTAGCACTTTTGATTTCTCCCATAGACAATTCACTATAGCCGCTATTACTTCATGACTTTTTGCTGTCTATTCTAAACACGGTAAAAAATCGCCACTTTACAGACATACTATAGTCACCCCCCAGGTACGAAATTTAAAGGAATATTTCACTTTTATTGTTTCACTTTAGGCATTATTAAAATCACTGCTCCCAAAAAAACAGCCTTTTGAAACTTTTTTTGCACTGATACATGTCCCCTGGGCAGGACCCAGGTCCCCAAACCCTTTTTTCATGACAATAACTTGCATATAAGCCTTTAAAATTAGCACTTTTGATTTCTCCCATAGACTTTTAAAGGGTGTTCCACAGCTTTCAAATTTGCTGCAAACACCCCAAAGTGTTCGTATTTGGCGAACGGGCGAACAGTCAATGTTTGAGTCCAACTCGTGTTCGACCTGAACATAAAGCCCATCCCTAGTGGCCTGTTCATTGTAACTTAACAAGTCGATTAAATAGTGTTTTTTATATATACCTGGAATTCACCTTTGATTTATCCACCATTTTGCTTGTACAATATCCTGAGTGCTGGCAGTTTCATTATGAGCACACAGTAATGTCCCGTACACACGATAGGATTTTCAGATGGAAAATGTTTGATAGGAGCTTGTTGTCGGAAATTCCGACCGTGTGTAGGCTCCATCGGACATTTTCCATCGGAATTTCCGTCACACAAAAAATTTAGGAGCTGGTTCTCAAATTTTCCGACAACAAAATCAGTTGTCGGAAATTCCGATCGTGTGTACACATTTCTGACCCACAAAGTTCCACGCATGCTCGGAATCAAGCAGAAGAGCAGCACTGGCTATTGAGGTTCATATTTCTCGGCTCGTCATACGTGTTGTACATCACCACGTTCTTAACGTTCGGAATTTCTGACCAACTTTGTGTGTATGCAAGACAAGTTTGAGCCAACATCCGTTGGAAAAAAAACATGGACTTTATTGTCGGAAAATCCTATCGTGTGTACAGGGCATAAGTATTACATACAGTATAAGTTTTTACAGAGCAGCATGGAAAAAGTGGACAAAAGAGTAAATTTGGGTCTGACAATAAATTATGTGCATTTCCGAAGTCCTCTATTCACAGCTTCCATTTCTACAACATAGAACTTTCACACCACCTCTGTGCCTGGACTGTTTTTTTTTTTTTTTTAAATGTTTAGCTCTTGGTATGCGGAGAGAAATGGGAAAGTGAGAATCACTAAAACTCTTTTCCAGAATCACTTGATCATGCTTGACTAAACTGTGATTTGTCTACTAGATTATAGACTTCTACAAATGGGCTAAGCAGCTTGAGCACTTGTAACGTATTGATTGGTTTATTGACACAGAAAATGATCCAGGGTTACTTGTTCCTGAAAACAATACATGGCAAGCTGTAAATGGGTGGTGTGTTTCAAACCAAATTGCTTTCACTGAGTTTAGTGATGGGCGTCAAGAGCAATAACTTAGCCAGGAGAGCAAAGAGAATTTAAACTAGGTATGGGGACACATGTGTAAGCATATGTTACCCTTTTAAATGTGTAAACACAAAGTAGATAAACAAAAGTAGTCTCCCAGCAATAAATAATGATTTTGGTGTTCTGTTTATGACAAAGGATTTGGCAGCCTGTGGTTCACAGCAGATACTGAACTACAATCCCCAAGTTTCAGGTATAGGGACTAATATACAGTGTGATTATTTGTATGTGTGTGTGTATGTATGTGTGTATATGTATGTGTGTGTATATATATATATATATATCGGTATTTACACACATTTTTTTATCAGTAATTGGTAACATAAAGGGACATTTGTTAAAGTAAAGTTTGTCTTCATATTAGATACCCAGAAAACACTTCAAACATCCTGAAACGTATTGGATGTTTGAAGTGAGCTGCTCTTAACTTGATTATTTCAACTCACTATGGCATGGTACAATTATATTTGCAGGCGGCAAAGATAAGCAAGTTAAAATGACCTTACTAAAGTGTGCTGGGAGGTGAAATTAGAGTGAAGTAATCACAAACATCCCATAACATAATGTACAGAGCAATTAAAATGAATAGCTCAGGTGCCCTTCACTTTAATACGCCTACTTTGAATTTAACAAAGCTTGTCCCATCAGTATGGTTTATTTAGTTTATTTATTTTTTTGTCAGAATAGGTGCAGGTACTCACTCCAGGCCCAAATGGAGAGAAGTAAAATGGCATGCTGGTTGCACCGTATCAGATTGTGGGTGTGGCCAAGGTGCAGCAGGAGGGGCTTCAAAGGGGCACAATTAAAACATACCTGTGTCTACTAGCTGTATACAGGGCACACATATTCTAAAATTACTGTGCCACAAACAGGGGTCCTACAGACATGTATAAACCTAAGCATACTCTTTTTTTTGAAACTTTTACTTTTCAGCTTACCCTAAACAATTTTATAAAATTGTGCCCCCTGCATGTGCTGCTGGGCATAGTAAGAAAAAATAAATGCAGGCACCTCTGAGTTAGACTGTAAAGTGTGTATTAATAAAAACACATAGTAACTTACATCTAGGTAATTGCTCTGTGGGGCATCCATCACACTGGTCAGTAGAAGGTATGCTGTCTCAGGTACTCTGTGGGCTATCCCAGCTGGCAGGAAGATGGTATGATGGTGGAGAGCTGGAGAAAGGCTTGGAACACTTCCTGGATCACAGTGCTAAAGAGGGTGACCTCACAGGCTTGATCGCCACATGTTTCTGGGCTGGCGCACCCTGGTGGTGGGAGGAATGTGCGCTCCTTTTTCAAGCTAGTTCAGGTGAGCTGGATGTACTAGTATTTATATATACCTAGTGCTGCCATCTAGTGGAAAGTTCGTATTGCTACAGGCAGCATTTTTAGTAAACATTAAACAACAAATGGATAGAGGCAAAATACATTCTCGGATAGAAAAAAATACACACACATGTATATTTCACATATTCCATATGTGCATTCAAAAAGGCTATGGCAATATGCATTTGTGATATGGAAATAAATGTAATATAATATAGATGGAAATTATTATCACACTAGTGATATGTAGTAAATATTAGGAAAAGAGGGGGAGGGGGGAAGGGCTTTTAGATTGTAATTGGGTATATCTGAAATACCATTATATACAGTATTAATATGACATCACTGGTTATGTTTACGTAACCTTTATTCTTAAAATGGGCTATAACCAGATATTGTCTGATAAAAAAGATAAGAAGATTTTATATAAAAATTAACCGCTTCAGCCCCAGAAGATTTTACCCCCTTCCTGACCAGAGCACTTTTTTGCGATTCGGCACTGTGTTGCTTTAACTGACAATTGCGCAATCGTGCAAAGTTGCACACAAACAAAATCGACGTCCTTTTTTTCCCACAAATAGAGGTTTCTTTTGGTGGTATTTGATCATCTCTGCGGTTTTTATTTTTTGCACTATAAACAAAAAAAGCAACAATTTTGAAAAAAAGCAATATATTTTACTTTTTGCTATAATAAATATTCCCCCAAAATATATAAAAAAAACTATTTTTTTCTCAGTTTAGGCCGATATGTATTCTACATATTTTTGGTAAAAAAATCACAATAAGCATATATTGATTGGTTTGCGCAAAAGTTATAGCATCTACAAAATAGGGGATAGTTTTATGGCATTTTTATTATTTTTTTTTTTTTTACTAGTAATGGTGGCGATCTGCGATTTTTATCGGGACTGCGACATGGCGAACACGTCGGACAATTTTGACCCATTTTTGAGACCATTTGCATTTTTACAGTGATCAGTGCTATAAAAATGCATTGTTTACTGTAAAAATGTCACTGGCAGGGAAGGGGTTAACACTAGGGGGCAATCAAGGGGTTAATTGTGTTCCCTAGCGTGTGTTCTAACTGAGGGGGAGTAGACTGTGTAGGGCAAGAGATAGATCACTCTGTATGAACAGACGATCTGTCACTTCTCTCCTCAGAGAACCAGAAACTGTGTGTTTACACACATAGATCCCTGTTCTCCATGTTCCCCCAGCGATCGCGGGAGCCCGGCGGTCATCGCGACCGCCGGGCACTCGCATCGGCTCCGTGGGCAAGCAGGGGGCACGGGCGCCCCTAGTGGCCACAGGGCGAAGCGACATTACATAACGTAGTTTCGCCCAGCTGTGCCATTCTGTCACAGTACAACTGCGGCGGCTGGTCGGCAAGTGGTTAATTAAAATTGTGGATAGTATTCCACAGGATAGGAGCAGGGGTCTCATTATTAGGAGTAAAGTGGCAGAGAGTATGATATAAAAAGGGGGAAAAAAAACAATGATATGTTAGATTATATAAGATGTGTATATAGCAACTCATAGAGGCAGAACATGGCATGGTGTTCCGCAGTTTGGAATTAGAATTCTATTAATAGTGGACACTTCTAATTCTTCATTCAAGCCGCCAGGTGAGAGAGTATTAAGAGAATAGATCCAGAAAGTCTAGCGTTCGCAAAACCTGTGAAATCCTTCGGCTTCAGAGAGGTTTCTGGAAATCTGTTCTACTATCCACACCTCTAGACCTACAGATGATTCCTGATGGTATTTGGCAAAGTGGCGAGGAACGCTGTTTGTCAATGCCTCCCTCTACCCACCACGATGATCTCCAAATATTTCTCAGAGTGGATGAATGGTATGTCCTATGTATAATAAATTGCAGGGGCAACTTAAGCAATATACTACATAGTCAAAAGAGCAGTTGTAAAACTCACCAAACTTGTAAGTTTTCCCTTTTGCGACAAACTCTTTTTTCCCATGTTTGATGAATGCACAAGTTTTGCACAGGGGTTTGTTGCACCTATACATGCCAACAATGGGAATGAGGCAGAGTTGAGTAGAGGGAGTACAATGCCTGTGTTTGAGTTTGCTTGGGGCTATCTTGTTTTTGAGATTAGGGGCTTTCCTGTACATGACTCGTGCATGTTCTGGGAGAAGAGGTTGAAGATGAGGATCTTCCAACAATGTGTTCCAATGTTTTTTTGGAATAGTGCTCTGGCTCCCACCCACTATGTGGATGTACAAGGATGAACCACAAAGTGGTGAGAAGCCGGGAATACGGCTTTTACACGGAAAAAGGGAACACTGACGGCTTATTGAATATATTTGAAGGCTGGGAAAAGAACTGCTGAACCCAAGTGTACCTGAAAGCAGGAGGAGCAGACAGGAGTGGGGTATAAAATGAAAAGATCAGGAACCGGGGGGGGGGGAGTTACGGAGAGCCACCAACTGGAGAGCTGCTGTAGAGTGAGAGGTGCTGTTTGTGACTCACTGGGGAAGAAGGAGCCAGCGAACTGAGTTTGTGCTGAACGCTACTGTATCCTGACACAGAGTGCTGGACTGAGCTAGTTGAAGCCTGTACTGATGGCTACTGCAGTGCTAGTCTGAATCGCTAACCTGAGACCCAAGTTGACGCTGTCCAGATTCACAGTTGAGCTGGAATACTGACAGTGTTTAAAATTGCTCACTTGCAAGAAGCTTGTGGTCTCAAACTACTAGACACCACTGTCCTAACGTTCTGCTACTGCTGAACTAAGCTCAACTTGGCCATTTTACCTGCTCCTTTCATCTAGTTACTGAACTGTACCACAAAGATCACTCTGTACATTTCAGCCTTACCCACTGGGTGCTGTAATGCCACAACCCACACCATAGACCTACCTCATTCAAGCACACCAAAGTCATCAACGGCCCATGCTTATCCAGTGGAAGATTTATAGTAAGGATTGTATCCAGATAACATTATCCTGAGGGCAGATCTGTATTTGACATTAAATCCACTACCTCATCCCTCATCGTGAGAGCTTCCAACTGACCTAGCCCTTGCTTAGTTTGTTACCAATTGGTGCCACTTGCTTCAGCTCATTTTATGAGGAGAGCTATAGTTTATGCTGTTGAGGGGTACAACACATGCTAGAATTGAAAAGTCATTGCAAGTAACTCCAATATGTCCCGCTATTTTCCATAGAGTTGTAAGTCCCATTATTGTGTGCTCATTAAAGAGATAAGAAAGATATACTGGTGGTGTCAGTGAGGTTGAGGCCTCAAAAAAAAGGGCTTGAACAGAAGCAAAGGACCCAAATAAACCAGCGGCTCCTGTGAGGGTAGTGCTACATGTGCTACACTCCTCCGGGATTCCTTTACTCTGAGTGCCAGTGATCCAGTTAACAAACCAAGAGAAGATAACATGGAGCCCTTGGCAGCTGATAAATGGTGGCAAGAACAAAACAGTCAACCGGAAATGTGTGTGGTGATTGACATACCTGGGGGCACATAGTCTCCTCAGGCAGAAAAAGTGTGATAGACACTAATGGCATTATTTTCCAGGTGTTCATCCTATGTTTTGACAGTATGGAAGAAAGGGATGTGTTGTAAGGAGGCCATCTACAACTGGTTGTCTCAGTTGAAGCTCAGTTAATTCAACTGAGCAGGCGAAGACCAAATCCAGAAAACTCGGGGCAAGCTAAACCAGACCCAAAGGTAGCAAGCTCTGCCCCACCACGTCCTCTAAAGTACCTTTGGTTTTGCTTGGCTGAGCTTGGGAAGCTGGTGGAAGGACTTCTGAAGAATCTTTCCACACCAAGCAGCTATGGCTACCTCAAGCTAAGGTTCTTTTTCTGGCAAGTACCCCACATCCTCTGGGGTGGATGACTTCAACACCTGGATCAATCAAGCAATCCAAGCCATTGAGGAGCAGGAAGTACCTGACTGACACTGTCAAGAAACAGACAGTGATCCTACAGGCTTCAGCCTTAGACATAATTCGGAATCTGAAGCATAATGAGCCAGGATGTAATGCATTGGAATGCCTGGAGGCTCTTCAAAAAAATCTGTGGGAGAGTCAAAAACTGTACAGAACTGATCTATTTCTTCAAGCACACTTATCAACGAGAGAAAGAGAAGCTGTCAGACTATTTCAGATAACTAGACAAAATTTGCCACCGTGTCATAATGAGAGGTGGGATGAAAGCAGACGCTACATGTAAGGATCTGTTCTCGCAAGTTCAGAAAGGGGCTCAGCCTTTAGACCCTATCATGCTTCATCTTAGGGCTAGAGACCAGAACGACCCATTGACATACTCCAAAGTTGATAAAGACTCTTGTACAAACAAGCTTTCTGACAACCTAGTGGGCCCCTCGCTTGTAATCCCAATCCACATAGGAGTCTACACTAAGGCACACAGCAGCTCAAGTAACGCTACTGTACTGGGACTGTTATGATAAGTACCTAAAGCATATACCACTATGGAGCTAGAAGAGTACAGTAGTTCCTATACGATGGGTATGTCTCTATCAAATTAACCTTCAGCCCTTCAGTAGTAGGGAACTCTTAGACTTTTAAATCCTGGCAGTCATGTCTCTGCATCCTCTGGGGTGAAGATGGGCTCCTTGCTAATAGGGACCAACACAGGGCTCCTGCAGAGGGAGTAGGGAAATGGTGGATGTGTGGGCCTGAAGAGAGGGTGCTCCAAATGGGTGAGATTGCTTGTTTCACAGTCAGACTAACTTTTAACTAATTTCTTAAATAATTCCCACCAAGGCCTTACAATGCCACCACGGCAAAGTATCTGTCAGTGTTTGGAACTAGGGATGAGCTTCATGTTCGAGTCGAACCCATGTTCGACTCGAACATTGGCTGTTCGGTCGTTCGACGAATTCCGAACGTTATGGGCCGTTCGCGCCAAATTCGTGTGGCGCGTCACGGCCCATAATTCACTGCGGCATCGCAGTGCATTGCTGGCTGATGATTGGCCAAGCATGCACTATGACCCGCATGCTTGGCCAATCACAGCGCCGTCGGTAGAGAGAGCTGTAATTGGCCAAAGCCAGGGTGGCTTTGGCCAATTATGGCTCAGGGGGTTTAGAACACGCCCCACACTATATAAGGCCGCCTGCACAGCGGCCCTGTGTAGTGTGTGTTCCGGCATTCAGATACATAGATAGACAGAGAGACAGTGTCATTTTATTTGAGTTAGCTAGATTAGGCAGGACAATCAGTGAGTTAGCTGCACTTACAGTGTATTGTGTATATATATGCATCCCAGGTGTTATATATATATATATATTATACACTGTATTTAGTTTAGCTAGATCCGTTCCTGTTATCTTCCTAC
The DNA here is from genome assembly GCA_037952925.1 of Lithobates clamitans. Classification (NCBI taxonomy): domain Eukaryota; kingdom Metazoa; phylum Chordata; class Amphibia; order Anura; family Ranidae; genus Lithobates; species Lithobates clamitans. The sequence goes on along the minus strand of JBBGZY010000187.1, from coordinate 496,898 downwards.
TGACAGGCAGGCTTGTCTTGTTACAGTATTTACAGCTACCTGAAGAAAATTGCTGGTGTTCTTTTGATCCTATTAGTACCACAGTCAGGCAGCTAGACTATTTACAGTTAGTGTAGTGCATCCTGCTCACAGTGTTCAGCTAAAACTACAAGTTAAGTGAAACCTCTGCACAGTGTTCATCTAAAGCTACAAGTTAGTGTAGTGCGTCCTGCTCACAGTGTTCAGCTAAAACTACAAGTTAGTGTGGTGCGTCCTCCACACAGTGTTCAGCTAAACCTACAAGTTATTTTTTTGCGAGCTCTGCACAGTGTTCATCTAAAGCTACAAATTAGTGTAGTGCATCCTGCTCACAGTGTTCAGCTAAAACTACAAGTTAGTGTAGTGAGACCTCTGCACAGTGTTCATCTAAAGCTACAAGTTAGTGTAGTACGTCCTGCTCACAGTGTTCAGCTAAAACTACAAGTTAGTGTAGTGAGACCTCTGCACAGTGTTCATCTAAAGCTACAAGTTAGTGCAGTGCATCCTGCTCAGTGTTCAGCTAAAACTACAAGTTAGTGTGGTGCGTCCTCCTCACAGTGGTCAGCTAAACCTACAAGTTATTTTTTTGCGAGCTCTGCACAGTGTTCATCTAAAGCTACAAGTTAGTGTAGTGCGTCCTGCTCACAGTGTTCAGCTAAAACTACAAGTTAGTGTAGTGCATCCTGCTCACAGTGTTCAGCTAAAACTACAAGTTAGTGTAGTGCATCCTGCTCACAGTGTTCAGCTAAAACTACAAGTTAGTGTAGTGAGACCTCTGCACAGTGTTCATCTAAAACTACAAGTTAGTGTAGTGCGTCCTGCTCACAGTGTTCAGCTAAAACTACAAGTTAGTGTAGTGAGACCTCTGCACAGTGTTCATCTAAAGCTACAAGTTAGTGCAGTGCGTCCTGCTCACAGTGTTCAGCTAAAACTACAAGTTAGTGTGGTGCGTCCTCCTCACAGTGTTCAGCTAAACCTACAAGTTATTTTTTTGGTGAGCTCTGCATAGTGTTCACCTAAAGCTACCTGTAGAAGGTTGGTGGTGTTTTCCTGATCCTATCACTACCGCAGGCAGCTAAAAAAGCTACAAGATAGTTTTTTGCGAGCTCTGAACAGTGTTCAGCTAAAGCTACCTGTAGAAGGTTGGTGGTGTTTTCCTGATCCTATCACTACCGCAGGCAGCTAAAAAAGCTACAAGTTTGTTTTTTGTGAGCTCTGCACAGTGTTCAGCTAAAGCTACCTGTAGAAGGTTGGTGGTGTTCTCATACTACAGGCAGGCAGTTGATTTTGCTAGCTGCAGTATCAGAGTATGTGTATATATATACATATATATATATATATATATATATATATATATATATATATATATATATATATATATATATATATATATATATATATATATATATATATATATATATATATATATATATATAGCCCAGCTTAGTGCAGCTACAGGCCATTAGTATGTCTGGAAGACCAAGAAGGAGAGGCAGACAGTCACAAGCCAATAAAAAGAGGGCGAGCAGGCTCTGTGTCTAGTTCTGGTCGTGGAGACGGTGCATCCTCATCAGCACGTGGCCGTGGGACAGGCTTGGCCTTTTTTTCGGCAGCTGGCCGTGTGGAGCCGCAACATGCAGAAGATTTGGTCGAGTGGATGACCAAGCCGTCCTCATCCTCCTCATCCTCTCTCACCCATGCACAGGGTACTTTGCCTGGCAAAGCAGCGGCCTCTTCCCTCGGCTCAATATCATCAGTGACTCCTTCCCTAACCCCACCATGTCCTCCTGAGGATTCCCTCGAACTGTTTGACCACAGTGTTGGGTACATACTGCAGGAGAATGCCCAGCGTTTGGAAGGCTCTGATGATACTGAGCTCGATGAAGGCAGTAACATGAACATGGACAGAGGGGGTGCCCAAGAAGGACAGCAATCTGGTAGTCATGCTCCCCCTGCTGCAGCATACTGCCAGGTTTGCTCCAGTGATGAGGAGGGAGGGGATGATGAGGTCACTGACTCAACGTGGGTGCCTGATAGGAGAGAGGAGGAGGAGGCGGCACATCACCAACGAGGCAGGATGCCCTCCAGGGGCCAGCCTAAGGGCAGCACACTGACTGCATCACACCCCAAAGCTCCACATGTGCAGGGCGCTGCAGTCTCTGCGCGTTATTCAAAAAGTTCTTTGGTGTGGGCCTTTTTTGAGACGAGTGCATCAGATCGCACCGCTGCTATTTGCAACATATGTCTCAAGCGTATCTTGCATGGCCAAAACATCTCCCGCTTGGGTACCACATGCTTGACCAGACATATGTTGACCTGCCATGCAGTTCGTTGGCAAGCATATCTAAAAGACCCACACCAAAGAACAAAGAGGACCTCTCCTTGCTCCTCATCAGCTGAGATCTCCAACCCCACTATACCTTCAGTCCTCTCTGAGACCTGCACTGAGAGGAATGAAGGTGTAGAATTAGGTGTGTCACAGCCAAGTACTTGTGGGCAATCTGCTTTCGGTACACCGACGTCAGATTGTACCAGGCAAATTTCCCTGCCCCGGGTGCTGCACCGCCGAAAGAAGTTTGCTCTCAGCCATCCACATGCCCAGCGGTTGAATGCTAGCTTGGCAAAATTTCTAGCACTTCAACTGCTGCCTTTTCAGTTGGTAGACTCTGCCCCCTTCCGCGAGTTTGTGGAATGTGCGGTTCCTCAGTGGCAGGTACCCAAACGCCACTTTTTCTCACGGAAGGCGATTCCAGGCTCTCTACCGGCATGTGGAAGGCAATGTCCATGCCTCGCTGGACAGGGCGGTCAGCGGTAAGGTGCATATTACCGCTGACTCATGGTCCAGCAGGCATGAACAGGGACGTTACCTAAGTTTCACGGCGCATTGGGTGACTCTGCTGGCAGCTGGGAAGGATGCAGGACAAGGTGCAGTAATGTTGGAGGTTGTTCCGCCACCACGCCTCCAAAATGCCACTACTAATGATTGTGACACACCTCTCTCCTCCACCCCCTCCTCTTCTTCTTCCTCCATGGCCTCTTCCTGTGCTTTGTCCTCGGAACCAGCGGTGCTCCGTAGCCGTTCAAGGGGCTACGCAAGTACGCAGGCCAAAAGATGCCATGCGGTGCTTGAGCTGGTGTGCTTGGGGGACAGGAGCCACACTGGGGCAGAGGTTCTGTCAGCTCTGCAGGGGCAGGTTCAGAGGTGGTTGACGCCACGCCAACTTAAGGCAGGAATGGTGGTTTGCGACAATGGCACCAACCTCCTCTCTGCCCTCCGACAGGGACAAATGACCCATGTGCCCTGTTTGGCTCACGTCCTTAACTTGGTGGTGCAGTGGTTCTTGGGCAGGTACCCGGGCTTACAGGATGTCCTGAGGCAGGCCAGGAAAGTCTGTGTGCATTTCCGCCGGTCATATAATGCCAGTGCTCGGCTGGCGGACCTCCAAAAGGAGTTTAACCTGCCCAAGAACCGCCTAATCTGTGACATGCCCACCAGGTGGAACTCAACGTTGGCCATGCTGCAGCGGCTGCACACGCAGCAGAGGGCCATCAATTAGTACCTGTGCGACTATGGCACCAGGACAGGGTCAGGGGAGCTTCTTTTTTTCCCCACGCCAGTGGGCCATGATCAGGGATGCATGCACTGTCCTGTCACTATTTGAGGAGGCCACGAAGATGGTGAGCAGTGACAGTGCATGCATCAGTGACACTGTCCCCCTTGTCCACCTGTTGGAGCACACGCTGCGTGGAATAATGGACAGGGCACTTGAGGCAGAACAGAGGCAGGAAGAGGAGGACTTCCTTAGCTCTCAAGGCCCCCTTTATCCAGACAGTGTTCCTGCGTACCCGCCGATCACACAGGAAGAGGAGGAGGAGGAGGAGGAGGAGGAAGATTGTGTCAGTATGGAGGTGGAGCCTGGCACTCAGCATCAGCAGCAGTCTTTAAGGGATCAGTCCCAAGAAACACATGGACTTGTACGTGGCTGGGAGGAGGTGGCTGCGGACCATGTCATCCTTAGTGACCCAGAGGACTCCGGACCGAATGCCTCAGCAAACCTACGCTGCATGGCCTCCCTGATCCTGCAAAGCCTGCGTAAGGATCCTCGTATTCATGGTATCAAGGAGAAGGACCAATACTGGCTGGCAACCCTCCTTGATCCACGTTACAAGGGTAAGATTGCGGACCTTATCTTGTCATCGCAGAGGGAGCAGAGGATGAAACATCTTCGGGAGGCCTTGCAGAAAGTTCTGTGCAACGCGTTCCCAGAGACTGGGAGGTTACAAACTCCTGTTTCTGGACAACGTGTTGCTGAGGCTTCGGTCAGTCAAAGAAGGAGCGGTGGAGAAGGTGGCCGTCTGACCGATGCGTTCAGACAATTTTTTGGTCCGCAGCCCCAAGGTATGATCGGTTCCAGCAACCATCGCCAGCGTCTGTTTTACATGGTGCAGGAATACCTAGGGGCAAGATCTGACTTGGACACCTTTCCCACCGAAAATCCTCTGGGTTACTGGGTCTTGAGGATGGATCACTGGCCAGAGCTTGCACAGTATGCAATTGAGCTACTGGCCTGTCCTGCATCCAGCGTTCTTTCGGAACGCACATTCAGTGCTGCTGGAGGCTTTGCAACCGATCACGGGGTGCGTCTGTCCACCGATTCGGTCGATCGACTGACCTTCATAAAAATGAATCAGTCTTGGATCACCACCAGCTACCAAGCACCTGATGCTGATGTAACCGAATAATTTTTTTTGAAATCTCAGATCCCTTCAAAGACTGCCTATGCTGATGCTGAGTGACTATCCCTGAGTAATTATCCTCTTCCTCCTCAATGATCACGCTGATAGCTTGTAAGAACATTTTTGGTTCTGGGCGCCACCACCAGTACCTAAGTCCCAATTTTTCAGCCTGTTTAACAGGAGTGTGTAATTACAATTTTTGATGCAATACTTTGCAGCAGGGTTTGTTTCTGCATTCCAATCAGAGTATCTGTGAGGGGTTGCAGTGTTGTGGCACCAGCACCAGTGCCTAAGGCCCAATTTTTCAGCCCCTGTTTAACAGGGGCATGTAATTACAATTTTTGATGCAATACTTTGCAGCAGGGCTCGTTCCTGCGTTCCAACTAGAGTGTCTGTGAGGGGTTGCAGTGTTGTGGCACCAGCTAAGGCCTAATTTTTCAGCCCCTGTTCAACAGGGGCATGTAATTACAATTCTTGATCTAATATTTCACAGCAGGACCCATTTCTGCACCCACCAAGAGCGAGTGAGGACTTACAGTGTTGTGGCACCAGCACCACCACCACCACCACCAAAGGCCCAATTTTTCTGCCCTTGTTCAACAGGGGCATGTAATTACAATTCTTGATCTAATATTTCACAGCAGTGCCCATATCTGCGCCCACCAAGAGCGAGTGAGGACTTACAGTGTTGTGGCACCAGCACCACCACCACCACCACCAAAGGCCCAATTTTTCAGCCCCTGTTTAACAGGGGCGTGTAATTACAATTTTTGGTGCAATACTTTGCAGCAGTGCTCGTTTCTGCGTTCCAACTAGAGTATCTGTGAGGGGTTGCAGTGTTGTGGCACCAGCACCAGTGCCTAAGGCCTAATTTTTCAGCCCCTGTTCAACAGGGGCATGTAATTACAATTCTTGATTAAATATTTCACAGCAGGGCCCATTTCTGCACCCACCAAGAGCGAGTGAGGACTTAGTGTTGTGGCACCAGCACCACCACCACCACCAAAGGCCCAATTTTTCTGCCCTTGTTCAACAGGGGCATGCAATTACAATTCTTGATCTAATATTTCACACCAGGGCCCATTTCTGCGCCCACCAAGAGCAAGAGAGGACTTACAGTGTTGTAGCACCACCACCACCACCAAAGGCCCAATTTTTCTGCCCCTGTTCAACAGGGGCATGTAATTACAATTCTTGATCTAATATTTCACAGCAGGGCCCTGTGAGGGCTTACAGTGTTGTGGCCACAACAACACCTAAGGCCCAAATTTCTGCTGAGTAAATAGGGCAGGCCCCTACTTTCAAACATCTAACTTACAAACGACTCCTACTTGCAAACGGAAGGAGACAACAGGAAGTGAGATGAAATCTACCCCTAGGAACGGAAATTCTCTCCTGTAAGAGTTAATATGGGAAAAACATTTCTCCTTTCCACTGATGCTTTCCAATCCTTGTTCCATAAAAAACCCCAAATTTTCAAAAAACATTTGTCATTGGGACAAAAAATTAGGTGAAATCTTCTGAAGAGGAGGACAGACAGCAAAACAAATGTCACAGGGGTGATAATCCTTCCTTATGTTTTCCAAAAAGCTTAAAAAAGATTTTTTGGCTGGAGCTAAACACGTTAAAAATGTACCCGTTCAAAATTACAAACAGATTCTACTTAAAAACAAACCTACAGTCCCTGTCTTGTTTGCACCGCCTGTATACTGCTGTTCAGAGTATATAGGGCCTGGTGGCCCCACACCTTTCCTTATTTTAATTTGGGTGCGGGGTTCCCCTAATATCCATACAAGACCCAAAGGGCCTGGTAATGGACTGGGGGTACCCATGCCATTTGTCTCACTGATTTTCATCCATATTGCCAGGACCCGACATTACATTAAAGCCGCAAGCAGTTTTAAATGACTTTTTTTCCTTTAAAAATGACATTTTGTGCAGAAATTGTTCTAAGCACGGGAAACACGCGCCACTTTACAGGCATACCATAGACACCCCCCCAGGTACGTTATTTAAAGGAATATTTCACTTTTTGTTTTTACTTTAAGCATCATTAAAATCACTGCTCCCGAAAAAACGGCCGTTTTTAAAAGTTTTTTTTTGCATTGATACATGTCCCCTGGGGCAGGACCCGGGTCCCCAAACCCTTTTTAGGACAATACCAGGCAAATTAGCCTTTAAAATTCGAGTCCCATAGACGTCAATGGGGTTCTAAAGTTCGTGCGAATTTTAGGTCCGTTCGCAGGTTCTGGTGCGAACCGAACCGGGGGGTGTTCGGCTCATCCCTATTTGGAACAATACAAAATTCCCTGTCGGGCTAAAGCCTTGGATGCTGCTTGAGCAAGTGAACATAGCAACCCAAAGTGAGTGCACGGAGTTTAGGGAGGGGAGCTCCAGAAGGTGCGCCTGAGGAAGGGTTCTATCTTCACAACTCCCCATTAACTAGCAAGCGGAAGAAAAATAGCAACTCTTGAATTGGCAGATCTTCTCAAAGCATGATTATGATGTGGGCTACGCCAAGAGTGCCTCTTTATAGAATTTGGCTCAGAGAGGACAAGCTATTCTGAGAGAGAGCTTGAAGAATCCCAACTGTGTGAACAGGAGTTCCATCAACTGAAAGAATGTCTGACTAATGCTCCAGTCCTAGCCTATGTTAACCCATCCAAACCGTATGAGTTCCATGTAGACACCAGTCGAGAAGGATTGGGTGGGATGCTATATCAAGAGCATGAAAAGCATAACTAAGGCCTGTGATGTTTGTTAGCAGAAGTCTGGTTCCTGCTGAAAAGAACTGACCCACGCACAAGCTAGAGTTCCTGACCCTGAAGAGGGCCGTGGTGAATAATTTAAGAGATTACCTGTATGGAGTAGAGTTCACGGTCAAGTCTGACAACAATTCCTTGATATATATACTCACCACATCCAAACTGGATGCTGCTGGACACAGATAGCTGGCTGCTCTCTCTGGATTCCGTTTCAGCTTGAAGTATCATCTTGTGGTTGGAAACAGGGATGCAGATGCTCTCTCCAGAAGACCACAAGAAGCTGAGGCACCTGAGCCAGAGTGGACTCAATTTTCCCCCCGAAGGGGTACAAGAGCTGAGTAAGGGAGTATAACACCAGGTCAGAGGCGCTGCCTGAGCGAAAGTAACGGAAGTTCGTGCCATGGGTGTTCGCCCAGTATTACTGCAATGTATCCCAGCTGATAAATGATGGGCAACCCAGACTGATGACAAAAGACTTGCAAGAGGAGCAAAAGAGGCATATCTGTCAGGAAGGCTCTGTCAGAAAACAGAATAATAGCGGCAGACTAATCCCTGTTCCCCGAATGCCTGAAGACAAAGAAAGACTTGGGGGACACACCCTAACTATACATCACATTAAAGATGGTGCTGCTATAAGACCATACAAACAGAACAAAAGATTATAGCGCACACATACAAAAATGTAATTTAAATCCTATAAGGCTATTTAAAGCACCTGAACATAATAAGCAAATAAACAAATATGGGGATTTGGTCACACCATATGGCAATACAGGGGTTTGTCTGTTATATGGGTCCTGACCAGACCCCTTGATATGGAGCACCCCATCATCCCCCATCAGTACCTCTAATCAGTGTCCGTCTGAGTTACAGGAGGAGTCCTTTTAGTTCTCCCATAAAGAGGAGTGCATTTCTCCCATAGTTGAGAAGTGGGATTTTTCATTCTATGAATAGTGTAGGACCCACTGAAAATGGGGTACTTTGACGTAGTAGTGGACTTAAGCACTGTATGGCCATGTGGTGCTACCAAATCCCCATATTTGTTTATTTGCTTATTATGTTCAGGTGCTTTAAATAGACATGTAGGATTTAAATGACATTTTTGTATGTGTGCGCTATAATCTTTTGTGCTGTCCGAAAGAAGAGGCGCGTGCTAACGTGTGAACGCATATGTGCACACACAGGTGTACCAATATGCACCAGAATGCAAACAAATATGTGCATGCGGGCCAAATGGGCTGTCTAAGCTGGATCAGGACCCAGGATCAGTGCTGTCTCGTCTACAGCGTTCCCGTGATTGTCCTGTTATCTGTTGCTCTGTTTCTGTTCCAGTTATTGACCCCACTTGTTCTGACTACTTCTGCTCTCCACCTGCATCGACCCCGGCTTGAACCTTGACTCCTCTACTGCCTCCGCATCTGTACCTGATCTCACCGCACATGTATGACCTGACTTGTTTGAACCTGTCTGTGTTTCAGTCCTCACAGAACTAACCAGCTGCAAGCATCTGCCCGTTAACCACTGGGGCCTGCACCTCTGCTTACTACATCCAAGCACCAGCCTGTTCCAGTTTACAGGACAACTGCTGTCATCTGGCATACCAGCAGCCAGCAAGACCACTGGCACTTGTGCGACTCTGCACCCCTGCGCTACCTGTCTACTCTATCAGGAGCCCCTGAGTCAGAGGTGTAATGGAGGCCTTCCTCTGCATATCAGGCTTCTATCAGGTACATGACAATACCCTCTGCTGCTGGACCAGGGAGGCACTCAGGAACAAGCTGACAGATGCGTTGCTGGTGTATGACCCAAAGGACGGCCAAAAAGTGCATAAAGAGTGGTATTGACTGCAGCTGCAAGATGGGTTGGTATGCCAAAGGAGCCCCTTGCACCATGCAGATGATAGATGGCTACTATTACTTTTTCTTTCTAAATTCTATTTTTATTTATGTTATTATTTTATGTTAGCATAATGTTCATGTTACAACAAAAGGCAGTGCAGGAAACCACTGCCAGACAAAAAAATACAAAAAGCAATCAAAACAAAAAAATTACACTCAGTAACATCGATATAGCTCCGCAATTACAGACTGAGCAGGGTGCTTCAACCACCATTTGGGGGTAGCATAAAGGCCCTGTGGTAAGATATGATTAGTAAGCATTAATGCATTTAACACCATAGGACAGGAGGGATAACGACAGTTTTTCAAGCTTCCACAACTATAGAGACTAAAATTGGAGTAAATAAATGAGGCACTGTCACTCAGAGAGATGCATTTAAGAGACAGCATCCCTAGAGGCTATACCAAAAGGAGGCGCAGGCTACCAGTAAAAGGACCTTAGGAGGATGGTCACACTGGCAGTTCTGTAATAGTTTAGGTGCTCCAACCACGGGTTCCAGATTTTGTCAAATTTAGTTGGAAAACCTCTACCTCTGTAGGAAGCTTTGTACAGGGAAAGAACTGAATTAACCAGAGATTTCCACTGCTGCAGGAAAGGGAAATTAGATGATGCTTAGTGAAAACTATACGTCTAGCATAATATAACAACATACTCAAAAGCACTCTCATGACCTTGTGGGGGCTAAGGGCTCCCGCAAGCAGGCTCTCAACTTGGGGGGGCATCAAAATGGCCGTAACCATAGAGATAAATTGGAGGACTTACGTCCAAATGTCAGTAATTATGGGACAACTTCAAAAGATGTGGGATGGAGCAGCGCCAGCAACCCGAGGAACCAGTAGGCCCAAATTTCTGCACCCTATCGGAACCAGAAAAATGCGGTGAACAATTTTTAAATGAATCACTCTATTTCTTACAGAGATAAGGTACTGAAAGGCATAATTACAAACATTGTCCTAATCATCATTGTCCAGGTCAGGAACCTCGACCATCCATCATTCCCTGCACTTAGTCAGGCTTGCAGGAAGGGGTGGATGTACAGCCTGGTACAATACAGAGTGGGTCTTGGGAATAGAATCAGTGTGGAGCAGTGACACCAGGGGGGTTATTTACTAAAGGAATATCCACTTTGCACTGCAAGTACACTTGGAAGTAAAGTCGCTGGAGATCCGAGGGGGACATGCAAGGAAAATAAAAAACAGCATTTTAGCTTGCACATGATTGGATGATAAAATCATCAGAGCTTTCCACTCATTTCAGATCTACCCCTTAGATTTAGAGTGACTGCACTTCTAAGTGCACTTGCCTTTCGTAAATAACCCCCCAGGTCCAGTTCCTGTATGGTAATGACTGCCAACCCAAACTGGGAAGTGTAGACATTTGTAAGTAATAAAAAAAACAGTTGGGTAAGGAGTGTTTAGCCTGCACGACTGAGAATGGGGTGAGACGGCCATTAACAACTATATTCCCTAGCTTCTAAATGCACTTGTATGCACATATGACCAGCTCTGAAAACCCTAAACAGCTGGGGAAGAATTGAATTTCTCAACAGGGGGCAATGTGGAGACCAAACACGGGACGTTGTAGGATGCAAGACTCCTGTTCGATGCCATGCCCGAATCGTAGCTTACACGGTGAGAATGAGAGGATTAGGCATTGTTAAACCTCTGTAAAGAAGAGATTTCAGAGCCTCATAGGAGTACAGAACTGCAGCCTCAACCACCACTGAAGCATTCCCTTTATCAAGCGTGAGCCAATTATGGGCATGAACCAGTTGCCCAGACATAAAATATTGAAAGAAATTGGGAAGAGTCAGGCCCCTCATGGATATTGGTTGCTTCAGGGCTGCAAGACTGGGAGACCCATTATTCCAAAGGAAGGAGAAGACACATGCATCCAATTGTTTAAATAATGTAAGTGGGATCCACACTGGAGAATGCGGAAGATGTACAGTAAAACTGGAAGCAACTTCATTTGAATAAAAATAATCTATCGAATGAGCGTTAGGGGTAATGACTTCCACAGTTCAAATTTGGATTTTGCCAACCCCAAAAATGGGGTTAAGTACGATGAAAACTGTGAGGTCATTAGTCACATGCACCCCAAATACTTTGAGTTACCCACTGGAGGGGCAGGACCAGGTCCCTCTAAGCCTGTGAGATTGGGTCCAGCGGAATTATCTGGGATTTGTTCCAGCTAATCCGCAGCACGGAGAAAATGGCAGACTCGTCTAATATAGTTAGGGCGGCCCGTAAAGACCTAGCTGGATCTATGGCAACTATTCTTACCAGGGTAATACAGGGAAGCAGTGTTGAAGTCCTTATGCAATGAGCATGGCCATCTAGGGCTGGAACAAACTTTCAAGCTGCCCATGTATGCAGGCCAATGTAGAGAGATATTGTCATATCTGTTTACGCTGCATTCAGTGGAAACCCCTGCCACAACAAGCTGCACCCATGGTCTGCATTGATTTTCTGTGCGTGAAGCCTGATTTTAGTGGACAGGGGAATGTCCAGGCATTCCCAACAAAAAGCAACAAGCCTCCGATGAAGCCAAAGTGCTTGTTGAAAAATTCGTAGTGCACTATGGCTTACCCATGGCTTACTCGAGGAAGAGACTTTTAGGGCAAGCTCATCAAAGGACTGGTAAATCTGCTAGGGATACAAAGTCCAGGACTACACCCTATCACCCCAAGGAGACCCCCAACTGGATGCTCTTGAATTTGCTTGGCACTCTATCTGCTGGAGCCATCACATTGCTGCTGTAGCGCACGCTTACAACAGTACGGAGAATGATGCCACAGGTTATTCTCCCTATTTTATGTTTGGCAGAGAGGCAAAATTACCAGTAGACTTGACCTTTGGCACCTCGACTGATCACACGGGCTACCCGTGTATCAAATTCACCTGTTGAGGAGAACTGGACTATTAAAAATGTGACATCAAAATCGCCTTCTGCCCATCACAGATGCTGTTGGAACCCGACCACAAACAGACTGTATTCCCCCTAGGAACTCAAGTAGGCCTTGACCTCCAACTCCAGCTCCAGACACCCCTCCCATCCACCTCCTGAGGAAGAAAGGAGTGAAGAGGAGATGGAGTTTAAATGGCTTTTCTTCTTAATGAGAGAATAGTAATAAAGAATGCGACCAGCTTAAGCATTGCAATAGAGACCTTTAATTCTAAAATGCCTGATGTTGAGTCCATCAAACTATTTGCACAGGAAGCTGAAGACTACTCATGGTCACCATCTACTTTGAGCAAGAGACAGAGGAGGAGTTTGCTCCAGAACTTGAAGATGAACCTGTGCAGTCCCCTAGAACGAAGGGGCAAACATGCCATTAGGCCCCCAAATATACTAACGTTTGATGTGTTAGGTAAGAGCTCTGAAGAAATCATTCATGCAAACCAGCTGACTCTTGATGAGCCAACCCCCTGCACTGCACGCTGTGAGCTGGGCAATGAGAACCCATCCTCTGACACCACCAGTTGGGCCAATCCTAAATCACTGGCCTTTAGCCATGGCTACGCCACTCCTTTCAGCCATTGGTGTGAGGTTCTACTGTCAAGTTTGTATCACAATGTGGGTTGTCCAAATTTATGTTCCTAATAATTTATGTTGTTTGATTGTTTATGACTGAAGAGATCTAGTCGGGGTAGTGTGTAACAGGAGTCAATGGTATTGGATTATGCAGGGCTCCTTTTTATCCACATGATGGTAGCAGCAGGTGTGCTTGTTGTATAGATTGACCTTAGACTGCAGAACACTGACAAATGTAGTTTGGCCATAGATCTGAGTCATTACCAAGTATCAGACTCCTACTTACCAGACCGGTGAGTCCGCTTGGGCAGTGGGTAGGCTCCCTTACGCGTCCGACTCGCGGCCCCTGGTAAGGTAAACAGGAAGCACAGGAGTGCGGAGTGGTATGAGAGCCTGTGAACTGAAGTCCAGATACTGATGGAAGAGCAGTCTATGACAGCAGGTGCAGGCTGGAACACAGGCGATGAGACTGAGCAGGATGGTCAGGAGACAGGCTGGGTTCGGCAACAGGCAGGCAACGAGGTACAGTGGAGCAGGCAAAGGAATAGTCAAACAGGCCAAAGGTCGGGTGCAGGCGGAGTTCAGAGGGAGGTTCAGGAAGCAAGCCGGGTCGTCAGGAGATCAGGAGAGTATAGGAACTGGTTCTGGTACAGGTACTACGGACGGCAAAGCTGTTGATCAGGCAGCACTGATCACAGAGGCAAGCCGGCTTAAATGGGCAGTTTGGCGCCAAACGGAGCACGCGCACCGGCACGCACAGGCACGCGCCCCCGCACACGCCCACGCACGCGCCCCCGCACACCGACATACACAACAGATCTGACCGGGACACGCATACCGGAGCTGCAAGGAGCGCGCGGAACAGAACCCGCAGGAACACGCGCGCCGACGCCCACCACCGCGGGCACCCTGCCTGCCGAGGTAACCTCTCTGACAGTGCCCCCCCCCTCAAGGGCAGCCTCCGGATGCCTAGTTGGGCCAACCTGGTTGCATGAGAGTCTTTAAAGGCTTGCAGCAGTTCTTCAGCGTGAAGATTGCTCTCAGGCTCCCAGGAATTATCCTCGGGTCCATACCCCCTCCACTTGGTGAGATACTGTATTTGATTGCGCCTTTTCCTACAGTCCAAGATTGCCTCGATTTCAAACTCCTCCTCGTTATTGATCATAACAGGCTCAGGAGGACTGGTACTACGGTTGGGGAAAGGATCAGGAGCAACCGGTTTCAGTAAAGACACATGGAAAACCGGGTGTATTTTAAAGGAGTCCGGCAGACTGAGCTCATACGCTACGTCGTTTATTTTTCTTCTCACCGGGAAGGGTCCCATGAATTTAGGCCCTAGTTTCCTAGAGGGGCAAGCCATTTTTAAGTTAGTTGTAGATAGCCACACTTGATTGCCAGGCTCCAGGATGAGCTCCCCACGCCTCTTCTTGTCGAACATCTTTTTATAAGAAGCCTGGGATTGGGCCATTGTTTCCTGCAGAAGTTTGTTATTGGTAGAGAAGAATTCCAATGTCTCGGTCACTGCAGGGAGGGAGCATTCAGGTATTGAGCTGGGTAGAAAGGAGGGATGAAATCCATAATTGGCAAAAAATGGCGTCTGGTTGATGGCTGAGTGCAGGGAGTTATTGTATGAAAACTCCGCAACTGGTAGCAGAGAAACCCAGTCATCCTGGGAAAAGGCCGAGAAACAACGGAGGTATTGCTCCAAGGTCTGGTTGGTTCTCTCCGTCTGGCCGTTTGTCTGAGGGTGATAGGCTGAAGAGAACGCTAGTTCAATTTCGAGGGAACCACACAATGCCTTCCAGAACCTGGAGGTGAATTGAACACCACGGTCCGAGACGATATTAGAGGGAACCCCATGTAATCTCACGATTTCTTTAACGAAGATCTTCGCCGTTTCCACGGCTGAGGGTGTGCCTTTCATGGGCAAGAAGTGAGCCATTTTTGACAATCTATCAATTACGACAAAGATGGTAGAGAAGCCTTCGGATGGGGGTGTTCCACAATGAAATCCATTGCGATCATTTTCGAGGGTCTGTCAGGAATGGGCAAGGGTTTCAGTAAGCCCCAGGCCTTCGTCCGAATATTCTTGCTTCGGGCACATGTGTGGCAGGAACTGACGTAATTCCTACAATCCTCGGCCAACTGTGGCCACCAAAAGGTGCGCTGCACCAGTTCGGTTGTCTTCTGGGCCCCGAAGTACCCTGCCAACTTGTGGTCATGGCAAAGCTCTAGTACCGGCACCCTAAGGCTCTCAGGAACCATGATCTTCTCCTTATGCCAGAGTAAACCATCTCTTAAGCTGGCCTCAGTGGGTTGGGGTATAGTTGTGGAAGCTTGCCTTATTCTGGAGATTAAATCCCTCTGAAGTAGTAAAAAATTTCCCGCAGGCAGGATAGTGTCCGGAGGGACGGTTTCTTTGGAGTCGTGGAACATTCGCGAGAGAGCGTCTGGTTTGATGTTTTTGGAGCCGGGTCTGTAGGTTATATGAAATTGAAAGCGAGAGAAGAAGAGTGCCCATCTGGCTTGTCGTGGTTTTAGTCTCTTGGCCGATCTCAAATACTCCAAGTTCTTGTGGTCCGTGTAGATTAGAATAGGATGTACAGCACCCTCCAAAAGATAGCACCACTCCTCCTCCAGAGCCGTTTTGATGGCCAGAAGCTCCCGGTCTCCTACATCGTAGTTCCTTTCAGACACCGATAATTTGCGAGAAAAAAAAGCTATTGGGAACAGAAGGGCCTTTGGGCCCTGACGTTGGGAGAGTACTGCTCCTACTGCGACTTCTGAGGCATCAACCTCCAACACGAATGGCAAGGCAGAGTTAGGGTGTTTGAGGATGGAGGCCGATGTGAATAATCCTTTTAATTTTTCAAAGGCCGATTGAGCCCTGGGGGTCCAGCAGAATCGGGTTCCCTGTTTTGTTAGTTCTGTAATGGGGGCAATGATCTTGGAAAAGTCTCTGATGAATTTCCTATAGAAATTGGAAAATCCAACGAAGCGTTGGACCCCCTTTCTGTCAGTAGGTGCGGGCCAGTCCAGGATGGCGGACACCTTTTGAGGGTCCATTTTAATACCTTATATTGAAATGATGAGCCCCAGGAATTGGATGCATTGGAGTTCAAACTCACATTTATCAAGTTTAGCATACAGCCCGTGTTGCCTGAGCCGGGCGAGGACATTCCGAACGTGCCTGCGATGATCAGTCAATGATGAGGAAAAAATGAGAATGTCATCAAAGTAAACGATGACGTAGAGGTCCAAAAATTCCCAGAAGATGTCGTTTACAAAATGTTGGAATGTGGCTGGGGCATTGCATAGACCGAAGGGCATAACGAGATACTCGAAATGCCCAAAACAAGTGCGAAAAGCGGTTTTCCACTCGTCCCCCTCCTGGATACGGATTAAATTATAGGCTCCGCGAAGATCCAGTTTTGTGAAGACAGTTGCCGTTCCTAGCCTCTGGAATAATTCAGGCACCAGGGGTAAGGGGTAGCAATTTTTGATCGTTATCCGATTCAATTCCCGGTAATCGATACATGGTTGAAGGGAATGATCCTTTTTTTCCACAAAGAATATGCCTGCGCCTGCCGGAGATGTGGACGGGCGGATAAACTTTTTCTTTAAATTCTCATCAAGGTATTGTTTCAGTGTATCCAATTCCTGCTCAGTCAATGGAAAGATCCTACCGAAGGGTACCTCGGTTCCAGGTAGCAGCTCTATAGGGCAATCATAGGGCCTGTGTGGAGGTAGGATCTCTGCACCTTTCTTGCTGAATACGTCAGAGAAATCTCGGTAAGGTTCTTGGATGGCTTGGTGTGAGTTGGCTTCAGGGTGTAAGCAGAGGAGTTGAGGTATCTCCTGAGTAACTCTTAGCAGGCAATGTTGTTGACAATAGTCAGAGAGAAACTCCACTTTCCCAGAAACCCACGGCATTCCCAGGATGACAGGAAACAGGGGAGAGGAGATGACATCTAAACAGAGGAATTCCTGATGTTGAGAGTTTATAGTAGCCATTACGGGGATAGTCTCCTGAATGACAGGACCGGAACGGAGGACGGAACCATCTGCAAGGTGGACAGCCAGGCTCTGGGTCTTAAGTCGGAGTGGGATATTATGCTGAGCTGCGAAGGCCTGGTCAATGAAGCAGCTGCATGCTCCGGAATCAACGATGACTGGAACTTGGATAGCCTTTCCGGGAAGCTGCAAAGTGACAGAGATGGTAAGGTGAGTACTAGGTTTTGGCATGATAGTGGCACATATACGAGCAGAAGAACGACACTTACGCGTCTTGTTGGGACAGACGCTGGCGTAGTGCCCTGGTTCCCCACAGTAGAGACATAGGTTATGGTTACGTCTTCGTAACTTCTCTTCGGGAGTCAAGGAAGGACGGAGCAAACCAAGCTGCATGGGCTCCGAAGTGTCGAAAGCTGGAAAAGTTGGTGGAGCCGAGGACCTATTAGGAGGACTGGGAACCTGTGGAAGCATCCAGGTGGGTCGAAAGGTACTGGTAGATCTTTCGGTGCGTCGTTCTCTCAGAGGACGGTCAATTTGGATTGATAGGTTAACTAATTCTTCCAGGGTTTGAGGTATCCCAACCCGTGCTAACTCGTCCTTGAGTGGGTGGGACAAACCCATCCTAAACTGATGGCGCAGAGCCGCGTCATTCCATGCTGTATCGGAACTCCAGCGCCTAAATTCAACAGCATAGTCCTCCGCTGCCCTGTGGCCTTGCCGAAGGGAGTGCAGGGAAGCTTCAGCAGTAGCGGTTAATTGAGGATCTTCATAAAGTTGGGACATCGCCAAGAAGAAGGCGTCTAGATTTTCCAGGGCATGCGACTTTTGTTCCAGAAGGTGATGGGCCCAGGTTTGAGGTTCACCAGACAACAAGGAAATCACAAAGCCCACTTTAGTGGCTTCTAGGGAGAAGGTCCGAGGCTGCAGAGCAAAATAGAGACTACATGCGTTCTGGAATGCACGGTATTTACTGCGGTCTCCAGAAAATCTCTCTGGTATAGGTACTTTGGGCTCTGGAGGGAGCATGACTACGGAGGGTGCCCCGGTTGCAGACGAAGTCCCCTGGGGACTGGTAGGTGCAGACAGGGCCTGAACACGTTCCTCCAGTCTGGTATAACCTTCTTGTAAACTTTTTACCGCTTGGGTTAATCCTGCCAAATGTCTGCAAAGTTCGTCCATAGGGGAGGCCCCCTGCCCGGACGTGGTCATGGCTGCATGATACTATCAGGCTCCTACTTACCAGACCGGTGAGTCCGCTTGGGCAGTGGGTAGGCTCCCTTATGCGTCCGACTCGCGGCCCCTGGTAAGGTAAACAGGAAGCACAGGAGTGCGGAGTGGTATGAGAGCCTGTGAACTGAAGTCCAGATACTGATGGAAGAGCAGTCTATGACAGCAGGTGCAGGCTGGAACACAGGCGATGAGACTGAGCAGGATGGTCAGGAGACAGGCTGGGTTCGGCAACAGGCAGGCAACGAGGTACAGTGGAGCAACAAAGGAATAGTCAAACAGGCCAAAGGTCGGGTGCAGGCGGAGTTCAGAGGGAGGTTCAGGAAGCAAGCCGGGTCGTCAGGAGATCAGGAGAGTATAGGAACAGGTTCTGGTACAGGTACTACGGACGGCAAAGCTGTTGATCAGGCAGCACTGATCACAGAGGCAAGCCGGCTTAAATGGGCAGTTTGGCGCCAAACGGAGCACGTGCACGCGCACACAGGCACGCGCCCCCGCACACGCCCGCGCGCACGCCCCCGCACACCAGCATACACAACAGATCTGACCGGGACACGCATACCGGAGCTGCAAGGAGCGCGCGCAACAGGACCCGCAGGAACACGCGCGACGACGCGCCCCGACGCCCACTACCGCGAGCACCCTGCCTGCCGAGGTAACCTCTCTGACACCAAGGCTGGAAAAGAACTACTGAACCAAAGTGTACCTGAGAGAAGGAGTGCACAGGAGTGGGGTAAAAAAAAAAAAAGCCCAGCAAGCAGGATGAGGAGTTGGAGAGCCATCAATTGAAGAGCTGCTGCAGAGTGAGAGGTGCTGTTTGATACTCACTGGGAAAGAGGTCGTCGGGTTCAAGCGAAGCGCTGCTGTATCCTGATACAGAGTGCTGAACTGAGCTAGATTAGTTTGTACTGTCAGCTACTCCAATGCTAGTCTGAATTGCCAACCTGGGACCCAAGTAGCCACTGCCCAGGCCTGCCGCAGGAGCAATGGACGTGTACTACCGCTACAGTGCTTATCCTCTTTTGCCCCAGCAGATAAAGTCAGCCAAAAGGGGGCCCCTACATTGTCTTTGCTAGTCTCCAACCCTTTTTCTGTTTGTCATCTTTTTTTGGGGGGGGAGGGGGATACGGGTACCTGTTTTTGTTTGGCCCACCTCCTCCTTCCCCCACCACAGGGCCATGATCCCCACTTTGCACATGCACAGTAGGGATCAGGCTGTGAAGCCACAAGTATTCACCGTCAGTTTCCCTTACAAGCAATGGCGGTGGCAGCACCCGTGCACCAATGGAAAAATTGTCTGGGGTGAAGACACTGCAGGATCCCTGGACAGATAAGTGTCCTAATTTTAAAAGTCAGCAGCTACAGTATTTGTAGCTGCTGACTTTTATTTTTTTCTGAAGGAGGCTGGACCTACTCTTTAGGTAATTGCAGATAACTTTGTGTATCTAGTTGTGTTTTCATTATTATGCTTTATTTTAGGTGGCTTTAACTTGTCAATACATCCTGTTTTTTTCCATAGTCGTGAGCCCCATTTTTGTGTGCTCATTAACCACCTCCCACCCGCGCCATAGCTAAAAAGCGGGCCTTAATTGCCGGGAGGGTGTCCATGTACATCCTCCTGTGCTTGAGCTGCTTGCGCATGCGTGACGCTCTCTGTGTTTACCGAGTCAATGAGATCCCGGCCTCTTATCGCGTGATCAGCTTTCAGCCAATGACAGCTGATCACTTCATGTAAACACACCAGCTTCTGTCAGAGGGACATCGGTCCCGCACACAGGGAGCCACCGCCGCCTCATCTGTGCCCACCAGTGCCACCTACCAGTGCATATGAGTGCTGCCTACCAGTTCCCACCAGTGCCACCTGTCATGGAACGTCCCACACTCCGCTTGAGTGCTTCCATCAGTATACCACTTCCTCCCAGTCTGGATACAGATATTAGATATTCCAAACGCTCATAAGCACAAAACAAGGCGACACTTGTTTCACTGCTAACATGGACTGTTTTTTTTTTTAGAATCAAAATTACAAGACTTTATATGCCGTTGGAACCTCCTCTAACAATACAACTGTAACCTAATTAACATGAGCTAGTTTACTAAATCATTTACCCAGACTAGGTGACTATTCAATACACATTACCATAAACATCAACACAGGGTTAATTAGAATAAACAACAATGTGTGGAATACCCTTAGAACCTGTGGTAAGCCAGACTAGACTCATTTACATTAAACACATTATAGCAGACAACAAGACAGGTAGTTGGAGTTGATGACACCAGCATCTCCTCCCAGTATGTGTCCCAACAGTATGAATCAGTCTTATCAGCAGGGTGGCTACTGGAGGAATCCCCCCTCCCTCTACAGGGACACACATCCCAAATGACCACAGCAAGGAGTTCACAACAGAATGAGACAACATACAATATATACATATATACACGACTGAGTCCGACTAGTACAGATCAGACTGGATTTCTCATTCACCTCACAAAGAGTATTGTTCCCTTGAAAATCCAGGGCCCATAATCAAAAGGCAAAAGGCTTGCATTCAGTCCTCTCCAAAAGCCTCTTTCCCGGCTAGGTCTGTCACATTTCTCCCCTTTCGGCAGGAGACTAACACAGGAGGAGACCCCAGATGAGTTGACTCCGAAGTTAGTCAGTAGTTCCAGTCCTCTAATGCCTGTACCCACACAGTACCCCAAACAAATTGTTCCAAACAGAGTATTACTTACCCAGCCAACCTCTGCCTCTCTCAGAGAACATATCCACCGCTGGGGAGAGGCCTGGACTGGCCCTTCTCCCTGGAGTCCTTTCTGCCGCTGGAGAGAAGACAGGGGGACTGGGCTCACGCCGTCAGGCTTTTGGGGATCTGGGCCGACTGCCCAGCATCCCTGGGGTATACAGGTCGGGACTGAAGCCCCATCCACCGACACCAGATCAAGCTGCAGTTGTGAGGTGACGACTGCATTCTCTCCTTGGATCCTGATCTGCAGCTCGCGATAGACTGCCACCTCCTCATTCTGGGCCTCCACAATTGCTGAAGGTGTGGGGCAGAGGTCTTGGACCCTCTGTCTGGTTGCCAGCACTTCTGCTAGGGGTTTGCTAGGTGGTTCCTCCTCTACAGAAACATCTATTAAATCCCCAGTCTCTGGAATTGCTAAAAGTGTGGGACAGAGGTCTTGGACCCTCTATTCAGTTACCAGATCTTCAGCTGGAGAAGTTTGTTGTAACTCCATAGATGCTGCTGGCAGAAAATCACATGTCCCTGTCAGTTTTGTGGGAGAAAGGCCGACTACCTCTTCTCTCAAGAAGGCCAAAGCCACTGTTGGTGCTGAGCAGAGCACAGTGAACTTTGGCCCTGATAGCAGCTCTTCTGCTGGAGGCTCATCAGGTTGTTCTTCCTCAGCAGAAAAGTCTATCAAATCCCCTGTCTCTGCAACTGATATCTGGGGATAGAGGTTCACCATCTCCTGTCCATGGAACCCAGAAGATGCTATCAGTGCTGGGCAGAGGTTAGCAGAGCTCTGCCCTGTTGTCAGCACTTCAGGTTTGGGGACGGCAATCTCTGGATTTTCCACTGCCAATTCTCTGGCATGCTGCTGAACGTGTTCTAGCAGTTTCCTGTATGCCCTTTCCAGATGCTGTTCCTTCCTTAGCAAATGGTCCAGATCAGGTTTAAGCTCTGAGACCCCTGCAAGACCGAGCATAGCCTCTCTATAATCTTGCAGGTCCCCAAGGGTAGGTTCCCCTTCATCGCCAAACACAAAATGATCTGTAAGGCTCTGCCACAGCAATCCAGGGCCGCCAAAGTCATATCCCTCCAGGGAGCATTCTGTTGTCTCCCCTAAATATCCCTGCTCTGCGTGCCATTGCAGAGCCCGATAATGATTGTCCAGCTCTATCTCCTGCTGGACCAGCCTGTACAACTCAGTCACCCATTGCTCCTGGGGCCGCTCTCCCAGGAATGCCATCCACAATGCCCGTTGTTCACTGGCCCGTTGCTTTTGGGTTGGAAAGCACTTACCCTGTTTTATACCAGCGAGCTGGAGGGCTCCAATCCAGAGCTCCACCCGAATTTGCTGCCTAAGCTCCAGGTATTCATTCTCAGACACAGTCCTGGTGTATGTTGAAAGGATGATCCGCAGCAGCCCAGGGAACTCTGATGCCAGGTCCATATCTCTACTGGGGTGACTGAAGTCTGCTATCCTGATCTTGGATCCAGGTGGAGGTTTAGATTTCCCAGACTGCAGGAAGCTTCCCGCTGCTTGCCACCAATGTCACGGAACGTCCCACACTCCGCTTAAGTGCTTCCGTCAGTATACCACTTCCGCCCAGTCTGGATACAGATATCAGATATTCCAACCACTCATAAGCTCAAAACAAGGCGACACTTGTTTCACTGCTAACATGGACTGTTTTTTTTTTAGAATCAAAATTACAAGACTTTATATGCCGTTGGAACCTCCTCTAACAATACAACTGTAACCTAATTAACATGAACTAGTTTACTAAATCATTTACCCAGACTAGGTGACTATTCAATAAACATTACCATAAACATCAACACAGGACTAATTAGAACAAACAACAATGTGTGGAATACCCTTAGAACATGTGGTAAGCCAGACTAGACTCATTTACATTAAACACATTATAGCAGACAACAAGACAGGTAGTTGGAGTTGATGACACCAGCATCTCCTCATAGTATGTGTCCCAACAGTATGAATCAGTCTTATCAGCAGGGGGGCTGCTGGAGGAACCCCCCCTCCCTCTACAGGGACAGACATCCCAAATGACCACAGCAAAGAGTCCACAACAGAATGAGACAACATACAATATATACATATATACACGACTGAGTCCAACTAGTACAGATCAGACTGGATTTCTCATTCACCTCACAAAGAGTATTGTTCCCTTGAAAATCCAGGGCCCATAATCAAAAGGCAAAAGGCTTGCATTCAGTCCTCTCCAAAAGCCTCTTTCCCGGCTAGGTCTGTCACATTCCACCTATCAATGCCCACCAGTGCCACCTATTAGTGCCCATCAGTGCTGCCAATCCATGCCCATCAGTGCCCTTCAGTGCCACCTATCAGTGCCCATCAGTGCCACCTTATCAGTGCCTATCAATGCAGCCTATCAGTGCAAAATTTTCTGTCTTTTTTTGTTTTTTTAACAAAAAAAAACACAAAAAACCCAGCAGTGATTAAATGCTACCGAAAGAAGGCTCTATTGGGTACAGTGTTGCACGACCACGCAATTGTCATTCAAAGAGCTGAAAATTGGCCTGGGCAGGAAGGTTGTTTAAGTGCCCAATAAGCAAGTGGTTAAAGAATAATGAAAGATATAGTGGTGGTTTTGGTGAGGTTGATGCCTCAAATACTGCTGGAACTGGAGTAGAGGACCCAAAATAAACCAGAGACTCCTGCAGGAGTAGCATTACAAAAATATTTTGGAAGCATGTGTTTGCCAGTGCAATCTTAAATTATAAATAAATTATTCCAGAAAATAAATCAAATCTTAAAAAACCTGCGCCACTCAAAGAAATTATGTTTTGCTCAAGCTAAATAAAATTAAATAAATAAAATATAATAAAGTAGTTGTTCCAAGCTGCAGCTATCACACATTTCAGTGCTATAAAGTATAAATCTTATATATATAGCTGCGCTAGGTAAAACAGTGATTATTTACCAAATATTAAACACTCAATAGTGCATCTATTTAGCACAATTGTGCTCTCAATGCTCAATGCATATAAAAATAAGTGGAAAAAAAACCCCAAAACAACAAAAAACTAATAAAAAGTGTCCATAAAGTGTTTAGCACACTATGTGGTATGTGTCATATAGCACTTTTCCCCTTTATGGGAAGTGGATTGGATACTTTTAAAGCAGTACTCAGGGGAGAGAGTGTCTCCGCTATCAAAACAGCTCGCAAGGATCAGAATACTGTGATTGGCGATCTGCAGGAAAGGAGATGTGTGGAGGAACATGCTGAAACCCAGACAGATGATACTTATACCTCTGTTGGGGGCTAGGCATCTCCTTTCTGTGCATTTCTCTGACCTGCCACACACTGAGTGTAGAAACAAGGCTGGGTCTCTTTTTACCCATGGCGACAAAAATGGCAGACTCCTAGTCGTGTTGGTAGCAGATCATAAATCTAGTTCCACCATTCCTGCCATTCAGAATGCCTCTGGTGTCTTGCTCACTAAACTGATGGGTATTTTAGAAGTGTTTATGCACTATTTTACTGCATTCTACCCCTTATCGTCTTATGATGTAGACTGTATGGAAACCCCACTTGGTAGCCTGAACCTGCCTGTCCTTTCTGACTCGGATAAGGAAAACCTGAAAGCTAAAATCACCCTACTTGAGTTTGAAAGCTGCCATATGTGCCTTCCCCCCCGCACAAGGCACAAGGCCAGGATGGGTTCCCGGTTAAACTTTATCATGGAGCAGTTAGCCCCCAGATTATCTGCACTTTTTGAGCATTGTCTAGAACACCAAACCCTCCCCCCTTCAATGTTGGAAGCCTATATAGTTTTAATACTAAAACCTGGTAAAGATCCCACTGTCTGCTCTTCTTACAGACCAATCGCTTTGTTGAATGCAGACCTTAAAGTCCTTACCAAGGTTTTAGCCAGTATACTAGCTAAGGTCATCCCTTCATTGGTAGATATCGTTCAGACCGGTTTTATGCCCAGGAAATCTATGGATACCAACTTACAGTACAGGGGGTCCCCGGGTTACAAACAAGTTAGGGACTGTAGGTTTGATCTTACGTAGAATCTGTTTGTAAGTCGGAACAGGTACATTTTTTAAGTGTAGCTCCAGCCAAAAAAACTATTCTTAAGCTTTTTGGATAGCATAGGGATGGGTTAACACCCCTGTAACATTTGTTTTGCTGTGTGTGCCCCTGTTCAGAAGATTTCACCTCACTTTCTGTCCCAATGACAATTGGATTTAGAAAATTTTGGGTTGTTGTGGAAACATGGACTGGTGATAAAGCATCAGTGGAGGTACCTTTTACCCATAATAGCTCTTACAGGAGTGAAATTCCCTTCCTAGGGGTAGATTTTCTCTCACTTCCTGTTGTCTCCTTCCATTTGTAAGTAGGAGTCGTTTGTAAGTCGAATGTTTTTAACTAGCGGACCGCCTGTATGCAGAGTTTTTACACAACTGCAGGTCCCTCATACTGGTCAGTCCACAAGTGTCCTAGTGTCAATTGACATAGAAAAAGCATTTGATTCTGTGGATTGGAAATGGGCAAAGTGCTGGAGAGGATGGGGTTTGGTCCACATTTTTGTAGATGGGTGGCACCACTGTATAGTAACCCATAGGTGGCGATCCGGCTTGGGCTCTCGGTTTCCCCCTTTCTTCCCATGGGCAGAGGTACCAGACAAGGATGTCCACTCTCACCATTTCTCTTTGCCTGAATGATGAAACCCCTGGCAATAGCGATTTATTTAATCCCCTCCTGAGGTGGGGGCGCAACAGGTGGGCATGATCAAGGAAAGTTTTGCTTTATACGCCGACTACCCCATTCTTTTTCTTAGCGACCCGGGGCCTTTCTTGCAGGCAGTGCTGCCTGTTATGGATAGGTTTGCAACTTACTCTGACTTGAAAGTAAATTGGACGAAATCCTTGATTCTCCCCCTGTTCAGGCAGCAGCTGATCTGACAGAGCTCCTCCTGCGATCGGTGTCTCAATTGACCTCAGGGTCCAGATTACTGCATTTGTGGCGGACTATATAGCCCTGAACTTGATTCCAATGATTACTCTTTTGAAACATAACATAACAAAATCACACCCAAAGTTAGGTGTTCTGGAAAACAGAGACCTACTATCTACAAAATATATAAAATATAAAAAAGTATCCCATCCCGTCCACCCCCTCCCATTGTCTTTACTTTTTATGTCATGCTCCAATATGGGTGCCTAAGTCCTATTTTAAAAAACTGGATGGATTTATTAGTTCCTTCCTTTGGTCCCCCTAGCCTCCATGTATAGGATTGGAGGTGTTGCAGGAACCTTGGGGTCAGGGGGCTCTAGCATTACCTGACTGTATATTACCTTGCGGGCCAAATGGTGTTTGTACGCCGATGGCAGTGTTGGAAGCAGCAGTCCTGGGCTCATATGAGAGTGTACGATTTGGACTATTTAGAGGCCACAAACCTGCACTGCCATTAACTAGATCAATGAAAACTACCAGTAGAGACTGGGTAAACTTCCAGCAGCTAATGCAACCAGATTTCAAAGGCATCTCACCATCTGCTCCGCTGTGGATGAACCCTTGTCTGCCGCTTTTTGAATTGCTGAATCCAGGGGTGTGGGCAACTAGAGGTGTGAAAACAGTGGGCGATATTACCCGGGAGGGGAGCCTACTCACCTTTGACCTACTAAAAGCTAAGTTTAATCCTAATCTCCTGAACCAATATTTTCTTTATCGTACATCATGGGGCACAGAGCCTTAAGTATTTAATTAATGGGTTATGGGCCACCTTCAGGTGTTGACACTGGTATACCCAATCAAGGAAGTTCACTCCCTATATAAACCCTCCTCCTTCCAGGAGCACATCAGTTTTTTTACCAGTGTCTAAGGTGTTGGTCACGAGTGAAGATGTGCTCTGAGGAGCTCCAGGAGGGATCCATGCTGGATTCAAAAAGCCTCCACAACCGGATCCATACACGCCACTGCGGCCACAGGATGGTACCCCGGCCTCGCATAGAAGAACAAGGTTTTGCCTGTAACGCTTCTCTTTGAGGGCTGGACCCTAAGAACCAGGACTCTTTTTGGTCTTTCTACATTACCTAAAGTTGCTCCTGAGGGGTGCTATACAGGTCCAAAGGAGTGGAACCCCTATTAAATGGGACCCAGTTTGCTAATGCAGCCCGGTGTGATGGGTGAAGTTTGGATCTGCTATTATCGCAGTATCCTGCAGCGAGTATAAGGTAAGGGAAGAAACCTAGGAACTAATCTGAATTATATGTGATAAATCAGGACACAATAGTCTAAGTTGGTGAAGTAAAATTATAAAAATATATACATAAAACTATTTTTCAGAAATAAAAAACTGATAATTGGCATATGCGTATGTATTCACCCCCTTTGTAATGAAGCCCATAATTAGTGAAATTATGTCCACCTGTGTGCAATCTAAGTGTCACATGATCTGTCATTACATATACACACCTTTTTGAAAGGCCCCAGAGGCTGCAAAACCTAAGCAAGAGGCACCACTAACCAAACATGCCATGAAGACCAAGGAACTCTCCAAACAAGTAAGGGACAATGTTATTGAGAAGTACAAGTCAGGGTTAGGTTATAAAAAAAAATATCCAAATCTTTGATGATCCCTAGGAGCACCATTAAAGCTATCATAACCATAGGAAAGAACATGGCACAACAGCAAACCTGCCAAGAGATGGCCGCACACCAAAACTCACAGACCGGGCAAGGAGGGCATTAATCAAAGAGGCAGCACAGAGACCTAAAGTAACCCTGGGGGAGCTGCCGAGTTCCACAGCAGACACTGGAGTATCTGTACATAGGACGACAATAAGCTGTACGCTTCATAGAGTTGGGCAGAGTGGCCAGAAAAAAGCCATTACTTTCAGCAAAAACAAAATGGCATGTTTTGAATTTGCGAAAAGGTATGTGGGAGACTCCCAAAATGTATGGAGGAAGGTGCTCTGGTCTGATGAGACTAAAATTTAGAACTTTTTGGCCATCAAAGAAAACGCTATGTCTGGCGCAAACACAACACATCACATCACCCAAAGAACACCATCCCCATAGTGAAACATGGTGGTGGCAGCATCATGCTGTGGGGATGTTTTTCAGCAGTCAGGACTGGGAAACTGGTCAGAGTTGAGGGAAAGATGGATGGTGCTAAATACAGGGATATTCTTGAGCAAAACCTGTACCAATCTGTGTGTGATTTGAGGCTAGGATGGAGGTTCACCTTCCAGCAGGACAATGACCCCAAACACACTGCTAAAGCAACACTTGAGTGGTTTAAGGGGAAACATGTAAATGTGTTGGAATGGCCTAGTCAAAGCCCAGACCTCAATCCAATAGAAAATCTGTGGTCAGACTTAAAGATTGCTGTTCACAAGTGCAAACCATCCAACTTGAAGGAGCTGGAGCAGTTTTGCAAGGAGGAATAGGCAAAAATCCCAGTGGTAAGATGTGGCAAGCTCACAGAGACTTATCCAAAGCGACTTGGAGCTGTGATAGCCGCAAAAGGTGGCTCTACAAAGTATTGACTTTAGGGGGGTTAATAGTTATGCACATTGACTTTTTCTGTTATTTTGTCCTATTTGTTGTTTGCTTCACACAAAAAATAAATAAATAAATAAATAAATAAATAAATAAATATATAAATATATATATATATATATATATATATATATATATATATATGTATATATATATATATATATATATATATATATATATTTTTTTTTTTTTTTTTTTATATAAACTTTGCATGCCTTAAAAATGTCTCCTCTAGAGGGAGTATATTACACTTACCTGGTACAATGCTTTTTCAGCAGCTCTGTGTTCGGCTCTAGTAGCATGTGTGGTCCCAACAGCCAGAGGGGGGTTCTTAGTTGAACAAATGGTGTTCCTCTTCTGAGGGATCTAAGGGTGGTACAGCAGTAGTTTATAAGCACATTTTTTTGTATATAGCGGCTCCTATTAATACTATCTAGGAGCCTAACAACACTGCTGGCACAAAATTCCCCCTCCCTCTTCCCCCCTCCCCTTCTGGAGAGGTGCGGTGGTGGCTTCCTTGTTTTTTTTTTAATAAAATATAGACTTGCCCTTGTTAAACACTATTTTGAGATGTCCCCAGCCTGATATTACAGGCAACAGCTTCAGACAGCATTTGCAGGCTTTAAAATGCCCTGCGCCGCCTCCTCTTCGGGTCTGCATTTGCAGACCCAAATGCCGTCTGCACACGCGGACTAGAGTTACTTTAAACAAGGAGAGGGCGGGTATGCAAAGGGGCGTGTCTCAGAGATAGCGTCCACGTGGAGCACACGGCGCATACACTTGGGCGGAAGACGTTGAGGACGCCTAATCAGGTTCTCATCTGAGGCTTAAAACACAGACGCTCTCAGTTCATCTACGCTGAAGACAGAAGTCTGACATGCTAAGGGACACAAGAGTGTTGGTCACGTAAGGGGTGTAAGCAGGAAATACAGTTGTGACTCAGCATTAAAGGCTGATCTTATGGTGACATTGTTTTTTTGCTATAACTATTTTTCAGCAAAATACTATTTGTTAAAGTGCCTCTGCTTTTGTGCTTAGCACTATGACTTCCAGAGCTACCACAAGGGTACCAAAGATTCCACCCCCAGGTGCTGGGAACTCCAGTCATGCCTCCATACTGTCATACTCTCTGGAGATACCTGACATGGCAAGCCAGGGTGAGTCATTGGAAGCAATTGGTGGTGTTACTGCTTCTCACACTTCAGCCCCTGTATACGTGACTGAAGATGCATTTTCCTCTGCCCTGCAGGGCCTAGAAGGAAGATTAGTGGCTTTAATCGCATCATCTATCCAATTGGATAGGAAGCGTGCTAGATACCCCTCCCCCACTTCTGATCCTTTACCAAGAGAAAAATGGGGACAGGATGAGGTATTACCCTCAGGTGATCAAGAGGAGAAACAAGCCAATTATTCCTCTGTGGAGGAAACAACAGTTGATGATTCAGCTTCACAAATTCTTACGGAGATGGTTCGCTCCGCTTTCATGCTACCCCTAACAGAGTTAGCTGAAAGTCCGGTTTCTTCCTTGGGTTCTTTAAAACCTTTACAGCCTTTGCAAGTGTTACCTATCCATGCATTACTGGAAAAGCTTTTCTATGCTGAATGGGATCATCCGGATAAGCATTTTCTCCCTTCAAAGAGATTCTCAATTCTCTATTCCATGGAGGAAAAATTCACTAAAAAATGGAAGGTTCCAGCAGTTGACTATGCGATTTCCAGTGTGAATAAAAGTTTAACTTGTCCAGTAGACAATGCACAAATGCTTAAAGATCCAACAGATAAAAAGTTGGAATTCCTGTTAAAGTCCTCCTTTGCCTTGGCAGGGACCGTTTCTCAGTCTGCAGTCGCTGCAATAGGCATCTGTCAGTCCCTAAAGGACCAGTTCAAAGAGGCCCTTAGGGAGGTCCCTGCACAACAGGCCCGTGAGTTAGCCGAACTACCAAAGGCGCTATGTTTTGCCATAGACGCCATAAAAGACTCTATCCACCCAGTGTCCCGCCTTGCGCTTGTGCTAAAACACATGCGTAGGACCCTGTGAGTAAAAAGTTGGTCAGCCGAAGCATCTTGCAAAAAAGCTTCCGATTAGTTTCCCTTTTCATGGGGAGTGACTATTTGGGGAGGATTTTGTCAAATACATCCAAATAATTTCTAGCAGGAAAGGTACTCTTTTGCCCAAAAGAAGGTATAAACGTCATTTTATTTAAACTGACTCGTCAGACTCTAGAGGAGAAAACATTCAGCCCCTGTATACATGATTGAAAGTGCTTATTTCCTCTGCCCTGCAGGGCCTAGAAGGAAAATTAGCGACTTTAACCACATCCGCTATCCAAGGGGATAGGAAGCGTGTTAGATACCCCTCCCCCACCTTAGACCCCTTATCAAGGGAACAGTGGGTAGAGGATGAGGGGTTACCCTCAGGTGATCAGGAAGAAAGGTAAACGGATTACTTTTCTGCGGAGGAGACAACTGGAGTTGAACCTTTTTTCAGCTTTGCAATCTGAGAGATTGCTGGTACAAATCTTTTACAGAGATGGTTTATGCCTCGTTCAAGCTACCTTTAGTCAGCTGATAGTTCTGTTTCTTTTTAGGTTCCTTAAAACCTTCACTGCCTTTTTTCATGTGTTTCCTGTACATGTACAGATCCACGCAGAAATTCAACAGATCCATTCTAGATCTAAAAGAATCTAAATCAGTTCCTGAATATCTGCTCCTTTCTATGGAGTCTATCAGGTCAGTAGTTTCTATCCTACAAGGAGGAAAACTTCTGGCATCTATCGGCATTAGGGATGCATATCTGCATGTCCATATATTTACAGCTCACCAAAGGTTTCTGCGGTTCGAAGTAGAACAGCATTACAGTTTGTAGCCTTGTCCTTCAGGCCAGCTACATCACCCCGAGTGTTCACAAAAGTGCTAGCCCCACCTCTAGCCAGGTTAAGGACACAGGGCATAAACAGTCTTGGCATACCTAGACGATCTATTGCTAATGGACCAATCGGTGTTCGGAGTAAGGTGTACGCATTACAACCAGTTACCTGGAAAAATCTGGGTTGCATTCTGGGTTGCATTCTCAACCTAGAGAAGTCTCCCTTAAAACCGCTAAAAAAGCTGGAGTATTTGGGTCTGATCATAGATACAGCCCAGAAAAAGGTGTTCTTGCAAAGGCAAAAGACTACGCCATAAGAGAATTGGTGCGGATGGTCAGGTCAAAAGGAGATCCCTCCATTCGCCTTTGCATGAGGTTGTTAGGAAAGATGGTGGCTTCATTTGAAGCAGTTCCATATGCCCAGTTCCATTCGTGACTGTTGCAAAACAGTATTCTATTTGCTTGGAACAAAATGATCCAAGCTTTGGACTTGCCAATGCGGCTGTCCCCAAGGGTGTCCCAAAGCTTCAATTGGTGGTTACTAAAGAATCTGCTAAAAGGTAAATCCTTCAGACCAGTTATCTGGAAAGTGGTAATGACAGAGAAGACAACTGTCCAAGGACAGTGTTCAAGAACCGAAAGAGCCTTGCCCATCAACATCCTAGAGATTTGGGCAGTGTGTCTGGCTCTGAAAGCCTGGACTTCCAGGTTAAGGGATTGTCCTGTCAGGATCCAATCCATCAATGCCACAGCTGTGGCCTATATCAATCACCAAAGGGGGCACCAAGAGTCTCTCAGCGCAGAGAGAGGTGAACCATATTCTAACTTGGGCAGAAAGAAATATTCCGCGCCTATCGGCAGTCTTCATTCCGGGAATAGAGAATTGGCAGGCGGACTACTTAAGTCACCAGCTCGTTATTCCCAGGGGAATGGTTTCTTCACCTCGACATATTTTCGGGCTGTTTGTCAAAGATCGTGGACTCCGGACGTAGATCTTCTAGCATCCAGTTCAACTTTGTGTCCAGAACAAAGGATCCATTTGCATGCAGAACAGATGTGTTGGTGATACCGTGGGATCAGTTCTGACTGATCTATGCATTTCCCCCTATTCAATTTCTGCCTTGACTTCTTTGCAGGATCAAGCTGGAAAGAAAATCGGCAATTCTGCACCAGCATGGCCCAGAAGGTCATGGTATGCAGAAATCGTAAAGATGGCAGTGGAGGATCCATGGTCCCTTCCACTAGGGCCAGACCTGTTCTCACAGGGGCCGATATTTCATCCTACTTTACGAACGCTAAATTTAATGGTCTGGCTATTGAAACCCACATTCTGAAGAAACGTGGGCTTTCCGGGTCAGTTATCTCTACTTTGATTAATGCCAGGAAACAAGCTTCCAGAACTATACATTATAGAGTCTGGAAGGCTTATGTTTCCCGGGGTGAATCCAAGGGTTGGCACCCTTGGAGATATATCTACAATTAGGTGTAGAGATGAGTATCATTAAGGGCCAAGTCTCACCCTCTCGATTTAATTTCAAAGAACGCGTGCTACGCATTCTTAGTTCGGGGTTTTATGCAAGGGGTGATGCGGATTAATCCGCCAGTTAAATCACCTTTAAGCCCTTGGGACTTGAACTTAGTTTTGTCAGTGTTACAAAAACAGTCATTTGAACCGATACAGCATATTCTCTTAGTCCTTCTGAGAAGGAAGCTGGTATTTGGTTGCTATATCCTCAGCAAGGAGGGTTTCGGAATTGGCTGCTCTTTCTTGTAAAGAGCCATATTTGATTATTCATGAGGACAGAGTGGTGTTACGCCCTCGTCCAGGCTTTTTGCCAAAAGTGGTTTCAGGTTTTCACCTGAACCAAGATATTGTCCTGCCATCGTTTTTTCCAAAACCATGTTCCAGGGAAGAAGAGTCACTACATTGACTTGTTGTGGTGAGAGCAGTGAGAATCTATTGAAAGACAACTGCTTAGATTCGTAAGACTGATGTCTTATTTACTCTGCCAGAGGGTCCTATGAAAGGACAGGCAGCACTGTCGCTAAGTGCATTCGGCAAGTTATAATTCAAACTTATAATTTAAGGGGCAAGATTCCCCCTTTTCAAGTTAAGGCGCACTCTACCAGTGCGGTTAGTGCTTCTTGGGCAGTGCGTCACCAGGCCTCCATGGCTCAGATCTGCAAGGCCGCAACTTGGTCTTCAGTGCATAAATTCACAAAATTTTATCAGGTGGATGTAAGGAGGTATGAGGATATCGCCTTTGGGCACAGTGTGCTGCAGGCAGCAGTATAGGTCCTCAAGTCTCGGGGTACCCTGCGGGTTGTCTCTCCCTCCCCTCAAGTAGCATTGCTATGGGACGTCCCATTAAGTGATTACTTAAAGTGGAAGTAAACCCTCCTATCGTTTTCAGCCAAGGAAGCCGCCATATTGGCCTGTGTTTAATCTACAACTGCCATGATGCTGCACATGTGATCAGTTCTGACACTGGCCATTGGATGGTTTGACAGTTTGGATGAGAGCACAACCAATGGGAGTGTTACATTTTCGGCACGTGCCGGAAAGGTAACTGTTTTATGGATGGGTTTACTTCCGCTTTAAGGCTCTGTGTCCCATTATGTACGATAAAGAAAATAGGATTTTTATAACTGCTTACCTGTAAAATTCTTTTCTTGGAGTACATCATGGGACGCAGAGGTCCCTTCCCTCTTTTGGGATTTAAGTATATTGCTTTGCTAAAAAAACTGATGTGCTTCTGGAAGGAGGCGGGGTTATATAGGGAGTGAACTTCCTTGATTGGGTATACCAGTGTCAAAACCTGAAGGTGGCCTATAACCCATTAAGTAATTGTTTAAGGCTCTGTGTCCCATGATGTTCTCCAAGAAAAGCATTTTACAGGTAAGCTTTTATAAAAATCCTATTTTTTTTCACTACCTCCAGCTACGGCATGCTTATCAATCACAATTTTGTGCCTTGTCGGTAGAGACTTAGCCTTTGGTCTTGGAAAGCTTGTTGCGTGATAACTCACTGTCTAAAACTCTGTTGATAACTTATATGGAACTGTTCAGAACCTCACCTTCTAGGGTTCGTAGATGTAGAGAGATGGCAAATAGAGGTTCCCAATTCGGATGGGAAGGATTGGCATGACATGTGGGAGCACTCATTTAAATACCTGGTCTCCGCCAGAGATGATACATTTAAGTTTTTCTACAGAATTTATTACACCCCAGCTCGATTGGCAGGGATTCACTCCTCGTGCTCAGCTGAATGCTGGAGATGTGCTTCATCCCCTGCCAATTTTGACCATATTTTCTGGGCATGTCAGTCAATCCAGGATTTCTGGTCAGTGGTTACAGACTGAATAGCAGAAATCCTTAACATACCTATTCCTGTATCTATCCCATTGCTTTTGTGGAGGTTGTAGTCCTATCCAATGCTCATAGAACCAAACTTAATGTTTTACTGTTTTATGCACGTAAGGCCATTCTTCAGTGGAAGAAAGCTTCGGCCCCCACTGTGCCCTTTTGGAATCCATGATCCCATTCTATAAGGCCACATATATATATCCTGGGGAAATGAAAAGAAATTTACTAAGGTTTGGCAGGCTTGGTTAGATTCCTCTTCCACTGTGGGGTGATGCTTTACAGTATAGTATTGATATATTGGGGATTGTACGTTACAGATAGTAGTCAAGATATGTATTAACCTAGATTAGCCAGTTGGACCTCTAGCATCTTTGATATCTTTTACCTCTCATCAGCGTGAGATGCTGACTGTTGTAAAATCCTTCTGACATGGTACTTATAGTTTTGGAGGGCTCTTATGATACTGGAAAATGTATACCCCTATGTCTCTTCACAAATCCAACCCCCCGGGGCTACAATGTGGATGGGGACATGAGGATGGGGGTGTATGGGATGGGATGGGATACTTTTATATATTTTGTAGATAGTAGGTCTCTGTTTTCCAGAACACCTAACTTTGGGTGTGGTCTTGCTATGCGGACCTGCATGGCCTAAGTTATGGCGACCTTGACTGTATTGTCGCCACCCTGTTATTCTTTTGTCTACTGAATAACCTCAATAAAAATATTTTTTTTTTTTTAAAAATAGGGAATAGGGTTTTAGATCAGCAATTAAAACTTTACCTCCTACAGTCTCCACTTAAGTCCAGATACAGCCAAGAAGAAAATAAACCCGCATGGTTTAAAATCCTCAATTTATTAAAAATTATATTCTAAAACCATAAAAAAAGCTTACTCACACTCATTGATGCACAGCCTTGCACCAGAATAACAGTGCTTAATCACACATACGGTGCAGGCAAAGCTACACTATTTCATTGTGAAATGCGTTGACATCATCAGCATCACTTCACACCACCTGTAACACAGCCAAGATAGGTTGGAGTGAGGATTGGAAAAGATGAGCGGAGCTGGAAGCAGAGGAGTAACCCATACTTCCCAGCACCTGAGCATGCTGTCAGAGTAGTGAGTGTCAGCTCAGCTTAGCAGCCACACGATGGCCGGCGATGTCCCGAGGAATATGCCAGCAGTGAGTTTCAGTCCAGCATACCAGCCATTCAGCGGACGGCAATGTCCCAAGGCATATGCAAGCACGGGTAACGTATGTAACTATTGATGGAGGGAATGGACTCTGCATGCTACCTTTATGTACAAACAGTGATCGGGAAAGAAACAACATATATAGGATTGGCACATCATAGAAAATATAGTAATAGTATATAGTAATACATCTATACTGTTGTTGGGTAAGATATAGCTGCTTTGTTTTGTTCATTATTTTTAAAATTATTTCAGTGGTAAATGAGGACTTGTGTTTCACCACGTGCATTTCTTCACACTGTAAATTTTCAAACACACACACTTGTCTACTCTAATTGTAAGACAAAAAACAAAATAACAATTTACTGTTGCTGGGCAGAAAACACCAGCATATGTTTTATGTTAGAATAAATTATTTCCAAAGCTTCTTTTGACTACACAGTAGAAAAAAACACAGTCTCTAAACAGAAATATATTTTGTGAAGGAACTATTTTTTTTTTTTTTAGATTGTCTAACTTGAGATATGGTGAAAGTGGTATTGAGAGAGAAAATCCCACTGCAACATCATTCCACAATAAAAGGGTAATTGTGCTAACCCAAATAGTACCAGCAGCAACACCAAGAAGACAGTTACCAAGACTGTCACAACTAACTATCTGCAGGCTCCCAGTGGACTTTAAATACCTGAATCAGGGAAATGTCTCTAGGTCCCTGGCTTCCAACCTGCGGACAGGAGGGCGCATGTGCTCCCTGAGCACTTTTTGTACGGCCCTTGGTACCCCTGCAGACACTAATCTGTGTTTCCCCGTTGCCCAAATATAGCAATGATTACTAGCAGTCTCCAACAACTCCTATAGAAGGTTCACAGTCTCTTAAAGTCTCCTGCAGCATGTGTTTGGCCATCTCTTAGATCATGTGTGCTGTCTCCGACCATCTCCTGTACCATGTCCTTATTCTTTGACCATCTCTTGTATGATGTCCACAGTTTCTGATCTCCTATATCATGTTTGCAGTTTCTGACTATCTCCTGTACTATGCCCACGTCTCCAACCATCTCCTGTAGTATGCCTGCAGTCTCTGACTATCTCCTGTACTATTTCCACAGTCTCCAATCATCTTTTTTATAATTATGTCTCATACAAAGTCCCATTTCCTTTCTCCTTCTTGTATCTTTTTTATAATGTCCACAGTCTCTGACCATCTCCTGTATTATGTTCCCAGTCTCTAAAAATCTCTTTTATCATGCTCATAGTCTTTGACTATATTTTGGTGTGTTTTTGCTGTCTATAAGAAATAATATTCATTTAATTTTATGTGTGGCCCTTTGGCAAAGTGAGGATTGCACTTGAGCCCCCATATCAGGAAAGATGACCACCACTGCTCTAGGCACCAATGAATTCCATGTGTTAAGTGATTTGATGTAAGACTTAGAAGTGAGGAACAGCAAAAATATGAAATCCAAACATTAGCAGCAATGGAAGTGGTGGCAATGTTTTTGAAGCTTGCAGCAAATCTAAGGATGCGAAATGTTAGGATGGATAGTCTCCCACAATACTGTAAATATTTGTTAAGATATGTTTGAATTAGACAATGATAGTAATGTTGCAATGATGTGTCAAGGCAGGGATGGTATGGCCTTTTTTTCTATACATTTCCAATATGACATATACATTGTATATGATATCCTATATATGGGTAAAATGGCTTTAACATATAGAATGGAATTTTTCTAATTTTTCCCTTTCTTCACAATCATTTTTTTTGTGTCTTTCTATGGATAAGTGGATAGTCAAGTTGCTTGTGATGAACTCACTACTATACATCTACTAGAAAATGTATGAAGTGTGCTCATCCTTACTGTAAGATTCTAGCCTTTTTAACCTGCAGTGACGCACCATAGCACTAGGGACAGAAAGTGGAACTGATAAGATAAAACCAACAAGGGGGAGGAGAGGGAAAAATGGGGGAATTACAGATACCCCCAAGATAGAAGACATGTACAGTACAGCGGGGGCGGAAAGTATTCAGACCCCCTTAAAATTTTCACTTTGTTATATTGCAGCCATTTGATAAAATCATTTAAGTTCATTTTTTTCCTCATTAATGTACACAAAGCACCCCATATTGACAGAAAAACACAGAATTGTTGAAATTTTTGCTGATTTGTTAAAAAAGAAAAACTGAAATATCACATGGTCCTAAGTATTCAGATCCTTTGCTGTGACACTCATATATTTAACTGTCCATTTCTTCTGATCATCCTTGAGATGGTTCTACACTTTCATTTAAGTCCAGCTGTGTTTGATTATATTGATTGGACTTGATTAGGAAAGCCACACACCTGTCTATATAAGACCTTACAGCTCACAGTGCATGTCAGAGCAAATGAGAATCATGAGGTCAAAGGAACCGCCTGAAGAGCTCAGATACAGAATTGTGGCAAGGCACAGATCTGGCCAAGGTTACAAACAAATTTCTGCTGCACTTAAGGTTCCTAAGAGCACAGTGGCCTCCATAATCCTTAAATGGAAGACGTTTGGTACGACCAGAACCCTTCCTAGAGCTGGCTGTCTGGCCAAACTGAGCTATCGGGGGAGAAGAGCCTTGGTGAGAGAGGTAAAGAAGAGCCCAAAGATCACTGTGGCTGAGCCCAAGAGATGCAGTCGGGAGATGGGAGAAAGTTGTAGAAAGTCAACCATCACTGCAGCCCTCCACCAGTCGGGGCTTTATGGCAGAGTGGCCCGACAGAAGCCTCTCCTTAGTGCAAAACACATGTTAAGGGCATGTGGCCTGGTACGGTTCAGGAGGGGGGGTTACTCTCACACCCTCCTGCCCTTTTTCTACAGCCTTCTAGGTTGCATAAGGGGCTGGTATGGATTTTAAAGGGAGACCCCTACGCCATTTTTTATTTAAAATTTTGCCATGAAGTTCCCCTTAATATCCATATCAGACCTGAAGGGCCTGGTATGGATGTTGGGGGGGACCCCTACACCATTTAAAAAATTTTTTTGGCATGGAGTTCCCCTTAATAACCATATCAGACTCGAAGGGCCTGGTAATGAACCGGGGGGGGAACCCACGCCATTTTTCTTAATGATTTTTTACGTATATTGCCAGGATCCGACAATACATCCGCGAGCAGTTTTAAATTACATTTTTCATTTAGAAATGTTATTTTGCTGCGGTACTGTTATAAACATCGGAACAAGGCGCTAATTTACAGGCAGACTAAGGGGACCCCCAGGCACGATATTTAAAGGAATATTTCATTTTTATTGTTTCCCTTTAAACATTCTTAAAATCACTGCTCCTGAAAATAACGACCGTTTTAAAAACTTTTTTTGCATTGATACATGTCCCCTGGGGCAGGACCCAGGTCCCCAAACACTTTTTATGGCAATAACTTGCATATGAGCCATTAAAACTATCACTTTTGATTCTTCACAATTTTTCATGTTCCATAGACTCTAATGCCCCGTACACACGGTCGG
Organism: Lithobates clamitans; assembly: GCA_037952925.1. Taxonomy (NCBI): domain Eukaryota; kingdom Metazoa; phylum Chordata; class Amphibia; order Anura; family Ranidae; genus Lithobates; species Lithobates clamitans. Next base: position 457,487 of record JBBGZY010000187.1, on the reverse strand, counting down.
ACTTTGTTCGGACATTCCGACAACAAAATCCTAGGATTTTTTCCGTCGGATGTTGGCTCAAACTTGTCTTGCATACACACGGTCACACAAAGTTGTCGGAAAATCTGATCGTTCTAAACGATCGTACGACTAAAACACGTACGTCGGGACTATAAACGGGGCAGTGGCCAATAGCTTTCATCTCTTTATTTATTCTGAGCATGCGTGGCACTTTGTCCGTCGGATTTGTGTACACACGATCAGAATTTCCGACAACGGATTTTGTTGTCGGAAAATTTTATCTCCTGCTGTCCAACTTTGTGTGTCGGAAAATCCGATGGAAAATGTCCAATGGAGCCCACACACGGTCGGAATTTCCGACAACACGCTCCGATCGGACATTTTCCATTGGAAAATCCGACCGTGTGTACGGGGCATTACGATGTTTGCACAAATATTTTGTCTGTTCGCATGTTCTGGTGCAAACCGAACCGGAGGGTGTTCTGCTCATCCCTATTCATCATCACCCTTTGGACGCGCCTCTGAAGCCAGGTTTTTATCCAACAACAAACCCTATGGTCTATGCCTACAGACCTCATTTTGTAGATTTAGCAAATGTGGGGAACTATATAAATTGCTTTTGCAAAATCCAGATATACCACATCCACAGGCCAACCTTTATCTACCTTTATCTAGATGGCAGCTCACTTCCTCGTAAAATGTTAATAGATTGGTTTGGCAAGAACGAACATTACTAAACCTATGCTGATTACTACTAATGACACTGCGTTCATCAGCAAATTCTTGGATATGGTCCCTAATCATCCCCTCAAATAGGTTACATACTATCCTTGTTAGACTGAATGGTTTGTAGCTTCCAGGAATATATCTCTGCCCTTTTTTGAATATTGGTACCACATTAGCTTTTCATGAGTCAGCTGGTACCATTCCTGTCAGTATTCTGTCCATAAAAATAAGGAATAGTGGTCTGGCTACAATCTGACTGTTCTTTAAGGACTCTTGGGTGTAAGCAGTCCTGGTGATTTATTTGTGTTAAACTTTTCTAGACTTTTCTGGACTCCGGCTTCTGTTAGCCACAAGGGTACATCCTGTGATGTGTTACTAACAATACAGTCATGGTTGTTATACCCCTCCTTTTTCTTTGTAAAAACTGAGGAGATGAAAGCATTAGTACAATTACCTTTTCCTTGTCATCTGTGACCAACTTCCCTTCATCAACCTTTATTTGGCAAATGTGCTCTGACCTCGCCTTTTTACTGTTAATATATTTAAAAAATGTATTGGAATTTTTTTTACTCTCTTCCGCTATGTTTCTCTCATAGGCTTTTTTAGCTGCCCTGATTGCATTTCTTATTGCATTCCTTGTAGTATTGAAATTCTTAAAGCACTCCCATTTTTCCTCCATGTTCAATGTTTCTAGGATTTGGTCCCATTTAATAACTTGTAGCATTGAGCGCAGTTTAGAAAAGTTAGCTCTTTTGAAATTTAGTGTCCTGGTACAACCCTCATGTCTCCTTTTCCTATGATTTATGCTGTATGTGATTATCCTGTGATTGCTAATTCCCAAGTTGTCCTGTATTTCCACATCTGTGACCAGATCTGAGTCATTTGTTATAAATAGGTCTAGCAATGCATTCTTTCTAGTCGGGGAATCCACAAATTGGGACATGACGTTGTCCTGTAAGACATTTAAGAAATGACAGGCCTTTAATGAGTGAGTTTCCCTTCTGCCCAGTAAATATCTGGGTAGTTGAAGCCCCCCATTATGATTACATTTCCCCGCCTCACCACGATTTCTAACTGTCATAGGAAATTCAACTCATCCTCTTCCTTCAGGTTAGGGGGCCTGTAACATACCCCTACTATTAATTTCCCACTTACTTCTTCCCTTTAGAGTTTCACCCACACGGATTCCACCTCCCCGTTGTCCCATTTGTGATGTCATTCCTCTCTTCCACCCCCAAGTCATTATATAATATATAGACAAACCCCTCCCCCTCTTCTACCCTCCCTGTCCCTCCAATACAAGGAATGCCCCTGGATATTTATAGGTAGTGTATAACACCGTAAATGCGCTAAACAAGTGATCATAAAGAAATAATTGATGATCAAAAATACGTGATTACTAACATTCAGGGTTGCTACTCTCAAAAGTGCATGTGCCTTTAAAAATGTGAACAAGATAAGAGCGCTACCATATACTAATACATCACCAAATAAATCATAAAAACTCATATCAAATATAAATGACAATATAAGTGCATAAATTCCAGTGAACAAATAAATTACTATAAAAAGTTCATGTGAATCCAAGGAAGTTTTTCTAGTGCAACTTCAACTTAATCACATGTGCAGTATAAAGTACCAAGTGCCAAAACAAACATCAGTGCAAAATTCTCCCTCTCTCTGCCTTCTCAGTCACCACAGATCCAGGACTCCCATAACAGAAGTCAGATGCGCTTTGAGAGGGTGGCTGGGCTTAGTCCCACAGGCTGTGTCACTGTGGCTTGCGTTGTCCTCACTGAGCCATCATAAATGCTAGAATCCCGCTGGGAAGTGTGCAAATGTTATGAGGACTGCTGGGCTCTGTGGTTCCACAGGTTGTATCTCCAGCTACAAAAGGTGTTGTCCTCAACGAACCTCCAGGGATGGGTACAAATGGAGAAAGAAGCTATATAGCGTAATTCTGTGCGTTTATTGTATAAAATCAAAAATTACAGGTATTCCACTCACATTAAACATTAAAACAATTGGGAACATAAAACCGGAACTGGAAGTGGCTGAATGGCCTGCATCTCACCGGCCGGAAATGGCATCACCACCTGTAGTTACCTGACTGGTTTCGTCCCGCCCACAGGCCCTTTTTAAAGGATCCCAGTGGGATTTCTGATGACTCAGCGAGGACACTGCAAGCTGCAGTGACACAGCCTGTGGGACTACTAAGCCCAGCCACCAGCTCAAAGCGCATCTGACTTCTGTTATGGGAGTCCTGGATCTCTGGTGAGTGAGAGGGCACACAGAAGGGAGCACAACTTTTGTACTGATGTTTGTTTTGGCACTTTATACTGCACATCCGATTAAGTTGAAGTTGCACTGGAAAAACTTCCTTGGATTCACATGAACTTTATATATTTATTTATTTGTTCAATGGCATATATGGACTTTATATATTGTCATTTCTATTTGATATGAGTTTTTGTGATTTATTTGGTGATGTATTAGTATAGTATGTGGTAGCGCTCTTATCTTGTTCACACCCCTGGATATTTGCCAGCCAGTTGGCTGTCAAACCAAGTTTCTGTTATTCCCACAAAGTCTAAATCCTCCTCATGTAACAGCTGCTCCAGTTCCTCCATTTTGTCAGCTAGGCTCCTGGCATTTGTGTACATGCCCCTCGATTTTGTACGAGTGCATATTATTTTCTCCTTATGCCGCGTACACACGGTCGGACTTTTCACCTGCAAAAGTCCGACGGACGCCGCCGGACAAAGTCCCGCGGAAAGTCCGACCGTGTGTGGTCTCCATCGGACTTCCGACGGACCGTTTCGGTCGGATTTTTGCGGAAATCCGACGTACTTTAGATTTGAAGCCTGCTTCAAATCTTTACGTCGTACCTCCGCCGGACTCAGTTCCTGACGGAAAGCCCGTTCGTCTGTATGCTAGTCCGAAGGACCAGATACGACGGAGGGGCAGGTTACTGCATCTCGCACTCGCTGCAATAGGAAAAACAAATCTTCCTATTGCGGCGAGCGCGGGGCATACCAGGCCCTTAGGTCTGGTATGGATTATAAAGGGGAACCCCTACGCCGAAAAAACGGCGTGGGGTCCCCCTAAAATCCATACCAGACCCCGATCCGAGCACGCAGCCTGGCCGGTCAGGAAAGGGGGTGGGGACGAGCGAGCGCCCCCCCCCTCCTGAACCGTACCAGGCCGCATGCCCTCAACATGGGGGGGTGCTTTGGGGGAGGGGGGCGCCCTGCGCCCCCCCCCCCCAAAGCACCTTGTCCCCATGTTGATGAGGACAAGGGCCTCTTCCCGACAACCCTGGCCGTTGGTTGTCGGGGTCTGCGGGCGGGGGCTTATCGGAATCTGGGAGCCCCCTTTAATAAGGGGGCCCCCAGATCCCGGCCCCCCACCCTATGTAAATGAGTATGGGGTACATGGTACCCCTACCCATTTACCTAGGTAAAAAGTGTCAGTAATAAAACACAACACAGGTTTTTAAAATAATTTATTAAACAGCTCCGGGGGGGGGGTCTTCTTCCGTCTTCGGGGGTCCCTCCGGTTCATCTTCTCCCGGCGTCCGGTTGGTTCTTCTCCGCTCTCCGGCCTCTTCTCCCGGTGTCGCAGGTCTTCGGCCGGCCCCTCCGCTGTCTTCATGTAGCTCTATTGCGAGCGGAGGTCCGGACTTCTTGGCTTCTTGGCTTCTTGGCTTCTCTTCTCTTCTCTTCCCCCAGATGTTGACACGACGCTCTCTCCGGCTGGACTGGTCTCTGAGGGCTGCGTTGTGACTTATATAGGCGGAGACCCCGCCCCCATATGATGTCACAGTCCCTGGGCATGCTGGGACTGTGACGTTTTAGGGGGCGTGGTCGCCCCCCTCCCCCAAAGCACCCCCCCATGTTGAGGGCATGCGGCCTGGTACGGTTCAGGAGGGGGGGGGCGCTCGCTCGTCCCCACCCCCTTTCCTGACCGGCCAGGCTGCGTGCTCGGATCGGGGTCTGGTATGGATTTTAGGGGGACCCCACGCCGTTTTTTCGGCGTAGGGGTTCCCCTTTATAATCCATACCAGACCTAAGGGCCTGCGACGGGGCTCGCAAGGTTTCAATCTCGCCAAAAAAAGCGGCGAGATTGAATTCCTTTTCTAGTCCCGTCGTACCAAAGTCACGTTCAAAATGAACGGACTTGTCCGTGTGTGGGAAAGTCCGTTCATTCTGAAAGTCCGGCGGAAGTCCGTCGGGAAGACCGGATTCCGGAAAGTCCGGCCGTGTGTAGGCAAGTCCGGCCGTTCAGAAAGTCCGGCGGTAGTCCGCCGGAAGTCTGGCGGCAAGTACGTCGGACCTAGCTTTCTAGAAAGTCCGACCGTGTGTACGCGGCATTAGGCTTTCTGAGGCTACGATTATGATTTGCCAACTCATTCACCCACCCACTCTCACCCTGGGTGATAAAATCCACACGGAAGGTGATTTGCTGAAACTTACACTACAATAAATCACCCATTTGCTTTAACACTATCTTCTCAAACTGGCAAATTGTTGAAAATGGAAAATACAGTCATTGAACTGCATTTGGAGAAACTCACACACTCCCTGCCTTTACAAAGATAGAGCACCCTTCTTTCTGCAGGTTGATCTGCAATATTCTGACTTGGCAGAACTGCACCTTCAAAATACTCACCCACATATATTTAAAGTCATTTTTAATGGACTATTATGCATACTTACTACTAGGGATGAGCCCGATGTTTGAGTCGAATGTAAGTTCGACTCGAACATCAGGTGTTCGCTGAATAGTGAACAATTTGTGGTGTTCGCGGCAAATTCGAAAGCCGCAGAACACACTTTAAACGTCTATGGGAGAAATCAAAAGTGCTAATTTTAAAGGCTTATATACTTGGTATTGTATTCAAAAAGTGTTTGACGACCTGGTTCCTGCCCCAGGGGACATGTATCAATGCAAAAAATGTTTTAAAAATGGCCATTTTTTTCGGGAGCAGTGATTTTAATAATGCTTAAAGTGAAACAATAAAAGTGAAATATTCCTTTGAATTTCGTACCTAGGGGGGTGTCTATAGTATGCCTGTAAAGTGGCGCATGTTTCCCGTGTTTACAACAGTCCCTACACAAAATTACATTTCTAAAGGAAAAAAAGTCATTTAAAAGTACTCGTGGCTATAATGAATTGTCGGCCTCAGAAATACACATAAAAGTCATCGAAAAATTGCATGGCGGTCCCCCCAAATTCCATACCAGGCCCTTCAGGTCTGGTATGGATTTTTAAGGGAACCCCGCTCCAAAATTTTAAAAAATGGCGTGGGGGTCCCCCAAAAATCCATACCAGACCCTTATCTGAGCACGCAACCTGGCAAGCCGCAGGTAAAGAGGGGGGGACGAGAGAGTGCACCCCCTCCTGAACCGTACCAAGCCACATACCCTCAACATGGGGAGGGTACTTTGGATAGTAGCCCCCTAAAGCACCTTGTCCCCATGTTGATGGGGACAAGGGCTTCATCCCCACAACCCTTGCCCGGTGGTTGTGGGGGTCTGTGGGCGGGGGGCTTATCGGAATCTGGAAGCCCCCTTTAACAAGGAGATCCCCAGATCCCGGCCTCCCCCGTGTGAAATGGTAACAGGGTACAAATCTACCATTTCACAAAAAAGTGTGAAAATGGTAAAAATGACATGACACGGCTTGGGACAAGTCCTTTATTAAAAAACAAAAAATAAAAATGTCCTTCTTCTCTTGCTCCGCCGATGGACCAAAACAAAACAAGACTGGCAAGCCACCACCGATCCGCCTCCATCCTCTCAGGTGACAGTTATTTTATAACTGAGGGCGGGGCCACACCGTGACCCCGCCCCTATGATGCACAGGGACATCCCTATGGCTTCCCCGTAGCATCAGGGGGGGTCACCCTGTTACATCACCAGGTGGCCCCGCCCCCTCTGACGCTACGGGGAAGCCATAGGGACATGGGGGTAGGGTCCCCTGGTGATGTCACCGTGTGACTCCGTCCTCAGTTATAAAAGAACTGTCACCTGAGAGGACGGTCATTACGGCGGTTGCCTCCCATGGAGGTGGATCGGTGGCGGCGTGCAGGTTTTTTTTTTTTTCTTTTCCGGTCCGTCGGTGGAGCAAGAGAAGAAGAAGAGGACTTCGTGGGACATTTTTATTTTTTAATAAAGGACTTGTCCCAAGCCGTGTCATGTCATTTTTACCATTTTCACACTTTTTTTGTGAAATGGTAGGGGTACATTTGTACCCTATTACCATTTCACATGAGGGGGATCTGGGGGTCCCCTTGTTAAAGGTGGCTTCCAGATTCCTATAAGGCCCCTGCCCACAGACCCCCACAACCACTGGGCAAGGGTTGTGGTGATGAGGCCCTGGTCCCCATCAACATGGGGACAAGGTGCTTTGGGGGGCTACCCCAAAGCACCCTCCCCATGTTGAGGGCATGTGGCCTGGTACGGTTCAGGAGGTACGGTTCTGGTACAGTTCTCTAGTCTCCCCCTCTTTTCCTGTGGCCTGCCAGGTTGCATGCTCGGATAAGGGTCTAGTATGGATTTTTGGGGGACCCCCACGCCATTTTTAAAAAAATGTTGGTGCGGGGTTCCCCTTAATATCCATACCAGACCTAAAGGGCCTGGTATGGAATTTAGGGGGACCCCCACACAATTTTTTTTTTAATTTTGGTTCGGGGTTCCCCTTAATATTCATACCAGACCCAAAGGGCCTGGTAATGGACTGTGGGGGAATCCAATGCGTTTTTTTCAATGACTTTTATGTGTATTGCTGGGACTGACAATTCATTATAGCCGTGAGTACTTTTAAATTACTTTTTTTTCTTTAGAAATGTCATTTTGGGCAGGGACTGTTGTAAACACGGGAAACAAGCGCCACTTTACAGGCATACTATAGACACCCCCCAGGTACGAAATTTAAAGGAATATTTCACTTTTATTGTTTCACTTTAAGTATAATTAAAATCACTGCTCCCCAAAAAATGGCCATTTTGAAAACTTTTTTTTGCATTGATACATGTCCCCTGGGGCAGGACCCATGTTCCCAAACACTTTTTATGACAATAACTTGCATATAAGCCTTTAAAATTAGCACTTTTGATTATTCATGCTCGTGTCCCATAGACTTTAACGGTGTTCGCGCGTTCAAACAAATTTTTTTCCTGTTCGCATGTTCTGCTGCGAACCGAACCGGGGGGTGTTCGGCTCATCCCTACTTACTACCTATCTAATTCAGTTGTCTGTATAGGTCTTATGCCGTGTACACACGGTCGGACTTTTCATCTACAAAAGTCCGACAGCCTGTCCAACAGACTTTCGGCGGACTTGCGGCGGACTTGCGGCAGACTTTCTAACGAACAGACTTGCCTACACACGACCACACAAAAGTCCGACGGATTTGTACGTGATGACGTACACCGGACTAAAATAAGGAAGTTGATAGCCAGTAGCCAATAGCTGCCCTAGCGTGGGTTTTTGTCCGTAGGACTAGCATACAGACGAGCGGACTTCGGGGTCCGTCGTAGTTACGACGTAAAGATTTGAAGCATGTTTCAAATCTAAAGTACGTCGGATTTGAGGCTAAAAAAGTATGTTGAAAGTCCGGAGAAGCTCACACACGATCGGATTACCAACCAGCTTTAGTCCGTCAGCGTCCGTTGGACTTTTGTAGCTGAAAAGTCCGACCGTGTGTACGCGGCATTAGAATATTATGCTCAGAGAAAGTTTGTTTTTTTTGCTACAAAGAACTTTTACATCCATAGCATGTCTGGGCTATGTGAGCAATGAAATGTCATTTGTATCTAAATATGGAAGTGTGTAGAAAGACTGACTTATGACAGCAAGCAGAATCTGAACATATCCATAATTGTTAACGTTACTAAAAAATAATTTTTTCATCTTGCTGCTCAGCTAAAGAATTGTAGATGGTTTTACAGAATATTCCTTAGATGGCCTAAAATCATTATATACCAGTTATGAAATTAATACAATTTACAATATCACCTTTCCTTAAAGGTGAAGGAGATAAGAGAACCAGCAATGCAAATGTTTTGTCTTGTAGAATGTATGTATAGTCCAACTGACTCTTTCCTGGGGAACTAGCAACAATATTCCCTCAGATAGGTAAAACTCATGACCCTGTTGAAGATATCAGTGGGGTGATTTTGATTAATGAGATATCTTCAGTAAAGCTTTGAGTGGGATGGTCTTTACTATTTAAACTCCATGGTGTCTTTTGTTGACTATGGGGAGGTTGGAGAAATGATTGTCTTTGCCCATGGCCTAATCAATGCTATAGAAGAAGAGTCTATGTTCACTAAATTACATGAGAAACCTCATGAAACAATGGAAGTTGATAAGCGAGTATTGGTTCTACTAAAAGAGCATCATCCCTATCCTGGCTAAAGAGCTATACAGTACAGAGTATTAGAAATGGGGCACTCTATTCTTCGTGCACTTGCTAGTGAAGCCTGATTAGGTAGTTACTATTAAATAATTTTTGGATAGAGTTAAGAAGGATTAGAACACCTATTAGCTTTTTATTGGTTTCTGTGCCCTCTTAAAGAGATTCACCCTCTCTTTTTGTCCTGTTATCACCATGAATGAAAATGAAAGTAATTACCAAATGCTGTCACCAGAACAGGGAAATATTCCAGTTGTGAAAATATTTCTGGTAACCCTGATGACGGGAAAGACAGGAGGTGAAGGCGAATATCCCTAATGGGACACAATTGACAAAAAAAAAATAGCAGGAGTTATAACCCTCCCCTACTCTATTCAAAGTTGAGAGATGATCTGGATGACGAAGACTGGACAGATACATGGGACTCACCCTTTAAGCATCTGGTTTCCATAAGAAATAAACTCATTAAATTCAAGATTGTACACAGAGCTTACTTTACGCCCCACGGCTTGTATCAGGCACCTCCATTGTCTCCTCCCCCAGCATTTGTTTGTTGGGCATCTTTGATGACCTGATCCCTACCACGGTGGAGAGGGCTCTTCTCAGTTTATGGTTATTGTACGCCAGAATTTATTTTATGTTTGGAAACAATCCTCTCTTCCTTCAGTTCGATATTGGCAACAGTTGGTGAACACCACTTTGCCACTTTGCAAGGATAAATATGCTAACAGAGGTTGCTTGAAAAAATGCAATAAATTGTGGGCAAGCTGGTTAAATAGTGCCTATACTACCTTGATGCCTGACTCTGCATAATTGTTGTTTATTGTAATTCTTCCATCTTGTTAGTACACACAACTGGGGGACAGCCCCCAGGGCTATATTTTACCTTGGTTTGATCCTGGTTGTTCAACCCACTCCAGGGGTATAGTATGTTAACTATTATCTCTGTACAGTGTGAGCCATACACACTTGTTCTTGCTCACTTGTATTTGAGTGTGATATGGATATAGAGCTGTATGCTGGACTGAGACAAATGTCCACATACATCTCAGTCTCATGTAGTATATTCCATGTAAAATGTTGCTAGGCTGTATAAACAGGGAAAGCAAATAATCCAATAAATAAACATTAAAACCCCTTTTGTATTTTGACAAAACCACAACCAGAATCCTTGTTTGTACAAGGAGCTCAGTTTTTTGTCATCTGTAATAGTACATAAATTATGGTGATGTTCACACATATAAAGGTTACTTGAATATGGCAGTAAAATTCATATAAAGAAGCAGAAACAAAGCTGGACATAGAAGAGCATGCAATCTATTGTGGAGTCTTTGTGTTATCCTCAATTGGCAGCCTTGGCAGAGCTCAATCTGCTAAAATATTCTCAAAACCGTGGAAAAAATAGATATGTACAATACTCTGGTTTCCTCCCACACTCCAAACACATGCTGGTAGGTTAATTGGCTTCTGTCTAAAATGGCCCTAGTATAGAAATGTGAGTTTGGAACCTTAGACTGTAAGCTCCTTGAGGGTAGGGATTGATGAATGTACAATGTACAGTATCTCACAAAAGTGAGTACACCCCTCACATTTTTGTAAATATTTTATTATATCTTTTCATGTGACAACACTGAAGAAATGATACTTTGCTACAATGAAAAGTAGTGAATGTACAGCTTGTATAACAGTGTAAATTTGCTGTCCCCTCAAAATAACTCAACACACAGCCATTAATGTCTAAACCGCTGGCAACAAAAGTGAGTGCACCCCTAAGTGAAAATGTCCAAATTGGGCCCAATTAGCCATTTTTCCTCCCCGGTGTCATGTGACTCATTAGTGTTACAAGGTCTCAGGTGTGAATGGGGAGCAGGTGTGTTAAATTTGGTGTTATCGCTCTCACTCTCTCATACTGGTCACTGGAAGTTCAACATGGCACCTCATGGAAAGAACTCTCAGAGGATCTGAAAAAAATAATTTTTGCTCTACATAAAGATGGTCTAATCTATAGGAAGATTGCCAAGACCCTGAAACTGAGCTGCAGCACGGTGGCCAAGACCATACAGCGGTGTAACAGGACAGGTTCCACTCAGAACAGGCCTCGACATGGTCGACCAGTGAAGTTGAGTGCACATGCTCAGCGTCATATCCAGAAGTTGTCTTTTGGGAAATAGATGTATGATTGCCGCCAGAATTGCTGCAGAGGTTGAAGGGGTGGGGGGTAAGCCTGTCAGTGCTCAGACTATAGGCTGCACACTGCATCAAATTGGTCTGCATGGCTGTCGTCCCAAAAGGAAGCCTCTTCTAAAGATGGTGCACAAGAAAGCCCGCAAACAGTTTACAAGCAAACTAAGGACATGGATTACTGAAACCATGTCCTTTGGTCTGATGAGACCAAGATAAACTTATTTGATTCAAATGGTGTCAGGTGTGTGTGGCGGCAACCAGGTAAGGAGTACAAAGACAAGTGTGTCTTGCCTACAGTCAAGCATGGTGGTGGGAGTGTCATGGTCTGAGTGCTGCCAGTACTGGGGAGCTACAGTTCATTGAGGGAACCATGAATGCCAACACGTTCTGTGGCATACTAAAGCAGAACATGATCCCCTCCCTTCGGAGACTGGTACACAGGGCAGTATTCCAACATGTGAATGACCCCAAACACACCTCCAAGATGACCACTGCCTTGCTAAAAAAGCTGAGGGTAAAGGTGATGGACTGGCCAAGCATGTCTCCAGACCTAAACCCTATTGAGCATCTGTGGGCAGGGCGGACTGACCATTGAGCCACTCGGGCACTGCCCGAGGGCCCTTGGCCACTAGGGGGCCCCATCAGGGTTGCCAGCCTCAGTAAAACCAGGGACAGTATGTATAAATCTGTGTTTTTTTTTTACATCTGTCTGTGTATACTGTGTGTACATGTATGTGTATACTGTGTTATTGTATACTGTGTGTGTGTATACTGTGTGGCCCCATAATCTCTGATTGCCTGGGGGCCCCATAATCTCCTATTGCCCAGGGACCCCATGAGTTATCAGTCCACCCCTGTCTGTGGGGCACCCTCAAATGGAATGTGGAGGAGCACAAGGTCTCTAACATCCACCAGCTCAGTGATGTAGTCATGGAAGAGTGGACCAGGACTCCAGTGGCAACCTGTGAAGCTCTGGTGAACTCCATGCCCAAGAGGGTTAAGGCAGTGCTGGAAAATAATGGTGGCCACACAAAATATTGCCACTTTGGGCTCAGTTTGGCCATTTTCACTTAGGAGTGTGCTCACTTTTGTTGCCAGCAGTTTATACTGTTATACAAGCTGTACACTCAGTACTTTACATTGTAGCAAAGTGTCATTTCTTCAGTGTTGTCACATTGAAAGATATGATAAAATGTTTACAAAAATGTGAGGAGTGTACTCACTTTTTTGAGATATTGTATATGTAAAGCGCTGCGTAAATTGACGGCACTATATAAGCACCTTAAATAATAATAATAATATCAGACATAAATATGTACACTGATGAAATAAATTGCAATGATAGCAAGCTAGAAGTATAAGTATAATGCCGCGTACACACGGTCGGACTTTTCATCTACAAAAGTCCGGCAGCCTGTCCGACAGACTTCCTGTGGACTTTCGGCGGACTTGCGGCAGACTTTCTAATGCCGCGTACACACGGTCGGACTTTTCAGCTACAAAAGTCCGACAGCCTGTCCGACAGACTTTCGACGGACTTTTGGCGGACTTTCGACGGACTTGCGGCGGACTTTCTAACGAACAGACTTGCCTACACACGATCACACAAAAGTCCGTCGAATTCTTACGTGATGACGTACACCGGACTAAAATAAGGAAGTTCATAGCCAGTAGCCAATAGAAGATGTTGCTGGATGTGGCAGCAGAGGAGGAGGCCCCCTTGTGTTTCTTTTTCTCCGGTATACTGGAGAGTTGAAGCTGGCAAACCGTCGGAATATCCTGACCACATTAGAATACATCTATCCCCTGGAGTAGCTGTAACAACTGAAAGCTGTAGAGGAAGGGAGGCACACTTGGAGTGAATATCACCTGCCCTGGAACACCCACTCTGTTGCTCGGTACCCCTGCAGGGGTGATCATCTCTGGTGAGTGGGGTATCATTGGGGGGTGAGCACCTGAAAGTCACCGTCTTGTATGTAAGGCACGGAAGTCACTGCAGTGTGTCCCCAAGGATACAATTAACAGCATTTATATTATTGGACTTTGTCTTCTCCACCTGGTCATTTATGTATGACCCCATGAATGGATTTTATAGGAGTTAATGATTACTGCATAAGCGTTTGTCAAACTGGATTTATATCTACTGTATGCTGTTCTATATAATTGCATTTAACTTATAGGGAGTGTGCTAATATTGTGCCACAATTATAGTTTTTTATGGTTCACAAAAGTTGTTTTTTGGATCACACATGCCATGGTGTCTCAATATTTTTGGAAAGTGTAGCATTATCTTATATACACATGTTAACGACACATTGAGACCACACTAACACTACATATATATTCAATAAAAAACTTTCTTTTATCACTTATTTCACAGCACCCCTGACGCCATTTTGTCCCAAAACTTTTGAATATTGGAAAAAAATTTTCTTTATTTTTTCTTTTTTTAGTAATTCTTTTCTTTTTAGTCAAACACTGCTCACGCATACTTTATCATTCTACTTTGACATAACTTTTCAACCCACTGGGGGGATCTACTTTATTTTATTTTATTTACCTTATTTCACTTAATGTAGCAGTGTCGGATGCACTAAAGTTACGGTACTGGTTTTTTGTCTTTTTGATATTTTGGTTTTTTCGTTTTTGGTTACTTTTGCACAAATCTGGTGAGATTGCAATATGAACACCTAGTTCAGGTTTAATTACCGTATAGGTTTTAGCACCCAATTATATTGAGGGCAGCGCCGTCTTTATTCCCTTATTACTATAACATAGCCAGTAGCCAATAGCTGCCCTAGCGTGGGTTTTTGTCCGTCGGACTAGCATACAGACGAGCGGATTTTTCGACCGGACTCGAGTCCGTCGGAAAGATTTGAAGCATGTTTCAAATCTAAAGTACGTCGGATTTGAGGCTAAAAAAGTCAGTTGAAAGTCCGGAGAAGCCCACACGCGATCGGATTACCAGCCAGCTTTAGTCCCTCAGCGTCCGTTGGACTTTTGTAGACGAAAAGTCCGACCGTGTGTACGCGGCTTAACGAACGGACTTGCCTACACACGACCACACAAAAGTTTGACAGCCTAGTACGCGGTGACGTACATCAAGTCCGGCGAGACTATAAAACGGAAGTTCAATAGCCCGTACGACACCCTTTGGGCTCCTTCTGCTAATCTCGTGTTTATCTCGTGTTAGTAGAAGTTTGGTGAGAGACGATTCGCGCTTGTGAGACTCGTATTTTTCAGTTCGTTTTAACTGTTGTTCAGTCTGTGCTTGTGAGGTTTGTATCTGCTTTTCAGTGCGTTTGGTCAGTTGGCATTGAGAAATCTTTGTTTTATTGGCCGCTCGTTCCTGATTTTCAGGTCGTTCTTCACAGGCCTTGCTGTTCTTCAGTGCGTTCTGTTAAGTGCGTTTTGACCAGCCGACCGTTTTATAGCCATGTTACCTGTACGTACTCGTCGTCGAGCTCGTGCATTGTATGTGTTTGGTGCTGTAGTTTATTCTTCAGACCAAGACCAGTCCATGAACAGGGCGAGGAGGAGTTCATGGACCAAGAATTGGTTGCTCCAGTGTGACCAGTTCTGTCAAATGCCATTGCTCCGTGAGATCCGTGAGAATAATCCTGAGGATTTCAGGAACTTTCTCCGGATGACGGACCCCGTTTTTGACCATTTGGTGGCTTTGCTGACCCCCTATATCAGCAGGCAGGATACCTGCATGAGGCAAGCCATCACTCCGGAGCAGAGGCTAGTTGCCACGTTGCAGTACTTGGCGACGGGGAGAAGCCTGCAGGACCTCAAGTTCTCGACAGGCATCTCCCCCCAGGCTCTGGGGATCATTATCCCAGAGACCTGTTCTGCCATCATCCAGGTCCTGCAGAAGGACTATATTAAGGTAAGAATTGTTTCTTTTATTAGCATCACATGTTCTTTTATTTATTCTTTGATAATGTAATGTATTTCTTAGCTCAAACACTACTTACCATCATTGTAATATAGTGTGAATGTCCCCTTTTTCTTCTCACGCATGCTTGATTTGTTTCATGTTCTTTTTTGTCATGCATGTATATTTGCCTTCAATAACCTCTCCAGCATACAATGCTGGTCACATATTCACCTAGTCTACTCAGTTTGAATGTATTTAGTCAGCTGCATTGTATTTTGTTTCCCCTAAACTCTATCCAAATAGTGTGCTTATAATTAGCTTGATTTCAAACCCCCCCCCCCCTAATAATTTGCTAGAATCTTCTGTGGTGTTGATTTTTAAAAAGCAAATATATGTTGCACTTTGCAAAATGCATGTGCACTCTACAAGTGCATTTGCTCCAGTGCTTTAGTAAATGAGCAGAAGCTCTGCTGATTTCCATCATCAAATCATATACAAGCCACAAAGTGTTTTCATTAATTGCCCTTGCATGTGATTGTGTACTCCTTGCAACATGAAAGCCTTTTTACCTTACCTCGTTTACTTTAAGCTGGGGAGCAACTGCACTTGCAGAGTGGGACAACTGCAGTCTTGTAGCCTTTTTAGTCCATAAATCCCTGTGTGTCCTAAAATTAATATTTTTTGGTAATTTCACCACCCCCTAAAATGTAATCAATGTTCCATCAGAGGGGGTGAGCAATCTGATAAGTGTGCCTTTCAATATTATTTCTTCCAGAAGATATACATTATTTAATGTTATACTGATGCTGTGGAATAATGTTTTTAATTGTATAATTTTCTTGCCATGTTCGATTCAAAATTACTGATTTTTGTTTTCTTGTTTGATTCCCCAGTTTCCTTCAACGCCACAGGAATGGCAGACTGTGGCATCCCATTTTGCCACCCGTTGGGACTTTCCCAATTGTGGAGGGGATATAGATGGGAAACATGTCCACATTGTGCCACCAACCCATTCGGGGTCATACTATTTTAATTATAAGGGGTTCCACAGTATAGTTTTAATGGCGGTGGTGTCGGCACACTATGAATTTCTATATGTGGACGTGGGGAAGAATGGCCGGATGTTGGATGGAGGAGTATTTGCCCAGACGGAGTTCTGCCAGCGTCTCCAGAGTGGTGGCCTGGGATTGCCACCTGATGCGGGTAACGTGGAAGGACTCCCCTTTGTCTTCATTGCCGATGAAACCTTCGCTCTGAGCAAGCACCTCATGAGGCCATTCCCCCAAAGAACCCACACCCCGGAGAGGAGGGTTTTTAATTTCCGGCTGGCCAGAGCTAGAAGAGTGGTTGAGAATGCGTTTGGGATTCTGGCCAGCCGGTTCCGCCTGTTTCAAACCTCCATTAATTTGGCGGAATACAAACTTAATTTTATCATTTTATCGTGCTGCATCCTGCACAACTTTTTGCACAAACATTCTCAAAATTATATGGTGCCAGTTGGGCCTGAGGCCGGACTTATCGTTGAGAATCTTACGGGCCTGGATACTGTCCATACTGGCTTGGCCCCCAAAGTGCCCGTCAAGTTAGACAGCAATATGTTAATTATTTTATGGGTAGGGGGGCCATTGCAATGGGCCAGGATATCTAAAGATTTAAAATAAAAACAATCTTGATGAAATCTTGAATTATATTTATTGCTTGCCTTTCTTTTGGGCTTTCTCCTAGGTTATGGTCGAGCAGTTGTAGTGCCAACTGTATTTTCCTTGTAAATTTCTAAATAAGCTCCATTGCCACTGTAAA
The DNA here is from genome assembly GCA_037952925.1 of Lithobates clamitans. Taxonomy (NCBI): domain Eukaryota; kingdom Metazoa; phylum Chordata; class Amphibia; order Anura; family Ranidae; genus Lithobates; species Lithobates clamitans. The sequence continues at coordinate 440,473 of JBBGZY010000187.1, read as the reverse complement.
CCACTTTTTTGAAATTTATAAACAAACTGATACTGAGCATTGAAATAACAAACCACACATTTATTTAATTCTAAGCAGATGTTTTTAATCTTTGGTATCCATTTAGTTATGCATTTAGTATAAAATGTTCCTAGCCAAAAATATAAAGATATATTAAATAAATTTAGAATAATATAATTAGAGTTAAATATTTTTAGATAATCAAAAATAAAATTTGTTGGGCATTTTGATTTTAGCAAACAGGCCTTTTTTTTTTGGTGTTTTTTCAAATCCTTTTTTTTTTTTGTCTTTTTTCAAATCCTTTTTTTTTTTTGTCTTTTTTTAAATCCTTTTTTTTTTTTTGTCTTTTTTCAAATCCTTTTTATTTTTTTTGTTTTTTTTGAAAAATAGGCCTCCTTTTTTAAATGTTGTTAAACAGGCATATAATTTAACAGAAAATAATAAAGAGAAGGCCCAGAATTAGGTCAGCAAACCAGGAAATGAAGGACATGATCGATGTTTTGGGGTTTAAAAAAGGGCATTTAGATTCGACCCAAAACATCAATCATGTCCTTCATTTCCTGCTGCATACGATCCAGCCGATTCCGCCTTTGATCGATCTCCCCATTCCAGGCCATTATATGAGCAATTAGCCGTTGCGCACTGTCTGTGGTGAAATAGTCACTTGGACCTAAAGTGGAATGAAAAAAAAAATGTGTTTAGAAATATGCACACATACATAGTTTACCTTACCATAAAGCTGGTGTCTCAGACACTGACCTGGTGGGGTGCCCATGTCGCATACTTCATGAACATCCTCGGGGGTGGCGCTGTTGCTTGACTCAAGCACAACCAGATCACCTAAAATAGAGTAGAAAAATTACATAAAATAAAAGGCAGCCATGCATAGATTACCGTAAGCTGGTGTGTCAGACACTCACCTGGTGGGGTGCCCATGTCGCCCACCTCTCCTTCCTCCACATCCTCAGTGGGGCTTGGGCTGATTTCCCAAGTATGTTCTTTTGCTTGGGGGGGACTGGGTTCCTCTTGTTGGCTGAGTGATTTTTCCCCTATGTGAAGCAAAAAATTAATATACTTAGCACACAGATATTTTAGTACATACTAATCCTCAAACATTTGTAGTGAAGTGGTGTACAAATTGTCTGTTTGTGTAGAGTTCCTAGTAGACTTCAAGATTTTAATTTCTAAAGACATATCAAGATAGATAGATATCTCGATATCTAGATATCAATATCAAAATATATCAAAAAATCTTTGGATCTCTCTCTCTCTCTATATCTATAACTAAATATAAATCTTCAATCTCAAACAAAATCTAAATATAAAAATAGATATTAATTTAAATTAAAAAATAAAATTCTATATCTATCTATATCTACCTATATATACATACATACATATGTATATATATATATATATATATATATATATACACACATATATATGTGTGTGTATATATATATATATATATGTGTATGTGTATATATATATATATATCTATATATATATGTGTGTATATATATCTATATATATATATATATATATATATATATATATATATATATATATATATATATATATATATATATTATATATAGATATGTAACGATGTTTATTAAAAGATCGTTTCAAAATATGCAAACAATCGTATAGGAATGAAAAGCACATGGAGCGGTATACGAGGTAATCAACACAAGATGAAAACACAGGTACTTACTTTTTTTCAGCACTTTACGGATCCGTCTGTACTGATCCGGCTCCCTGAGTTTGAGGTCAGACCATCTTTTTCTAATTTGATCCTTGGAGCGCTGTACCCCAAAATAAGCCTGTAAAGTGTCCACCACCTTCGCCATTATTTTGGCCTTGCACAAATTTGGCCGGGCGTACGGCCCATAATTCCCATCATAGTCCTTTTTTTTTAAGAATGGCCACCATCTCCACCATCTCTTCAAAGGACATATTGGAAGCCTTAAATCTAGGCCTCACAGATCTTGACGTTCCGGCCTCCGGGCTTTCTTCGCTACCTGAGGTAGTAAACACCTGATGTGTCTCCGCCATTATTCACCCCACTACGCGCCGTAAATAAAAATGGGCGGAGAACATGAGTTAAAATCCAACGTCAGGGGCGGGTGACGCAGGCGGAGTTTCACACATGCGTAGTGTATAAAGAGGGGCCTTGCGCACGTGTCGTACGTACGTTCTGTGCGTAGAATTAAGGGGCGGAGAACATGAGTTAAAATCGAACGTCAGGGGCGGGCGACGCAGGCGGAGTTTCACACATGCGTAGTGTATAAAGAGGGGCCTTGCGCACGTGTCGTACGTACGTTCTGTGCGTAGAATTAAGGGGCGGAGAACATGAGTTAAAATTGAACGTCAGGGGTGGGCGACGCAGGCGGAGTTTCACACATGCGTAGTGTATAAAGAGGGGCCTTGCACACGTGTCGTACGTACGTTCTGTGCGTAGAATTAAGGGGTAGAGAACATGAGTTAAAATTGAACGTCAGGGGCGGGCGACGCAGGCGAAGTTTCACACATGCGTAGTGTATAAAGAGGGGCCTTGTGCACGTGTCGTACGTACGTTCTGTGCGTAGAGTCAAGGGCGGGTTATATGCGTAAACAAAAAGAACGTCAGGGGCAGGCCAAATAGGCGTAGTATTACGCATGTGCAGTGTATAAAGTGCTGTTACGTATTGTGTCGTACGTACGTTCTATGCGTAGGTGATAGTGGACCGGGACGCTACTAAACGAAGGTAATTTAAAATTTATACTTTTGGTCAAGACTTTGTAGCAAGCGGCCTATATGGCTTGACAGATTGATGAGGCCTACATAGGGATAAGATGATGAGGGTTTAGCAGAAACCCAATAAGTGTTTTTTGTCTTGTGACTTTATCTTTTATACAGACATTATGAATCCCCTATTTAAGGATCCAGAGTTCCTTACTGCTTTTATTTCTAAATATAGAGAGATGAGGAATTTGTGGGAGGTGAAACACCCACAGTATTATGCAAAGCATGTGAGGAAGTCAACGCTGGAGAGACTTCTGTCCTTTGTCCAGGCGACCATCCCGGAAGCAACAATGGAGACATTGCTCAAGAAAATTGGGGTCTTGAGGAACATGTATAAGAGGGAACATAAGAAGATCCAGGAATCAATGAGATCAGGAGCATCAGCAGATGATGTTTATGTACCCAGGCTGTGGTACTACAATCAACTCCGTTTTCTTGATGACCAGACTGAAGCCAGGGCATCACTTTCAACCCTTCCCTCCACCCTTCCCTCCACCCCAGCAGAGGCTGATGAGGAGCAAGCTGGGTCTTCCATCCTGGATGAACCGGATATGACCATCTGGAGTCAGGTAAATTATTTTAACAAATATTTACTGTACTAATATTAATGATGTTAACTGGATGTTATAATTGTCTAAAATAATTTTGCCCTCAAAATTGTGTATACATATAAATTGACAGTAGTGGCTAAATATGTTTGGCACCTGCTTGAAATAATTAGGGTGTCTGATTAGAGTCTTTTATTAAAGAGATGTATTCACATTGAATTTGCTAGTCATGAGAAGCAAACTGTGTGTCATTGATGAACCCAAAAAAATATACTAAAACTATGTCCTTTTTTTATACACAGGATGAGTCCATCCAGGAGGAATGTGGGGAAAGTGGCAGGCAGGAGGAGACCGGGCCCATGGACAGCCTGGAGGAGGCCGGATTCACCATCATCCTGGAGGAGGCTGGGCCCAGTGTCCGGCAGGAGGTGGCTGCTCCCAGTGAGGTGGCTGGGCCAAGTGAGGTGGCTGGGCCAAGTGAGGTGACTGGGCCCAGTAGGAGCCTGACCGAATCCCAAGTGCCTCCCCTCCACCTTCCCAAAAAAAGGGCAAGGAAGGGGATGGTCACACAGGAGGCATCCCTGCTCCTCATGCAAGAGGCCACCCGTTTTTTAAGGAGCCCCCCCGAAGCGGAAGAGTCCCATGGCTGCTACTTAGCCAGCAGGCTTCTTCAAATGGATTGGGAGCAGCGCCTCATTTGTGAGCGACTATTTGGGGAAACAATCCAGAAGGGGCTGCAGGGCACGCTAACACGAAACACCCAACTACATGAGGCAGCCCCCCTCCTCCTCCTCCTCCTCCTGCCACAACTGAAACACCAGAGCCACAGCCTCGAAAGAAGGCTACAGGGAAGGCTGCAGGGAAGGCTGCAGGGCAGCGTGGAGGAAAGGCTGCAGGGAAGAGAAGAAAGTGATGACTTGGGTTCAGTCTGGTCTGACAGAAGACGCAGGCTGTTGTAGTACCACAGTCTGGGGACATCTATATCATCTGCTGGTGCTGTTGATCTCTGGGATTCTTGGACCAGATTGTGCTCCCTCTTATATGGACTCCTCAAGATCCCCATTTTCTTGTACACATACTTTTTCCAGCGTTGACTTCCTCTTTATTTTATTTAGACCATAAATAAATGGATCTTTTTTGAGTTTAGGTTTTTTTTTTTAAATCATAGATTTTATACACAATGTTAAATTAACAAGGGACAACAATCTCATTGATTTTGCAAAAACACACCAAAAATAGATTAAAATAATGTTAATAATGTTCGAGTGGTAAGTATTTAAAAAAAAAAAGATACATAACCAAAAACGGTTCTTTGGGTTAACTTTATATAAAAAAAATAACAAATCACTATAAAAACCAAAATTATAAAGGGTTCTTTGTGGTAACTTTACAAACATTAAAAAAAATACAATAAAAACATAAAAAGAAAAATGGTTTCTTTGTGGTAACTTTACAAACACCAAAAAAAAAAATATATATATATATATATATATATATATATATATATATATATATATATATAAAAATGGGTTCCCTGTGGCAACTTTACAAACAAATTTATAGATAAACAGAAAAAAAGTTCCACAACAATCATAAAATAAATATCTGGTTAAAAATTACAAGAAAAGATGACTCCACCAAAAAAAAAAAAAATTTAAAAAGTATTATTAGTATGGAAACATTGTTTTGAAAAAGCTTACCATGTCATTCATGAGATCAAAGAGAAAAAGAATCCAGAAATCTGTTTGGGAGAACTCTGTTTGAATAGGAACAGCAAAACATCTTCGTTCTTTATAGCATTCGTAAAGAAGACATTAAATGCGCTGCATTCAACGATCACAGATTTTGCAGCGTGAGGAATGTGCTTCCTACAATACGAACACTAGTTTTACTAGACCGAGTGCTTCCGTTTAGTTTTTGCTTATGAGCATGCGTCGTTTTTTTGTCCGTAGGACTAGCATACAGACGAGCGGATTTCGGGGTCCGTCGTAGTTACGACGTAAAGATTTGAAGCATGTTTCAAATCTAAAGTCCGTCGAATTTGAGGCTGAAAAAGTCCGCTGAAAGTCCGAAGAAGCCCACACACGATCGGATTACCAGCCAGCTTTAGTCCGTCGGCGTACGTTGGACTTTTGTAGACGAAAAGTCCGACCGTGTGTACACCCCATAAGAAGTTATATCTCAGAGCACTTCAATTTGGTGTTGGGATTAATCACATATGAACTTTTAGCTTGCTATCATTGCAATTTATTTAATCAGTGTACATATTTATGTTTGATGTTATTATTGTACATATCTATTTTTTCCACAGTTTCTTTGTGAAAATTTTTTTTTGAACATTTATAGTGCCTTATCCTTTATTTCAATATTTTACACAGTTTGGTGATTTGTTCACTTTTAAACGGGCAACTGTTTGTTACATGTTCTTATCCCCACAGGGCGCCATTATTGTTATACATTTTTCATTTGCTAAAACATTCTGTTGGCCATATTTACATCTTTTGGTTCACGAATTAGACAATATGGTGGTTGTAAATCCATCATTAAATGTCAACGAAGCACATATATCTTTAGTGTTTACTTGTCTCTCTCCAAAGCTCTAGATGTTGTTTCTCCCTGGTGCTTTGTTCCTCTGTTATCAGCATTAGTCACTTCTGAGAAGTTTTCCGGCACATGCGATAAAATTTGTGATGGGGAGGGAGATAAGCACACAGCTTGTCTATTCAGAATGTAGCTCTGCATGTTCCTTTGTTCCTCTACCTATGTGGAGGGTGGTGTCCCTTTCCTCCAATCAGCTCTCCCACAGTATATAAGAGATGTAACTGCAGCTCTCAACCCCCTCCTCTGTACTCCTCACAGATGCAGAAGGTTTTTATCACAACTGTGCTCTTTTGAATTGTTGTAGACAAGAGACGACTGCAGTTAAACAAATAAAACTTATGTAGGAGGATTTGTTTTCATCTCTGTGTATTATCTGAGACTATTCACTTCACTGGGTATATGAGAGGGTTTACCACTTTAAGAAGATCTTTCAACCTGATGGATATTTGTCTTTTTTTTGTCTGCCATCTCCTATGTATTAGTAAGTGATGTGATGGTGTATCGTGCCCACATACCTGAGACAATCACCTATCCAGCTATTACAGAGCTATCTATAATTACAAAGTTATTCATAGCATCATGAGAGCTTCTAAAAATGTATACAGTCATATGAAGGTTTTCAATGATTCAATGAATATTCACAGCTGCAGAGATAAAGAGCAAGACCTGTGATGCTATATAAGGAATTAAGGAAGGCGTGAGAGTGTCAGAAACCATGAACCAGACCGAGACAGAAGTACAGTAAAATCACACTTGTTTATTAATAAAAATAAAAAGGTAAATAGAGTAAGCGTAGTCAAAGCATAGCCAGAGTCCAGTAACCGGATCAAGTAGTCAGCCAAGCAAGAGTTCAGTAACCAGATAGGGTAATCAGCCAAGCCAGAGTTCAGTAACCAGATCGCGTAATCAGCCAGGCCACAAGACAGGGTTCCAAGTAGAGGAACAGCAAGCAGGATAAGGAGCCAGAAGGGATGTCAGCAAGCCAGTCTTTAAACAGGAACACAGGAGATGGTTTCTAGTGATGTGACCAAGACGAAGGCAGAGATGAAGTGAGCTGGACAGCTTTAAGTAGGAAGGTCAGACGAGCAGGATCAGGAACAGCTGGGTAACTGTGGCGAGAGATGAGAGCTGGCAATTAGCTGACAGCTGAGCGGCCAGCTCAGAGAAGGAAGGGCTGAGCCAGCCCTGACAGTACCCCCTCCTCAACGACCCCTCCCCCTTGGAGGACCACTGGGCTTGATGGGAAAACGTCTATGGAAATTACGGAGGAGGGCAGGGGCATGTACGTCTGAGGATGAGACCCAGGAGCGTTCCTCCGGACCGTACCCCTTCCAATGCACCAGGTACTATATGCACCTACGGGAGTCAACAATGGATTGTACCTCATACTCCTCATGGTTATCAACCTGTATAGGGTGAGGACGTGGCACTAAGGTGGTAAATCGGTTGCAGACAACGGTTTCAAAAAGGAGACATGAAACACATTTGAGATGCGCATACTAGGAGGAAGGTCCAACGCGCAAGCCACTGGATTAATCCTGCGAAAGATACGGAAAGGCCCAATAAACCAAGGTGCGAACTTCAGTGAGGGAACATGAAGTCTGAGGTTGCGAGATGACAGCCAGACCCTGTCCCTAACCTGGTAGGAAGGCGCAGGCAGGCGTCTGCGGTCAGCATGGAGTCTGTACCTATCATTAGCATGACGCAAAGCCTCCTGGACTTGTGCCCAAGTGGAACGAAGACCACGGAGATGCTCCTCTAATGCAGAAATACTCTGTGGAACAAATGAGTCAGGCAACATGGAAGGTTGGAAACCATAATTTGCCATAAACGGAGACAATCGGGAGGCAGAATTCAAGGCAAACTCTGCCCATGGTAATAGGTCTGACCAGTTGTTATGATGGTCAGAAATATAGCAACGTAGGAATTGCTCCAAGGACTGATTGGCACACTCTGCGGCCCCATTAGACTGCGAGTGATACGCAGAGGAAAAAGCAAGCTGAATTCCCAACTGTGCACAAAAGGCTCGCCAGAACCAGGAGACAAACTGACTGCCCCTGTCCGAGACAATCACCTTGGGTAGCCCATGTAAGCGAAAGATCTCCCGAGCAAAAATGGAAGCCAGTTCCTTAGAAGTAGGCAACTTCTTAAGTGGAATACAATGACACATCTTTGAGAACCGGTCAACCACCATAAGGATAACCGTGTTGCCTTGGGAGTTGGGCAACTCCACAATGAAATCCATAGACAGGTGGGTCCAGGGCCTCTCTCCATTGGGTATGGGTTGTAGAAGGCCCACTGGAAGGTGTCGTGGAGTCTTACTCTGAGCACACACGGAACAGGCAGCTACAAAGGCAGTTACATCAGGACGTAGACTAGCCCACCAGAATTGTTGGAAAATGGCCCAAATGAGTTGATTCCTCCCAGGGTGGCCAGCTGCCTTGGGAGAATGGTAAGTCTGGAGCAGATGGATCAGAACACAATAGTCTAAGTTGGTGAAGTAAAATTAGAAAAATATATACATAAAACTAATTTTCAGAAATAAAAAAATGATAATTGGCAGGTGGGTATGTATTCATCCCCTTTGTTATGAAGCCCATGAAAAGCTCAGGTGCAACCAATTACCTTCAGAAGTCACATAATTAGTCAAATGACATCTACCTGTGTGCAATCTGAGTGTCACATGACCTGTCATTACATATGCACACCTTTTTGAAAGGCTCCAAAGGCTGCAACACCTAAGCAAAAGGGCACCACTAACCAAAAACTGCCATAAAGACCAAGGAACTCTCCAAAAAAGTAAGGGACAATGTTGTTGAGAATTACAAGTCAGGGTTAGGTTATAAAGAAATACCCAAGTCTTTGATGATCTCTAGGAGCACCATCAAGTCTATCATAACCAAATGGAAAGATCATGGCATAACAGCAAACCTGCCAAGAGACGGCTGCACACCAAAACTCACGGACCGGGCAAGGAGGGCATTAATTAGAGAGGCAGCACAGAGACCTAAGGTAACCCTGGAGGAGCTGCAGATTTCCACAGCAGAGACTGGAGTATTTGTACATAGGATGACAATAAGCCATACGCGCCATAGAGTTGGGCTTTATGGCAGAGTAGCCAGAAGAAAGCCATTACTTTCAGCAAAACAAAAATGGCACGTTTTGAGTTTGTGAAAAGGCATGTGGGATACTCTCAAAATGTATGGAGGAAGGTGCTCTGGTCTGATGAGACTAAAATTTAACTTTTTGGCCATCAAAGAAAACGCTATGTCTGGCACAAACACAACACTTCACATCACCCAAAGAATACCATCCCCACAGTGAAACATGGTGGTGACAGCATAATGCTGTGGGGATGTTTTTCAGCAGTCAGGACTGGGAAACTGGTCAGAGTTGAGGGAAAGATGGATGGTGCTAAATACAGGGATATTCTTGAGCAAAACCTGTACCACTCTGTGTGTGATTTGAGGCTAGGACGGAGGTTCACCTTCCAGCAGGACAATGACCCCAAACACACTGCTAAAGCAACACTTGAGTGGTTTAGGGGAAACATGTAAATGTGTTGGAATGGCCTAGTCAAAGCCCAGACCTCAATCCAATTGAAAATCTGTGGTCAGACTTAAAGATTGCTGTTCACAAGCGCAAACCATCCAATTTGAAGGAGCTGGAGCAGTTTTCCAAGGAGGAATGGGCAAAAATCCCAGTGGTAAGATGTGGCAAGCTCATAGAGACTTATCCAAAGTGACTTGGAGCTGTGATAGCCGCAAAAGGTGGCTCTACAAAGTATTGACTTTAGGGGGGGTGAATAGTTATGCACATTGACTTTTTCTGTTATTTTGTCCTATTTGTTGTTAGCTTCACAATAAAAAAAAAAATCCTCAAAGTTGTGGGCATGTTCTGTAAATTAAATCCTTAAACAATCCATGTTAATTCCAGGTTGTGAGGCAACAAAACACAAAAAATGCCAAGGGGGGTGAATACTTTTGCAAGGCACTGTACATTCCTAAATCAACTTTGAGAGAAAATAAGCCACCGAATCAGAAGGGTTAATAAAATGACAGCAACAGGTAGATTTGGATTTCTACATATCAGACACCATTACATATGGTAAAAATAAAAAGCACTCAACTTACAACTAAAAGGGGCAAAGTTTAGTGCAACTCGACCATGGGAGAAATACAGTATAAGTGTAATAGCAGATAATGAGCAGCTAAGTATGTTGACCGTGTATGTGCTAACACGCATGGATTTCAGAGCACAATGCAACCTAAATACAAGGCTATTTTAGGTTATATTTGGGTTACAAGGTGTGATTTTGATCATTACAGAGAAAAACATGATGACATTAAAGTCTCCTAATGGTAATAAAACGTATAAAAATTAAAAGAGGGGGTTTCGGGCTCTTGAAACTGGAGATATTAATTTTAAAATAGAAAGAAAAAACATTATAGTACAGGTTGTACTATCATTAAAAAAATCTACTCCCATATAAGTCTTTATAATTAAACAATATTTCTGTACAATGTTTACAAGATAGAATCAAACTAAGTCCACCTGAACTGACTCTAAAGCATACCTAAACCCAAGAACAAAAATGTAATATGTTGCAGCTTACCAGTCCTTGTATATGTTGGCTGCGTCTGTTTTCTTTTTTTCAGGTTAAGAAAATTTTCTGCAATTATAGAAAATACTTTTTACCAGAAAGTGGCCTTGTCACTTCCTCTGCGCTAAACTGAAATCTCAAAAAAATGATTTAAATTTTATCTGAAGAGGAAGGGGGGAAGTTTTTGTAATCAAAATCAGAAGAGCAGCCTAGAGTGATGTTATTGCTCCTCCACAAATATAGTACAGTAATTGAGTGTTGTCACCCTAGGACAGTAAGGAAGGATCACTTGGTGAAGATAAAGGAAAGAAGACTAAAAAAGAAAATTAATGTAGCCGCTGCATTTGACTGGTAAATTCCAATATATTATATTTTTGGGTTTAAATATCACCCCTTCTCAGCAACATATGCTGACAGTCACTACCATGCACTCAGTTCGGCTGCTGGGAGCGAAGTTCAAGTATCCTATGACCTATCCCCCCCCCCCATCTCCCACTGCTGTCACAAGGTGCTGGGGAAGAAGTTCATACCCATACGTATGTTGGCAGGCACTTGCCAGCCGCTAGATGGCTCTGTTCCCATTATAGTATGGTAAAGGGAAAGTTATAATTGGGTGTTAGCCCCCCTTTTAGAGAAATCCCTACTCTAGTGATGTAATAGGTGGAATTAGTGCCCATATAAATGCCAGTGGTGGGTGAGACAGGGCATGGGAGCCAAACACCCCAGAGCTGCTAAAATGACATCTCCTGTAGTGCTAATCTAATGGGCCCTTTGCAAGGCAGAAGTCTAAGGACAGGTGATACAGCATTTGTGAATAGTGGTGGGAGGCTGGGGATGTATGTGCCATCTGGGAGCATGCCCAGGTGGGCAGAGCTATGGGGGGGGGCATTGGGAAGAGACTGGTCCCTTGTCACCCCTGACACTCAGCTGTGCGTCCTATGACAAGATGATGGAAGCTACATAGTTACATAGTTAGTCAGGTTGAAAAAAGACACATCTAGTCCGACCAATTAAAAAAAAAAATATACAATTCCATATACACAATCCTAAACCCACAGTTGATCCAGAGGAAGGTGAAAAACCCCAGCAAAACATGATCCAATTTGCTACAGCAAGGGAAAAAATTTCTTCCTGATCCCCCCGAGAGGCAATCAGATATTCCCTGGATCAACTTTACCTACAAATGTTAGTATCCAGTTATATTATGTACATTTAGGAAAGTTCTTTCGGTTTGAGGTCAGGACTCTGTGCAGGCCATTCAAGCTCCTTCATCCTAAACTCACTCATCTGTGTCTTCATTGGCATTACTTTGTGCACTGGTCCAAATCATTTGGTGGAGGGGGGACTATGGTGTGGGTTTGTTTTTCAGGGGACATTTTGGACAATTTCATGGAGTGTAACACCGCTCAAACTGTGGAATAAATTTTCTTGTGGGTGCTGGCCCTGGCTCACCACCGTCAATAGTAATTGAAGAAAAAGAAGATTGGTCGCACACCATGGAACCAATGTTCCTGTAACCTCCTGTCTACGTCCTTTGGCACCTTGAAAATAAAGTAACTATTCTACAGAAGTTTTTCCTTCCATGGTGTGCAACCAATCTTCTTTTTCTTCAATTGGACAATTTCATGCTCCCAACTTTTGTGGGAACAGTTTGGGGATGGCCCCTTCCTGTTCCAACATGACTGTGCACCAGTGCACAAAGCAAGATCCATAAAGTCCAGACCTCAACCCCATAGAACACCTTTGGGATGAACTAGAGCGTAGACTGCAAGCCAGGCCTTCTCGTCCAACATCAGTGCCTGACCTCACAAATGCGCTTCTGGAAGAATGGTCAAAGATTCCCAAAGACACACTCCTAAACATTGTGGACAGCCTTCCCAGAAGAGTTGAAGCTGTTATAGCTGCAAAGGGTGGGCCAACTCAATATTGAACCCTACGGACTAAGACTGGGATGTCATTAACATTCATCTGCGTTAAAAGGCAGGCGTCCCAATACTTTTGGTAATATTGTGTGTATGTATATATACAGTATTTCACAAAAGTGAGTACACCCCTCACATTTTTGTAAATATTTTATAATGTCTTTTCATATGACAACACTGAAGAAAATACACTTTGCTACAATGTAAAGTAGTGAGTGTACAACTTGTATAACAGTGTAAATTTGCTGTCCCTCAAAATAACTCAACACACAGCCATTAATGTCTGAACCGCTGGCAACAAAAGTGAGTACACCCCTAAATTAAAATGTCCAAATTGGGCCCAATTAGTCATTTTCTCTCCCCGTGTCATGTGACTCGTTAGTGTTACAAGGTCTCAGTGAATGGGGAACAGATGTGTTAAATTTGGTGTCATCACTCTCACTCTCTCATACTGGTCACTGGAAGTTCAACATGGCATCTCATGGCAAAAAATTATTGCTCTACATAAAGATGGGTTAGGCTATAAGAAGATTGCTAAGACCCTGAAACTGAGCTGCAGCACGGTGGCCAAGATCATACAGCGGTTTAACAGGACAGGTTCCACTCAGAATAGGCCTCACCATGGTCAACCAAAGAAATTGAGTGCACGTGCTCAGCCTCATATCCAGAGGTTGTCTATGAGAAATAGATGCATGAGTGCTGCCAGCATTGCTGCAGAGGTTGAAGGGGTGGGGGGTCAGCCTGTCAGTGCTCAGACCATACGCCGCACACTGCATCAAATTGGTCTGCATGGCTGTCGTCCAAGAAGGAACCCTCTTCTAAAGATGATGCACAAGAAAGCCTGCAAACAGTTTGCTGAAGTCGAGCAGAATAAGGACATGGATTACTGGAACCATATCCTGTGGTCTGATGAGACCAAGATAACCTTATTTGGGTCAGATGGTGTCAAGCACATGCGGCGGCAACCAGGTGAGGAGTACAAAGACAAGTGTGTCTTGCTTACAGTCAAGCATGGTGGTGGTAGTGTCATGGTCTGGGGCTGCATGAGTGCTGCTGGCACTGGGGAGCTACAGTTATTGAGGGAACCATGAATGCCAACATGTACTGTGAGATACTGTAGCAGAGCATGATCCCCTCCCTTCAGAGACTGGGCAGCAGGGCAGAATTCCAACATGATAACTACCCCAAACACACCTCCAAGACGACCACTGCCTTGCTAAACAAGCTGAGGTAAAGGTGATGGACTGGCCAAGTATATCTCCAGATCTAAACCCCATTGAGAATCTGTGGGGCATCCTCAAACTGAAGGTGGAGGAGTGCAAGGTCTCTAACATCCACCAGCTCTGACACTTTGGGCCCAATTTGGACATTTTCACTTAGGGGTGTACTCACTTTTGTTGCCAGCAGTTTAGACATTAATGGCTGTGTGTTGAGCTATTTTGAGGGGATAGGAAATTTACACTGTTATACAAGCTGTACACTCACTACTTTACATTGGAGTAAAGTGTCATTTCTTCAGTGTTGTCACATGAAAAGATATAATAAAATATTTACAAAAATGTGAGGGGTGTACTCACTTTTGTGAGATACTGTATGTCTGTGTACAGAAGACAGTATGTGATTTTGGTAACCTTGCACCACTGAAAGGGTGCATTTTTTTTAAATTCTTTGGGAGGGGCTTTAAGCTCTATCTGACTCTCCTTTATTATTTAAAAATATTTTTAATATGCATAATTGCAATATTAAAATGATTTTTTTAATACTTTCTGTGTAAAAGCACCTGAAAAAGTCCCAGTATTTACTCATTTTTTAATGGTGTTGCATAATAGTGATGCTTTATGATGAACTAATCGGCTAGCTCTAATTTTTATATACACACACTGTAGTAGGGAAGTTTAAAAACCCAGTTAGTTTATTTTTTGCTGTCTCTGTCCGATTAAGATTTTCCATTGTGTCCTATCCCAGATATGTAACATGATATAAGAATAGATCCCTATTAAGCGAAGAGTATTCCTCAGTACAGAAGTACTGAGCAGCAGAAAGACACAGGACTCAGGGCTTTGAAGAGAGAAAAGAAAACACTACAGGTAGACAGTTGATAACATAACATGTCTCCATTAGAAGATTTCCCCTTACATCTGGTTCTGGAGACAACTCAAAATTTTTGGATTTTTCACCCCTTTTCCTTTTTATGACAATGGTGACCAAGACAGTGGGGACACAGGCAGAAAGAAGAAAGTGTTTCTCAGGCCTCATTCACACAGGCGTACTACAGAGCACACCCTTGCAAGGGCTGTGCTTGACCATACAAGGACTCATTCACCCCTGTGCAGGCAGTCCTATTGATGTCTATTGGGATGCATTGGTTACATGGACACAGCCATTGCTCTTAATTTGAGATCTGTGTGAACACACTGTTTACGCTCGTGGTCGTGCACCCGCACCCGCCTAGATGTCAAATTGGAAACAGCAGCTGTGTCCCAATAGACATCAATGTGACTGCCTACACGGGAATGCACAGAACAGAACGCTGTAGTGCATTTGAACGATCCACAGGAACCTCACTGTGACTGTAGCTATTGGCAACAGGCTGGTCAAGGTAGGTATACAGTGCACACAGCTGGGTAAATGATGCATGTTCCTCCTGAGAGCACTATTTTATGGAGACAGATACACCTACGGGTACATATGCATTTGAGAGGGGTGTATATCTGTGAATTAAATGGTTTCCAGTATGGCCATAGAAGTGCATTCTGTTGTGGGAATACACCAAACATTTGGAAATAAATCAAATCCCTTGGTCATGAAAGGATTACAAAATATGTATCTACCAATGCTGAGAAAAATTAGCTAATATTAAGTGAACTGGGTTACTATAGAATGAAGGAATTGCAATTAAGGCTATGTAAATAAAAGGGATGTGTCTAGGAAGTGGCATGTACCTCATTGGACTTAACTCATAGTAAGCCAGCATATTGTAGAAAGTTCCTGAATTCCAGGAATTCAGCTTTAAAATGGATGTAAGTAAACCTAATTCATGAAATTTGAGCTGGGCACATATATCTGTAGTGTTTTCTTATCTCTCTTCAAAGCCCTGAGTCCTGTGTCTTTCTGCTGCTCAGTACTTCTGCTATCAGTATGATAACTTCTGACAAGTTCTCTGTCAACTGTGATAAAATCAGCCTGAAACTTGTGTCAGGGTGGGTGCTAGGAATAGATTAGAAGAGGGCTGGTCTATTCACAGTACAGCCCTGCAAGTCTCTGCCTATGTGGAGAGGTGATGTGTGCCTTTCCTCCAATCAGCTGTCTCACATTGTATTGCACGAATCCACACCCACAGGTGAATTGGAAAGAGAACATTCTAACAGGATGTGCACCTTCTAAACAGTATATAAAGATGAAGACAACAGATATACATGTAAAACTTATGTAGGGAGATTTGTTTCATCCCTGTGTATGATCTGAGGCTGTTCACTTCACTGGGTATATGCGAGAGTTTACATCCACTTTAAGTGCCCATGGCTCTGCTCTGGTATACATTCCATGAACTGCCATAACCAGGGGCAGACTGACCATCAGGGCACTTGGGCACCGACCAAGGGCCTCATGGTCAGTAGGGGGCCCCATGAGCAGGGACAGTCACACTCTTTAAGAAGGTGTTCCTTAATCCCGGGGTTTGTCAGTAGCAGTGTCATTGCTTCTAAATACATATACTGCCCCGTGGTGTATGTATTTAGAAGTTACGAGTCTTCTTCCTGTCTCATCCCTCAGTGTTCTCCTGCACACTCGCTCTGTGTTCCACTCAGTCAGATCCCCCCTTCAGTGCAATGTGATGGGAGAACCCAGAGGAGGGGCATAGCTACTGCCGACTACTGCACGCTATATGCAGAGAGGGAGGTGAGCGAGTGAGGAAAGTTGTCCTGGAGGTAAGCTGCACACACTACAAAGTTTCATGTCAGGAGGAAATTTCTGTGGGAACATGTGAAGGGTCAAGTAGGGTGACAAGGAGGGTTGAAATAGCAGGCAACTTTGTGTGTTGCAGCCAGCAGACAGACATCTCCTAAGCAGGCACACTTTATACTAAGCACTATCTATCTACAAAAACATTCCCCCATCACTCTGTGTATGTCCCAGAAAATGGGAAGTTTATTTATGACCTTTCAATTTAACTCTGTGTTATGCACACCCTGTACAATGAAAAGTAAACACTCACCACATAAACTATAAACATATCATAACACAATGTTCATGGCTATCTGCATGGTACCGCAACTGTGTGAACGCTGATCATTAGAGAACCATCTATGTTTATGGAGGATTGTTATTTTTTTATGTGCCAACAGTGATGGTACATGTGCAACCAAGCATGGGCATGTTTTTCACATATCACGTGTAGGGCAGCCCATTAATTTCAATGGGCTGCCCTACACGCAAGTAACATGGAAAAGCCATGAAAAAGTCCAGTTTGGTGTGCACATTTGCAGATGTATGGGAGTGCCATTACCAATTAATAGAAGTGCTGTGCATCTGATTAAAGGGCAGCTCATTTCTGTGCATGTTGGGAAAGCATACACTTTTTCATGCATTCCCCCAATGCATAGATGTGAACTTAGTCATTGGGGTTAATTTACTAAAGACAATCAGACTGTGCACTTTGCAAAGTGCAGTTTCTCTAGAACTTAGTAAATGAGATAAGGCTTCACTTTGCAAAGAATACCCAATCACATGCAAGAAAAATAAAAAAAAAACAGCATTTTTGTTTGCACATGATTGGATGATGGAAGTCAGCAGAGCTGCTGCTCATTTACTAAG
This sequence comes from Lithobates clamitans, assembly GCA_037952925.1. Taxonomy (NCBI): domain Eukaryota; kingdom Metazoa; phylum Chordata; class Amphibia; order Anura; family Ranidae; genus Lithobates; species Lithobates clamitans. The sequence goes on along the minus strand of JBBGZY010000187.1, from coordinate 423,199 downwards.
CTCTGGAGCAAATACAACTTTGCAAAGTGCACAGTCTTTTTTCCTTTAGTAAATCAACCCCATTGAGTGTTTAGTTTATGTGTTGAGTTTAAACTTTTGGTTGTACAGAGTTTGGATAACAAAGGGTTAAAAAGAATGGTCATAAAACAACTTCACATTATCTGGACATACACAGAGTGATTGGGGGTTGCATATTATTATAAGAAGAGGATGTTCTCTTTGAGCAGTACCATTGTGTTAATTATTGTTTTATGTATTAGTAGATGACCGCAGAAGTTTTTTGGTTATAGACATCTTTATCTAAATAAATCTAAATATTTCTCAGCCCCTGCCCCCCCCCCCCCCCAGTTTGCATAACCCTCAGGCTACTTCATACGTCCAGCTGACATCACTTTGAGCTACTTTCTACCCCCCAGCTGAGTGACATTATTGCATGGTCACTTTTCATTCTCTACCTTCCCAACATCCCTAGCCGGTCACCCCACAGACACTGCCACTGAAATAAATCCCTCCACAACTGACTCACCCACCAACTGTCTCACACCCCCATCCCACTGGTGCTTGGGGGGAGCCTGCACTTGCAGTTATTCCCACGAAGGAGATGGTGTGTGGATAGAGCGGGTGGGAGAAATAACTGAAACCAATCTTTTGTGGCTCTCACTGCAGCAGCTGAAAGATTGGTTCAGTTATTTCCCTCACTCGCTGCACTAATCTGGATTTCTCTCACCCCCCCACCCCCCTCAGCGCTGCCAGCTTCCCTCCTTTCCTCTCCCAATGGAATTCCTTCCGTTCAAAAGCCCCTTCCTTTTGAACACAGTGATTGATTGATACTGATCACTCACTGTATTCATTCATAACTGAGCATAGTAAACTATGTTTACTATGCTTCAATGTATGAATGGGCAGTAGTCTCTGTCTCCTGTTCATTCATTTTCAGTGCAACTAAGGCTGCAGAGAAAGGGACTGGGGAATCTGTGTCCTCAGTACCTGTCTCTGTCTAAAAAGTGAGACTTCAGGGGGTCTGTTTAGACCCCTGATATCTCACCAAAGACCCCTCCCCCCAACAGAGTTGTGAAAAAAAAGTTTAAAAAAAATTTAAATTATTAAATTAAAAATTTGATTAAAAAATTAAACATTGTAAAAAAAAAAAAATTGTAAAAAATCTGAGTGGTGTTAAACTCTGTACCTACAGTTAAGCCTATAATAAGGCTTTTGCTCCATACACACGACCGGAAATGCCACCAGCAAAACTCTGATGAGAGCTTTTGGTTGGAAAATGCGACCATGTGTATGCTCCATTGGACTTTTGCTGGCAGAATTCCAGCCAGCAAAAGAATCAGAGCAGGTTCTCTATTTTTCGGTTGGAAAAAGTTTCTATCCGAAAATGCGTTCGCCTGTATGCAATTCCGACGCACAAAAAAACACGCATGCTTGGAAACAATTTGACGCATGCTTGGAAGCATTGAACTTAATTTTCTCAGCTCGTCGTAGTGTTGTACGTCACCGCATTCTTGACGGTCGAAAGTTCAGAGAATTTTTGTGTGACCGTGTTTATGCAAGCCAAGCTTGAACGGAATTCCCTCTGAAAAACCATCCAAGATTTGGGGGGCATTACCTGTAGGTACTGTGAATATCTCCTAAACATGCACCATTTAGGAGATATTCAGAGTGCATGCAGCTGATGACATCATCCGTGCATACACTCTGAAAGTCCGGCTTACAGTGCCGGACCTTCAGAGCCCGTGCTGTTAAGGTGGCACTGCCCATGAGAGGCTCCCAGTACATTTATTGGGTCACCAGCTTTAAGTTTCCTGCCACTCTTCATGTCACCAAGCTAGGTGCCCCTCCACAAAGGCTGTGCCGCATTAATGTTGCATCAAAAAGATGGCTGCTTTGTGGTGGCCATCTTTAAACCTGGGGGCCCCATGAGTTGTCAGTCCGCCCCTGGCCATAACATAGCCAAATTCCACATATATTACTAATGGCATGCACTTTCTGTTATACAGTATCTCTAAACTAATAATAGAATGGAACCCACCACATTTTTGATTCTCCGTATTGCAGCTTCCAGGGAAGCAAGTTTGTCAGTAGGATCATTTGAATTTAGAACATATTTTACCTTGGGAGCTTTCATTTTTCTCTTTCTGAATGAGATAAAACAAGACTGATATCCATGTTTAAAACAAATACCAGTGTTAAAGGATCTCAACTACTGGATGTGTGACCTTCTGTGATTAATTTTTGTTTAGTGTGTGTTCTGCTTGTCAGATATTTTTCAGATGTAATTCTGTATGATTTTTAAGCAACAGGCATTTTTTTAGGTATCCTGTAGATCATATACAGTATCTCACAAAAGTGAGTGCACCCCTCACATTTTTGTAAATATTTTATTATATCTTTTCATGTGACAACACTGAAGAAATGACACTTTGCTACAATGAGTGTACAGCTTGTATAACAGTGTAAATTTGCTGTCCCCTCAAAATAACTCAACACACAGCCATTAATGTCTAAACCGCTGGCAACAAAAGTGAGTACACTCCTAAGTGAAAATGTCCAAATTGGGCCCAAAGTTTCAATATTTTGTGTGGCCGCCATTATTTTCCAGCACTGCATTAACCCTCTTGGGCATGGAGTTCACCAGAGCTTCACTGGTTGCCACTGGAGTCCTCTTCCTCTCCTCCATGACAACATCACGGAGCTGGTGGATGTTAGAGACCTTGCGCTCCTCCACCTTCCATTTGAGGATGCCCCACAGATGCTCAATCGGCTTCAGATCTGGAGAAATGCTTGGCCAGTCCATCACCTTTACCTTCAGCTTCTTTAGCAAGGCAGTGGTCGTCTTGATGATGTGTTTGGGGTCGTTATCATGTTGAAATACTGCCCTGCGGCCCAGTCTCTGAAGGTAAGGGATCATGCTCGGCTTCAGTATGTCACAGTACATATTGGCATTCATGGTTCCCTCAATGAACTGTAGCTCCCCAGTGCTGACAGCACTCGTGCAGCCCTAGACCATGACACTCCCACCACCATGCTTGACTGTAGGCAAGACACGCGTATCTTTGTACTCCTCACCTGGTTGCTGCCACACACGCTTGACACCATTTGTATGTCTTGGTCTCAAGAGACCACAGGACATGGTTCCAGTAATCCATGTCCTGTGTCTGCTTGTCTTCAGCAAACTGTTTGCAGGCTTTCTTGTGCATCATCTTTAGAAGAAGCTTCCTTCTGGGACGACAACCATGCAGATCAATTTGATGCAGTGTGCGGCCTGGTCTGAGCACTGACAGGCTGACCCCCCACCCCTTCAACCTCTGCAGCAATGCTGGCAGAACTCATACATCTATTTCCCAAAGATAACCTCTGGATATGACGTTGAGCACTCAACTTCTTTGATCAACCATGGCGAGGCCTGTTCTGAGTGGAATCTGTCCTGTTAAACCGCTGAATGGTCTTGGCCACCATGCTGCAGCTCAGTTTCAGAGTCTTGCCAATCTACTTATAACCTAGCCCAGTGATGGCGAACCTTGGCACCCCAGATGTTTTGGAACTACATTTCCCATGATGCTCTTGCACTCTGCAGTGTAGTTGAGCATCATGGGAAATGTAGTTTCAAAACATCTGGAGTGCCAAGGTTCACCATCACTGGCCTAGCCCATCTTTATGTAGAGCAACAGTTCTTTTTATCAGATCCTCAGACAGTGCTTTGCCATGAGGTGGCATGTTGAACTTCCAATTCCATTCACACCTGAGACCTTGTAACACTAAGAGCCGGTTCACACTAGGACGACTTGTCAGGCGACTTAGCCGCCTGACAAGTAGCGTCCCGTTCTGTACAATGGAACTGTTCTAACCGGAGCGATGCAAGTCGCTCCGACTTAGAAAAAGGTTCCTGTACTACTTTGGGGCGACTTGAGGCGACTTCTATATAGAAGTCCTTTTGCAAGTCGCCGCTGCAGTCGTGTTCAAGTCGTCTGAGGCAGCCACGCTGCAAGTTGTGCTGCCTCAGTGTGAACCGACTCTTACGAGTCACATGGCACCGGGGAGGGAAAATGGCTAATTGGGCCCAATTTGGACATTTTCACTTAGGGGTGTACTCACTTTTGTTGCCAGCGGTTTAGACATTAATGACTGTGTGTTGAGTTAATTTGAGGGGACAGAAAATTTACACTGTTATACAAACTGTACACTTACTACTTTACATTGTAGCAAGGTGTAATTTCTTCAGTGTTACATGAAAAGATATAATAAAATATTTACAAAAATGTGAGGGGTGTACTCACTTTTGTGAGATACTGTATAGCAATACGGTTATGGCCATAAAAACATTAATAGTTTGTGGAAGAGTATGGTGTATTTTTGCATATTCCCTTTACTCCCATGGTCGCAGAGGAGGACATTTACTAAAACTGGAGCACACAGAGTCTGGTGCAACTGTGCATAGTAACCAATCAGGTTCCAGATTTTATTGTCAAAGCTTATTTAAACTTTGCGTCATTTAATTTTTTCCTTTTTTTTCAGGAAAGACTGCACAGAAAATTCACAAGGTGCCTTGCGGCTCATGAAACATGCAGCTACCTCTTTTTTAGCCTCTGTTCTAAATTCACAGAGTGTGGCTGGAAATCTTAGCAGAAACATTCCCCCAAATGAGATATATAAACAGCTAACCAAAACTGCAGCTGCCTTCCAAGACAGTCAATCCGGTTCCTCTGAAGAAGTCATGTGGTGTGAAGTAACGCGTAGGGCGTTTTGGAAACGGCGCAGACCGGAAGTGACATGAGAGGTTACCATTTACTGTGTTTCTTGACATTAGTTTGTGGCGATTTTAAAGATGTTTTAATGTAAGCACATTTTTACCCTAAATAAAGATGTGGAAACATTGCACTATAAGAGGCACTTTATATGTTTCATCCTAACATGTTAGCAAACATATGAGTTACTCGGCGCCTTAAAGGGACCACTATCCCATTTGATAATTAACATCTGTGATGAAACCCAGAGGAAATGGAGTAAAATAGAGACCTGGATATTCATCTTGGCTTTCCATTGTGCACATGTAGATAATGTATACACCAAGGTGAGAGTTCTGTAAGCACAGTGTTGTCACGTGGAGCCTGGAACAATTACACACTATTACACTTTGAGGTGTGGGACTTTTGAAACACTATAGAAAAAGTATTACTTATCACAACAACAGATTGTTCAGTTCATTTATTTGCACATTGAATGCGGATGACAGAGAATTCACGATCTATATGGACAGTCTTTTTATTGAGTGTTTGTTACTTGGGATTTATTTTGTAATATTATTTGATAATATGTATATTTTCTATTGATGTCTATTAGTGGTTACGCAACACCAATTTTAATGTAGAATATAGGAGATTTGTCCATACTAAGGCCAGCAGAAGATGACTTAATAAAAGCAAGGAATGTTCTTTATGCTAAGTATCTCTTGTAACTATTGGTCCCTCTGTTATGTGTCGGAGCATGTGTGTCAAAACTTTCTAAACAAATGGCCAGTTTACTGTCCTCCAAAGCATCAGTGGAAGTAAACAATGCCTCATGATTGGTGTCAGTGGAAGGAATAGTGTCCCATTGTTGGTATCGGTGAGAGGAATAGTGCCCAATCTTTGGGGTCACTGGAAATAATAATGCCCAGTTATTTGTATCATTGGAAATAATAGCACCCCATTATTGGTTTCATTGGGAGAAAAAGGGCTCCATCATTGGTACAAGTGGGAGGAATGACTCCCCATCATTTATGTCAGTGGGAGGAATAGTGCCCCATCATTGGTATCAATGGGAGGAAAAGTGCCCCATCATTGGTGTCAGGAGGAATAGTGCATCATCATTGGTGTCAGGGAGAGGACTAGTACGCCATTGTTATTCTCAGTAACAAGAACTAAGACCCACTGTTGCTGACAGTGTGGGGAATAATGACCCAAGGGCCAGAAAAAAGCAAGCAGAGGGCTGCATCTGGCCCCCCCGAGCCGCAGTTTGGAGACCACTGTGCTAGAGGGTAAGGAAGTGAGACTTGGGTTGAGAGGAGCACTTGTTATGACACGGGGAGGTTTTCCAATTTGTTGTAAAGTTTCCCTGTGTGCATAGTTGATCTTCAAAAAAAACACTAAATACACAGAAAAAGTACATATTAGGCTTCATGCACACTGCTGCAAGTGGGCCAGACCATGTACATTGGGGTGTAATTCTCTGTTCAGGAGTCGCAAGTGCAAGGTACAGCCAGTTGCCAGGCTAATAGTGTGGGAAGCCATATATGAAATATTCTATACATTGTCATTGGGGAGAGGGTATTTTGATGTACTAGCAAATTTAGGTAGATTTGACTAACAAATTAAGGTTCAACTCTAGCTAACACTTTTTAAGTAGTTACAGCAACATTTTTTTTCCTGTTTGGAATAAAGGTTTTACTTGAATAAATAAAAGCTCACCATTGTAAGCACGCCTAACAGTAGTAAATGGTTTGTCTCTTAAGGCTCCATTCACACTAGCGCGTTTTTTGATGCATTTTGCAGAAATGCATGGGAATTTTTTAACATGGGTTCCTATGGAACATGTTCACATCAATGCCTTTTTGTTTCTCTGCATTTTTGGAAAGGGCCAGGGACTTTTTTTCATGCAAAATGCAGCGTTTTGCATGTAATAGAATTCAATGGACAAGCATCAAAAACGCAAGTGCACCGTTTTTGGTGCGTTTTTGATGCGTTTTTGCCGTTTTTTTTTTTTAAGACTGTAAAAAAAAACTGTAAAAAAAAAACCAAAAAAACCCACAAAACGCAAATCGCGGCAAAATCGCGGCGAATACGCCGCAAAAACGCTGCTCAAAAACGTGGCAAGCATGAAGAAAAAAACTCCAAAAACGCTCAAAAGCAACATGCATAGGTGTGAATCGAGCCTAGCTGATACATTTGCAAGAGCGCTTGTTTTGTTGAACCAGATGAAAATAAAAGAAAGCCTAAAAAAGAAAACAAATGATGTCACCACATCTAAGAAGTGGTAAACTGCAATATAATATATTTTTGCTTTTGGGTTTAATACCGCTTTAAATAAAATAAATGTAAATGCAGTTGCATTTTTCTTTTTCTTTTTGTAGCTGTAAACCCTAAATAAATGACATGTAGTTTACTAAATCACTGATGTTGATTTACCAAAGACAAACAGTCTGTTCACTTTGCAAGGGAATTTCCTCTAGCTTGGCTGATGTGGTGAAATTTTACCTTGCAACAAATACCCAATTGTGTGCCAGGAAAATAAAAAAACAGTATTTTTGCTTGCACATGCTTGGATGATGGAAGTCAGCAGAGTTTTGCCTCAATCATTAAGAGAAGGGGACATTCCCTTGCAAAGTGAAAAGTCCCTTGCAAAAGTGAACAGTCTATTTGTCTTTACACATGTATAGTAGAATGTGGATATAACAATGTTTGTGTGATATTGTTTTATTTCTGTTTATTTCACCGGTAGCATCACCACGCATTTTCCTGAAGAAGCATGAATAGGCGGAACATGTTAAATAACATGCATTATTAATGACATTACAGTATGGTTTTAGTAAAAAAAATGTAATTAAATAAAACTTGTAATTTTATATTAAATATTTCTGTGTACTTATTTGTCCATGCACCTAAAAAGTCCCAGATTTCCCCCATTTTCTTTTAGTTCTTTATCAAGGGATGTTGGTGCCTCTGACTTTGTGTAAACTGGTCTTGTCTATGCAATTTCCATAGTTCTAGTTGTCTTTAGTAAGTCAACCTCACTATGTATTGTAAGCAACTGCCTTTTTTTTAAATCAAATACTTGTTTTCATCATTTATTGCATCTTTGTGCTGCTGATCTTCTGCCACCCCTTTGTCGTTACTTCCTATCCACATATGCACTCCAGTACTGGCTGCAGAAAATTTCTTTCAGGGAAGGTTTTCTGAGCATGGCAACATACATTTGTAATGTGTGCTTAATCAACCACTCTCCATTGGGAAGCCTTTGTACCAGGATAACAATGCAGAACAAAAACAGAGAGAGGGGGTGATTTACTAAAACTGCAAAATCTGGTGCAGCTGTGCATGGTAGCCAATCAGTTTCTAACTTCAGCTTGTTCAATTAAGCTTTGACAAAAAAAAAAAACTGGAAGCTAATTGATTTTTATGCAGAGTTGCACCAGATTTTGCACATCATTTTTAGTAA